>CM070518.1:11952789-12552789 GCA_036346375.1 Guadua angustifolia | reverse complement strand
GGACTATCCGATGTCAACATCGGACTTTCCGATATCAACATCGGACTTTCCGAACTCACTTCGGATAGTCCGAACTGGCACTGAGCAGCCCGACGAAAACGGGCATAACTTTGGATTCCGGACTCCGATTTCAGTGATTTTGGACTCTATTGAAAGCTAAGAACAAGGGCTACACAAATAATAAGGTCTCACTAACTAAATCCCAAAGGATAAATTCAGAATTCACAAAGAATCCAAGGGAGACCTACAATTCTCACTTTCCGGCACCATCAACACCACTCTCTCTCTAAATTTCACAAGGATGAATCATTTGAGCACTTGACACATCTAAAAGTCATTCGACGTCGCATCCCTCTTAATAGTACGGCAATCCTTAGACTCAAATTCAAACAAGAAATCTAAGTCTTACATTTAATCCGCAGATGCCGTCTTCTCCGTGGATGCAATGTGCATGATGTCTTTTACCAAATGATTGATGATATCTTCGCCTTTGTTCAACTTGACTCGATTCACCTCATGAGACTCTCGTCCTATCAACCTTGACTTGATCATCCTCTCTCGACGATCTCCACGCCAAGTCGATCTTGACTTAGTCCTCAACTCTTGGTGACACCGCCGTCTTGTTGACCTCGGCTTAACGATCATCCTCTAAAATACCTTTGTCATCATACACATACGGGACCTAATTCTTTCCAAATCACTCATGAAAGACATTAGTCCCAAAAGCTCAATAGATATAAATGAGTTGATAATTTGTGAGCAATTGATTACAACAAGTGTTTCATATAAAGAAGCATAATATAACTGGAAACACTTGACATAAAAAATGTTCTCTACTAAGTACATCATGATGAATATGTGATTGATCTATATGTACTAGAGAGACAATTGCCAATATGACGAAACAATTAAAGCATGGCAAAAGATCACAGTCTTTACTTTTAAATGAAGCACATGAAGAATATACACGAATTGTACATGTGCAACTAATATTCGGAACAAGAGTAAATATGTGATCCAACTCTAGGTTAAACTTCACTAGTAGAAGTGCATGAGAAGATATACAACTATAACATGCATGCACCAAGTCAATCTATATTAATATGAAGTTTAACTCTAGTCAATATATGCATACTAAAAATAAAGCACATAATGAACTCAAATGAATATATATGCACAAATAAATATGACATGAATCAATGTGCACATATATATAATCAACATGCTACTTGGAGTTCATTATGCATTTGCACAAAAGGAATGCAATAACAAATATAGAATAGATACCAAAATTGCATACCTTATCTTTGCTTAACCATCCACTTGATTTTCCTCTAAATAGATGAGACTAATACTCAACTTGGCAATGAACATGTTAGTCTCATAGCAATATAATCATATTAGAGGTTTGTCATTTGTTAAGCACTAAGTTAAGCATTTACACAATTACATAGATTGTCATTATATGTGTTTGTCATTAATCACCAAAATAACATAAGTGCCTAGATGCACTTTCACTAACGTACAATTCGACACATCCATAATTAATAGTAATATAGCAAATGCATAAACATCATTTTTATGTGATACAATTAAAGTAATTACACACTGTTATCATTTCATGCACGACTCGTTGCACTGAAATTATCATGTTTTGTACTATTCCATGTACTAATACCGTCGTTTCATGCACTACTAGTTATTCTAATATTGTACTAATCCCACAAATATTGTCATAACATTATACTATCATTATTGAAGTTATACATATATCGAAATAATAGTATACCAATATTAAAATAATAAAAAGCCATATTATTGTTATTTTAATAAATTTATAATTGTAGCACAGTAATACAAGTATAACGTAATTTTACGTGCTAATGGAGTACTACCATTATACTACCAATTGCATCGACTAAACCCATCCAAAATGTGAACAATAAATAAAATCCTCCAACAATGCGATGTATAATATTACAAGAAATAACATAGCATTACAACACTAATAGTAGCAACACTATCATTTTACGTACCATTAGTTCTATCATATTACACTGGCACTACACTAATATTTCAATAACATGAAGCTATTATTTATTCTATACCCCGTTATTTCATGTAGGGCTAATTATACTAATGTCATTTTTGCATGCATTATTACCATTATACTACTAATTGCACTAACATCACACCAAGTACACAATATTTTTTACAAATTGTACCGTCCATTCGTATACTACTCATTGCACTACTATTGTCATTTTATCTACTTCTCATTATACAATTACGTCATTATTTCTACTGATCATGTACCAATACCATGGTTTAATGTACTACTATTTGCACTAACATTTCTGAAGCTAAACTGAAAATTACAAAAGCCCGAGCAACATTCAAACTAACCTTCCTGGAGTCCTGAATCAAATGCTAGAGAAATATGAATCTTGAATAAATTCCTCAAAAAATTAACCCTTAATAAATTCCTCCCAAAGTACGATTCCAGATTTCCTCTTCTAGTTCTCTTTTTCCTCCCTTCTATGCTATGTCTCCTCACTTCTGCTTCTCGGTTTTCTCAGCTCGCTGATTTGTTTCTGAACTCCTTGTCCTTTTTTCCCTCATCAAAGCGAATGTCTGATGCAAACCATTGTCTGCATTTGAAATGGAACTGGAATCTGGATCATCTGCATTTGAGTCCTAAATGAACATCTCTCGACTGTCTGATTGGAATGCAATGGCTCAGATCAAGAGCAAAAGTGCCCATGTTACAGCAAATTGATACAGTGTTTTTTGCCCGCGGTAAAACCGAGTGCAGTTGCTACAATACTATCTAATCGGAAAGCAATGGCTAAAATTGAGTACAGTCACTACCGTCAGGGCGTGTAGCCAACTGGACCTCCGTTGGGCTTCACCTTACTCACCCACTATGGGATCCTAAGTATCATTTTTAGTATCGGTGTCCAGTTTTTGGTATAATGACGATAAATGCACACGCGCTCGAATGTGATTGGAGGAAGAAGCTTTAGTGCATGGTGAGTTGCTTCCTGGGCCATGTGGTTTGGTGGGTTGCTGCTTGTTAAAGACCTAATTTGAAAATCAGTAACTTTGCTTACTGCTTGTAAAACTGGACTTAAACCCTAGACGCACGCAAAGACCATAGAGAGAGGGGAGCTTGACACCTCTCCTTCATAAGAACATGGTAGCTTACCGAGTTGGGGGTGCTTGATGTACGACACGGGGAGTTGGTGATTGCGGGGGCATGACGATGGTGTCTGGTGGGTGGATGCTAGGGAGCCAATAAGGACGCAAGTGTAAGGTGACGAGCAACCCACCGAAGTGACAACAATCGAGTAGGGCAGGCGGCGTAGCATGAGTTAGCGAGTGCCTAACCAACTGAGTGGGCTGACTACAACAGCAAACAAGCAATGTGAGCCCCTCTTCTAATATATGATTTTTTTTATCAAAACCATGTCAATGGATTGAATAGAGGCAATAACCAATTTGTTTGATTGATTGTTGTTAATTTATTCATAAATTTTCCAAAAACTTAACAAGTGAATATTACATAAGTATTTATCAAATAATAAAGTAATCTCTAACCAATGAGAATAGAAAACAAATTGTTTAATATATTTGTCTCAATTTAACATAACCCTTTGAGTCCATCGTCTACTTTTATCTAGACTTCAATATTGAGTATAGTGAATTATCTACAGTACAATGCATTAATTCGTGAGAGGAGATTCAGGTGTCTTTGTGTTGTAATGCAGAGGATTTGGATCCAACAGAAAGATGGTGAATGATAAGGGTGGGCTAGTGGCTAGTGGTGTATGAGTGTGTGTTCGATTCGTGTCCCCTACCACACTCTGGTAAGGTGGGAAGCGTTGTCAAGCTACGGTAGTATGGTGCGTGTTAGACATGTTGGGATGCACCCTCCTCTCGTGTTCCAGCACCACTCCCATGGTTTCTCACCTTGTCGTGGCACCGGCCACCTTCCACGCTCCTCGAGCACGGTGCCTTTCACAGTAGGGGAGGGGTGGGGGTAGATTTATGAAAAAGTCTACGTGGGGCAGATAAGCAAAGAATTCTTATTCTTACATACACATATACACATATGTATATTTAGTGAGAAATTTATGAAAATTCAATTACACTTGACAAAGAATTACACCCATATAGGCAGGCATGGATAGTGCTCTCCCATACCCATCTTTGTCACCTAAAATCTTTCCCACAGATATACCCGCAAAGGGTGGTGGGCAAATAATCTCGTCCATACCCGTCAGCTATGGTGAGGATCCGTGATAAAAAATGTTAGATCGGGTGGGGATGCAAGAACCCTAGGAGGTGGAGGGTAAGGATAGAGAAGGGATCGACGAGAGTACCTGGGATTTGAGGAGGAGTAGATGTTGACACCAGAGATGAGGAGACGATGTCGTAGCCAGTGAGAAGGTGAGGCTAGAGTCGATCTGCACAAGCAGCGATGATGTCCTGTAGCTTCGATGGCAGAGGATCGGTGTAGAGGTGACATCTGGATCTATACAGGTTTATCCCCATCCGTCCAACCAAACAATCACGTGGATGGCTTCACCCCATCCAAATGGGATGGCTATATCCGATCTAACCTCATCTAGGCAACCAAACACACCCTAGAATCAGCATGTGTTGAGCTTCTAATTTTACTGTATATGTTTGTCCTTTATTATAGAAGAAACTATCTATAATCTTTTCATTTGACAAACAATCCAATTTTATTTTAAGCAGAATTTATTCAGATTTGAGAAGAGAAGAAGCTGAAAAGGGGGCAGTTCAGTTGCCTTCGCTCGATCGAACAGAGGAGAGGGGAGACAGGCCATGGAGATCTCGCCACCCACCATCAACGTCCACGTCAAGTTCGCCGGCCGGACTATCCCGGTGGAGGTTCCGGCGGCCGCCTCCACCGCCGAGCTGAAGCGCCTCCTCCAGCCGCTCACCAACGTCCTCCCACGCGGGCAGAGGCTCATCTTCAAAGGCACCGAATCCCAAACCCTTACCTCCTAAACGCCAGCCTGCTGCCTATCAATCCCTTCTTGGTCTCTTACTCCCTTGTGGTTGCAGGCAAAGTTCTCGCGGACGCCGCGAGCCTGAGCTCGATGCAGGTGTTTGACGGATCCAAGGTCATGCTCATCGCTTCTCAGGGTCTCCATCAGGGGGTAAATCGCCTTCTTATCTCTCCTAATTTGGGTGCTATTTCGTTGCGTTCATTCGATGATGTTTCATATGGCTATCAATGGATCGGTTGGGATTGGGTGCAGTCGGTGAGCACGTGCAAAAAGTTCGATTTGGATCAGTTGAGCTTTTTGGGCTGCTCGAAATGGAATGAAATTTTAGTATCCAGTGTGCCCTTAGGATAACTAGCTTTATATTTCACTCCGAATTTTATACCCTTTCTTTTGAATGCTTGGGATTTTGTGATGTTTAGGGGAACTGGTTTTAAAGTCGTAGTTCCTGCCATGTCCACGTTGCAATGCTAAAACTTTGTGAGGAGTCAAATTTAGAAGCAGGGCATACGTGTTATCTAGTTTGTTACAGTCAACTTGCTTGTTGTACTACTTTCCTACAGGACGGCCCCATCAGTAAGAATAGCAGCGGTCTGGCTCCAAGTGCAAGAAGAACATCAAATGTTAAGGAAAGTCAAACACAAAAAATGGAGACAATTATCAGCAGAAGTCGATCTGAGCGTTGGAAATTAACTGGTGTTATTGCGTTGTCTGATTCAAGCTTGAAGGTATCTGATTCCAACTAATTTACATTACTTCTACACCAATGCAAAGCAGTGTAATATAGCTCTGTTATGAAGTTTATGAAACTTGCCGTCACTACCTTATCTACCAAAAATTAATGGAATGCCTATGTCAATTGTTGGTGAAGAATACAATCACATGGTTAATTATTATCTCTGTATCGACTATTGAGTAGAGACTAGAGTACTCTCGATTTGAACAGAATTTTTGCGTGCATCCTTTTGTAAATTGCTAGTTATGATTGGTAGACTGACTTGTGATGTATCCCCTTGACTGCGCTAGCCTATTAGGTCTGGCAGACTGGCACTGCATAGAAGGCATTTACAGATTCATCACCTAGTGATGAGCAATTCATTGATAATATTGTTGCTTGATTTATCCATTACTTCTGCCTTTTTGAATTATGAATGTTAAAGTATTTTATTTTTTTTCTTTCTTATTTATTTTCAAGCACACAATTTCCTGTTTGGCCATAGTTTTGGACTTACTTTATGTGATTGTATTTTTGAATAGGCAGTGCCTGAAGAAGTCTGGGATTGTGGCTCCTCCATAAGAGTACTAGATGTCAGTAACAACTGTATTGAAGCAATTCCACAGAAAATCGCTGCTCTTAAATCTTTAAATGTAATTGTTCTTACCCAGCATGTCAGTTGACACATTTTCTTCTTTCATAAGGAAATATAGTTGAAAGTGTTGTCATTTCGTCTTGTAGAAATTGCTCCTAACTGCCAATGATATAGCTGATGGGAACATCTGCTGGGAAGGTCTATCGTGTATTCAAACATTAACAGTTCTATATTTAAGCCAAAATCGGTATGTCTGATTTTCAAAATCCGGTCGTATTATTCACTCTAGGAATCTTTGTTATGTTAGCCATGGATATAAACAATAATTTATATGTATATGATTTCCTTGAGTCTATTGTATTCCCCATTGTCTCATATATTTGTGCTTCTTCTCCAATAACAAAACCATTCAGCTTTAAAATAATTTTGCTCCTGATTCTTGTACATCTTCTTTGACTCACCCGCTGTGACCATTTACCAAGATGTTCACCCAGAAGCAACCAATATTTGGCACAAAACTGAAACTCTTAGGTTCATATGTTAAAAGAACAGGAAAGCAATGTATTTTATATATTAACTGCTTTTTTTTTTTAAAAAAAATTCGTGAATAATGTGACGATGGAATCCTTGAGATGCTCAATATATCTCAATGGTTAGTCTGGTGCAAGTTACGCTTCTATCTCAAGTTTTCGTGCTTAAATGGACAATTTAAAAACTACCTTTTTAGTTTTAGTTGTTAAGTAATGATTATGTTCTTGTTCACTCTTTGCTATCGTCTATTTATGAAATTTATAACTTGACTTCCCTCCTGCTCCTACAGAAAGGCTTTTCCCCCCATAGTTTTCAGTAGAACAAATGCCTCTTTTTTCACTGACATTTGTTGGCAAATATAAACAAACTGGATTATTTTATCTTTAGTATAGTATTCAGGATAACAAGATGATACGATTTCTAACTTCTACATCTTGCAGATTGGTTACTTTACCTTCGAGTTTGGGCTCATTGACTTTTCTACGTGAACTTCGTATTGCAAATAACATGATTGATAACTTACCTGTTGAAATAGGATTGCTGAAGCAGCTCGAGAGTCTAATAGCAAGTAATAATAGGTAGGTGTGCTAGAACTCACCAGTTGCTGGACTGCAGTACCTCATTGATGTTATCTCATGTTTTGATATGCATATAGCAGAATTTAGACTCTTGTAGTTTTGTACTTATGCACGTGCAGTCGTGCATGCTTACTACTAAATTGATGTTGTATTTGAGTTTGAGAAGTAAACAAGGTTACTGAGAGGAGAGACAACCTGTATGTTAATCTTGTACAGAACTGAAAGAATCTTTTTTTTTTTTTGTGTGGCAACTATAACGGAAGAGCCTGTTGACCTTGTCTCTTGTATGATGACATGATTTAAGTTTTTAATCTAAATTCTTAGTTTTTGGTAAAATTTCATAATGATTTTGACACTTGCAGGCTTGCAAATTGTTAGTGGTTCTATCATAGGAAAACTTTAAGGAGAGAGCGTTCTATCGTTCCCATAAAATAGGGCTTTTATTGTAACTTCTAATGGGAGTTACATTAGTATTGCTTGGTATGAGAATTAAAAGGTATCCTATTCTTTCACGTTTCGACATGACTTCCACTTGTTGGCAGGATAACTTCATTGCCTCCATCTATAGGAGATTGTGAATCACTCACCGAGGTGTGTGCTTTCTCTCTCTTTTCTCCCATTTCTGCTTCCTATATTCTTATAGGGCACTACATATTGAACACTTAACTCTTTTGAGCTTGCATTTGGCAATCTAATTCACCAAATTCTGAATTCATCAGATTGACTTGTCATCAAATCTTTTAGCTGAACTGCCAGAGGCTTTTGGAAACCTTCAAAATCTCAAGGTATGTGCCTGTAGCTGCATGGAAAGATGCATTCCTAATCAAAGACTAGATATGTGTGTTCACTACTAAAATGATGTCTTATCTGTAACATTAGTTAAAGTGCTGAAGGGGCTCAGTAACCTTGAGTTGATGTATTACAAGTGTCTTGTGGTTGAAGTCTTGAAGATTATACCACAATGTACTCAATTTTCAATTGTAATTTTCAAAATGCAGGTGCTTAACCTATGAATACTTAATAATTATTCTTGTGAGTAACAGCAACGTTTCAAGTGTGAACTATTAGTAGTGTGAAAAGTTCCTTCATGCAATTTTGTGGTCTCATGTAGGCTAAGTATTGAAATTAAAATTTCTTTGTTTCTCAGCATTGAGCTCTTACATTTTTGCCCTAGTGATGGATGAAGTCATGCGGGACATACAAGGAGAGATTCCTTGGTGTATGCTTTTTGTTGATGATGTGGTGTTAATTGATAAAAGTAGGGTAGGTGTTGATAGGAAATTGGAGTTGTGGAGGAAGATTTTAGAATCGAAGGGTTTTAGACTTAGTAGGACTAAAATTGAGTATATGCGGTGTGTTTTTAGTAGTACTATGGAAAATGATGGATATGTTAGTTTGAACGGAAAAGTAGTGCCCAAGAAGGAAATTTTTCGATTTTTGGGATCGATGCTATAGAGTGATGGCGAGATTAATGTAGATGTAAGCCATAAGATATGAGCGGGGTGGGTTGAAATGGTGCCAAGCATCCGTTGTTCTATGTAATAGAAAAGTCCCTTAAAAGTTAAAGGGTAAGTTCTACAGGACGACGATCAGACCTGCGATATTGTATGGAGAGGAATGTTGGGCACAAAAAGATAACATGCACGGAAGATGAGCGTAACAAAGATGTAGATACTGCGGTGGATATATGGTCATATAAGGCGAGATCGAATCCGCAATGATGATATACGTGCTAGGTTTGGAGTAGTACCAATTGAAGAAAAACTTGTCCTACATCATTTGAGATGGTTTGGATATCCCCAACGAAAGCTTCTTGAGACATCAGTGCGTAGTGGAATTTTAAGTCGTCTCGAAAATATAAGAGGCAGAGGTCGACTGAGACTGACGTGGGAAGAAGCAGTTAAAAGAGACTGAAGGGATTAGAATCTATCCAAAGTGTTGGTGTTGGATAGGAGTGCATGAAAGTTAGCGATGTACATAACGGAACTATAACTTGAGACCATAGGGGCTTTATTGGCTTTGATTGGGTTTCATTCTTAGCCTCCCATATCTTGTTTGGGACAAAAGGTTTGGTGGTGGTTGTTTCTCAGCATGCCACGCACCAAACTTTGGTTGATGACTAGAGAAAATCATGAAGGTTCAAACTTTGCTTGTTAGATACAATTACTGCATGCCTGCATCACATCTGTCTCAACCTAGAGCATGGACTGGTCCAATTTTACTTGGTCAAGACTTTCTACCCTGCTGCTTCTGGTTTTTATATTATATAAATAAAAAAGGATGGTTATTTGTTCCTCTCTTGTGTTCTATATTTGTTTCCTTTCCTTTCCTTTATTTTTTGGGTCTTGCGCGTGGCTAATCATTGGCTACATTTATACTGAAGATAGAAGACTGTAATGTTCCTTATTTGGAAAAACTTTCTTCCAACAGGCGTTGCATCTTAGGAACAATGGTCTTACATCCCTGCCTTCCACCTTATTAAAAAAGTGCTGGCGGCTTACTACACTTGATCTCCATGGCACTGAAATCACAAATGATATTCTTCGGCAGGTATAAATTCCCTACAGGCTAAAGCCTTCAAACTTCTTAAGTGTTTAGTTTGTTATCATCATCACTAAAGTATTATGGTTATTTACTATCAAGTTGATAAATACTCTATTTGCTCTACATCCAGTCCTATGCAGTACTTTCACATATAGCTGATGAACTTCTTGAACTTCTTTACATGTTAACGCCTGTTTGGTCTTGCTTCCGATGGATACATTTTGCAGTGCTAATGCCATTTTACTTCCTTCCAAACAGGTGGAGGGGTGGGAGGAGTTCGACGAACGTCGGCGGCAAAAACATCAAAAGCAGTTGGACTTCCGTGTGGGATCATCAGGCGTGTTCGATGAAGGTGCGGATGATGATAACAGGCGTGCATGAGTATCTCTTCCTAAGGGGGCAAATATTGTGCCCCCTGGCGCTGTCATTGTCGCAGAATAAGTTTACTGTACAATTGAGCACAGATTGGATGATGATGTTGCTACCCACATCCTGGAACATTACGCAACAAGAGACGGAAAAACTTTAGTACTGACTAGATAATAGTTCTTGAGAAATTACGCATGGTACGGAACTTTAAGATAACGTGAAAATAGAAAAATACCATAAGATTATTTATTATTTTACACCAAGACTCTCACGCAAGATTTATTATTCTTTTTACACCCAATACACTGACAAACGGCACAACGATAACCCGCGGCAGACGGCACCACCCAAGTTCTAACAACGCGCGCGCTCACGCGAACCCGCCATTGACCCTGATGACCTGCCCGTTCACCCAAGCCGCAGCGTCGCTGGCCAGGAACGCCACCACCGGCGCGACGTCCGTCGTCTCGGCGATGCGCCCCATCGACTGCTCCTCCACCCTTCGCAGGAACGCCTCGTCCTTCCCGGCCATGAACAGCTCGGTGCGCACGGGCCCCGGCGCCACCACGTTCGCCGTGACCCTCTTGGTCGCTACCTCCTTGGCCAGGATCCTCGTCATCGCCTCCACAGCGCCGTTGGTCGCCGTGTACGCCGCGTACCCCGGCAGGAGCGTGCCCACGATGGACGACGAGAACGTCACGATGCGGCCGCCGCTGTTGGGCGGGATGCGGTTGGCCGCCTCGCGGCACACCAGGAACGTCCCGCGCACGTTCACCGCGAACATGGCGTCGAAGTCCTCCAAGGCGGTGTCGGCCAGCGCGGGGTACTTGGTGTCCAGGAGGCCCGCGCAGGCGACCACGATGTGCGGCGGGGAGCCGAACGCCTCCTCGGCGCGGTCGAAGAGCGCGCGCACGGCGGCCGGGTCGGACACGTCGGCCCGGGCCGTCACGGTGCGGAGGCCGCGCGAGCTGAGCTCCGCGGCGAGCTCGTCGGCCTTGGCGGAGTTGGACGCGTAGTTGATCACGACGCGCGCCCCGAGCGCCGCGAGGTGAGCGGACACCTCGCGGCCGATGCCGCGGGAGCCTCCTGTGACGAGCGCGACGCGGCCGTCGAGAGGGAGCGGCGCCTGAGCCGGCGCCCAGTTCCCCGCATTTACCGACGCTGCCATGGCTAGCTGCTTGTCGTCAACTGTTTGCCTTGTTACCTACCCCCGTTCGTGTGTGTTCTTGTGTTGTTTGCACACGAGTTTAGCTGTGCTGCGACTGCAGAATGGCCATGGATTATATCAGTCTAGGAAAGTTAGTAGACAGACGATGACAAACTGAGTGACGTACGGCGGCGGTCCACATTGATAGGAAGACCATTGTTAAAAACGTGCCGGCGCGCCGGCGGCTTACATCCCTGCTTACATCCTGCTGTTAGACATACTAGGATAGTTTGCGCGGCGTAATACGTGGCGTGCGTTATTTTTTTCATACAAATAATTTCGTTTGTTTTCGTCGGTGTTTTTTTTAAATCATCGGGGAAACACACGAAACGTTTGAAAGAATATGAACGCATTCGCGATTGCGCTAAATCGAAAAATCCTTTTCGCGGAAAATAACCGGAATGATCCAAACGGCACTGCGTTTTTTTCGGTATTTATTTAGGGTTCTTTCACGAAAGATTCACGATTTTTTTGAACCAGAAGGTCCTCTTCGTAAAAAACCGTTGGAAGAACCTACACGTAATTATGTATTTTTTTAGAGACCTACACGTGGAAAGGAAAAAACGAGCCGAGCCGAGCTGGCTGTGCGTTTTTTTTCACGGAAACAATTTCGTTTTTTTCGTCGTTTTTTTTAAATCGTCGAGAAAACGTGAGAAATGGTTAAAAGGACACAAGCGCATCCGCGATTGCGCTAGTCGAGCCAAGCCGGCCGTGCGTTTTTTTGGTGAAAACAATATCTTTTTTTCGTCGGTTAATTTTTTTAAAATCGTCGGGGAAACGCAAGAAATGGTTGAAAGGACACACGCGCATCCGTGTTTGCACTAAACTGAAAGGTCTTTTTCGTGAAAAATAGTCGGAATGATCCAAGCGGCACTACATTTTTTTTATCTATCTAGGGTCCTCTCTCGAAAGATCCACGTTTTTTCTGAACCAGAAGGTCCTCTTCGCAAAAAAAAACAAAAAGGATCTATACGTAATTACGGATTTTGCGAGGGACCTAAAAGCGATTTTTTTAGACAAGCCGAGCCACGCGGCTGGCTCGGCTCAAACTCACGAGTGGCCAGGAGTCTCCCGGAATTCATAGGGTTATTATTTGGCTGATTGTAATCTTGAGGGCTATCCTTCCTGATCTCCCAGTATCTGTTTCCATAAGCCGGTGCTTAGATAAGGAAGGGCTGCGCCTATTTAAGTGTATGCGATCGTTAATCTATTCATTGCGAGATTATCATCGCTTTCATGGTATTAGATATGGTCGCTCCTGTGACCTTCCTCTACCACTTCCGCATCTAACCCGGCGTCGTCTCTCCCCCGTGGTGCTCCATGGCTAGTCCTCTTGATGGTTCTGCTGAGGCCGAATGGCTGCGCCAAGAGCAAGAGCGCCTCCGGGCCGAGGCGATACGCCGTGCTGACGAAGAAGCTGAGCGTCAATGCCTGGAGGCCGAAGCTGATGCCCTTGTTGTCGCCTCCCTCCACGCTAAGGCGATCTCCGTCCTCAACATCAAAACCCTTGTCCCCATCGTCCTTGACATCGATTCACCGTGCTACTCCAAATGGCGTGGTCTTCATCTGGTCACCCTAGGCAAGTATGCGCTCACGGACCATGTTCTCTCCTCTGAGGTTCATCCCGACGTCGCCTCGTGGCTTTGCATGGATTGTGTTGTCATCTCCTCGTTATATGGCACCATCTCTGCCAATCTCCTCGAGATTGTGATGGCCCTAATGCCACCAGCCACGCTATCTGGCTGGCCCTCGAAGATGAGTTCGTCGGCAACAAAGAGACTCGCGCGTTAATCCTTGACGCAAAGCTGTGCAACTTCGTCCAAGGCGACCTCAGCATCTCTGACTACTGCCGAAAACTCAAGAGCATGGCTGATCAACTCGGTGATCTGGGCCAGGAGGTTCCTAATTTAACCCTTATATTATCTGTTCTACGTGGCCTCAACGAGAAGTTTACTCACACGGCGGCGTTGTTGAAACAGCAAAAACCGTTCTCTTCCTTCATCGACGTTCGCAACGAACTTCTTCTTGAGGAGATCACCATGGCCGACAAACCGTCATCTGTCTCCACCGCTCTCGTCGCCACTGCTCCCGACGCTCCCTGGCCCCCATCCAGTGGGCCCTCCGGTGGCGACAAGACCAGCGTTCCTCTTCCTTCTCCGACTTCATCCGCAAGCAACTACACAACAGGCAGCCATTGCACCAACAATCGCCGCCACCGCAACAACCACAACACTGGTAGAGGCGATGGCAAGTTCGGTCATGACAAGATCAGCACCCCAAGGTGGCCTTCATCCTTCTTCCGGCACTTTCCCACCACCGTCTTCGCAGCATCCTCAGGTGTTCACTGCTATGCACCCTAGCACTGCAGCTGGTTTCCCTGGTGCCTCCAACTACAGCCCTCCTTCCATGTACTTGGCAAGAAGACCGCCCAAAGGTTTACGACACCCACAACCAGCACTACCGGGATCAAGCTGCCCTTGCCAACGCTTTTTCACACAATGACGCTGACATCGCCACCAACAACTGATTGGTACATGGATTCGGTGCTAGTACTCACATGACATCAAACGCTGGTAACCTTATTGCCTCGCGCTCTCCGTCTTCTAACAATCTTTCTACCATTATTGTTGGCAACGGTTCTACCCTCCCTGTCACCTCTATTGGTTCTACTTCTTTACCTAGCCCGCATGGTTCTTTTTTTCTTCACAATGTTCTGGTTACTCCTCAGATCATCGAAAACCTGATTTCTGTACGACATTTTACCATTGACAATAATTGTTCCGTCGAATTTGATCCATATGGTCTCTCTGTGAAGGATCTTTGAACCGGGAGCGTGATCACCAGGTGTAATAGTACTGGTGACTTGTACCCCCTGCTGCCGTCCACTCCCACAAGTCCGCATGCTCTTGTCGCATGGCCTCTCCCACTCTTTGGCACCGCCTTCTTGGTCATCCTAGCACTGAAGCTTTATCCAAGCTTGTTAGCACATCTGTTATTTCATGTAATAATGACACTCTTGAGCCCATTTGCCATGCTTGTCAACTTGGGCATTATATTCGTTTGCCTTTTGCAACTTCTGTCTCTCGTGCTCTCAAGAACTTCGATTTAATACAATGTGATCTTTGGACCTCACCTGTTGCTAGCGTCTCCGGTTACAAGTATTATTTGGTTATTCTTGATGATTGCTCTTATTTTATTTAGACTTTTCCTCTTTGTCTCAAATTTGACACTTTGTCCACCCTTTCTCACTTTTTTGCCTCCATCTCCACGCAGTTCGGCTCCACCATCAAGAGTGTGCAGTGCGACAATGGACGTGAGTTTAATAACTCCTCCACCCGCATGTTTTTTGCTACCCATTGTGTTGCTCTACGCTTGTCTTGCCCCTATACCTCTCAGCAAAACTGACGGGCTGAACGTGCTGTTCGCACAATAAATAATATTGTGCGAACCATGCTACTCCATGCTAGTCTCCCTCCTCAGTTCTAGGTCGAATCCCTCTATGCTGCCACCTATCTTCTTAACCGTCTTCCCACCAAAACCCTAAGCTCTCACACACCCTACTTTGCTTTATATGGTGCACATCCTTCTTATTCACATCTTCGTGTCTTCGGTTGTCGTTGTTATCCTAACTTTTCTGTCACTGCCGCCCACAAACTCTCGCCACGCTCCACACTTTGCATTTTTCTTGGTTATTCTTTTGACCATAATGGTTACCGGTGTCTCGATTTGAGTTCTAATTGGATAATTATTCCGCGGCATGTCACGTTTGATGAGGACTCTTTTCCTTTTGCTGCCCAGGCAGCCCCCTCCCATACTAACAATCTTGATTTTTTGGAGACGGATTCTACTTTAGTGCAGCCCATTCGGCCGCTAGCCGCTGTAGGTGCCTCTGGCGCATCGTTTCACCCCGGAACTGCTGCCCCCGATGGCTCTTTGTCTCGAGTCATTGCCAGTAGCGCCGACTCGACAGACATTGACACATCCCCTTGTTCCAACGCCCTTGCCCCTATCGGCTAGTTGCCTTGGGCCATCGCTAATCGCATGGCGGATCGCCGCCTCACCGTGCTCTTTGACCTCCTTACTCGGTCTTGCTTGCCCCATCGACTCCTCACCTCAGGTTGTTGCCAGTAGCACCGGCCCTGCCAACTCGTCAGTTGCTCCCTTGCCAACGTCCAACTCGCCATGTGCGGATTCATGCATTGGGTCGCCCTGTGCCATTACCCACGGTGCGACTTCCACAGCACCGGCTGATTCGGCGTAGGCAACTGCCAACCGACCCAGTACTGCTATTCATGTTCCTCCTGTCTCCAATGACCATTCGATGGTCACCCGGGGAAAATCAGGTTCCGTCTCCCAGTCCAGTGGCTCAATCTTCATGCCACTACTCTGTCACCTCTCTCGAAGACATCCGTGGAGCTCTTGCTAATCCCAACTGGTGAGCAACAATGGTTGATGAGTTCGAAGCACTTTAGAACAATCATACATGGGATCTCGTTCCTCGTCCGGTTGGCGCTAATATTGTCACTGTTAAATGGATCTTTCGCCACAAGCTAAATGCAGATGGGTCTCTCAATCGATATAAGGCTCGTTGGGTTCTTCGTGGCTTCACACAACGTCTTGGTATTGATTTTGATGAAACCTTCAGTCTAGTGGTGAAGCCTGCTACGATTCATGATTCTCACACTGGTTCTCCCTCGAAATTAGCCCATTCATTAGCTTGAGTCAAGAACACATTCTTACATGGCACTCTTTCAAAACTGTTTATTGTGATCAACCATCCGGTTTTCTGGACTCTACTCGCCCTAATTATGTCTATCGACTCAACAAATCTCTTTATGGTCTCAAGCAGGCTCCACACGCCTGGTACAGTCGCCTTGCTTCACATCTTCTATCCTTGGGGTTCGTGGAGGCCAAATCCGATACTTATCTCTGTTCATTTTCTATCAGGGAAAGGAGACCGTATACTTGCTTCTCTATGTGGATGATATCGTCTTGATTACATCGTGTGATGACCTTCTTCGTCGCATCATATGCGCTCTTCAGCACGAATTCTTAATGAAGGATCTTAGACCTCTTCATCATTTTTTGGGTCTTTCTATCACTCATCAGCATGATGCGCTTCATCTATCTTAGCGGCATTACATCCTAGAAATTTTGGAACATGCTGGTATGTCCTGTTGCAAACCATGCAACACCCCCATTGATACGCATTCCAAACTTTCTAGTACTGGTCATCCTGTTGCCGATGCCACTGAATACCGTAGCATGGCTGGCGCTCTCTAGTATTTGACTTTCACTCGTCCGGACATTGCTTATACGGTTCAGCAAGGATGTCTGTTTATGCATGATCCTCGTGAGCCTCACCTTGCCTTGGTCAAGTGGATTCTTCACTACCTTTGAGGAACACTTGACTATAGCTTATTACTTCACCGGACTTTGCCTGATGAATTGATTAATATCTATACTGATGCTGATTGGGCTAGTTGTCCCAACACATGAAAATCCACCTCAGGTTATGGAGTTTTTCTCAAGGATAATCTAATTTCTTGGTCATCCAAATGCCAGCATACTGTGTCTAGGTCCAGTGCCGAAGCTGAGTACCGTGCCGTGGCCAACGGTGTTGCCGAAGCCCGTTGGTTGCGCCAGCTCTTGACCGAGCTGCACTCTCCCCTCCAGCGTGCAACTTTGGTTTATTGCGACAATGTCAGCGCCGTCTACCTCTCCACTAACCATGTTCAGCATCAGTGAACTAAACACGTGGAGATTGATCTGCACTTTGTTTGAGAGCGTGTGGCTCTCGGAGAAGTTCATGTCTTGCACGTTCCTACGACCTCGCAGTACGCGGACACCTTCACGAAAGGGCTACCAACATCTTTGTTTACAGAGTTTAGGTCCAGCCTCAACGTTCGTCTTTCGATCGCTTTGACTACGGGGGTGTGTTAGACATATTTGGCTGATTGTAATTTTGAGGGCTCACCCTCGAAGATGAGTTCATCGGCAACAAAGAGACTTGCGCGTTAATCCTCGACGCAGAGCTGCGCAACTTCGTCCAAGGCGACCTCAGCATCACCAACTACTACCGAAAACTCAAGAGCATGGCTGATCAACTCGGTGATTTGGGCCAGGAGGTTCCTGATCGAACCCTTGTATTATCTGTTCTATGTGGCCTCAATGAGAAGTTTACTCACATGGCGGTGTTGTTGAAATGGCAAAAACCGTTCCCTTCTTTCATCAACGTTCGCAACGAACTTCTTCTTGAGGAGATCACCATGGCCGACAAATCGTCATATGTCTCCACCGCTCTCGTCGCCACTGCTCCTAGCACTCCCCGTCCCCCATCCAGTGGGGCCTCCGGTGGCGTCAAGACCAGCGTTCCTCTTCCTTCTCCGACTTCATCCACAAGCAACTACACATCAGGCGGCCATCGCACCAACAATTATCGCTGCCGTCTTCGCAAAGATCTCAGCGTTCATCGCTATGCACCCTAAGCGCCGCAATTTGTTTTCGGTGCCTCCAATCGCAACCCTCCTTCCGTACTTGGCGGAAGACCGCCTCCAAGGTTTATGACGCCTACAATTGCACCGCGCTTCAGGATCAAGCTGCCCTTGCCAACGCTTTTTCACACAATGACGCTGACGTCGCCACCAACAATCGATTGGTACATGGATTCCGGTGCTAGTACTCACATGACATCAAACGCTGGTAACCTTATTGCCTCGCGCTCTCACGTCTTCTAACAATCCTTCTACCATTATCGTTGGCAACGGTTCTACCCTCCCTGTCACCTCTATTGGTTCTACTTCTTTACCTAGCCCGCATGGTTCTTTTTTTCTTCACAATGTTCTGGTTACTCCTAGATCATCAAAAACCTGATTTCTGTACGACGTTTTACCATTGACAATAATTATTCCGTCGAATTTGATCCATATGGTCTCTGTGTGAAGGATCTTTGAACCGGGAGCGTGATCACCAGGTGCAATAGTACTGGTGACTTGTACCCCCTGCTGCCGTCCACTCCCACAAGTCCGCATGCTCTTGTCGCGATGGCCTCTCCCACTCTTTGGCACCGCCGTCTTGGCCATCCTAGCACTGAAGCTTTATCCAATCTTGTTAGCACATCTGTTATTTCATGTAATAATGACACTCTTGAGCCCATTTGCTATGCTTGTCAACTTGGGCATCATATTCGTTTGCCTTTTGCAACTTCTGTCTCTCATGCTCTCAAGAACTTCGATTTAATACATTGTGATCTTTGGACCTCACTTGTTGCTAGCGTCTCCGGTTACAAGTATTATTTGGTTATTCTTGATGATTGCTCTTTTTTTATTTGGACTTTTCCTCTTCGTCTCAAATCGACACTTTTTCCACCCTTTCTCACCTTTTTGCCTCCATCTCCACGTAGTTCGGCTCCACCATCAAGAGTGTGCGTGCGACAATGGACGCTCACAGGGGGGACGATGTGGAGTAGCCGCGGTGGGAGGCACCGAAAGATCGCCGAGAAGCATCGCTGGTGCCTAAGTCGACACCGGTGAGGCGGCAGGCGGCGACGTACTAGGTGGCGCTGGGATGGCATGGATTGAGGCCACTCGATCGGGAGGCTAGGATTGGGCTGTTGGTGGCTTACATACAAATGGGGAAGTATCTGGACCGATGGATTGGGATTGAACGGTTGGAAAAATCAACTGATTCGGCTGATTTATATTAGTTCCCTTCTCCGAATTTGTACTCAAACATGTAGTTATTTGATGATTTTATATCTTCCAGTGATAGAAAAAAGTATAGAGTAGTCTTGTGAAGATTACGCCAAGTAAGCCTCCGGACGTGGCAAGCGGTTTGGCTAGGTGGCGAGCCCAAACAAACCCTCTTAACGGCAAGACAATGATTGTGTTTGCCCCGTGGGCCCACAGACCAGGGTCCAGTATAAAACAGATGTAGCTTTGTGAGAGTTTTTGCACCCTTGAATTTGCAGTTCTCCAAAATTCGAACTCAAGTGTGCAATTCTTTGATGGTTTTGCAATTAAAGTTGTAGCTTTGTGAAATTTACATATATATACTTCAAATAACCGAGGAATGCAGCACCATGTGATCAAAGCTCTCAGCGCAAACCATAGCTCCGGCTACAACAGCTTTCACTTTTCGCACCACCGTAGCACGATGCAACAACTAGAAAAACAGACCGACAATGCATGGAAAGAAAACAGTAAATTACGAAAACCACAGGTTTTTTAATCATATAATTATAGAAAACACGATGTATCTTACGACACATAACTAAAGTTTTATGGTCAAGTTTCACAAAACCCCACGTTTTGGCATTCCATAAATCTGGTCTAGTACAATATATAGACAGATTCCAGGCACCCCACAAAAAATGCATATCAATTGCAACACCTTGTATTATTGTAGTCTTAAGTTACATTACATGAATGGTGTGGTGTAGTTTCAAATTTGAACTTGCAAGTACCATCTCAATCCCTTTAGTTCCAAACAACACAAAACATGGCTATTTATTAAGTTGAGCTGGACCCTCAGCTGGGCCTCGCCATCTAGTCTCCTAGTTCTAATTCTAATCTCTTTTCTCTTTCTTTTCCCCACACAATTCTAATACCTACGAGGTAGATTGACATCACATCACCTCAATACGGAGTACAATACATAATTACATACATAGAAACATTCACAGTTTCTTCACTTTCAGTCATAATAGGCCATGTTGCTGGACAAGACATGAGAACCCGCGGTTGGTCCATCTCTCTACAAATGTATTGTATTGTATTGTATGCTGTCAAAGGCTCAAGTACAGTAGATGGATGCCAAACGTTGTGAGCCTCACTAGACAGTAGTACAAATTTGGTTAATCCTCAAGCACTGGAACTATTGCAGATGACAATTCAATGTGTGACACACGAACTGCACCGATCAGTCGTTCCGGGAGCTCCTCGTATGTATTTCCCTGCCAACAATATTCAGTTCAGCCAATGATTACATCTTGCACCAACAAAATGATTAAAACAAGTTTTTGGATGACAAAAATGCCTACCTGGACAAGAAAAGCCATGTCAACAACTAGCGTCGTGATCACACCACATACAAGCCCCAAGACTCCATTTGCCACTGTAGACGAACCAATGTCCACATCTATCTGCACCATAAACATTCAGTCAGTCAGTGCACTTTCTAGTTAGTTAGCCAAAAGGGGGGAAAACACAAGCCTCAACATATTTCTTTTCAGAAACACAGGGAAACCCTAGCTCCAATTTTCATTACAAAAAAGGAAGCCAAACAAGAGTAATAGAACTATACAAGGTTAAAGTTTTCTTTTTTGGCAAATAGTTAGTCAAGCAAACTTACTTCCAAATAGTTTGCACCACGGATATAGGTGATGTCAACTGCTTTTCCTAACAGACAAGGTGTGCTGCCAACACTTTGACGGACAATCCATGAGCCCTATAATTCAAAATGCCATTACTGTCAGAGAGATTATAAACCACCAGCAACTAACAAGGATTAAACTTATCCCTCCTTTGTCCTACTAAATAGAACATTTCTTCTTCACTATTCACATAAATCTCATAGAGCATTTCTAAAACATGATGGACTGAGAGCACCTTACCTTAGGTACAGATGGGATCAGCTTGAACCTACTATTGCGGAATTCATCATCACCATCAACAAAGCGTTGCAACAAGGAGTTTGTTACCAGTTTCTTCATAACAAAGTAGAAAACCATACTATAGTTAGTTGTGCCAGGAACCTGCAACAGCAAACTTATGTCAGCAGCAAACTATATCAGCAGCAGGAAATGCAAGAACAGTATACGGTATCATTCATCATTGCTAGCTCACAACAACAGCGAACAACAATGGTACAAGACATGTCATGCAAGCACAACAACTTGAAATAAGGATCAATATAAGTGTACTGTGCACCCAAAAGATGAAAAAACATAAATAACTTCAGCTAAAAGAACAAACAACCAACAGGTTCAACTCATTTTGTTAAGAAATTTCACAGGAATACTTACTTGTAGATTTATTGCCAATGCAAAAAGGCCCTTCTCAGCGGCAACCTAAAACAGAAGCAAAAGGTTATCGAAAGAAGAGAATCAACCTAGCAGGTGACGGGCTTCACCACATCAAATATCAAACATCTTCATGGTTAAACAACACAAAACAATTCAAAAGAAAAAAAAAAGCAATCTACAATTGAAAATTTTAATTATGCACAAAAGTACACATTTGTAAAAAAAACATAAGACTGTTAAAATAAAGTACAAAAGATGGCTCTTGGTGTAACAAATGATGCTATGCTAGGTTGCTAACTCCATGTACAACCCTCACACTCAACAAGCAGAACTCCATCCAAGGCCGCGATGCTCTGTTCTTTATGTACTAATCAACAAGGCCTTGCACTAATAATTGCATCAATAACTCAGTTTCGCAGGCATATGGTTGAGTTATCTCTTGTATGAATATTAAAAGATAGCACTATTTATTTCCTTTATTACAGACTATTTAATAGTATCAGGATTCAAACATGATCTCACTTGAACCGCGCAGCCTTTTCTTCTAGCAACATGATCCATTCGTTTCACGTCTTTAAACCAGTCAACAGCAACAAGCTCCATAAGAGGCTTTCCTGCAGGAACCTATGAATAAATAATATAAATCATAAACAACAGTGCCTACAAAGCAGCCAAAATTATTCTACAGCACTCCTAGAAAGATGATGAGCGTGGTCTACTGCTGGGGAAGATCAAAACCTTGCTTTTATCATATATAAAATTCTTGCTTCGCACTCTGAAGTTATTCCCATCGGATATCCTCCAGCAATCACGACTGTTATCACGGTCATCCCGGCGTAAATTTCCAGAAAATCCAAACAAATCAATCTGATCTGAATCCTCCTCATCGAACCCTACACTTAATAAAGACAGACTAAAGTCCTGTACAAATAATCTCTAGGAGGAAGGAATTACAATATACCTGGTCGTCTAACATCTGCATCATGCTCACGAGTTGATGGCTGCATAGAAAACATAATCCTATTCAGATAAGAAAAAGAGGCGCTGAAAAACTATAAGAAATTCATCAACCTCTTGCTCAGATTCAGGTAATTGAAAATCTTCATCTTCATCAGACTCCTCATCAAGCATTGTAAAATGTCTACTTTGATCCATTGGAAGGCTGGTTTGCAAAGTATTTTCTTGTGTTTTCCTGCCTTTCTTAGAAGAAACAGATGGAGCCATATTGGCCATAACAGGAATCCTAGGAAGCACTTGACTTTCATCACTTTGTGAAAAAAACTCCCTGAGCCCTGTCAGTGGTAAAAAGGTGCAATTTAAGTGATAGAGTGCAGATCAACTACCCAGAAGCCAGAATATGCCAATACTCATGTTGGACATACATAAATGTGTGAGAATAAATGGAAGGAGTACTTAAAGCAGTGCCAGAGACAATAAGATTTTATATAACAAGACTACATGTTGGTAATGACATACCAGATGTTTGCTTATTAATCATATTATAAAAAATATGGAAGATGCTTGAGTAGTCATGCACAAGAAATTTTTTGCAAATGTCCAGCAAGCATAAAGCCATAAAGATTAGTCTGAACAGCCAAAGATAAAAAAAAAGGGGCATACATGTCATGTGGCGAGTGAATAGCAGTCTACCACAGGATGCAGAACGATAACTGGTAAGTCTTCAAAAACTGAAGGAATTCTACAATGATGACCTGATGGGAACTAAGGTGGGCATAGGCTTATAGATGATTTGCTGAAAGCAGGATTTCAAACTGAATGAGGGTCTGGACAAGGTAAAAAGGAGAAAATGTTGCTCCAAACATCTCCAAAAGAAAAGATATACTGGTAATGTTAGTAAGGTAACATAGATTATCACCAGCACCGTTCTTTCCTTCACCAGAACAGAAACCTATTAATTCATCTCACTTAACATGGTACTTCCACATACTTGCAATGGATCAACTCTGACCCAGCTAAAATTGCCTGACTAAAAAATGTTTGGACACTGCTCAAGCTATCTGCCTAAGACAATAAGGTCCCATTCTAATTAAACCTTTAACACCTTGACCCAAATCTGCTCAAAGCCCAGCTCACTGTGGGGTGGGCCCATGCATGTATAGCACACCACTCACTTTCATTCTTGCCTCGTGTAAAAGGGTTAACTTGAAGGTGATACGTTTGGATCCAACAGCCATTATATGCTACTACAACTCACTTTAGACAAGCAATTAGTGACTAATCCCACCACTGCTCCACATGGACCATATGAACCTTCACACTAACGGGTTGAGGTATTACATTCACCCCCTTAAGGGCTGACACCCTCAGTGGCACATCGTATACACGACAAATCCCCAGAACCACCCCTCGGTACACATTCGTGCTTGCAGTGCCAACACATATGCTATTATGTGCGTCTACACACGCTCAAACACGTTCGTGCTTGCAGTGCCAACACATATACTATTATGTGTGTCTACACAAGTCATGCGCATATCCCGTGCCCTTGTCCTACACAAGCTCGAACAACCAAGGTTGATGCCCTGATACCATATGTAACACCCTAGCCCAAAATCCGCTTAAAGCCCAGCCCACCCTAGGGTGGGTTCACACATGCATAACACATCACTTACACTTTCTTTCTTGCTTCGTATGAAAGGGTTAACTCGGAGGTGCTATGTTTGGACTCAATAGGCATTATATGCCACTACAACTTATTTTAACAAGCAATATAGGACTAATACAACCACCGCTCCACATAGGCCTTCACGTTAACGGGCCAGAGTATGACAAAACCACCCACCCAGATTAGTAACTCAAAATCCTAAACTATGTGCCAGAGTACAGCTAGACAAAACAAACATTTTGTCTTAGAACTATTTAGGAATTAGGACACAGAAAATTAATTGGGCTATCCTGGAAACGTTGTTCATGAGGTTATTCCAGAACAAAAAGTTGTACCAGCAACACTGTTCAGCATATGGAGGAGGCAATGCTGCTGAAATGAAGGTATGTAACCAACCCCCCAACCCTTCAAATCTATCTGCATAAGATGTTGTACTTGTGTTCGGACCCTTCCATTACGGGATTTCAGTGGAGAAATATTGAATCCACCACCTAAAATAAATGCAAAAGAGAAAAAAGGTCAGGCAAAGGAAACTGGTAGCTACAGTACATAAACATAAATGCAAATGATGTACTGTAGTGAATTCATCGGAGCAATTTCCTTACTCTCAATTTGTGCTCTCACAAATCCTGGCTGCGGACCACAGTTCAGATGCTCTCTGGATTGAAACAACACGACTGCAAATGAAAATTACAAAATGCAATCATCAATAAAAATCATGAAAACAAATTATTACACGTCCATGTACATATGTATGGTGCATGCACACATGACTATATGTGTGAAACCCCAAGAATACCAACCATAACTTCCATCATCATTACGCCGCCAATATCGTACATAACAAAGATCACGAGGCCAAACAAACCTGGTAAAATATTAATCAAATCCATGTTAGACTTCAATAAAAGATAAATGACTGAAATTCACCAAAATGGAGATATGGTTTAATGATGAAATATAATGAGTAATTCTAAAACTTAAAGGCGCAATATCAGACAATGTCAACTTGCATTAGCCCATGTTCCCCAGAACTACATTTCAATGAATTTACACCAAGAAATCAAAATATTTCACAGATAATTATTTATAGTTACCAGCTGCACAACAAAGTAAAATAGTAAACATCAGTCAAGAATTTAAGATAATGACATGTTTGTAAAACATTTATCATGAACTCTAGCGTGACGTGGTTGACATGGTAGGATGTTTATACAATGTGGTTAAAGTTGTACGACATCTGCAAAGTGTAAATCTATTTTAATAGTCGTGTCCCCAGTTATGGGTAATTTGGTGAATCCTCTATCCTAGTAGTTTTATGTTTGCAAAATAGGTTTAGGTAGTGTATAGATAGGAAATCCATACATGGTTTGTTCGGGAAAGGTTTTGCTGCTGTTTTTGTTATTAGGGCAACAAGCCACTTGTTTATTTATGCTATTTATGCTTTACTATTATTTGTCTATCAATGCCAAATGCTTTTACACTTGTCGATTCCAATCTATTACTCTCTATTGCAAATGAAAATTCACACTTATTGTGGAGCACAAAAGGAAAGGACAGGAATATTCCAGCAAAAAGCAGAACATACATTGAGAACCAATCCAGTTGTAGCCTATGGTATAGTATTGCAGTGTGGCCATCTACCTCCTCCACTAGACTACCATACTGGAAACTGCAGTCCCACCTTAAAGAACAAAAACAGTAAAATCAATTTTAAACAGAAAGAGGGAATGCATAATTGTGGAGTTAATTTATCTAAAAGAAAAAGAAAAGAGTACTCAAAACGTGTGGTATCCATGCTCATCACAAGTTGAAATATAGCCTCACAAGACGCCTCAACCACACCAACAGCCTTCATTGCTCTGCTACAGCTTCTTGCCTATGAGAAGTACACAAGCATCAAACAACAAGGGAATGAGACCAAAAAGATTTGAACTACCTGTTCATACCTACAACCATCAACAACTTACAAGGTAATCAACATCTTGGAGCTCCTCAAAAATGCGGAGACCTGAAGCCAAATTCAAAGTAACACCACATCAAACAAGCACCCAGTTACAGCAGAGAAATAGAGTAAGGGACCGAAAAAAAGTTCTTGCCATTCTGGCATCTGACAAGGCGCCAGTGTCTTCTAGAGAAAACTTGGTCAGGGCTTCCCTGGTTTGATATTCCCATATCGTTTTCACGGGTCCAATCATATAATGATTCTGGAGGACCTATAAATGGAAGGAATAGAACAATTCTTTGTTAAACACTGGAACAAAAAGCATATATGGAGGGAACAGACAAAGCCATGTCCAATGCCATGTCACAAACCATTCCCAATTGTTGTTCTCCGCAACAATGATGGGTGATTTTCCTCCTCTTCTTCCTCTTCTTGACTGAACCTGCCAGAAGAAAATAAGGCAACGTGTCATTTTGATAACAGATAATAATTCTACCAGGTTATCATTGAGCAAATGGAAACAAATCTGCACAAAATCATCAATCAGATATATCTATGAGGTGTATTCATTATCTCTTAAGAAAAAAAAATTACCAAGACATTTTATATGGTTTTGAAACCATGTTTCCCTTCTTTCTTCAAGCTCGATCAGATCATAAGTTTATAATGTCTTTGTCAGAAAGAGATGAGACATGTACCGAACCCAGTTTTTTTTCTTATTTAAGAACAAAAAAATGTTTTCCAGATTAAATCAGACAGTGGGATCTCAGAAGAGAATATCATATAAACATATCATGAAAGTCCATAATTAAATTCCTCAATCCGCTAACAAACATTATTGGAAAAAAGAACAATCCTGTCGAAGCATGATGTTCTAGAAATTCTAGCTGTCAAGTATCAACTGCCACAAGTAGATAGGTAGATTGCAGATGCAGCCAAAGCATCATTAAATTGGTATAAGCAAAGTGTTGCTAAGTTGGCACTAAGAATTATCAATACATACATCCTCAGCAGAGCTAGATATCACTATCGACTTTGGCTGTTGATGATGAAGGGTTCGACATGGAAGTATAACAACAGAAACTAAGACAACATGTAAGTACAGCCAAAAAAAACTAAGATAAGGAACTAAAATGGACAAGTATGCAACATGGAAAGTACAAAAAAATGCATAACTGGCAAAAGAAACATGGCAGTCTGTCACTTACTGACTTTCACGATCAGAGGAAGAAGATTTCCTTCCATTTTCTATGCTATCCTTTTGTTGTGATGAGCTAAAGGCTGTATTACCATCAGCTGGCGCTACTCCTTGTTGCTGCATTAGTTTAGAATAATTAATTTAGGTGCATTTGAGCAGTATGCAATTTAGATATGTTAGTGTCATGTTGTTGGGTAAAAAGAAGGAAGTAGCAAAAGTTGCCCGTCATAGATCAATAAACAATTTCACACACTAGCCTGTAATATGGGTGCCAAAATTGTGTGTATTTTTCCATGTGCTTATTTAGTGCACCCTTAAGGAGCAAAGAAGAGCTCAGTTATTACTGAAACCAAGATATATGTGAGATTTAGAAGTTTGCACATGTTGAACCTGATCAATGACCATCTCAATTTTCTCCTTCCAAATTAGAGCCTCCTGGATGTTGAATGCTGCCATCTGGTAGAAGTTACAGAAAGGCAATTGAAGTCAACAATTCAACTAAACATAGAGAAGAAGACTTGCAGGGTTATTATTGGTTTGTGTTGAAAAACTCAGCACATTTGCGTTCCTGACTTCCTTCTCTTTTATTCTTTCCTAGTAAAGGAAGTTCCTCCATATGAATAGATCATATGAGAATGGCAAATAAAATAGTAAGGAATTAATCTAGTGGCATGTAGACCAATTGGAATAATAGTAGGTTGAGAGTTTATATGGCACCGTACATGCAGTGCAGGTAAAAAAAAACAGAATGGTGATTATGGTTATGGCTATGATGGGAGGACTAAGGGATGGAAGTAAGGGAGAGGCTTGAGTACCGTAATGCGGTGGTGCTTCTCCCTTTTGTTGTAGATGCATAAGACGTAAAGCATCTGCAGGAGAGGAAATGAGAGCAAACAAAATCAATGGAATACAATGCAAAGGCTGTGCTGAGAGGAAGGAATTGAGAATACGGAAAAGAAGAGAAAAATACATGGCCATGGTGCATCTTGAGGCCCCTGTCCTCAACCCTGCAGTTGCCGTCAATGTGGAGGGACTTGATGGGGAGTTTGGGCATCTTGTGCTGGGGCTTGCGCTTGTAGTAAGACAGCAGCCGGGTCTCCAGCACGAAGTAGCGCATGTGAATGAAGGACCGCCCGATCTTGCGGCGACCATACCGAACCATCCACCCCTCATAGATCACTGATGATGAAGACGATGACATCCCTGACACCATCCCAAGAAAGTAGCAGTACTGCATAGATATAAATAAGCAATTGCATAGGTCAGTACTACCATCAATGAATTGAGATCACCTGAATCCCTGATCTTGACCTAGTTCATCGTTCACTGGTACATGATTAACTTCACATTCACAATATCATAGCGTCATCTTCCAGATTACCAGAATTGATCTATACCAACTAATCTGAACATCATCTACTTCACGGCGTTACACATTTCAACTAATATGAACAAAATGGGAGTGATCTATAACAAAAATCTAAACATAATCAAATTACTCTGTAGTTAAATCCTCCAACAAGAAATTGGTTTTAAACAAGGAATCACCCAAAACACACTTCGGGGCAAGGAATTTCCGACCTTGCAGTCCGGCGGCGGCGAGACGACGGCAGGGACGGCCGGGTGCCCGCTTCCTTGGGGGTTAGGATGGGGCCTACGAGGACGACGGGAGGCCGGCTTGGCGGCGTGGGGGCACCAGCATCGCAGGAGGTGGAGGACGGCGGCAGAGCGAGGCCGAGAACGAGGGAGGCGGCGAGGATCCGAGACAGCGGCGGATGACGCGGACGGCGGGATCTTCGTGGCGCGGACGGCGAGGTCATGCAGATCCAGAGATCCGGGCGCGAGGAGGCGAGAGGCGAGGACTGGGAACGGGCGACGGCGCGGCCAGCCGGACGCCGGGCGGACCGAGACGAAGAGAGGGTGAAGAAAGAGAGCGGCCAAGTCCAACCCGGAAAAGGCCGGAGAAGCACACGTGGTACGCTGCTTCCGCTTCGCGTAGTTCAACGGGGCTTCGGCTTCCGGCGGAAGCCGGTTGAATTGCCATGTACCGTATTGTACGGAATTTTCTTTAGACCAGCTTCAGCTTCTTAAAAAATAAACTCCCCAAACAACTCAACTTTTAAGAGCCTTTTAACATAAACTAGAAGTCCAATATAACTAACAAAAGCCAAAAACTGAGCTGTACCTGTTTTTGCAACTTATGCTGAGAGAAATTAATTATTTGTCAAACGGTCTCTTATAAAAAAAACTACGGCTGTTTTTTAATCCAGAAATTCAAAAACTACAGTTCCCAAACATGCCCAACAAAGTGATGAAAAGCTGAAGCCACCAAAAACTGTCAGACCCCGAGCCTTTCCCCTCTCCATGAGATCGTTGGATACTCGGATGGATCATAAATGGAGGAGTTTATACAAACAATAATTTTCTATTAATATTACATAAATAAATCTTTGATTGAAAATATATGAGAATAAATCCTTTTCTACGCAATGCGGTTACGAACATGGACCACTGAAAAAGGGACACATGCACAATATTTTTCTATGTATAACTTATCTATTAAGCGTGGAAGGCTAGCCGAGCGATCGGAGGCGCCACGTCACGTTGTTCGCGGAAAGCCCCCTTGGAAAAAAGTGACGATGCGTTCGGGTCCTCGGCTCGGTTATATTGGCGGGAAAGCATACTGCGGCGGAAAACCCTAGAGCCACCTCAGACGCGGTCGAGCTTTTCTCCGAACGCCACGTTCTGTCGCGACATTGGTTTCTTCCGTTCGGCCGTGCTTGGTTCTTCCTCCTTCGACGATTCGTGGATCGCCGGTTAGATGCGCCGCTCTTCTTGGCTCGTCTTGATGCGCCGCCGGTTCTTCCTCCTTCGACGATTCGTGAATCGCTGGTTAGATCCGCCGCTGTTCTTGATTCGTCTTGATGCCGCCGTTGGTTCTTCCTCCTTCGACGATTCGTGAATCGCTGGTTAGATCCCTTCGAGTGGTAGCGCCTCCTGGATTCACGCTGTTTCAGGAGGTCTCGGCTTGGCCTCCTCTCGATTCGTTCGCCCTCTCGGTTTCTTCGTTCCTCTCCTGCGTCGGTACGCCCGCCGCTCACGCCGGCCCCGCGTCGCTCGCGTCGGCTCGCCCGTCCGTGTCCTCTTCGACCATGCTTCTTCCACATCCTTCGCCTCGGTTCTTCCGGTTAGCCGCTCTCGATTCGTTCGCCCTCTCGGTTTCTTCGTTCCTCTCTGCGTATGCTTTGGATTGATTCTCTCGTGATGAATTTGAGAGGGAAATGGAGATCTGATCATCCGATAGGCCATCGATGTCTTGATGGAGAAGGTCTTGTCCGTGAACATCCTTTCCTCGGCCTACTTCAAGGAGTTCTTGAGCTCAAGGCGTACCACGAGGTTATCGGCGAGATCTCTGCCGGAGTTGACCACGTTGAACCATGGATGGCCGGCAAGAATCGCCGCGGCCCCTCCTCGGCGATCTCGCCTCTGTACAAGTTCTTTACCATGAAGCTCACCATGAAGCGGATCGTGAAATGTTGAAGGACCCCGATTCTCTGTACATCGAGCGAGAAGTCTCTGATTTGTTGGTTTTCCCAATGTTTATTTACATTTACGTGTTTCACGGTCACATATGGCATGCAGATCGCAATATAGGGAATTACAAGTGTAAGAGAATATGCTAAAGCACTGAATTTAGTTGCATATGTGTAGACAGTGCGATTGAAAATGAGTCTCAGTGTATTGATAGCTAAATTTTTCCCGATAAATGTAGTGGATGACTTGGAAATCTTTGTTGGAATCCTGGTAGATCCTTGATAGATAGTTGAGTCTCCACGGAAGAAACAAACATTTCCATTTGTGCATGGCACTAGCTTTTAGAGAACAATGAATGTTTAGCTTACTAAACATTTAGCTTTAGCTCTGAGACAATAAATCAATAATAATCGTTTATATTTCAGATTGGATTTCTCTACCTGCGATATGTTGCGGAACCAAAAACATTATGGGCTTGGTATGAACCTTATATTATAGATGATGAGGTATTGTCTCTTGCGCTAGCTCTCTTGCTTTTTTGCGTTTGTTTGACAATAAATTTAAGCAAATAAAGAGGACAGTTAGTAGTTTCCCCATTTGTTCTATGTTATGCATTGAAGTATTTAGCAAACCTCTGATTGCTTCCAATAGAGTGGTATGTTAAACTTGTATAAGATAAACAGAGATCTTACATTCTTATTATGCACCTCTTATTTGTTAAGGGAAATGCTTGCAAACCAGAAATAATTACTAAACATGTGAAAGGTAGCACAAAAGATGGTTCCCCTATTGTATTCCACTGTGGACCAATCATAGAAGCGAAGGTAGAAGAAAAAAAAAGATGATATAAATGAAGCCCGGATGGTGAGTGATGGAAGTGTGTGATCGAAGGCCAAACCGATAGTCCTCTCGAATCCATTATTCCTATACTAGACTGCTAGCACTTGCTTCTTTGAAACATAACGATATGCACATGTATGAACCCAATGCTTAGACATGTGGATCTATCTCATAAATGATTTTTCACTCCTTTTCTAAACATGCTAATTTTCTTTGTGTTTATAATTGTAAGACATTTATGCTTCTTTATGATGAAATGGTTAATCCCTTTGCAGTCCTTTCCAATGTACCATAACTCAACTCTACGTAATATGTCTTCCCTTTCTGGAGTTTTCCCCTGGATCCAATGGTAAAATGGCTACTGTGGGTGTTTATGTGCGCGATCTCCTCCTTGGTCAGGTATATCTCTTAAACTTCCCTCCCATTTCTGCAATTAAACAGAACGGCATCGTAAAGCTTCTATTACAGTGTCATGTTGATCCAAATGGTTGTTCTGATTTGAGGAAACAAAGGTAAGGTTTTTCCCTTGGTTTCTTATATTGGTTCGAGTTTACATGCTTATTTCTTAGTCCTTTCCAATGTACCATAACTCAACTCTACGTAATATGTCTTCCCTTTCTGGAGTTTTCCCCTGGATCCAATGGTAAAATGGCTACTATGGGTGTTTATGTGCGCGATCTCCTCCTTGGTCAGGTATATCTCTTAAACGTCCCCCCCATTTCTGCAATTAAATAGAACAGCATTGTAAAGCTTCTATTACAGTGTCATGTTGATCCAAATGGTTGTTCTGATTTGAGGAAACAGAGGTAAGGTTTTTTCCCTTGGTTTCTTATATTGGTTCAAGTTTACATCCTTATTTCTTGCATGGCTTGCTAATACTCTTATATTTGTGTGCGCTATGTCTTCCTAATCGTTTTATATTTGTTTGCGCTATGCCTTGCTAATTCTCTTATATTTGTGCGCCTTATGCCTTACTAATCCTCTTATATTTCTACGCACTATGCCTTGCCAATCCTATGGAGCCCTTCTCTGTGTTCCTCCTCGATCCAATCCACTAGAGTCTGCCGCAGAATGCAATCGCCTTTAGCGGAGGGATCTCTGAGGCCCTTCTCCGCTACACTTGGTTGCCCTCTTTTTCCATTGCCCTTCGGTTTCACTTTTTTTTTCAACAGACGTTCTTGTTTGCCGATTGTTAAATGAATTATTACTGTTTATGCTACGTCATGCTTTTGGTATATTAGGCAAAGAAGATAGCTAGCAATGCATCGAGCTCTTAGGAAGCCATTTACAGGTCTTATTTAGAAAGAGATGAATTATATGCACAAATGGATAGTAAATGATGTTCATATACAGTTGTGGTGTTTCTTAGTGTATGTTATTCTCACTCTTGGGCTTCTAAACCATCTTAATGGTTTTGGAGCATCAAACAAAATTAGGTTGCAACCTGTGGTTTTATGCTATTCTTTGTTGTTCTTTGTTCGGTTGCAACCTGTTCCTTGATCAATTGCGGTTGCGTTGCGGCGATTGCCATTCTTGTTTCCCATTAGATTTTGGTTTGCAGAATGTGGTTTTATGCTATTCTTTACTGTTCTTTGTTCGATTGCTGGCTGTTCCTTGATCGATTGCCCTTCCTTCGAACCGGATTCCTCTACCCCGATTGGCCATTTCTGTTTCCCGTTAGGGTTTGGTTCGCATAATGTTGATTGCTAGCTATTCTTTGATCGATTACCCTTCCTTCGATTCAGATCCGTCCCGATATCATGGCTTTATTATGTATACCATGTTTGTTAGCTTCCTTCGTTTTCTTTGTGTTGTTCTTTGATCGACTGCCGTTGCTTCGAGCTGATTCCGTCCCGGTATGCCGCTTGCCTATCCCTGTTTCCCGTTATATTTTGGTTCATACAATGTATTTTTACGCTGTCCTTTGCTATTCTTTCTTCGGTTTCTGCATGTTCTTTAAGCGATTGCCCTTACTTCGGATCGATTCCGTCCCGGTAACATAGGTTTTTATTGTTCTTTGCTATTCTTTGTTTGATTTTTCTTGGTTCGAGATGATTCCGTTCTGGTATGGCGTTTAGACATTGTGTTTCGGTTCGTGCATCGTATCCCGTAGAGCCCATTGTATGGATTGTTTGATTCCTCCAGTTCTTACGCTACCTTATTTGTTCCTGATTCTTGTCGGTCTAGACTCTTCTAATAGCCGTCTGGATAATGTTGGTTTATATCAATTCCGTCGTTCTTTGTGACTCTCTTTGCTCTGTGATTCGTATAGATTAGTATTGATATAAACCGTTCTTCCGTTTCTTAACCTGTTACTCTATTCTTTCACCTACTTGTGTCTCCTTGGTTATCATGAGAACCATTGAGCTTTTAACCATGCATGATAAACTATTCGCAATTTTCTTCAACCATTAAATTCCATCTCTATTCCAGTCTGAGGTTCGGCAAAAAGGCTGATGTTGAAAAGGTCTAGAATCAGGAAAATCAGATATCTCTACTAAACAAAGATAATGCATACTAAAAAAAACTGTGATACACAATCTATACTTTCTTTTCGTCTAGACAACTCAGATAGAAGATATCGCTTAAATGCTCATCAGACACTTTTCTATGGTTCCTTGTCCTAAATTTCCCATACAGTTAGAGTCATATCCTATTAGAAATAATCCAATATAATGCTCACATTCACATTACCTTGCAGGAAAAAAACTAAAGAATTGTACAGATATGTCAGCTGATTACCTACAAACAACTAATTTAGATGATGATAGTAATTAACATTAGTGCTTTCATACAGGTGTCTCTACTTTGCTATGGATTTCGATTGTTCAGTAGCAAGAAATAGCTCATATTGTAGGGTTTAATATATTATTCTGTTCTATGTACTGTGCCATTTAGAATCCAATAATCAACTATGATCCAACGATCTGCAGGTCTCAGTAACACGAAGGGCATTACAGCGGATGAAAATATCTTACCAAGTTGATTATGTCTCACCAGTCCTCTCTCTACCAGGAATAGCTCTGCCGGTGAACAGCAGCATTCTGATTCTCCTCTTACCCTGCCTACCAATATTGTTATAGACCATGCCAACACGCCTGATCAGTCTATGATTGCAACAGAGACAGCGCACCTTATCACACCCGAGCTCCATCTTCAGGAATCAGCAATTCCCACAACTGAATCTACACATTCTACATATTTGAGTTCCTCTCAGACCCACAGCGATCCAATTGCCTTTGAGAAAAGTAAGCTTCTTCCTAGCCATGAAACCATAGCGTCAGCTCCAGCTCTCTTGCCTAATATGGCTCAAGACGTTTCTGAATGTCTCAAGGTTTACGCTTATTACTTCGATTTAATTCCCGATCTGCATCTTGTTTTATCTACATATATATGACTTTCTTTAGAATACTTATCTTACTTGCCACCTTTCTACCTTCACACTGTTTATACCAGATTCATATATAATATTATTCCATCTTACAAGAACTTACATACAGCAAAAAAAAATAGCCTGTTTATTCACACGCAAACAATCATCACATCTTAGATTTTCACCTATCTTCCTATCTATGATAGAATCCATACATGACACAGAACGTCTTTCAGTTATCTATATTTGTACCTTCACCTTATCTAGATATATGTATATCAGGAAACTATTGAGGCTACTCCTGGTTCATCTCAAGCAACACCGCCGTCACCCCGCGTAAGTCACTACAATCGTAGCATCCATGCACCTCTTGTTAACCGCCCCATTGTGTTAGTATTATTTCATAACTGGCTTCTATTGCTTATAAATATTATCTACGGCACAGTCTTTGCTCAAGAGATCATTCAGTAGTACTGATCCAGATCTCACCACTACCCAAGACCATACAGAGTTATGTTTCTCTTGATATTCGTCTGTGCACAGTTTCTATGCTTATCTCTGATAAAGTATTGAAATACTCTTTTCATTTACATATATGATCTCAGCGTTATCACAGGAAAAGCAACCATTAAGAGAGAACTGTTTCAGGACAAGCCACCTGGCTCACAATGAAACAGGTACACTCATAAACAGTTTTCCCTCTTATTAGTTGCATTCTTATTTATTATCCTTTCATGCAGCCCATCCAGGTGTTCCCTACCCATCACAGACCTAACTTCTTGAAGATCGCTGATCCCATTTTGTCTTCATCAACAGCAAAGTCTATGCTATATCTATTTCCCGCTACACCTATATAAGTTTGTATCCAATCACGCAGAACTTAGATAATGTATACGCCTATAACGATCATCTTTTGCTGTGTTTCAGTCTTTGTAATATTGGTCGCCACTAGCTGTGTTATCCTTTTACCTGCACGTACAAGTAATGATCCTCCTTTTACTACCAATTTGCTTTTCCTGTATCGTATTGCACCAATATACTGCCTACTGAATACTTTCCAACACCCTTACTTATCCATGTCCTTGCCTAGACTTTACCCATGGCTTTGATTATACTTATTGATTATCTTATAGCCTGCCTGAACTAACAAATTATGATACATTTCATGCTACATTCCATACTTGAAACTTTCAGAATATCTCCCACGAAAGCATTTACTCAGAACGCTTTTCAAAATTTACCCTTTATTTCTTTAGCCTAGGCCAGGAATATGACAAGACTCTTTATTTCTTTCTCAATCTATTTATTCTGTAAAAATAATTAACACTATATCATCTATATGTTTCCTTCTATTCTACTACAGCAACATATCGTACATTTGTTCTGACCAAATCATATAACATTTCATTCTTATACAGTATATACTAGGATAGTAAGAAATACCATTCCTTTCCGTAAATGATGGCACACTGAAACAGAACTGGAAACCTCCTTAGTTTTACTTTCCTTACCCTGACGTTTGCACGTATGGCACTGATTTGTGCTTCTGTCCGTGCGCAGCGTAGCGCGCGTAACCACCCTAGTTATAGTAACAACTAGTTTCAATGACACCCCCTCTATTTTATTTCTAGATCCACCACAACATGCAACTGTACAAGCATGCCCACGCACCGGCCCCCTTCACCACTGCCATCGGGGTTGGGTCATCGCCTTCCCTCATGGACTTGCCAATTTAGCACAGTCGCTTCCATATGTATTAGTCATGTCAAGTCACTGGTCTGCCTGCCTGTAACAAAAGGATAAACTGAGCAAAATCTAATCAAGTACTAAAACAGGTTAATTGTATCTAGGAGAGAATCCATGTTTAGTAGTAGGCCTAGTTCACGAGGTTCTACGACTGTTCGGTTGGAGTGGCACCGTGCAGAATTAGGTCTGTTTGAAACGTGATATTTTTTCTTATTTTCGTGGGATTTGAATTATTTTCTGTGAAATTTATGCATTCTAAACTAGGCATTAACTATCTAATTAAAAAAATGATGTCAACGGTAGAGGATTTGGAAAACCAAAAGAAAGTTGAAAACTTATGGCAAAATACTAATTATCTAGTTTTGAAGCAGCTACTACTCTATTGAATCAGTTATCTGCGAGCTAAAGTGGCATTTCAGTGTAAACTTTGTAGATATATAACCTGAAGGTAGCTGACCCGCATATACACACACACACACACAACGAACCACCCTTTGAGGATCTTAACTGTTTCAGGAAACACTTATGAATGTTTATAACTACTCCCTTAGGAGGACAAAGCCACTAGGGCGAAACACACACAAGTGCCCTCACCTCTCAAGATATTTCGCTCAAGCCCACTCTCCTCTCCCTCCATCATCTCATGCTCTCTCAAATCCTAGCCCCTCCTTATACAATGGAGGATCATATAAGACCCTAGAACCAACCCATTAATGGATACTATCCAATAAAGCATTTGAAAACCCACAAACCCAATAGCATAACTGGTTTTTAAGCTTAACACACTCATGCATGCTTTTCAGTGCATCATCTTCATATTTGGCTCCATGAAGTATCTTGACCTAATCTACCTAGGCTATCGTCGTGGTTTTGTACACTACCACTTACCTAGGCTATCGTCGTGGTTTTGTACACTACCACTTTTTCGGTATTATAAAATTTACCAAAATACCCCTCTATTGGCCTTTTCGCAATTCCTTCACCTCAATGCATCATCGATATTTCGTCACCTTCCATATGGTCCCAATAATTTACCACTAAGCCTCTCGCACTTTCGGATCACCGAACCATCCTCACCTATAGAAGGACCTAAGTCACTTGATACACCACATGCCTCACCATCTACCGTGACTGCACTCGGCTTCCCTGACTATTCTGGACCTCAACTTCATCCTGAGATTAGCCCCAATCCACCTTATCATTTCCCGTCATGTCCACCACTCCATAAGCATCAATCATCTTTCAATGGCATCTTGATTGTTCTGAGCCTCAACTCCCTAACTTATTACCGATCCCTTGATTGCTTTAGACCTAACCTCTCTTGGCTTAGTTGTAGGATCGAGGATGCGCCTAGAGGGGGGTGAATAGGCGATTTATAAAAATTGATCGTTCTTCTAAAACGATTCGCTCTAATCAACCCCTATGTCAAAACCTATTAAAATATAATGCGGAAGCGATAAACTAGGTTTTGACAATTAAGGCCTAAATCAACTAGGTTCGCTAGTGCACTAACTAAATTATGTCTCTATACAAGAATTGTTAAATTGAACAATCAATCAAATACTAAGCAATTCTAATATGATCAAGCAATCAATAATATAGCAATAATGGAAATGCTTGAATATAAAAGAGACAAGAGACAACCGATATTTTTCCCGTGGTGTTCGGAGACTTGCCGGTCTCCCCTAGTTCACGTTGAGGCTAGCCCAAACCCTTGGACCGGGTTCGCAATGAGCACCCGCCTCGATTCCACTAGATGTGGTTTTTCACGCTTTCGCGTAGGCTAAACCTGAACCTTCACAAACTTCGCGGGGCTTCTCACAACCTTGAGGGCTCCCGTGCACGACGCTCTACGCCATCTAGGAGTCGGCAACCTCCAAGAGTAACAAGCCAAATCCTTTGCTTGAACTTCACCGAGCACAACGAATGCGCTCCCGGTGATCACCTCGTGCAACACATGCACCAAGGCCTCCCTCAAGTGCAACACATGCACAAGAGGCTCTCAAACCACTACCTAATTGCAACACATGCAATTAGGGCTCACTCTTTAACTCAAGAAGCAAATGGAGAAGAGCAACATATGCACACAACTCCCACACAGCAGCAACACCTGCCCCAAGCCCCCCAAGGGGTCTATTTATACCCCACCAAGGAAAACTAGCCGTTTGGGGGTAAAATCGGGCAAAATCAGCAAAGTCCAGATTACCAGCCCTCATAGGCAGAGTAATCTTGGTCAGAACCCCTTCTTGATCGGCTAACGGTCACTTGACCGGTACTACCACCCTCTAAGGCGTGGTAGTATCGACTTTGCGGTACTACCGCCCCAGCTGAGCGGTAGTGCCGGCCTCGGCACCTTCAGAAAACATGCACACTGGAATAAAGCTACCAGCGCCTTAGGCCCGGTAGTACCGCCCCATAGCGGTACTACCGCGCCCTCTTCTTGATAGTCTTGAACCACAAGGAGAAAATCAGATTTCAACTCCAAAATCCATTTCTCCAAAAACCAAACTTTATTCTTTGAGCCACTTGATGATCAACACATGATCATATACTTGCGCAAAACACATTTGCACCAACTTAGCTCATGCTCAAAGAATCTCAGCCAAATTTGCAAAAATACATTTCGCAAACAAACCACGAACCTATGAGATCAATCCTCTAGCCATGTAAGGATCAACACATGACCCCGACACTTTGCAAAACACATTTGCAAATGCCAACACATGCTTTAGGATTGAAACACATAACTTCTAAGCTCATTTGCAAAACACATTTGCAAATTACAAATCCAACTTGCGAGAACACATTTCGCAATCAACTCAAGATCTATTTGCAAAACGTATTAAGCAAATCAAACCCGAGTCTATGAGATTAATCCCCCTAGCCATGTGAAGGTCAACGCGAGACCCAGTCAACTTGCCAACACCCGTTGCAAGCCCTACTCACATGCTCTCAGGATTCAGGACTCATAACACTGTTCGGTTTATAAATCTAACTTGCAAATAACACATTAAACATATTTCATGCTTGAGTACTGCTCTTTGCAACACATGCAAAAGTCTAGCTCCAAGCAACACCAAATCAAGGTGCATGAACTCTCTAATTGCAACACGTGCAATTCTCTAGTTCCATGCAACTACACTAAAACCAAATCAAACGTATGAGCTCCCTACTTGCAACACATGCAAGTCTCTAGCTCCATACAACACATAAACGCCAAATCATGCTTGAGCTCTCTCCTTTTGCATCACATGCAAAACTTAGCTCCAAGCAACCACTTTGATTTAAAAAGATTTGTTTTGTAAATGAAGACAAAAACATGAAGTTTCAACATTTGCAACACATGCAAAAGTGAACTTCACACAAAAGCCAACGCATATAGCTTATCCTATTTGCAACACATGCAAATCAAAGCTTTATGCGAAAACCAAATGCATATGCTCTTCTTCTTTGCAACACATGCAAATCCGAGCATAATGCAACAACAACCAATTATAGGCTTAACCCATTCGCAACACATGCCAAATGGTTAGCTCTTATGCAAAAACCAAATCCAAATGATTTGAGCCCGAGTGAACGCGGAATTGAGATCATCAACACATGATGAAACTCAAACTAGGATTCAAACCCTCTTAATAGTACGACGATAAAATCTAGACTCAAAGACTACAAAGTCCTTAGCCTATCTAGTTATACCTTCGCCACCGCACGTAAGCAATCCCCTTTGGGGTCTTTATGATCTTCACTTATACTCCCCCGGAATCATCACTCGACTCTTCTTCTTTATCATCTCGACCATCTTTGGACTTAACCTAACTCAATCACAACTCATAAAATAGTTAGTCCAAGATGCATGGTTGCCTCAATTATCTCTTGCAGTCCATTAACACATAATGGATGCCTTTAGATCAATTGAGCACAACCTAAATCAATTTGAATGATTAAACGTGTCTTAAGTACAATAATGCAACACATGTTTCATTATACTTAAGAACTATTCATTTATCCTTAACTAATCAAGAAACACCATCAACACATGATGAAATGTTCTTTAGTGATTATTAAGACAAATGAACTCAATTTAAATTATCATTTAAATTGATATGAGTATATATCAACTACACAAGTTTTCATATACTCATGTTGATGAAAAGTAATGATCCATTATGTGTAGGCTATATGGAAATAATCATTACTCTAAGTCATTAACTATAGAATAAACCCCACATGTATATGTGCATAAATATAATTGACTTGAAGATAATATGCACATATTCAATTTGATCATATTGGAGTATATCCTATATTACCATAAGTATACTATAACTAGGCATTTCGAATATATACTCAAGGATTTAGTTTCTTTATCTTGATCCTTATATGTGTCAATAAAGAATAGATTAATACAAAGAGACTTTCAAGTTAAACTACAAACTCCCCCTAAGTATGTGCATCCATGTAATATGTGGATTGGGAAACATGATGCACGTTTTGTGGTTTATATAATGGGGACATTCATATTTTAACTTGAATCAAAAGTATGCAAGTAATACTGAATATGCATACATACCTTGGGTTTTTCATTTTTCATCCAAATATGAGACTACTAAACATAAGCTCAATAAACATGTTAGTCTTATAAAGATTAGGTTTGTCATTAAACATAGATTAAACATTAATTAATATCAATCACCAAAACCAAAGACTCTTGAACTTACATTAGTATCGGTCTTATTCGCCTCACCATGATGTAGCTTTGTAGTCTTACAACCAACACCAACAAGCAAACCATCACGTAGCACCACATAACACAAAAACATCAACAAACACAATTGATGAGTTAAGAACATGAACCTTCGAAGCTTCGCTCCCGGAAGCATCACCAAGCCAACCATCACACTATTCACAATGCACCAAGTGTGTCTTACCCATCTCATCTCAGCCATCGCCATGCTCATTTACTCAAGACCATCATGGTTCGTCCAACCATGTCACACATCGCCTCCACATGTACCTCACAATATCTAGGCACAAACCTCGAAGCCCTCTTCGCATCACACTCCTCAAACATGTTCATATACATTCTCATCAACAACCCAAGACATGTCTCGATATCCCATACATGTCTGCCTCTCCAGATTCTCTTTAAAATCCCTAGACATGTCTACCCTTTCTAGAAACTCCCTACAACTCTAGCCATACACATACAAAGACAAGTAGACCATGTCTAGGCATGTCCAAATATGCATAATGCAACTTATACAATAATCCTAATCCCTAGGACTAAATCTCGAAACAAAATGCACACATGCAACACCAAAGTGCAAAAAACTGGTCTAACCTCCACTAATTAGCTAGTCAGAACACCGACACTATGCCGGCCAGATTACCAACGGTGTGACCACCATGGTGTGGCCAGTCTTACCGCTTAAGTACACTAGAAAATACCATCTCTAGGGTTCAGTTTTCACCTCCAATGACTCCTAATGCAAACACTCAAACAAGCCTACACAAGTTTTTGGTGTATATATACCCTAAATACGTTGGTCTAGCCGCTTAATTACCCCATAATGGTCAAACTAGCCTTATGCAATTTCAGCACAAGTGACCGATCTAACCAGCTCTGCAGGACGGTCAAACAATACATGTTGAGCGGTTTGACCAGTGTTGCAAATCAGTCGGATTGGCTTTAGCAGACAACAACTCCAAATTGTAAACTCTCAAAACCAAACTCGATCAGGATCAACATACCCGACAGTGGATCAAGTGGGGCTAGGGCCCACCCTACTGCCAACAGTACTGTAGATACCCCTAGTACCCCAGTCCTCCATGGGGCGTTATTGATGTAAGACATAGGGATTAAAAGTAGAAGAAAAAGGCTAAATCACCTCCCAAATTTTAGCCTTAGATCCGTTACTGATCGAACGCAAACTTTAATAATGCTTGCACAACAAAATCAAATACTCACCGTACACCGCGGTGAACTCCACATGACCTCACAAAAGATACTTCACGTCCATTTGTAAGTATCACTAGAATTTTTTTCGCGGCGTAACACGCCGCGCGTGGTGTTTTTCGTAAAAAAAATTTCTTTTTTTTGACAGCATTTTATTTTTTAAATCATCAAAATAATGAGCGAAACAGCTGAAAGAGAACAAAATTTTTCACAGCGTAGCACGCCGCGCGTGTCGTTTTTTCGAAGCAAATTTTTTTTGACGGCGTTTAATTTTTTAAATCGTCGAAATAATGAGCGAAACGGGGGGAAAAAATAGAGAGATAGAGTTGTAAAAATATCTCTTTCAATGAATTATTTGGAAAATATTGCAGACCGAACTGGAAAACCGCGGCGGGGAAAAAGTCTAGAGGGAAAAGGGTGAAAAATTATTAGAGACGACAACCTTCTTTTGTCGAGTTTAACACTCTACGCGTTCGCCGAGTAATAATACATGTTTTAAAAAATATCAGAGACTCGTGGTGTAACACGCCGCGCGTGCCGTTTTTCGGTAGAAAAACTTTCTTTTTTTCGGTGGCATTTTTTTAAATCATCGAAATAATGGACGAAACGGGGGGAAAAATAGAGAGATAGAGTTGTAGAAATATCTCTTTCGATGAATTATTTGGAAAATATTGGAGACCGAGCTGGAAAACTGCGGCGGGAAAAAAGTCTAGAGGGAAAAGGGTGAAAAATTATTAGAGACGATAACCTTCTTTTGTCGAGTCTAACACTCTATGCATTCGCCGAGTAATAATACATGTTCTAAAAAATATTAGAGATCGAGATGGGAAATCGAGCTGGGAAAAAAGTCTAGAGATAGAGTTGCACACATATTTCTGGTGACGAAAATATTTTCCCGGGAAAAACGGAGAAATGACCTAAACGTAAAGAGCAAGGACCTGTTTGCTACGTTTTTGGACCTGTCCGCTATCCTGAAAAATAAGAAAAGGGCTTGATCGCGATTTGAATTTAACGTGAGTTTTTTTCCATAAAATAGCATGTGAGGGACCCAAACGCGATTAAAAAAATAAATCTTTCCCTCACAAAAAATCGCAGAGGACCTATTCGTAATTTATAGGGACCTATCCATAATTTCAAGAAACGCAGGGGTTTTTCGCAAATACGCGCACGGCAACACGTGGCATGGCTCATTGCCGGCCAATTCTATGGGGTATAAGAAAGGTAGGATAGTTCCATCCATGTTTCTTCGATCCAAATGCAGAAGTTGGGATAATAGCATGCTATTATAGCCCTCTGCCATCCATGTGCTACCATTGAGCTACGCTAATATTAATTTGATTTAAATCCTCTAAATGTGAATTTTTTTTTATTATTTAACCCTTTGGGCTATTTCTCCATCCACGCCCCCTCATTTTTTTTACCTAGTGCACATGTAGATGCTCGCATCAACCCTAACATGACTAGCCATCACTTAATCTCACCTTATCGCTATCATCATAGCTTCATCGTCACCAAAACCCTATCTGGCTTCTCACACTCACCACCGCCGCTAATAGATAGACCCATGACTAGTGGTGGAGACAGGCCTCGGGCCACACCTGGGAGCTAAAACCTTTGAAAAAGTTGGCCCAAGGAGCTGATCCACCAGGGAAATGGCCCAACATCGGTGGCCCAACATGAGGCTTGAGCCATGGGCTAGCTCTGCCCCTGCCCATGACCTCTCCCTCTTCTCTACTTTGGATAACAGGAAAGCAGCAAAATTCATGGCCAATAGATCGGGATGTTAAGATGCAATCATACTTGTGTTGATTAGGGAAGATAAGAACGACATGGAGGAAGAAAGAGTGGCAACACATCTAGACCTGGCAAAGATGCGGGGTTGAGGAGCTCGCCGTAGCGAAGTTGATGATTGCGACAAAATTTAGTGAGGGAGTCCATAAGGCGATCGTAGTGGATGTTGCTGTGGTCATTGATGTTGTGGGTGATGTCCTTGACGTGAGCGAGCCATGGTCGCTTGTCAGATTTCTCCATCAACGATCTCCATCCTCTGATATTCCCAATGTCGATGACTCCGAACAAGACTCCATCACCGAATGCATCTCCACAGTGAGCTTTCTTTGTTGGCATCGGCATGACTGGCTAATGTGGACTATAACAAGCTATTTGGAGACGATCAAGGGGACAAGTGCGCAGTGTGGGTAGCATTCGTCAAGGAGGAACTAACTGTCATGGTGTGAGGCACTGGGAAGAAGGTGAATAAGATGGGGTGAGGAGTAAAGGTGTGGTGAATATGGCCAGCCATATTAGCAATAATGCGAGCATCCACAAGTGCACTGGTATAAAAAAATAGAAAACAAAATAAAAGGGTTAGAATAATAAAAAATATTTTTTTGGTGGGGTTGCAAACTAAAAGTATATTATAAGGGGAAGTGGAAAATGGGTGACTTCTTGGGGATTTTGAATTTTTCAAAAATGAAGAAATTGTTAAAAAAAAGCTCATATACATGTCGTCCTGTTTTAGGCTGTTGTAATGTTGGATCGTGGTCCAACTCCAAAGGTCGAGCCAGCCCACTGTCAAGACCCAGATTTGCAAATCCGAAACCTTCTGTGTATACTGCACTAGTCCAGAATCACGCTAGTGCACACAGTGGAAACATAGATGAAATATCATTCTATACAACGAATTAACTAAGAAGAAGCAAATTATTATTATTAAATAAAGCTAACGACCTTATGGTCAAGGTTCATACATCAATGCCTTATGGCTTAAGAAACAAATAAAATTGTTACAGCGAAAATAAGATAACTTGGCCATTTGACATGCCACAGGCAATCGTTTGGGGAAGCGCCTTGCTAGTCCACGTAGTCTTCATAGTATTCCTTTTCATGGTACTCATTATTTCCTGATCCTTCCTCAGCAACTGATTAACAAAGGCATAAAGCCGTGACTACAAAAAGTATTCAGCAAGCCGTAGGGAAATGATGCAATAGATTCATGCACGGCTTGTCAAAGGATAGTCATATGGTTCATTTGCAGAAAGCAATAACTTGAATTTAAATACAATAAATAGATTGAAGGCATATGTCGTGCCCCGAATTTACAACTTCGGACACTCTGTGTATTCTGCACTAGTCCAGGATCGCGCTAGTGCACATAGGCTTAACAGGGTATAGTATCACATCATACACAGCGGAATATTAAATAAGTATTTCAAACATGCATATAAACGAGTGTACGACCTTATGGTCATCCTTACAATAGTTATGCCACACAGGGCTTACAATAATCAGAGTAACATAGTTCAACAGCGGAATTATAAAAGTCGTGATGTTCCATCTTCTCCACAGTTGCTCCGACGAAGGCTTGCCCCTAGTTTCCCGGCTCCTCGACATACTCTTCCTCGTAGGCTGGTGTAGTTTCTTCTTCTGGTAGGTTTGTCCGCAAGGGTGAGTACACACCGTACTCAACAAGTCATGCACAAATGTAGATCTATTTACTACATGCCTGGCTTATTCAAAGGATAGGCTTTACTGGTTATTTTGCTTTTGCACCAATATTTTGAACTATCAATTATTTAGATTGAAAGCATCAAACATATAATGAATATATGTCTCAAATTGTTTTTCCACAATATTTTGGACACACGGTCCCTAGACAACTTCATTTCACAATTTTAGCACACAGCCAACCACCCCATTTTATTTTTAAAACACTACCCTTGATCAGAATCCTCGAGCATTATCCATTACCATGGACTCGGCTATTCAACAGCTTTTAACACTCTGCAGAGGTTGTACACTTTACCCACAAGATACAACAGACACCACAAAGGCGATTAACCGTAATAAAGCTTTTCGAAACTTCTATCTTAGCCTAAGAATCTCTCCGTGTTGCCTTCACTATCACTTCCCTCACTCGAGTCAAGTATAGGATGAGGCGAACACCGTTGGATAGGGTACCAAGCAAGCATGTGCACGCTCTCAGTATAGTTACCCCCGTAATCGCCACCCCGAGGTATCAAAGGTAAGACATCGAATCCTACTAAACTAGGTCTTCCCATTCAGACATGTGGTTGTACGAGAGACTCAGGTCAAAGGCTTGCAAGGTAAGGTCCTTAATTGACCAAGGCAAGACTTCCTTCTCTCAATTTGGCACACAGCCCTCACATCACTCAACCCACCCCACAGTTGCCACACAGCCCACAGCACGAAGCCTCGGTCCACTTGCCCCGCCTAAAACAATTCCATCCCAAGTTGTTAACAGTGCAACACATGCTCATATTCATCTTTCATGTAGAACCACACAGGTCCCAACATTCCAAGGTTAATACCAACATCATTCCACATTTCGTTAAAAAGCATTCGCTAATCTTTAGTCAATGTTGATTTTGTAATCCAAATAGAATGATTCACGTACATGCTTGGCTAAGCAACTATTCACGGTCTAGCCTCCCGTGTTGGCTCAATATCATCAACCAACTAATTTACCCAACTTAAGTTATCAAGGAGTCATGGCATTCAAATGATATCAAGGTGGCATAAACAATTTGGTTGTATAGCTAATTCACCCAAAATAATTAAAGTCATTTTTAGTTGAATTAGCATGCATAGTTTAAAACAAAGTATATTTCAAAATTTAGGGGCAACATGGTCAAAGCAAAACTTGCCTTCGAAAAGTTGCGAGTCCTGGTCTGGAGTTACTTCTTGTGCAGAAAATTCCCCCTCGAAGCCCTCCGGCAAATCAACGTCTATATAAAATTAATATAAACACAATAAATATATTTTATAGAGAGCAAATTCACCTCTAAAAATTCCATAAAATTCACCAATAAATAGATCTTGATTTTACAAATTTTTAGAAATTGGAATCACTCAAACCGGAGTTAAAACGCAAAAGTTATAAGCGTTTGAAGTTTTAAAATAAATTAAAAGGGAAATATACCGAATTTCTCTTATTTATTTTTATATAGAAAATCCCGAAATTTATGACGTCAATGTTACATGAGTCGACACGAGCGATTCATCCTCGGATCAAAATCCTATGACAACGACTAAACCAAATAACAGTTCAATAACTCCGGTCATGCGTCAAGATTCGTGCGATGCGATCAAAGGCTAAGATTGTACCGGCACTTTTGATCGCAACCGTGGTGCCGATATGTGGCGCAATCATGACCGACGGATTTGAATCTAACGACAGCAATTATTCGGGTGACATCAACCATAGCGATGGTTGCGTCGCCTCGGTTTCTGCGTACACGCGTCGATGCGGAACTGGCTTGATGGCGGCGAAGTCTTGTTTAACCAATTCGAAATCTACGGCTCGGATTAATTTGAAATAAACATTTATTATTTCCGATCTAATATCTACAATTAAATGGGCGTCGTGGCTAATTAACAACCATTCGACTAAAATCAAACGGCCAATTCTTGAAAATTGGTTTACTGTTGCGATGAATGTGCGGCTAATTCTCGATTGTCCGATACGAATCCTACGACCATTAGCTACGCAACTTTTAAGCACACGTGGGCAATCCCTTTCCCTGGGCACGTGGCACTAATCCTAGGCGTTCATTTCGATTTTAACGGCCAAGATCTAAACAAATTTGTTCTGGTTTCTAACACAAGAAAACACATGAGCTAACCTCAAACGTGCGATGCAAAATCGACGGTCAGCGTTGATCAAAAGGCTTCGGCGAGAACACAGCGAAGATGCGGCGGCAGCAGCAGCCGACGTTGAGGAAGACAGCGACTCCAACGGTGCTGTGGTGCGATTCCGGCGAGAAGAAGTGGTTCTTCGGATGCGGCGTGACGTGAGCTTTACTCCGGTGGTCACCACAATGTGAGGGTCACCGCGAAGGCACAAACGGCGCGAAGGGCGAACTTCTAAGAAAGTCTTGCGGTGTCACGGTGAATCTCGGCGCGTGAAAAGGCTCTGCTGGCGCGAACGGCGTTTTATCCCACTAACCGGCTAATGAAACGGCAGAGGTAGTGCACGTGCCGTTAGTGGCGACGGTTTTCTTCTAAGAATGAAGCTCTGGCGACGCATCGAGTCGAGAACTAAACGTCGTGGTTGTTTCCCCGCTCGATTGAATCGATGGCGAGGATGCAATGGACGTTTAGGGTTCACGGGCGACAAAGAATGGGTCGAGCCCACCTTCGCTCACGGGTTTTAAATGATTTAGGAATAAAATAATTACGAATATTGATTTGAATTATTTAAGGCACTTAAAATATTAGAAAAATTCTAGAAAAATCCCGTAAAATATTTTAAGACATTTTGAACTCAAATAAAATATTTCCACTTTTTATATTAGTAAAACTTTTCATTATTAATTGATTTCCCAAGAAGAACTAATTTCCAAAAATTCAAATAAATCCAAATAAATTCCAGAAATTCTTAAAAATTCAAAATAAATCATAAAATTTAAATTTAGCCAAATTTGAAGATGTTACAAACCTCCCCCCCTTAACAGAATCTCGACCCCGAGATTCAGGGCTGGCTAAAGAAGAGGTTGGGAAACTCCTTCAAATCTTCCTCACGCTTCCAAGTTGCTTCACTTTCTGAGTGGTTGCTCCACTAGACTCTGCAAAAGCGGGTTGACTTGTTTCTGGTCTCTCGATCCATGGTATCCAAAATCTTTACTGGATGTTCTTTATAAGTCAAATCCTCCTGCAGTTCAATAGCTTCAATAGGTGCTTGTTCTTCTGGTACACGAAGACATTTCTTCGCCACGACACATGGAATACATCATGTACCCTCATTAAAGACTGTGGCGAATTTAGGCGATATGCAACTTCTCCTTTATGCTCAGATCTTGAATGGCCCTACATATCTCGGAGCAAGTTTTCCTTTTATGTGAAACCTTTTAACTCCTTTGAGCGGCGTGACTTTGAGATAAACATAATCTTCGTGCTCAAAGCTTAAATCACGACGCCTTGGTATCTCGCATAACTCTTCCGCCTGGATTGTGCGCCTTCAATCTTTCTCGAATTAATGTGATCTTCTTACGCATCTAAAAGTACATCCGTCCAAGACATGACGTTCCCGCCTCATTCCAATTTAATGGCGTCCGACATGAAGCGACCATACAAAGCTTCAAAAGTGACATTTTCAAGCCGGCACGATAGCTATTATTGTAGCTAAATTCTGCGTCGCACAAACATTTATCCCACGATGTGGTGTACGATAAAGCATGTGCTCTTAGCATATCCTCAAGTATCGATTAACCCTTCGCCCGACCATCTCATCATGGATGGTATGTCAGATTGAGTTCAAAGTGTGCCCACATCGTATGCACTTATCCCAAAATCCCGAGGTAAATTGAGTACCTCTATCCGATACTATCTTCTTGGGTACAGTGTAAACACACAATTCGGCTATATACAATTCCGCTTAACTTATCTCCGAGTAAGTTGTCTTTACTGGTATAAAATGAGCGACCTTTGTTAGTCGATCGACTATAACCCATATGGAGTCATATCCACTCGAGTCCTTGAAAGCTTTTGATGAAATCCATCTCGATTTCCTCCCATTTCCATTCTCGTATCTTTAGTGGTTGTAGTAGCCCTACCGGTCTCTCGTGCATGGTTTTGACTCTTGACATACATCACATAATGCTACATGCTCACCTACTTCCTTCTTCATATTCGCCACCAAAATCTTTCCTTAAGATCTGGTACATCTTAGCACTACGGGTGAATTGAATACTTGGAATCATGTGCTTCTTCCAAAGATCAACTTCTTCAACTCCGGTTTATGGGTACGCAGATTCTCGTTCTTTATCCACAAGGTACCCGCTCATCTACTCAAGTCCTTGGCTAGATCCTCATCCATCTTGGATTTGATTCGTAATCTTCTCATCATCCTTTGTCCTTCCCCGACCGCTTTTCTAGGGTCGGCTTAACCTTCAAAGTAGCTAGGAATCCTTGAACAACTTCCAACCTTAACTTTTGAAATTCTTTACTTAAATCGATTGATCTTCTATTGTCAATGAATTCAGACTATAGCTTTTTCCGACTCAAGGCATCTCGCCACCACATTTGCTTTCAGGGATGATAGTGAATTCCAATATTGTAATCCTTGATTAACTCTAGCCATCTTCTCTGCCTCATATTCAGTCCCATTGAGTAAATATATACTTTAAACTTTTATGGTCAAGATATATCTCACACCGATTTCCCATGAGATAGTGGCGCCATATTTTAAGAGCGCACTATGAGCAGCTAATTCTAGATCATGAGTCGGGTAATTCTATTCATGTGGCCTCAACTGCCTTGACGCATACGCCACTACTTTTCCATTCTCGTGATCAAGACATATCCTAGTCCACGACGCGAAGCATCACAATATATATCAAAGTTATCTTTAGTGTTCGGCAACACCAAAACAGTGTCAAGTCAAACGCTTCTTCACTCTTGAAACTCTTTTCGACTCGGGCGACTGCTTAACTTTTTCTCCTTCTTAAGCAATTGCGTAAGAGGTCTCGCAATTGATGAAAATCCTTCAATAAATCGGCGATAGTATCCTGCCATTCCGAGAAAACTTCTGATTTGAGTAACAGACTTTGGTTGTTCCCAATGTAACACCGCTTCTACTTTCTTAGGATCAACAGCTACTCCTTCGGCTGTCATTACATGACCCAAAAACTCGACCTTCTTTTTCCAAAAGTCACATTTACTAAACTTCGCATATAACTGGTTTTCCCTTAATTTTTCCAAAACCATTCTTAGATGTCCAGCATGTTCTTCCTCTGTCCTGGAATAGACCAGAATATCGTCGATAAACACAACGACAAACTTATCCAAGTATTCCATGAATACTTTGTTCATCATATTCATAAAGTATGCTGGGGCGTTGGTTAATTCAAAAGACATGACCGTAAATTCATATTGACCATACCTAGACGAGAAGGCTGTCTTTGGTATGTCCTCAGTCCGAATCTTAAGCTGGTGATATCCGGATTGAAGATCTATCTTTGAAAAGACTCCTGCTCCTCTTAACTGATCGAAGAGATCATCTATTCTGGGCAACGGATATTTATTCTTTATCGTCACATCATTTAGTGCACGATAGTCTATACACATTCTCAAACTCCCATCTTTCTTCTTTACAAATAACACCGACTCCCCACGGTGATGAACTAGGTCTTATGAAACCTTTCTCCAATAACTCTTCAATCTGATTCTTCATCTCTACTAGCTCTTCTGTGGACATCTATAAGGTCTCTTCGCAATCGGAGTCGCTCCTCGCACCACCAATCACGAACTCTATATCCTCGTCTGCTGGCATTCCAGCAAATCTTCGAAAGACGTCCCGTATTCACCGACCATCGAACCTCTTCCATGATAATCGCCTTCACACCGTTAACCTTAGGTTGATCTTCCTGCTAACAAGTGCTTGAATCTCTACCTTCTTACCATCTGGGCTCTCGATTGTTATTACCCTTCGTCCACAATCCAACACCGCTTTATACTTGGATAACTACCCATTCCCAAAATCACATCTATGGTCCAGGTGTCCAATATGATTAGGTTTGCTAGAACTCTATTCCACTTATTAGAAATTTTACCCCGTAACATCCTACTTTAGCTCTGAGTTCGATCCGGGTTTGAACTATTAGCATATGCTTAAGTTTAACCACATCCAAATCATTTTTCATAACAAAAACTTGAGAAACGAAGGAATGAGAAGCCCTGAATCAAATAGAATTGTAGCCGCATCGAGTTAACTAAATACTTACCCAAGATTACATCTCGTGGCATTCAACTTCATCTCGCCATGATATGGTTAACTCTCGCCTCGAGCGGTGATGATGGTGCAGTTCCAGCTTGAGTAGGTGCTCTATTTCCTCCTTGAACAGGTGTTCTTGCAGGAGTATTTCCCAAATTGAAACGGACAGGTGTGACTCCGCCCTTCTTGGGACAGACATTGGCGAAATGCCCCATTTCGTTGCAGTTGTAGCAACGTCTTCCTGCCATTGTTGGATTTCCGCGAATCGGCCGATGGTTCTTGCAGTGTTTGTGGGTTCTCACCAAGAGGTCGTGTAGGTATTGGTGCCCTTTGCGCTTCTGGCTGAAACTCGGTGAACTGCTGAGGTACCACCCTTGGCCTCTGCCGACCTTGACGACTCCCTATTTGGGCCATGCGGCGCTTATGTTGTCGTCCAACTCTTTGCGCTTATCTTCCGAATGAGCGCTTTGTTGACCAGCTCTTGAAAGTCCGGAAATGTGTGGGTGATCACCCCACTTGTAATCCGGAGTTCAATCCTTCATGAACCTAGACTGCCTAGCCTTATCGGTGGCTACATCCTCTCGGTGCATAACGCAAGTTGTGTGAACTTGTTAAGATAGTCGACCCACCGACCGCCTCCTGCTTCAAAGAGCTAAACTCCTCTTTCTTGAGCTCCATCATACCTTCCAGACATGGTAATCGACGAAGGCTATAGTAAACTCATCGGTGTGATTTCGAGGATGCTCGTGGGAAGCATGAGTTTTCCCACCACTCGCAGAGTGCCCTCTAACCGTGAGAGGCATACAAGATTTTTCATTGCCAACACATTGAGTTATATGCGCTTTCTCTCTATGGTGCGCAACCAATCATCAGCTTCAATGGGATTGACATTCCCAGAGAAGGTTGGAGGTCCGGTTCTCATGAAGTCTCGACACTTTGAGTGGTGCCCATGATGCACTTTGGGTTGTTGTTGTTATTGACGGCACTGATTACTCAGATTCGTCAGATCTCTGCATCATGGTCTGCATGAGTTGGGTTTGAGCAGCCAAGAATGCACCCAGGTTGTTCATATCCATAGGTGGGGGTTGAGGATTCTGCGCATTGCCTTGGTTTCCTTCCTGCTGTGATCCGCCTCCTCCAGCTCCACGGTTTCCACGAGTGTTCACCATCTGAAGAACAATAAGTTTAAGGAAAAGAGGAAATAGAGTAGGCAAGTAACAAGAATCTTATGCGGGGAGAAGATTTGTTTGACTCAAACATAAGCACACAATTTTTATTTAATATCATAAGGATATGGCCGCTCACAAGTGCCTACGGGCATTGCGGCGCATACTAACACGCACAACCATAAAAGAAACATAACAACTCATTGAGTTCAAACCAAGCAACCGTTCTAAGGACGGACTCAACAATACTGACTCGAAATAAACTTAACTCGATAACTGACTCAATATAACTTGACTCAACACAGGAGTCGACTCAACAAAGACACAGAAAAACTCTCTCTCTCTAGTCGTCGATCCATCCAGGCTGCGGTCCTCCCGGAGGATATTTGCTGTACGGGCAAGATTGGGGCGAATCGATCGATGCCCCACGGTGGCAGAATAAACGAGCCCACCGACTCGGTGGCTCCGGGCTGCTCGCCAGTCTTTGGTAGCTCGCACCACTGCACTAGTGCCTCCCGGACGGTGCCTCTCAGACGGGCGTCTGCTCCAGCTCCTCGGGGTCGGGTCGTGCGGCTCAAGCTCCGGCCTGCTCCGGTCCCTCCAAAGCCTCCTCCTCCAGCGAACCCTCGATGTAGATACCTGACCCTCAACAAGGTCCGCAATGAGCCACGACCTCTGCCACCTCCTCACGAGACCTCTGAAGCTTCTTGACAGCCTCGCTTATAAGCTCCTCCTAGGCGATGACGACTCGCCAAGTGGGTGATCAGAGATCGTCCTCCTCCTCGGGTCTCTGTCAAACCCGGTTGCCACACGCGATGAAGACGGAAAACAGTGTTTACGAGCTCCTCGGAGAAAGTGCGTGCGATATGGCGCATTGCCGACGGCGATCTCAGATCCCGCCTCAAAAGTAGACCTCTGGCGGTGAAGTGGAACAGACGATCGCTCTCCCCGCCTCGGGCGTGAGACGGTGACCTTGACGCCCCACGCGACGCCCATTTCGCATTTAACCACGGAAGTACCCAGAGATCGGCCGAACAAAGCCCTCAAGAAACTGCAAGCCGGTACCAAAGAACAGGCGTCACCACCAAGCTCCTCGAAAGTGTGGATCCTCCTCATTCGCAAAACAGATCTCGTCCGATCTAAAATTTTTAAAAGAACTCAAACCGATAACAAAAATACAGCATGGGTATGAAGTAAGAAAGAAAGGATAAGTCAAGATGTCATTTATAATCTTGCACAATTTTAATCCTTAAAAATAACCTTATCTTTATCTACCGAGCCTAGGTCAAGTCCTCTGATGCAGTATGCTCGATACCACATCCGCCGTGCCCCGAATTTACAACCGGACACTCAGGTATTCTCGCACTAGTCCAGATCGCGCTTAGTGCACCACAGCTTAACAGGTATAGTATCACATCATACACAAATAAATATTAAATAAGTATTTCAAACATGCATATAAACGAGTGTACGACCTTATGGTCATCCTTACAATAGTTATGCCACGCAGGCTTACAATAATCGTGAGTAACATAGTTCAACAATGAATTATAAAAGTCGTGATGTTCCATCTTCTCCACAGTTGCTCGTTCGAAGGCTTGCCCCTAGTTTCCGGCTCCTCGACATACTCTTCCTCGTAGGGTGGTGTAGTTTCTTCTTCCGTAGGTTTGTCCGCAAGGGTGAGTACACACTGTACTCAACAAGTCATGCACAAATGCGATCTATTTACTACATGCCCGGCTTATTCAAAGGATAGGCTTTACTGGTTATTTTGCTTTTGCACCAATATTTTGAACTATCAATTATTTAAATTGAAAGCATCAAACATATAATGAATATATGTCTCAAATTGTTTTTCCACAATATTTTCGACACTCGGTCCCTAGACAACTTCATTTCACAATTTTAGCACATAGCCAACCACCCCATTTTATTTTTAAAACACTACCCCTTGACTGTAATCCCCGAGCATTATCCATTACCGTGGACTCGGCTATTTGAACAGTTTTAACACTCTGCAGAGGTTGTACACTTTACCCACAAGATACAGTCGCACACCACAAAGGCGATTAACCGTAATAAAGCTTTTCGTAAACTTCTATCTTAGCCTAAGAACCTCTCCGTGTTGCCTTCACTATCACTTCCTCACTCAGAGTCAAGTATAGATGATGATTTAACACCGCTGGATAGGGTACCAAGTCAAGCTGCAGCACGCTCGCCTCGCTGATTCCCCGTAATCGCCACCCGAGGTATCAAAGGTAAGACATCGTAATCCTACTAAACTAGGTCTTCCCATTCGGACATGTGGTTGTATGAGAGACTCAGTCAAAGGCTTGCAAGGTAAGGTCCTTAATTGACCAAGGCAAGACTTCCTTCTCTCAATTTGGCACACAACCCTCACATCACTCAACCCACCCCACGGTTGCCACACAGCCCACTCCGCACGAAGCCTCTGGTCCACTTGCCCCAGCCTAAAACAATTCCATCCCAAGTTGTTAATAAAGGCAACACATGCTCACATTCATCTTTCATGTAGAACCACACAGCGTGGTTCGCAAAACCGCTTTTGTAGATTTAATTTCGCTAGTCTTGCGTGTACGGTTTTTATGAAAACCGCGAAAACCGCGAAAACCGAACGGTTTGCATTTTCAAATAAATTTGAATTCGGGTCAAACTCACGCGAGAAAACCGCGGTTTTTGGCGAAAACCGCTTGTTTTTAGAAACCGCTTCGGTTTTTGGCATAAACCGAAAATCAAACCGCTTCGGTTTGGGTTAAAAACCGAAGTTTTGGCGAAAACCGTGAGAAATTTGAGTGAAAGCCGCAAAAACCGAGAAAATGAGGAAAAATCACTAAAAATAGGGAAAATGCAAAAAATCTGGTAAAATTTGTAAAAATAGTGGGAATGCTAAATTTTAGTAAAAATATAATAAATATATAAATAAGGTATGTGAAGACATGAAAAAACTCGAATGATCTCTCCTAAATTTGGAAAAAATTAGACATGATCTTTTGTCAGATTTTGGACATTTGGAAGTTGTAAATTAGACATTTCACAATAATATGTCAATAAATAATCTTTCATTGCAATATTACAATCACACAAAGGCAAAGATACATATTTACATAACCACGTAGTAAAATCATGCGCAATTTCATTACCATTCAATTGTCAACACCATTTACGTTATAATACCTTTGAATTGAAGTTGTGAAGTAGGCATATCATTTACATTTACATACCTTCCATTTGATGTTGTAAGGTGGGCATATTTTCATCGCCGTTCTCACACAAATGCCATGTTGGACCTGTATGGACTATGGAGTATGGACGCTATGTTAGTATAAAATCAAGTTGCAATGAAATGAAATATGCAAATGAAACATTACCTTCGGGGCTACGGCTAGTAGTATTGTTGCGGGAACACTTGGTTGGCCGCGTTGTATTCCTCGGTGGACATCAAGGCCAATCCTCGTGTGGCTAGCAACTCCGCCTTGTATTCGTGCCAGCTTTGCCCCGTCCATATGCTTGTCGTTTCCCATTGTTGATACAACATGGTATAATATGAGGGTCCTGCCACTCATAGACCCATTGCGTGGGAGGTTGTGCATGAGCATCGGGGCCGGCGTAGTCGTAGTCGCTATATGAGCTATAGCTCCCTTGCGCCTCAAATGACGCCATAGGAACTATAGTCAGTCTGTGGTGTCTTGACTATCTGTGGTGCTTGTGCGGCCTTTCCCTTTCCCTTTCCCTTCCCTTAACAGCTTGTTCTTTGTGATTGAGGAGCCATGATCTCTATCTTGTGTCGCATGAGTGAAATGAGACTTCAGTAAATTGGATGGCCGAGGTCGCTCGATTGTTGCGCAGTAGGCCTCGGGGTATTTTCATCGCCACCGTCATCGGTTCTGCTTTTGAGCCGCTATCATCGGACTCTTGGTATGTTGGGCTCGACGATCCCCCTCCTCAGTAGAGTCATCACTCCTCACGTAATGGGTTTCACCTACGGAGGAAGCTCTTCTTTTTGTTGTATCCCTTCTCGGGACTGATTGGTGCTTCCTCTTCCCCGTATGAGTGTCCCCGACTGTCTTTTCTGCCCATTCAGAGATGGTTGCAGCTCCCGTGTCCTTTCTTAGCTCAGTTGGATGAACCGGATCTGTGATAAGTTGTGATGGAAGAGGAGTGTCACTCTCAGATCCTCCTCATCAAGTAATGGTTCACTGCTCGATCTTCCTTTCTCCATCCTTTGGCGGATCGGGTTTGTGTCATCGGATAATGTTAGCTCCATAAGTCATTGGAATGGATCGTCTTCATCTGAGCGCTTTTGAGTTTCGCAGCTTGAATTCAAGACGAAGGTTGTAGTTGACGTACACGAGCTTATGTAGCTTCTTGTATGACAAGCGATTGCGGACTTTTGTGTGGATGAAGGCAATGTACTCGATTCGCCACAACCGCTAGATGACCAAGATTATGCGACACGAGGCGACAAGATATCATTGAAGGGTTGGTGTGTCCGATCCGAACACATCCCACCAATGTCTTTGCAAATTAACGAACAAAACAGCTTAGTAATCGACGAGATTACCATTACATTTGAGACGGTGCAAGAAGGTGTACCAGGAGTGTTTTGCCATCTATTGCCATCTTCGCAGCCTAGAGGTGTTGAGAACGATCCAAGCTTCCTTCTCGAACATATCGGCGTAAGAAGAGCTTGCGGCGCTCTCAAGATCATCAAGAAGCGCTCAAGGCATCCGGAGATTTGGCAAGAAGGTGTTGGTCATTCCAGAAGCGTAGGCAAATTCAGCGGGTTTAAAGCGGCAAATGTATGATGTGAAACGAAGCATGTCGATTGCAAGTACAATATATATGTACAATTGCAATGTAATATGTTGCATGAAAGAATATATTACCAAAGATTCATATAAGTGTCTCGCTAAGTCGTCCATTCTGCGGCCCACCACATCCATGTACATGTCTCTTATTGATGGTGACCCATGGAACAAACTTTCATACTCCGCCAGACTATGGTATACCGTAGGATCGTCTCGCTAAATGTGGGCACTCTATCCCGATCGGCGAATCGCAAGAAGCCGCATAACAGTTCCACCGCCTTCACAACATGATTGAAGATTCTCCCACCATTCCAAGCTTGAGAGACAACCATACACGCATTCCCCCCTGCTATCAAGAAGGCGAGAGTGTAGAAATTGCCTAAGAACCATCCATTGCATGAACTTTTCCTCATGCACGAAGAAACCGCCCAAGAACATGTAATTAGTGCCAAACCGAAGTTGCATTCCACTTGACCAACTCGCCTCCAATATACTTTTTCATCATAGCATGTATCTTGAACGGTTGTATATCCATCGAGAGATTTTCCTTGCACTCGATGGTCATGGTGTGATCTCGCGAACTCTCCAATCTCCTTCAAAGATCGATTAATGGTGTGGGCCACACAAGGTCGCCACACTATGTTGCGGTGTCGCTGCGGCGATGAGCTTGCACGCCTTCTTGTAGTTCGCACCATTATCCGTAATAATCTGCACCACATTTTTCGGACCCACCTCGCTGACCACGAGTAATCTATTTCTGGTGACCAAATAAAACAAATTACTTAAAGTTACATTGTGAGTGCACTACTTCAACTTCGTAAGAGTACAAACAAAACCAGTTACCTTTTTCAAGTATGAGGCATCCCTGGGAGACACGGTGGCATCGACGGATTTATGGAAGAACATTGTGCCATTACAATAAATCATGAAGTTTATTATACTCATGCGTGTTGGCCCCTGCCCAAGAATCACACATGATTGTTACTCCGTATGTAGGCCATTCCTTCATGAACCTTGCAAAGTTTTTCTTAATTTCGCCGTTGGCATCTAAATATTTTCCATCTATATCTCGCCCACTCTGGGACTCGGATACCCTCTCGCAAATGAAACATAAATGTTAGCTATGAATCGCCTTACAAGCCGGGCGAGTATTTGAAATCTCACTTACAGTATTTTTGTGTTTCCGTATAGCACTAACAAAATATGGACTATCTCGCTTCATACTGGGATACCAAAGCAGACGTAAAAATCCGCCCACCCGTCATGGACTACTTCCTTCCCGCCTTCCCCTTCAGGTCCACTTGATGGGTGTCAATCCTTAGTTGTACCGGCACGAAGTGAACTAATGTTGTAATCTCCCATCACGGTTGTTTTTCTCGACGCGATTTAATCTGCGACGTAACAACCTCGACATCGAGCCGCGATCATCTCCGGCTCCCCTAGAGCCACTTCCACCACCGTGCTCGTACCTCTCACCGCCGGCTTCTAAATTCGCTTCCACCCTAGAGGCATCCATGGCATGTTGCAATTGGGCCTCCTCATCAAGATCACCGTGTGCCGAGTATGCACTATACCTCGGTGGGTCATCTCCATTCCGCTTCTTCTTTTCTCATCATCTCTTCCTCCTTTCCCTCTTCTTATCCTTCGTCTGTCCGACTCACGCAAAAAAATACTCACGAATATCATTGGAACTTTACTACAATGGATTTACACCTGCATTCACGCCCCGCCAAGTGTCGCTTGCTTGAATCGGTCGCACCGCCTCCTTTCTTCTCTTTGAGACAAGATTTGCATCGAAATCCAAAGACTCACTTTATCGCCATGCTCCCACACCACGCCTAAGATCTCGCCATCCGTTAAAACAACACAACAAAACTAAGCATACATACTTTCAATATTTTGAAGTCAATGCTTCTAACTTCGAAATGTTGTTTGGCTTTAAGAACTGCTACTTAAATCTTTTCCATACAGCAAATAAATGAAATCATAAAATGGTTGCTAGCATCATACAAGTGGTTCGGTCATGACTCATCCATTTATTGCAATTACAGCATCAACCATGTATATCTACCTTAACAATCAATATACTACAATCGAACAAATCTCAATAAATATGAATAAATCAACATATATAATATATTACGCCTCGCATCAGAGTTGAAACTTAGCTCATTACTCATACTTGCATATTTTGATAACATGTTATAAATTTATAACATGTTATTATAATTTCAAACAAATGTAGAAGAAAAATTGTTTGAAATTAGTGGAAGGACCTTGTTTACGGTAGTATAACAAAATATGCAGTCAAAATATGCGAGTATGAGTAATGATGTAACCAAGCATGATTAATAATTGTTCGTGCAAGTTCATTTTTCTATTGTTCTTCTCCTTATTGAACAATAATTAAAAGTTTCTGACAAAGGCAATAGATGGCGCGATGGCATGAATACTTCCACGTGCCAAGTGCCAAACCTACAAATTAATATATCTAGTGTCTTTTATTTAGCAAGGATGCAAGATCGCCAAACCTTGCATCTTCCATTTCGAGCAAAGCAATAACATAATCCGTGTGAAATCAAAGCAATAATGACCTATATTATGTATACATATAGTACATACAACTACCTCCTGAAATCCGAGCTAAACTGATCGAAATCCGAGCTAAACCGAGAGAAAACCGAGCCAAATCGTTTGAAAACCGACCTAAACGAGAAAACCGACGCAAACCGCAAAAACCGCTCGGTTTTGTGGCCTTACCGTGCGAAAAATGATGGTCCGGTGGCGGTTCGCGTATGTGATGGCGGATTCACGGGCGGCGATCGATTCGCCGTGATGGAGTGGGAAAGGTCTTTTGCTCTCGTTCGCGCAGGAGACAAAGTGATGAGCAGGGTTCTCAATTATTGATTTTATTGCTTGCTTCCGGATGGGCCACCGGCTGGATTGGGCCTCCTTGGCGTGCTCGCGGCCCAGTAGATCAGGATTCAGCTTGGCCTGTGGGTTGAAAGCCCACAGTTTTTTTCCTTTTTGCTTTTTCTATATTGAAGACTTTGAATGTATTAAAAAAGTTGTATACATTCGTTTTTCAAAAAAATATTTACACCAGAGCTCATAAAACAATTAATACTAATTTTAGGAATTTTTTGGATAAATTTTCCTAAATTTTTTGAATTTTTTGAATTTGGATTTGAATTCTATGAGAAACCGTTTCGCTTGTGTTTTCGAACATGGCGAGAGGTTTCGGTTTGCGTTTTTCTTGTGAAAAAACATGAGAAGTTGAACCCGCACACGTGTCCCTACATTCCAAGGTTAATACCAACATCATTCCACATTTAGTTAAAAAGCATTCGCTAATCTTTAGTCAATGTTGATTTTGTAATCCAAATAGAATGATTCACGTACATGCTTGGCTAAGCAACTATTCACGGCCTAGCCTCCCGTGTTGGCTCAATATCATCAACCAACTAATTTACCCAACTTAAGTTATCAAGGAGTCATGGCATTCAAATGATATCAAGGTGGCATAAACAATTTGGTTGTATAGCTAATTCACCCAAAATAATTAAAGTCATTTTTAGTTGAATTAGCATGCATAGTTTAAAACAAAGTATATTTCAAAATTTAGGGGCAACATGGTCAAAGCATAACTTGCCTTGAAAAGTTAAGAGTCCCGTGCGAGTTACTTCTTGCGTAAAATTCTCGAAGCCCTCAGGCAAATCAACGCCTATATAAAATTAATATAAACATAATAAATATATTTTATAGAGAGCAATTCACCTCTAAAAATTACATAAAATTCACCAATAAATAGATCTTGATTTTACAAATTTTTGAATTGGAATCACTCAAACAGGAGTTAAAACATAAAAGTTATAAGCGTTTGAAGTTTTAAAATAAATTAAAAGGAAATATACCGAATTTCTTATTTATTTTTATATAGAAAATCCAAATTTATGACGTCAATGTTACTGCGAGTCGACGTGTAGCGATTCATCCTCGGATCAAAATCCTATGACAACGACTAAACCAAATAACGGTTCAATAACTCCTATTATGCGTCAAGATTCGATGCGATGCGATCAAAGGCTAAGATTGTACTGCAAGACTTTTGAACGCAACCCATGTGCCGATATGTGGCGCAATCATGACCGACGGATTTGAATCTAACGACAAAGAATTATTCGGTGACATCAACCATAGCGATGGTTGCGTCGCCTCGGTTTCGCGATACTGCGCGCCGATGCGAATCGGCTTGATGGCGGCGAAGTCCGGTTTAACCAATTCAAATCTACGGCTCGGATTAATTTGAAATAAACGCTATTATTTCGATCTAATATCTACAATTAAATGGGCGTCGTGGCTAATTAACAACCATTCGACTAAAATCAAATGGCCAATTCTTGAAAATTGGTTTACTGTTGCGATGAATGTGCGACTAATTCTCGATCGTCCGATACGAATCCTACGACCATTAGCTACGCAACTTTTAAGCACACGTGGGCAATCCCTTTCCCTTGCACGTGGCACTAATCCTAGGCGTTCATTTCGATTTTAACGGCCAAGATCTAAACAAATTTGTTCTGGTTTCTAACACAAGAAAACACATGAGCTAACCTCAAACGTGCGATGCAAAATCGACGGTCAGCGTTGATCAAAAGGCTTGGCGATGACACACAATGAGTCTGCGGCGGAAGAAGAAATGAGGTTGAGGAAGACGGCGACTCGGCGGTCTTGTGGTGCGATTCGGCGAGAAGAAGTGGTTCTTCGGATGCGGCGTGACGTGAGCTTTACTCGGTGGTCACCACAACAGGGTGAGGGTCACCGTGAAGGCACAAACGGCGCGAAGGGAATCGAACTTGGCCAAGTCTTGCGGTGTCTCACGGTGAATCTCGGCGTGAAAAGGCTCTGCGGTGCGTAGCGAAGTGCTTTATCCCGCGAGCCAGCTAATGAAATGGCAGAGGTAGTGCACCGGTCGTTAGTGGCGACGGTTTTCTTCTAACAATGAAGCTCTACGCTGGCGGCGTTCATCGAGTCGAGAACGAAACGTCGTGGTTGTTTCCCCTCCGTTCGATTGAATCGATCGGCGAGGATGCAATGGACGTTTAGGGTTCCGCCGGGCGCACAGTAATGGGCTGAGCCCACCACTGTTCACGTGGGTTTTAAATGATTTAGGAATAAAAATAATTCTGAATATTGATTTGAATTATTTAAGGCACTTAAAATATTAGAAAAATTCTAGAAAAATCCCAGAAAATATTTTAAGACATTTTGAACTCAAATAAAATATTTCCACTTTTTATATTAGTAAAACTTTTCATTATTAATTGATTTCCCAAGAAGAACTAATTTCCAAAAATTCAAATAAATCCAAATAAATTCCAGAAATTCTTAAAAATTCAAAATAAATCATAAAATTTAAATTTAGCCAAATTTGAGGATGTTACAGCATATTAATGAAAAAGATAATAAATAACTCGTAAATCAATGGTAGACAACATGAACAGAATGGTGAGGCATCACCCTACATCATTCAAAACAAGTATCAACCACTAAATTCAACAGTATAAATTTAGACAACAAAACAACTGTGAACTCCCCGTTTACATCCTAACAATTCCACATTTCATGCAACACTCTATACCCCGTGTGAAATCTCCGGACTTGTCCATAACCGCAGACATGGCTATTCGAATAGTTTTACACTCTGCAGAGGTTGTATAGTTTTATCGACAGGACATGATCATCCCTTGTTGCCAAGCGCTACGAACACACTTCCTTTGGTGTGTCGGCAGAGAGATCATGACAAAGCCTTTACAATGCACTGTCTAAACCCAGTACTGCTCTCTAAGGTTTCACCCCTCGGGGCCTCCTCTTGAGCCATGTGAATCTACCCATCCATCCTGGAACCCACACCAACAATTGGCAGTACTCAAGACTAGACATTGCAAATTAATCAGCTAGGTCTATCTCATACCAGACTTTGGTACTACCAGTGGTGGTGTGCATCCTGACTATATGGGTAAACTCACATAGCGCAAGAGAGGGCCCTGAGTGTGATAATCAGACCCATTAGTGTTGAAACTTTAGTGGATATTACTGGATTAAGACAGAACTTTGTAAAGTCTCCGTCATGATCTCTCCGCTTACACACCAAAGAAAGTGTGTTAATAGCTTGGCAACAAGAGACAATCATGTCGTGTGGGTAAAGCGCATAATCTCTGTAGAGTGTAAAACCTATTCAAATAGCCGTGCTCACAATATTGAGCAATGCTGGGGAATTACAGTCAAGGGTCGATTTTATAAAATGAAAACTTGGAATGGGAGGTAATGTGTTATAGAAGGTTTAGAATATGATTTAAGGCTGTGAGCCAGTTTTCTCCTGAGAAATACTTAAAAGTTATTACTACTATTATTTATTTTACTGTCATTTCAATCTATGTATTATATTCATTTGTAAATGTTGTTTTATTGCAAAATAGCCTTATCAATCATTCCACTAGAATAAGCCTTGACTATAGTTATGTTAGAATTGCATTTTGTGCACAACTTATTGAGTACTTTAAATACTCACCCTTACTAACAACAAAATCACTAGTTGAGAAAGAATTTACACCAGCTCTGGAGGAGGAGTATCGGGAAGAGACAAATGTTTAGGATGCGAGTCTTGTCAATTGCTTGCGATATACTGAGTGGTTTATTTACGTTTTCATTCCGCTATAATTTAATTTGTTATCTAAAATTTAGCCATGTATGGCAATAAAGTCATGTAAGGTCGATCATAAGGTCAATCAATGATTAATGATTAATATATGAAGTCTTTTCTTATGTTTCCAATGTGTATGATTCTGATATTTATCTATGTTAAGTCTGTGTGCCCTAGCGTGGTCCTAGACTAGTGTGGTATATATAGAGGGTCAGGATATGTGTATTCGGGTCACGACATAGTGCTTTGTCATAGTGTTCAGTTTGCATGTCAGTAAGGATATTTGGTGTAACGGACCGCCCTTTTCAGGGTGTGCGTGTAAATACCTTCACAGCTACCCAGGACTTTAGCTGCAGGTAACCAAGTGTACATTGCCAGACATAAAAGCAAATGCGAATATTTTTATAGATAAGTTAAGGGCCTAAAGGCCAAGGTTTTACAAAAGAGTGCGATTCACACTTAAATACAATACAAAAGCCCACAGGAAAGGCTTGAGCATATAGATCAAGGCCTTCAAAACCAAACTTCATCGTCGCCTACGATCTCCTGGTAGTCGCCAGCTTCATTGAAATCTAGAGGGGGGGGGTAGGAGGTAAGGGTGAGTACTCAACTGTACTCAACAAACTACACGGAATTTCTGAATATTACATGCAGGGATAAACAAGGTTGGCACTAGTTTTGAGTATTGTGGATGCGAGTTGTAAATCTCAGTTTTATTTTACATTTGAAACACAAACCATAAATAAGATCATACCATGGGTGGGGTTTATTTGCAAAGTTCAAGGTTATAACAAGTTCTATTTATGAAAACTACGAGGGCGCAGTTACAGGAATCACCCTAAATTAACTCAGCTTCATTAACCAGAAGCACGGCGTATTCGAATACCATTGATATCACCCTACAGAGGTGCTTAGTTTTACCCACAAGATATCTTCGGCCGTTAATGCCACCGGATCAACGTGCAACTTTTATGCACACGGGCGGACCGAGATAATCATAGCCTTTTGTTGAACTTCCCTTCTTTAGCTCCTATCTAGTAGGTTACGGGGATCCACAGTCTCCAGGACCCACTGGCCAAAGCGGGAGACACGATCTGGTCATACTGTGGATATCTACTATTATGAGAACCGGCGAATGGCCACTCCATTCCCATTCCATCTCGGTCGCTATGCGATCCATTCCTCCTACCAGAATGGTAGCTACCTCCTATAGGTATTCAAAAGGGAAGTACAATGTACTGAGCTATGTTGGAACAAGTCAACAGCGCTGACCGGCCCAACTTGTGGTTGCGCGGGTACTGAAGTTATTTACATTGCCCAAGACATCGGTCCTTAAATGCCAAAGACTCAGCCAAATGACATACCACAAACCACTGGTACCTACTGTACCACTACCACATCACATCTTGGCTTTGTCATCGGTTGGGAGTTGGGCCAACATCCACCTTCTGTGGTTCGCCCAACGCTGTCCCCCTAACCGTAGCAATTTTTGAAAATCAACTGAGACATCTCTGGGAGATTTTAAGCAATTCTAAACTAAAGGTGAAATTATATTTATTGCTATTCTACGGTGGTTCAATATTTTATAGCCTAAGGTTAAAGGAATTAGGGCATAACAGCGGGTTTAACATTGGGTTGTATCTAATTATGTCATTCGAAACTATCTTCTTTTCTAGTTTTCTAACATACCGGAAAATAATGCAGTACAAAAAATATACATTTTACTGTAATGGAACTGGGTTCAACATATTCAAGGAGTGTGGCTTGCCTTGCGGAGTTGAAGGTTCGCCTAAGGAGTAGTGGTCGAGGTCGTGTCCGGTCTCGTACGCCTCCTGCTCCGGCTCCAAGAACTACTCCTGCTCCAAGTACGGCGGCAAGGGTGGCTCCAACGTCAGATCTAGCGTGAGAAAATGCACCAAGTAAAATAAACGAATAAAAACAATAAAGAAAGAAAAACGGACAAGGAAACACAGGAGAAAATAGCCGGAATGGGGTTTAGGGGCATTTTGGGAATTGTTTGGACTTGGTTTGGCAGAACAGAGATCATTTTTGGACTCAGCGGCTCGAACTGGTCAAGAATATGTATTTTTGGGCATTTTTGGATTTTTGGGATTTTTCTGGAATTTTTTTGGATTTTTAAATAAAATTTAAACCCAAAAATTAAATCAAAAACCCGAATGAAATTCGGGTCGCACAGCCTTGCAGCCCATCCGGCTTGGTTGGTGTCGGCGTATTCCACCTGACAGGCCCTCCGAAACAAAGGGTTAGATTCGGTAAGAGGGTGTCTTCGTAGCTGAAAACCCTAATGACTCTCGCGCTGCGGATTGCGGGGATCAATAGATCAATGGACATGGTGACGTACCCAGGTTCAGGCCTCCAGCGTGGGTAATAACCCTACGTCCTGCTAGACCTTTGTTGAGGAAATATGGAAGCGATTACAATGGTTCTCCTAGTCTTTTTCCAAATCTTCGACCTATCGACCAACCCCCCTCCTCCATGCACCGGGGCGCCCCTTATATAGACGGGTTGGCCCGGGTAGATGAGAGGGTGATGCTATACTGATCCACGACTCATTAATTACACCCATCATTCGAGCCTTATCTCACTGACCCATGACTCATTTATTACACCCGTCGCTGTAGCCTTATCCTTCAAGCCCCATTTAATGCCGCTGTGAGGCTTCGCCCGGTCCGCCAGGGATATGACACCCCTGTGACGGGTTTGGTGAGAGGCACCAGAGGGATGGGCCGTCGTCGTGTCGATGGCAGAATTCTTCGCAATTAATGGCCCTGATGCAGCATGTTAGGGGAAGGAGACTTCGAGGCGAAGCCTTCTCCTCATTCCTTTGGTTGCCTTCGTGGCCTGACGAGGGGGGCGTGATCGCCCACCTACCCGCCAGGCCGCCACGTGGGCTTCCCGCCCGGCGGGCAGGGCGTGATCGCCCACTTGCCCGCCAGGCCGCCACATAGGCTTACCGCCCGGCAAGCAGGGCATGATCACTCACCTGCTCGCCAGGGTGCCACATAGGCTGGACCGCTTTTTCGGGCCCACTAATCTGCGGCAGAGAGGGTACCCCGGTGCAAAGTACACCGACAGTTGGCCCAGGCGTTGTGCGGCCGACAACCGAGACCCAACAGCCAGTGAGGGGTAGGGCTACAGCGACTGGCGTGTGGGGCTGGAATGTCAGCGAGATAGAAGGGGGTGGCGATGCGAGAGAACCGAAAGCCGCCGGAGTTGGAGAAGACGAAGCGCGATTCAGCGGGGTAGTGCTCTGGTGGGCGGAAGAAGTGGGGAAAATGGGAGAGCTCATCGAGGGGAGTTCGGCGTAAGGAAAAGCTAGCTCGGGGTGCACTATTTATAGTCGGAGATTGGAGGAAAATGACGGAGCACTTGGCATGATGGCATCGGCGACCCGGAGTGGAGAGAGGAGTGCCCAAGGTGAGGCGGAGAGCCATTGCCATGTGCCAAGCGAGGCGATGGCGGCGCACAAGCGGCAGGAGTAGTGGCGATGACAACGTGTAGGCACTCGAGTCTCAGAGCTTCGATGACTCGGAGGCAAGGGTCACGTGAGCAATAAAGGGGATGAAGACACTATTTTAGGCGACCGGGGCCAATTTGCGACGTGGAGCTTGACTGTGACGCCTGAGCCGAGCGAATTTGAGTGGGAGATGGTCAGAGGAAGTGAGCAAGTCATGTTGAGAGGAGGATGGGCCGAGCGGCAGGGAAAGTTGGACCGAGGCCTGGAAATGGGAGGGGAGGCGGAAGACAAAAAAGGAAAGCCGTTTTCGGGGAAAGATACAAAAAATGGAAAGTTGCAAATAAAATCCAAAATCATTCGAAATAAAATCCAAAAAAATCAGGGAAAATCCAAATAAATTAAATAAGCTCATTTTTCAAAATTTTGGGGATATTTCAACCTACCCCACTTAAAATAAATCTCATCCTCGAGATTTACTCCTCCTGGGGAAAGAGGTTGGGGAAATTCTGCTGCAATTCTGATTCTTTTTCCCAGGTGGTTTCCTCCAATGTGTGATTTTTCCACAGTACTCGACATATTCTGATATTCTTGCTCTTGAGTTCCCTCTCAATTGTTTCGACGATCCGAACTGGCTCCCCCTGATAAGTCAAGTCATTTTGCAGTTCAATACCTTCCAAAGGCACTTGGTCTGTAGGACGCCGGAGACATTTCCTTAACTAGGATACATGGAACACATTATGCATTCATGACAACTCTGGGCTTAGTTGTAACTTGTAGGCCACTTCTGTGATTCTGCTTATGATCTGATAAGGTCCCACGTATCTAGGTGCCAATTTCCCTTTGATCTGAAATCTGTGCACAGGCTTGAATGGTGTCACTTTCAAATAGACAAAGTCTCCAACTTGGTAACTAATATCCTTGTGTCGGTTGTTTGCATAATTTTCTGTCGCTCTTGGGCAGCCTTTCAATTTTCTCTAATGATTCTCACATGGGCTTTTGTATCGTGAACAAATTATGGCCCAAAGAGTTGTCTTTCTCCTACCTCTGTCCAATTCAAAGGGGTTCTGCACTTCCTACCATAAAGGGCTTCAAAGGGTGATATTCCCAAACTAGCCTGATAACTGTCATTGTAAGAAAATTCTGCGAATGGTAGGCAGGTGGCCCAAGAGGCTCCGTAGGTTAAGGCACATGCTCTCAACATATCTTCCAGTATTTGATTGACTCTTTTCGTTTGTCCATCAGTCTGCGGGTGGTAAGTTGTACTAAATGTCAAGTTTGTTCCCATCGCCTCATGCAGACTCTCCCAGAATTTGGAGGTGAATTAAGTTCCTTGGTCTGACACGATCTTTTTAGGAATCCCATGCAGTCTCACTATTTATGTTAGGTATAGTTCTATCAACTTATCCCTGCCGAAAATATGCTTGATTGGTATGAAGTGGGCTACTTTGGTCAATCTGTCAATTATCACCCAAATAGCATCAAATCCCTGTTGAGTCTTAGGCATTCCTGTGATGAAATCCATTCCAATCTCGTCCCATTTCCAGTCTGGAATCGAAAGTGGCTGTAGTAAACCAGCGGTCCTTTGATAGTTGATCTTAACCTTTCGACACACATCGCAGCATAGGACATGCTCTGCTATTTCCTTTTTCATACCCTTCCACCAATATTCTTTCCTTAAATCTTAGTACATCTTTGTACTTCCGGGGTGCATAGAGAGTTGGAATGAGTGAGCTTCTGTCAAAATCAATCCTCTTATATCCTAATCATTGGGAACACATATACGGTTATGGAACCGTAATATGCCTTGTTCATCTTCTAAGAATTCTGAGGGGTTGGTATCTGCCATTTCCTTCTTATATTGTTGGATTTCCTCATCCTTCCGTTAAGCTGACTTAATCTGGTCCAAAAGATTTGGTTGGATTTCAAAGGAATGTATGAATCCTTCTGACACTATTTGTAGGTTAAAACGTTCAATCTCTGACGTAGCTGTGGTGGGATATCTGCTGCTTGGGCTATATGGTGGCATGCTTTTCTACTCAAGGCATCAGCTACCACGTTGGCCTTTTCCTGGATGGTACTAGATGTCCAAGTCATAGCCATTAATCACTTCCAACCATGCATCTTCTTTGTCGGATATTTAGATTTGGCTGGGTGAACACATACTTTAGGCTTTTGTGATCCGAGAATACTTCACATCGGTTTCCCAACAGGTAATGTCTCCATATCTTTAACGCATGTACCACCGATGCTAATTCTAAGTCATGCATCGGGTCATTTTCCTCATGTGGTCTTAACTGCCGGGAGGCATATGCAATGACTTTTCCATTCTGCATCAACACACAACCTAATCCTCGTTTTGATGCATCACAGTAGATTTGAAACTCTTTGTCTGGCTCGGGGAGTACGAGGATTGGAGCTGTTGTTAACTTCATTTTTAATTCATGGAAACCTTCTTCACACATTTCAGCCCACTTGAAGAGGTTGTCCTTTTTGAGTAGTTGTGTTAATGGCTTTGATATTTTGGAGAACCCTTCAATGAACCGTTTGTAATACCCAGCTAATCCCAGAAAACTTCTAACCTCGGTTACTGAGGTGGGTTGTTTCCACTCCATAACTGTTTTTATTTTTTCTGGGTCCACTTTTACTCCATCCTTGGTGATGATGTGTCATAGAAATGAAATCTCGCTTAACCAAAAATCACACTTAGAAAACTTGGCATATAGCTAATGTTCTCTGAGTCTTTCCAGAATTAAGCGTAAGTGCTCCTGGTGTTTTGTTTCATCCTTTGAGTATATTAGTATATCGTCTATGAACACCACGACGAACTTGTCCAGATAGTCCATGCATACTTGGTTCATCAGGTTCATGAAATAGGCTGGGGCATTGGTGAGTCCAAATGGGACAACTGTGAATTCAAATAGTCCATATCTGGTGGTGAACACTGTCTTTTCTCAGTCTTGTTCTCTGACTTTTAATTGATAGTATCCTGTCCTTAAGTCTATTTTTGAGAAGACCTTGGTGCTTCTCAATTGGTCAAATAGATCATCAATTCGAGGCAATGGGTACTTGTTCTTGATGGTCACAACATTCAATGCTCTATAATCAACACAAAGTCTCATACTTCCATCCTTCTTTTTGACGAATAACACTGGAGATGCCCAAGGTGACACGCAAGGTCTGATAAATTCCTTTTCTAGCAGCTCGTCTAGTTGTTTTCTCAGTTTCTTCAGCTCCATAGGTGCCATTTGATATTGACGCTTGGTAATGGGTTTAGTACCAGGGACTAATTCTATGGCCAACTCTATATTCCTGTTCGGGGTTTTCCTAGTAATTCTTCTGGAAACACATGGGGATATTCCCGAACAATCGATACTGTGGATAGCTCTGAGGTAAGGGCGTTGACACTTCCTTTATTGCTCTTTGCATACTTGGGATCTGTTTGGACTGTTACTTGTTGTCCTTCCTTGTTCTCTATTGTTATTATTTTCCTTTCACAATCCAATCTTGCCTTATGTCGGGATAGCCAATTCATCCTTAAGATAATGTCTAAACCCTCCATTTCTATCATTAGCAAATTTGCTCTGAACCTAATCCCCTAAATGATCAATTCCATATCCTCACACTTGAACCGAGTCGTTAACCGACTTCCAGGTGTTTGGAAAACACAAGGGGCAGGCAAAGCATGATATGAAAAACCGTTCTTGCAAACGAAAGCCAACGAAACGAAGGAATGTGTTGCGCCCGGATCAAAAAGAATCAAAGCCAACTGGGATTGGATCTAAAACTTACCGATAATGATGTTGGTGGCCTCTGTCGCTCCTTCTACCAACACATGGTTGATTCTCCCTTGAAAATTTCAGTCTTTGCCACGCCTCTCGCTACCGGTGTTACATTACTCGTCTTGTTGGGGCTCTTCCTTGCAGTAGTCCTTGTTGCTGTCGTGGCGGTTGTAAGGCACTAGTTGCCAGGCTGATGAGGTGGAGTTGGAGGCCTGTGTTTTAGCCACTTCGCTCGGCAGGTTCTTTCTTGGACAATGTTGCCGAAGATGTCCTGCCTGTCCACAGTGGAAGCAGCTAGTGGACTTGTGGGGGCATTCATTGGCACAATGATTCCCATTGCAGTTAAAGCACCTTACTGTCCTATGCTGACTTGGAGTGGAAGTTGGCCTCTGCCCACCCACTGCTTGTCTCTTAGGAAAGTTGGGGGTGGGGGCTGGCATCCTTCTTCCAATTGGTCTCGGGTTCTGCATCCTGAGTTGTTGGACTTTCCTTTTCCGGGTGTCTTCCAGATCGTTGCGGGTCTCCTCTGTAATCATCAACTTGTCTACCATTGTTGACAAGTCCTTGAAGTCTAGTGCCGTAATATGGAATTTTAGGTTCTTCTATAGACCCTCGAAGAACCTCTCCATCTTCTTGGCTTCTGTGTCCACTTCTCCCCGAGCATACCGCGATAGCTAGTTAAATTGGTGATAATATTCTAGGACTGTCCTTCCACTTTGGCGTAAAGCTAGAAATTCTCTTCTTTTTGACGCCATCAGGCCTGCAGGGATGTGGGCCTTCCAGAAGGCTTCTTCAAATTCATTCCAAGTTATGTCTTGTCCATTTCTCCCAGCCTGGTAATTTATCCACCATGCTACAACCTGACCTTGCAATTGATGGGATGCGTACAACTCTCGCTCCCTTTCTGTGCATTGTACTGTGTCGAGTTTTCTTTGGATATCTCGAACCCAATCGTCTGCAGCTAGTGGTTCGGTGGAACTTGAAAAGACCAGGGGCCTGGTCTTTTGAAAGTCAGACCACCTTGATCCTCCTACATTTCCTTCTTGATGGTAGAACCCACCTTGGGGGTAACGTTGTTGCCTTGCTGTGAGTTGGTTCAGCATCCTCTCCATTAATTGTGTTTGATGTCTTTCTGCTTGATACCTATTTCTCTCCATCATTGCAAGTACTTGAGCTAAGCTGGTTGGGTTTCCCGCTGATTCTGCCTCCTCACTTAGGTGTTGATGCGAGCCGACTCCCACCATTTTGCTATTCCTTGCTCAGTTCTGTAGCAGGTTTTGGGGAACACAGAAGATAAGTAAGTATAAGAGTCTTGGGATGAGAGTAGAATGAATAGGTGAGGGTTTCAGACGAAGTGAGGGAGTTTCTTGAGTTAGATAGGGGTAATTGAATACTTAGCACAAAACAAAGTAGTAGAAGATAGGAAGCATAGTTTTTCATTCATACTTATGGATTCGTACACCATACTGTTTAAGGTCCGGTACGACTCATGTTACAATACCAAAAGACCTAGCATAATAGGGGGATAAAGCCTAGCTCTAGCGACCTAAACCAGTGGAATCTCCTCGTCGTTGGGGCCGTACATGATGCGCATCTCTGGGTCCTCCTCCTTCTCGTCCTCTAGCGGGGCCCGGTCTACCACCTCGGAATGAGCTTCGCCATCGGACTCCACCTCCATTGGTTCGAGCTGTTGCTGAAGCTGCTAGACCTCATCCCTTAATTCATCAATCTCGCTCCAAGCTGCATGCAGCTGCTGATGCATCTCATCGTGCTCCCTGAGCGTGCGAGTGTACCTGACTTCCTGCTCCAGCAGGAATCTAGATGCATCCTTCATGCGCAGATCAGGGCTGTCGTCAGGGATGAGGACTCTAACTTCAATGGGCTGCTCGCCATCCTGTGGGACCCACGAGAAAGGGCTATCGTCGAACTCGCGCTGGTAGCTGCGGCGCAGATATCTTGTTGCCCTCCTGGCAGCGTCCTAAACCGCGTCCCGCTCAACGCGTCGATGGCCCTCAAACCTTCGAGGCCCATCTGGACGAATGGGCATCGGCTGCAAGTCCAGCCATGACCTCCATTGGCATCGAACCGCACTGTGGAAGTGCTCGCTGGAGCGGATCACTAGGCAGCCCTCCAGACCTACGCCCAGAAACTGCATCATCCTCCAAAGTCAATCTGCCCATCCACCAAGGACGTCGGGGTAGGGGTGGGTCCTGATCGCCATCTGTGACACGAAAATTTTTGAAGTTAGTTGAGTGAGAAAATCTTAAAACAATTTTTAAGGAAACAAATATTAGATGAGTCGGAGAAAGGCGAGAGATGGAGAAGGCAGCAAATATGCTTATAAACTTTTGTAATCCATTTTCCTTAAGTTTTTAAATAATATTTTTAGAAGAGATTCCTAAGCCACCTTAAGGTGTTGATCTACTGGTCAAATCGGGCTTTGATACCACTTGTAACGGATCGCCCTTTTTAGGGGGGTGTGTGTAAATACCTTCACAGCTACCCAGGATTTTAGTTGCAGGTAACCAAGTGTACATTGCCAGACATAAAAGCAAATGCGAATATTTTTATAGATAAGTTAAGGGCCTAAAGGCCAAGGTTTTACAAAAGAGTGCGATTCGCACTTAAATACATTACAAAAGCCCACAGGAAAGACTTGAGCCTTTAAAACTAAATTTCATCGTCGCCTATGATCTCCTTGTAGTCGCCATCTTCATTGAAATCTAGAGGAGGGGTAGGAGGCAAGGGTGAGTACTCAATTGTACTCAACAAACCACATGGAATTTCTTAATATTACATGCAGGGATAAATAAGGTTGGCACTGGTTTTGAGTATTGTGAATGCGAGTTGTAAATCTCAGTTTTATTTTACATTTGAAACACAAACCATAAATAAGATCATACCATGGGGGGTTTATTTGCAAAGTTCAAGGTTACAACAAGTTCTATTTATGAAAACTACGAGGGTACAGTTACAGGAATCACCCTAGATTAACTCAGCTTCATTAACCGAAAGCACGGCGTATTCGAACACCATTGATATCACTCTGCAGAGGTGCTCAGCTTTACACACAAGATATCTTCGGCCGTTAATACCACCGGATCAACGTGCAACTTTTATGCACACGGTCGGACCGAGATAATCATAGCCTTTTGTTGAACTTCCCTTCTTTAGCTCCTATCCAGTAGGTTACGGGGATCTACAATCTCCAGGACCCACTGGCCAAAGCGGGAGACGCGATCTGGTCATACTGTAATTACCTACTGTTATGAGAATCGGCGAATGACCACTCCATTCCCATTCCATCTCGGTCGCTATGCGATCCATTCCTCCTACCAAAATGGTAGCTACCTCCTATAGGTATTCAAAAGGAAAGTACAATGTACTAAGCTATGTTGGAACAGGTCAACAGGGCTGACTGGCCCAACTTGTGGTTGAGCGGGTATTGAAGTTATTTACATTGCCCAAGACATCGGTCCTTAAATGCCAAAGACTTAGCAAAATAACATACCACAAACCGCTGGTACCCATTGTACCACCACCACATCACATCCTGGCTTTGTCATCGGTTGGGAGTTAGTCCAGCATCCACCTCCTGTGGTCCGCCCAACGCTGTCCCCCTAACCGTAGAAATTTTTGGAAATCAACCGAGCCATCTCTGGGAGATTTTAAGCAATTCTAAACTAAAGGTGAAATTATATTTATTGCTTTCTACGGTGGTTCAATATTTTATAGCCTAAGGTTAAAGGAATTAGGGCATAACAACGGGTTTAACATTGGGTTGTATCTAATTATGTCATTCGAAACTATCTTCTTTTCTAGTTTTCTAACATACTGGAAAATAATGCAGTACAGAAAATATACATATTACTGTAATGGAACTGGGTTCAACATGTTCAAGGAGTATGGCTTGCCTTGCGGAGTCAAAGGTTCGCCTAAGGAGTAGTGGTCGAGGTCATGTCCGGTCCCGTACGCCTCCTGCTCCAGCTCCAAGAATTGCTCCTGCTCCAAGTACGGCTCCAAGGGTAGCTCCAACGTCGGATCTAGTGCGAGAAAACAAAACAAGTAAAATAAACGAATACAAACAATAAAAAAAGAAAAACGAACAAGGAGACAAAGGAGAAAATAGCCGGAATGGGGTTTAGGGACATTTTGGGAATTTTCTGGACTTGGTTTGGTGGAACGGAGATCATTTTTTGACTCAGCGGCTTGGACTGGTCAAGAATATGTATTTTTGGGTATTTTTGGATTTTTGGGAATTTTTGGGATTTTTCTGGAATTTTAACTAATTTTTGGATTTTTAAACAAATTTTAAACCCAAAAATTAAATCAAAAACCCGAATGAAATTCGGGCCGCACGGCCTTGCGACTCATCCGGCTTGGTTGGCTTCGGTGGTCTGTCCACGCTGAGGTCGGGTCGGCAGGGGACGCGAGGCAGACCAGCGATGAAAGCAAGCTCGAGGCGTCAGGTCTTTAACAAATGAGTCCCAGCAGTGATGAGAGGTAGAACTCTGGCGATCGGGCGTGAAATTTGGAATGTCAGCGAGATAGAAGGGGGTGACGACGCGAGAGAACCGAAAGTCGCCGGAGTTGGAGAAGACGAAGCGCGATTCGGCATGGGAGTGCTCTGGTGGGCGGAAGAAGTGGGGAAAATGGGAGAGCTCATCGAGGGGAGTTCGGCGCAAGGAAAAGCGGGCTTTGGGTGCACTATTTATAGCCGGAGATGGGAGGAAAACGACGGAGTGCTCGGCATGATGGCATCGGCGACCCGGAGTGGAGAGAGGAGTGCCGCGGCGGAGGAGAGTTAAGTGCCAGGCAGTGAGACCTGAGCGGTGGTAGACGATGAAGCGGCGAGGAAGCGATGGCGATGGATCGGCGTCTGAGCACTCGAGTCTTTGTAGCTTGGTGACTGGATGGCGAAGTCGGTGAGCAATAAAAGGGGATGACGACACTTTTCGGGCGTAAAGATCAATTTGGTGTGCTCTGTGAGGCCGGCCAGAAGACTTGGCTAAAGAGCGGCCTGGGAGATGGGTTAACAAGCGGAGAATGATATGAGAGGAGAATGGGAAGCGGTAGAGGGCGAGTTGGGCCGAGGCTTGGAAATGGGAGGGGAGGTGGAAGACGAAAAAGGAAAGCGGTTTTCAGGGAAAGATACCAAAAACGGAAAGTTGCAAATAAAATCCGAAATAATTCAAAATAAAATAAAAAAAATTAGAGAAAACCCAAATAAATTAAATAAGCTCATTTTTTGAAATTTTAGGGATATTTCATTTGGTTTCTAGTGGATAGAATTTGTTAGCTAGTTGGTTCTGTACTCATCTATATTAACGAGAGAAAATAGGAAAGGACGTGAGGAAGTTCCCAAAACCTGTGTGCATCTGAGCTTCCTCCTTCCTCCAGAAGTCAGGTGCGTGTGACATTGAGTTCTTTGTCAATGAGTTCGCGTGGAATGCATGCATGTTTCTTTGACAAATGATCGATGGTGTGGTGGCATCTTGCCATGTGTTTGCATGCATCAGATTTTTTGGGCTTGCGCATTGACCAGCTGTAGCCTGTTAAGACTGAAATCGGGTGATCTCATCCAAACGACGCGAAGCAAGAAACCGAAGCAAAACCGAAGCAACCGAAACAAAGTTTCAACCGTTTCTCATTCTCTCCCTCTTCCCCTAACTGTAATCCACGAATGGGTGCCAATCCACCCATTCACCCTGTATATATATTGATCAATGAATGGAATACAATGACAAGCATTCAGACTACATCATTGTCTTTCACTTTTCTACTTCTAATACGTTATCATGCACTTGGCTCTACACTGAGTACCGAAAGGAAAGCAAGAAGTAAGAACAGAGAAGAACGTCACGGCGACATTCATCACGGTAAGGAAGAATGCCGATTCTTACCATTAATCGCACCGTCTCCGTCCTCCTCGACGAGATCGTCAGAGAGTTCCATCGCTCCGTGCGCCGAGGGTTCTTGGACCGTGCTCGCCTTCGCACTGTCATCCGCCGCGACCTGATGAACCCCCGTCCTCATGGCGCCTGGGTTCCTCGGCATGGCGGGGTTCCCCATCATCGGCGCACACGCGCCGGGGTTGCTCGACGCATCGGACTTCCTCTTCATCGGCGCGCACGGGCTCGGGTTGATCTCTTCGCTACTGTGGCCGCCTCGCAGTTGCCTTCGCCCACGCCGGTTGAAGAAGCGCCGCAAAGGCTGTGGCCACCGCCCCCGCCCCCACCCGGCTTCGGCTTGCGTCCCACGATGGCGGCCAGAACCGGGGCGCCGCCCTTCTTCTCCGGCCACGGCTCCTCTACCCCGCCCCTGCGCGCCATCCCTTGGGACTTGGCCCTCCTCACATCGCGCCGCAACGAGGACGGCGATGTGGACAGGCGCTCGGGTCTTCACCTCCCCGGTGGCATGGTGCCAGGTCTTGGCGCCGCCGGCTCCTCCGCCCATCCAACCGGCTTCGGAGGTGCCAGCGCTGGATTTCTCTCCTTCTCGGATGAGGGGGAGGGCCCTCACCACTGATCGCCGCTAGTGAAGGGGGAGGGGGAGAGCCACTGCGGCCGAGATGCTCCATACGCCGGTGTCTCTCTTAGCGTCGGCGATGGATTTTTCGGTGGCAGCGGAAGCAGCTGAGTTTCAACGTGGCGGCGGCGGCAAAAATATGTGGGGAAACATTAGGGTTGCAAACCCTAAATTTTTCTCCCGGTTTTTTATTCCATGCGGACGGCAGGCACTGTGTTGGTGCGCGCTTGGGCCGAATTGGCAGCCCGAGCCCAAGTTGCGGCCGGTTTTTCACCCCGCGCGTATGAAGCTCATTGGGCTTCTTTGTCTCCTGCGTGCTGACTTGCATGGCCCACGTTGACTTTTTCTTTGCCTCCCGCTCACGATCATTTCACCATCCCGAGCCCACGTGGTTTACTCCTTCCCCTAACAGGCCAAAGCAGATCATCACAGTGGCGGCCGAAAATATGTTTACTAATTTTATTCCTTTTCTGCATTTATGCTTTTTAGTCCCTGTAATTTACAGTATTTGCATAATATTGTATATCAGTGTGTATCTTTTGTTTTAAGACCCTGATATTATCTGTAAATTGTAAATATATATATGTATGCTTATGAATGTACTTATGCATATGTATATATTGTGTATGTTATTAATTTTGCAACTTAACAAATTGCATTGTTAATAACTTTAAATTCTCACAATTAAGTATCACTTAATTATCCAGGATTTTAAGCAAATTTAAAAACATGTCTTACATTATTTTGAGAATAAAACACAAGGTGATGGAGTCTAGGGTTTTGGCTGCGTCTTATTCAGTTTTCTGAATATTTCTGCCTGGAGACCATGCCTTTTTGAGCAGCAATGAAAATTGCCCATCACTATGAGGTCTACATCATGTTTTACACTTGATGATTACCTATAAAGTGTTATCTCAATAATGTTTTTGGATATAAGGTCTACTCCATTTATGGAGATTACCTAAATTTATGGAGATTACCATAATTATATGATCTACTCCAATCTATCCAAAACATAAGACATGATTTAAAATTTGCACTTAAATATTACAACACCACCATTAAGGTTTTAAATTTACCAATATTTGGTGAATTAATAAATCGATGGTTATGCCATATAGGAAATGCAAAAGAGTTTGAAGAACTCGCCTTGATGGAAGCAATTATCCTTCATGGGCAGCGGATATCAAAATTAGTTTTGCATCTCGAGGATTTAATTGCGATAAATGAACGATTGAAGGGCCCTCAGGTCCTTGAAACTTGAAGTACATCGCCTTACTTTTGTTACGTACTTCTATCCATAAGGATCTCAAGAAAGAGTATCTTTTGGAAGAAAATCCTCGTGCTCTGTGGGTTTAAGCTTAAAGAACGTTATGAAATGAGAAGGAAATCATATATCCGATGCACAACATGATTGGAATCATTTACGCTACAAGATTTTAAATCGTGGTGAATACAATCACGCTGTTCATAACATATCGTAGTAGGTTGAAGTTTTGCGAAAAAAAGAACCGACGGAGGCGTAAAAGATAGAGAAAACTCTATCTACTATGCTTCCAATGACGGTATTGTGTAATCAATACCGTAAAGAAAAATACCGAGTTTATTCGACTTATTCATACATTATGTCGGTGAAAAGAATGATGAACTCCTTATTAAGAATCATAAGTTGCACCCAATTGGGTCAGCACCTTTGCCTGAAATTCATAATATTCAGAATAATGCTTCGAATAAAAGAAAGTTCAATGGATCTCCATCTGGTAATCCAAAGAAATACTCTGGTAAACGCAAATTCAACAAGAACCGCAGACACCGTGCTAACAAAAAGGCACGTGGCAATGCACAACCTACCCATGACAACAAAAGACTTTGTTATAAGTGTGGTTGTAACACGCATTTTGCCGCGACCTGTCGTACTTCAAATCACTTGGTTGATCTTTATCAGCAATCCCTCCGTGATGGCAAACAGAAGGCACCAAGATATGAAGCGCACTTCAATCTTACTACTGAGGCTCCCAAGGAGGCTGGTTGTTCATCTTCGGTTCCACAAGAATCGCCTAACAATGAAGCTCTTACTCAGCAAGTGGACCTTCCTTCAACGGACGACATGCTCATTGAGTATGCTTCGGGTAACGTATATGGAGATTTATCTTAAATCTCCAAGTCCGTGATTATTATAGTATTGTGTGTTGTAATAATTAAGAATTTGAAACATGTTTGTAATTTGGAGTTGTATATTTATTTGTACAAACTCATATGTATTGTAATATTGCATTATTATTATGTTAGATATTCAATACAATGTGTATGTATCTCTATATGTGATGAATAAAGAATTTTAATTAAATTCTTGTTCTTAATATAGATGTCTCTAGAAGTCAATCCTCTGAGGAGGAATTATGCCTTGTGGGCAGTTGTACCACAAACTCTATACTCACAGAAATAAAATATTTCCAAACTCTTAAGAAAAGAGAAGGAAATGTTTTAACGATCGCTGGTCGTGATGCATTGATAGTTGGCTCTGGTCGAGCCACAATCACACTCCCTATGGGTACACAGATTATAATCAAGGATGCTTTATTGTATCCTGATTCAACTCGTACCTTGTTGAGTTATAGAGATATTCGTAAGAATGGTATTCATGTGGAAACACATGAAGAAAACAAAGAGGAGTATCTTCTCTTAATCAAAATTACTGGATATGGCAAGCAAATATGCGAAAGAATTCCTACTCTCGACTCTGGATTGTACTATACATACATTAAGCCCATAAAACATGTTGCATACAAGGTAATTTTTCAAAAAATCGATGCATTCCAAACTTGGCATGATCGACTTGGGCACCCCGGTGTCGGGATGATGAGAAAAATTATCACCAGTTCTATCGGTCATGATTTGATAGCTACAAAATTTCCCAAATCTTCGGATTTTGTATGCACTGCATGTGCTATTGGGAAATTGATTTTAAGACCTTCACCTCTTAAAATCCGGGCTGAACCATAAGTTTCTTGAAAGAATTCAAGGTGACATTTGTGGTCCGATTGAGCCAACCACGGACCGTTCGGTACTTTATGGTTTTGATTGGCGCATCTACTAGATGGTCACATGTGTGCTTATTGTCCACGAAACCATGCCTTGCGAAAATAATGTCTCAAATTATTAAGTGAAGGCACATTATCTGAACATCGGATTCAATCCATCCGAATGGACAATGCTACTGAATTTTCCTTCCATGCTTTTAATGATTATTGCATGGCTTTAGGAATTCAAGTACAACATTCTGTTCCATATGTCCATACTCGAGAATGGTTTGGGTGAATCATTGATTAAAAGAATCAAGCTCATTCTTGGCGTCCATTCTTGATGAATTGCTCATTGCCTACGTCGTGTTGGGGTCATGCGATATTACCGCCGACTTAATCAACCGACCAAGCGCATATCATGATTTTTCTCCCATGCGGTTAGTGCGTGGAATCCACCAAGTATTTCCCATTTGCGTAAGTTCGGATGTGCGGTGTCGTTCCAATCTCACCACCCAACGTACCTCTATGGGCCCTCATAGAAAATTGGGGATCTATGTGGGATTTCAATCTCCGTCGATCATTAAGTATTTAGAACCTCTTCTGAGGGATCTATTTACGGCCATTATCTTGTTGTATATTCAATGAGGAACATTTCCTGGCATTAGGGGGAGATTTCAAGCACCAGAAAGAATGCCGTGAAATTGATTGGAATGCTCAAAGTATTTCGTCCTCGGATCCACGTACTCAAGAAACCGAACTTCAAGTTCGGAAAATAATTGGTTTGCAAGATATTGCGAACAATCTGAGATGCATTCTTGATTATAAGGGTGTCATGAAATCCTTTATTCACGCAAGGAATGTGCACGAAAGAGTGGAGGTACCAAATAAAACCACTCAACCCCGATTAGCAATAAGAGGGAGAAGTAAAACCTCAAGCGAGAAAAAGGTAGTAAATGCAGATCAACCTATGGTTGATAGACACCAAAGTGGACTTGATCCACAACCCTCTTAATTGCGCGCATTCTTGAACTTGGGACATCGGATAACCCGGATCCATCGTTACGAAATAATGATGAATCTCTTGCGACATCCTTAATGATCCGGATCCTAAGTCCATGGTAGAGTATAAAAACGCCGGATGGAATCAATGGAAGGAAGCGATTGAAAAGAGATTGCCTCGCTTTATAAAGAGAAGTATTCTCAAGTGATGCCTACACCTCGTGGCACTTTCCTGTAGGATACAAGTGGGTTTTCGTCCGGAAACGGAATGAAAATAATGAAGTGGTGAGATATAAAGCAAGGCTAGTAGCTCAAGGCTTTACGCAAAGGCCCGGTGTTGATTATAATGAGACTTATTCTTCGGTTATGAGTGGCATAACTTTCCGATATTTGATATCATTGGCGGTTCAAAATCGTCTATCTTTGCGTTGATGGACGTGGTAATGAGATACTTGTATGGGTCCTTTGGATTCGAGATTTACATGAAGGTTCGATGGAATCAATGTCCGGATCCACAGCAAATCGTAACATGTATTGTGTAAAATTGCAAAAGTCATTATATGGCTTAAAGCAATCGTAGGCGCATGTGGTACAATCGAATAAGTGAATTCCTTTCTTTAAAGGGTACACTAATAATGATATTTGCCCATGTGTTTTCATTAAGAAATCCTCTCTCTGATTTTGTATCATTTTGGTATATGTTGATGATCTCAACATCATTGTATCTAAACCGATATTAATGAAGCACGTCATCATTTAAAGACGGAGTTTGAGATGAAGGATTTGGGTAAAACCAAATTTTGCTTAGGTTTGCAACTTGAGCATTTACCTTCGTGAATTTTTGTATATCAAGCTAGTTATATCGAGAAAATATTAGAAATTCAATATGGATAAGTCATATCCATCCGTAACCCCTATGGTGGTCAGATCTCTAGACGTGAAAAAACCCTTTTAGACCTCGGGATGATGGAGAGGAGATATTGGGACCGAGTTCCCTTATCTTAGTGCTATTGGTGCACTCATGTATCTTGCAAATAGTACCAACGGATATTGCATTTGCAAAGTGAATCTACTTGCAAGACACAGTGCTACTCCCACCAAGCGTCATTGGTGCAGAGTGAAGAATGTCTTTAGATATCTCAATGGTACAAGAGATCTTGGTCTTTTCTATGGAAGAAACCGAGATCCGACTTTGATTGGATATACTGATCTTTGGCTATTTATCGATCCCCATAATGCCGGATCACAAACCGGCTTTGTATACTTACAAGGAGGAATGACCATCTCTTGGAAATCTTCTAAACAAACTTTGGTGGCTACCTCTACCAATCATTCTGAAATAATTGCATTATATGAGGCCTCCGAGAATGTGTTTGGCCATGAGAATGATAAACCACATACTTCAATCATGTGGTATTGGTTCCATTGAATCTCCAACCATTATCTATGAAGATAATGCTGCTTGTGTGATTCAGATGGAGACAGGTTATATCAAGAGCAACATTACTAAGCATATTGCTCCAAAATTGTTTTATCCCCATGAATTGCAAAAGAGTGGGGAAATAAACATCCTGCAAACTAAGTCATGTGATAATCTTGCTGATTTATTCACAAAGTCTCTACCTTATTCTACATTTTCTAAATGTGTTAAGGGAATTGGTATGAGACGGCTTAGAGATTTGCAGGAATCAGGGGGAGTCTCTCTCTCACTGATAAATAACCTGTTTAATATTATATTGTACTCTTTTCTTTGTATGAGTTTTTTTCCTCTTTGAGGTTTTCTCATGTAAAGTTTTTAATGAGGCAATATTGATACTGTTTATATGTCGTATCATCTATTTTTTCCCACTAGGTTTTTTAGAGGATGATATTAGGTATGTCTAGTTTATAGACAAAATAATTCCATATTGATCTCAGAAGATGAATTCGATCAAGGGGGAGTGTTAAGACTGAAATCGGGTGATCTCATCCAAACGACGCGAAGCAAGAAACCGAAGCAAAACCGAAGCAACCGAAACAAAGTTTCAACCGTTTCTCGTTCTCTCCCTCTTCCCCTAACTGTAATCCACGAAACTACATCATTGTCTTTCACTTTTCTACTTCTAATATAGCCGACAGGTGGTACTAGTGCTCGTAGGACAAGTACAATACTTCCTCCGTTTCTAAATATAGAATGTATTAGGATTCAAAAAAGTTTTTTAAGTAAACTTTGATCATTAATTTCTGTTATAATATATTATGAATTGTTATGAAACCAACAATAATTGAAAGATAAGTGAAATATTAATCAATTGATACATCTTTTGTAAATTAAATATGCACAAAATTTGACTAATTCTTGGTCAAAATTTATGTAATTTGACTTTTCTGAATTCTAATATGCCCTATATTTTGGAACAGAGGGAACTAGCTGTTTACTTCATCTCTTATCTATATCATCTACATTAAACGCTAAAGCCAGCTTGTACAATAGCTATTTCTAAAAGTTGACTCTAGATATTGTGCATTAATTATCTCTTCTTTCTTGTACATAACTAATATACCTATACTATCGTGCAATGCTTACTATTAAGGCCCTATTTGTTTAGACTTAGGCGTTTTGGCTTATACCTTAAAGCCAGCTTTTTAGCTTAAACAGCTTAAAAGCTAAGCTTTTGTACGTGATAGAGATGGATAACTTTATTTAACTTTAGTGTTATTAGTCTAAAATCAACCATCAATAAGCCAAAAAAAGTCTCTCTCCAGTGACTTTTGGCTTTTAGTTATATGGAGGCTGATAGCTTTTGAAAAGCTCCGATAAAAAGCTACTCGTTTGTTTAGACTTTAGCTTTTTGGCTTTTAAGCCGGTTAAAAAGCCTAAACAAACAGGGTCAAAATAAGAGTTAGCTCCCTTCTCTCTCATCTTTTCTCATTCTTTTATATAAGATAAAACTGATATAAATATACTAAAAGTAAGTTGAAGTGCCCGTATTTTACATACCCTTAAGTGAGTGTCAAAGATTCTACCATATGCTATCTAAACTCAAGGTCCCCCTGAAAGCTTTCAGTGCAGAGAAAATGCATGGCGTTGTGCTACGGTGCCGGCCGGGCCTCTCACATGCAGTTGCAGTACTGTTGCACCATTACAGGTTCAGGACGCGGTAATACAATTTGAGCAATTTTCATCAGACAGCTAAGTAGAGATCGACAGGCACGATGACATCCGCTGCTCTTTTTTCTCCCCTGCTTCTTTTCCTGAGAGGGTGCGGACAATTGGATAGCGATGGTATCCCCTGCTTCTTTTCCTGAGAGGGTTCGGATAATTGGACAGTGATGATATGATATCCCCGACTGGATAGTGAATTAGTGATGACATCCCCTGCTTAAGCAAGCAGGGAATCTGCTGGTGTTAAATTTTCCTCGTGAGTTGTCTCGCTTATCCTAATCTCCGCAATCCGCATGCATCGGATTCTTAGCCTCTACGTGGTTGGGCTGATTCTTACTCTAGTCAATGTGGCTGGGCTGGCACTTGCTACGCTAGTATGCGTCAAAGTCGATAATGAAAACTTCGAGGTCAGCTCCGCAATGTCAACTGCATGTGTACTAGTAGAACTATTCTGTTCATCACTGGATGGTTGTTTTGATCCCTAGACACGTACCCTCTTCGGTCATTGCAGGGCTCTAATACCACTCGTTAAGGATAGCCTAACAGTAGTAAATACATCTTGTTTTGATACCAGTGAAGTTAAACTTTTAAATTTTGATTATCCACATCTTTTAAAATATTTAAATTGGAAACATAAAAATCATAGGTGTAGATTTCTCTTCAAAAGTACTTTATAAAATATTGTAATTTTGTTGAATTTTATAAAGATATTACAATAGAAATTAGTAGACAAATTCGTGTTTTGAAGACCGTGCCCAAAACGACAAAGTGTGTAGTCAGAGTTCTCTAACGGTACACTAAGATCAATATAGATCGTTCATTCTTTTCGCTCTAATATATCAAATTAGTTATTATTTATTTATGCTTTCTCTGGCAGTAGAGTACTGCAAATATCGTTAACAAATAAATAACTAGATTTGATTTTTACAACCCATTATATACCTACCATCTATACTTACCAGTATAATGCATACCAGTATAATGGGGGCATATCCAGTGCAATCATGAGTTTGGTGCAATCCAACTAAGAAAAATTTTAAAAAATTCTGAAAAAAATCATGGATGTACATCTCATCTTACCCCATCTACATTTAAAATTTTATGATCAAATTCGTCCTATACTAGAAGTTACAAAAAAGACAAATTTGGGATGCATTTAATGCACCTAAAACTTATTGTATAAGGCTATTCCCAGTGCATTATATCTTGTCACAATATCCAAAACTGCCATGTCATATGATATTATAGAAGATACAACTATCCCAATGCATGGTATTATGGATTGTTTCTTAGTCCCCACAAGATAATTAAATGCTAGATGTGTATGAGAGTATGAATTGTGGGCCACTTAGATGATTCAAGTTTCAATGTATATGATTTCGTACCCAAGTGGTATCTTTCTCAAGATACACTTCTCTCCCCTCTTAACTCTCTTGCCAGATCATCAAAAATGCTTATGTGGCATGTATTAAATGGGTATGTTACCATGCACTCGGAATAGCCTAAGTTAACCCCAGTCGTCCTTTAGCACACAGTTATCGAACTGATAACTTCTTATTAATTTGCTTCCATTAAATACTAGTGATCTCGTGATCTTTCAGTTTTTTTTTCTTAAGGCGGTTGTTCATAGTCACAAAGTGAGGATGAGTATAGTCAATTGCATGTGCAACAATCAAAACTCTTGGGAGTTGGGACTAAGATCTAAAGTACATGGGAAGTACTTGAATGCTTTCGTCAAAAATAAAAGTACAAAACTTGAAGCACACTAAGGCTATTCCTAGTGCATTGTATCTTGTCACAATATCCAAAACTGCCATGTCATATGATATTATAGAAGATACAACTATCCCAATGCATGGTATCATGTATTGTTTCTTAGTCCCCACAAAATAATTAAATGCTAGATGTATATGAGAGTATGAATTGTGGGCCACTTAGATGATTCAAGTTTCAATGTCTATGATTTCGTGCCCAAGTGGTATCTTCCTCAAGATACAGCTTTCTTCTCTCCCCTCTTAACTCTCTTGCCACATCATCAAAAATGCTTATGTGGCATGCATTAAATGAGTATGTTACCATGCACTGGGAATAGCCTAAGCGCTAAATTTACAGCAAGAGTAAATACTGATGCAAGGCTTGTCCAATTTAGGTTTTGCTTCAATTCATTTTTATGACGAAAAAAAAGACGCGTACTCACAATGTACATATTTTCATATGAGCTAAAACCTGCAAGGTTACGAAGCCTAGCCATCTACGGAGTACTGAGGGTCTGTTTGGTAGAACTCCAGATTTTAGTTTCTCCTGAAATCTAAAACTTGTAGACTAAAATAAAGTGAATTAAGTTTATATTTTTGGTCTAAAATGTAAACAAGATGATCTATCTAAACACTCTTAATGTACTCATAGATCTAGCTTCATAAATCTGGTGAAGCTGGCTGAATCTCTGCCAAACAGACCCGATATTATCGGTCAGGGAAGCATCCAACGCGAGGAAAAAGAATTAGACTAGTGGTAATATCTTCATTACTTGCATATATGATATAGCCAAGTCAACAAACCAGGTACTCTAGTTTTATTTTAGCTCCACCACTTGACATCCTTGACAGCTCCACACCACCAACGTGCTAGTAAGATAAGAGAATGCTGCATGGCCTCAAGCGCTATAAATAACCTTGCAATCTTTCACTCGGCACTCATCTCATCTTACACACTAGCAATACTCTCACGATGGCAGGCACAAAACTAATAGCTCTTGGCTTCATTGTCCTCTTGAGCATTGGATTAGCCAATGCTGCAAGGGTGGCTAGATACTCGAGTTCGTCGCAAGGAGCGGGCACGGAGGGGGGAAGGTGGTGGATATGTGAATGGCGGTGGCTCAGGTTCTGGTGGTGGAACCGGGTCTGGTGACAGTGGTAGTAATGGTGCCCATGCAAGTGGTGGAGGTGGAGGCGGAGGTGGTGGCGGTAGTCAATACGGAGGAGTCGGGTCCGGTAGTGGATCTGGCTCGGGCTCAGGCTCTAGTCAGTATAGCAAAGGATCACACTACGATTATGGTGGATCTTCTAGCAGTGGCGGTACTGGTGGAGGCGGTGGTGGTGGACAAGCTGGAGGTTATTACGGATCCAGTGGTCATGGGTCTGGTAGTGGCACTGGCTTTGGCTCTGGCTCAAGTGAGGGTACATATTGGAATGGGCCAAATTATGCAAATGCGAATGCTGGTGGCAACGGTGATGGTAACGGCCAAGGCACATATGGTGGGAGTGGTGGTGGTGGAGGTGCTGGATCTGGGTACGGCAATGCCAACCCCTAATTTCCTTCATCTCATCAATCTAAAGGTGGAGCCCAACCTACTATGTGTGGTATCGATGTTATAGAATTTGTTTCCAGTTGTTGTTTTTACCTGTTTTATGCATTAGGTAGATACAAATAAGGGGCTCTACTAAGTGTAACTGAAGAGGATACTACGTGACTCTGGCTGTTGAGAATGCAATGTATCAATTAGTCACTGGCTCACTGCATATCAAGTTATCAATGTTTCTTAAAATAATATAATTGTGACTGTGGCTATTGAGAACTGCAGTGATGTGTGTTCCTATCTATATGTACTAATTGATGTTTTCAACAAACGGAAACTTCCAAGATGCGGCTCGATTGTTGCAACCTAGATGGAATAATTAATGCCATGGACAGCAGGATGGGTCTCCAAAACTGATGCAACTCCTAACAAGTTTATCTTTTTAGTGATTGTTCTGAAGAAAAATAATTAAATTGTTTAAACAATTAAATCAAAATCAGTAATTATATTTGTATACGAATTCCAACGTGAACATGAAATTCAGAATAAAAAATAAAAAATTAGCAATTTTATTCCCAAACAAATTTGAAACTAAAATAACTAAGTAGCTAAAATTTGGAATTAAAATTACATAAAAATTGGCAATTGTCTCTGTATATGAATTCCAAAATAAACCATAAAAAACACCAAGTTGTATAAAATTGAAAAATATGCATATTTAGAATAAAAATCAAAGGAAAATTAGTGATTTTATTTTTTATACGATTTTGGAACATTAAATTTATAGAAAGAATTAACAAAATTATAAATTTGTTTTTTATTCAGCAGTAAAATTCAAAGAATTTGCAAATTTGGAATAAAAGTTAAAATAAGATATGGCTGATGCAAGTTATAATGGCTTAAGTTAAGAGAAAGTGCTCATGTCAAGTACAATAGAAAGTAACTAAAATTCAAAATAAATAATAAAAAAAACTAATACATTTACATTATACAAAATCCAAAGTGAAACCCCTAAATAACATAAATTCATAATTAAAATTTTGTGAAAAATTAGAGGTTGGAATTGTATACGAACTCCAACCTAAAACTGAAATCCTTGATAAAATTAATAATATTAGAATTCTATATAAATAAAATTCAGAATTAAAAATAATACAAAAATTAGCGATTTGATTGGCGTACGAAATCCAAATTAGAATAATTAAATAACTGAAATTTAGAATAATAAAATAAGTGAAAATTAGAAATTTGATTTTTTTATGTTTTCCAACCAAAAACAATTACAATCCAAAAATAAAACAAAATTAGTAGTTTGATATCCATAGGGACTTCAAAATAAAATCTCTAAATAACTAAAATTTGAAATAGAAATTAAATGAAAATTAGCAATTATGTCAGCAAGGTAGCTTTTTCTACCATATCTCACAATGGTGCTTTGGTTTCTTCCCAGTTGTATTAATACAAGATTGTTGGCTTGGTGTACATCAATTTGTTAATTATAGAGCACTTTTTATCCTTTGTAGAACTTAGACAAATTATTAATAATTGGAAATTAACGTTAAGTGCTATTGTCATAACCTAACATGTAAATTTTTATGCTTCGAGATGGAGATATAAGTTTATCTTTGAAGCTAGCCCGTACTAATTTGGCTATAGTTTACTAATTCGTTGATATCAAACTGTGAAGCACCCCCTGTAATTCCTAACGATGGCACCTCTGTTCATGCTTTCGCTGATATCTAGATGGTCCAGCATAGTTTTTTTCCCTGAAAGTAAAACAAGATGGCCCGCATATCAATAATAACTATGAACAAGGATACGTAAAGTAGTTGCACTGTCAGATAATTCACCTACGATCTAAAAGGCACACAACCGTGCACTATCTGAATGCAGTACCAAATTTTAAAGAACAAGTAACTTGAAGTCTTGAACTTCATGTCGATCTGGACTGTACTAGAGTAAGCTCTTTCCTTGGTTTATTTTCTGTGTCTGTCGCTTTTATAAATCAACTGCTCATGCAATTTCTAGAGAGCACATATTCTTGGAATTATTTTCATGATTCCTTGTGACAGCACTTAAACCAAGCCAAGCTGATATATAATTGATGTCAAAGATATGCATGCTTGGATATATGCTAGCTTAATTAGGTCGAGAAGCAAACATGGATGTCAGCGGTGTTGCAGAAATTTGGATTTTACCCCAAATTTGCGTAAAAAGAAAAAAAAAAAAGAGAAATGCATCAGGACCGGTCCGGCCCATGCGGCCGAACCGGCCTAGCTGGCCCAGCCACTGAAGATAAGAGCATCGTTGATGCTCTTGCTCCAGGGGACCAAGTCATGGGGGAGGCTCCGACTGCGGCAGTTCTGGCGGCGTCACCCGCATCTTCCGGTCGCGTCCCTCGTCAACACGTGTATGGCTATTGCCCCTCGTCTTCGTGTGTCCATCCTGGACACTACCTGCCGTTGGACTCTGTTTTCACCATGGACCCAATCTTCACTCGTGTGCATCTTGGACTTTTCGAGGTTATATAGATGCGCAATCAGACCGCAAGGATCAACAGAGCAGAAATCCTAATTCGATTTAGTCTTTTGTGTAATCATATCGTTGGATTTTGAGTTTTCTTCTGAGCATCGCCGCAACGAAGATCTCATCGATTCGTTGACGTCTTTGACTCTCGAAGCCCAAAACCGGTTGCATTTGGTTCATCGTCACTTGATCTCTTCCGTGCGCATGTTGGTTGGACCGAGGAAGCCATGGAACGCCGTCACGACGCGGAGCCATCGCCGCTGGGGAAAAAGTGCTCGCTGTCACCGCACCAGGTCGTCGTTGAGGAAGGTGAGCGTGTCAGTAGAGTCGCCGTGTCGAGCTTTCACCGTTGGAACCCTCCTTGCTCGTCAGCAGTGACCATAGGTCGTTGTGCACCGTTGTGTGACGTGCCATCTCCCTGCATTCGCCATATGGTGCCACGGCATCACTTCGTTAGCATCCAAAGCCGAGGTGTCACTGAGTTGGCATCCGCGCTTGTGCTTGCGTTGACAGCTCAGTCAGTCGGCCGCGTCAGCGCCTAAGGCTGCATGTCACAGAGTACGGTGCTCATGCGCCATGTCTATGGTAGATCAGATCCCGCCATGAACCAGGTCTATGGACAGGGTGGTCACGTGTCAGCGCCTGGCTTTTCTGGGTTTATTTAATGTTTGCTGATGCTAGCGATGACATCATAAATAGTGTTTTCAGTATAAATTTAATTAGGGAAAATAATCAGTTTATTAATTTCTAATTTTCCTATTTATTTAAATCTTTAAAGATCCCGTTCTTCCTTATACGAGCTTCGATTGAGATGATTCAAATTTCTAAAAATTTATAAAATTGAGATATATTTAATGATGAATTTTATTTTATTTTTAGAGTTTATTTGCTCTTTATTGTAGTATTTATTTGATATTCTCTCTTGACATGCGTAGATGTTGAAGTGCTCGGTTCACACGAGAGTGAAGATTTAGTACAAAATCAAGGTCCAGAGTAAGAACAAGACCTGTTTCAAGGCAAGTTATGTTTTGTTCATGTTGAATCTAATTTTATAAAATTGCTATGTTGATTTAAAGTATTGCAAGTTATTTCGTGTGTACAATTGTTTTTCAAAATAGTTTGTGATCTAGTTATTCAATCTAGTTGGATTATATATGCCTTGTCATCTGTATGCCATGATTATTTGTCACCCTAGGATGATTTATTATTAGTTGGTTGCTAATAGATGCCAACATAGGTTGGTTAGACCGTGTTTAGATTGTTTAGCCATGCAACATTAACTCATGTCTTTTGGAATATCAAAATCAATCTTGACTAATGGAATATGGAACATATTTATGAAAGGTGTGTCGGGTGTTGTCACACAATGATGTTGAGTTGTAGCGACATGTATCATGAAACGATGTTGATTTGTTGGTGGCACGTGGTGCATGATAAACAACTGGGGTGGTAAATGATTTAGATTGAGACAAGTCGTAAGGGACAGTATACCAAGGTGGGCTAGAATGGCAGAGTGATTGTGGAAGCCTTGCCTTAGTCAACCTAAGAACTTAACCTTGCAAGCATTTGACTTGAGTCAAATATGCAACCACATGTTTGGAACTGGACAGATCTAACTGATTAATTTATAATATTTTAGCTTGGTACTACCAGTAGTGGTGTGAGTCCTGACTATATGGGTAAACTCACATAGCGCAAGAGATGGCCCTGAGTGTGGTAATCAGACCCATTAGTATTGAAACTTTAGCGGGTAGTACTAAATTAAGATAGAACTTTATAAAGTCTCTGTCATGATCTCTCCGCTGACACACCAAAGAAAGTGTATTAATAGCTTGGCAATAAGAGACAATTATGTCGTGTGGGTAAAGCGCATAACCTCTGTAGAGTGTAAAACCTATTCAGATAGCCATGCTCACGATATTGAGCAATGCTGGGGAATTACAATTAAGGGTTAGATTTTATAAAATGAAAACTTGGAATGGGAGGTAATGTGTTATAGAAGGTTTTGAATATGATTTAAGGCTGTGAGCCAGTTTTTGCCTGAGAAATACTTGAAAGTTATTACTTCTGTTATTTATTTTACTGTCATTTCAATCTGTGTATTATATTCATTTGTAAATGTTGTTTTATTGCAAAATAGCCTTATCAACCATTCCACTAGAATAAGCCTTGACTATAATTATATTAGAATTGTATTCTGTGCATAACTTGTTGTGTACTTTAAGTACTCACCCTTGCTAACAACAAAATCGCTAGTTGAGGAAGAATTTACACCAGCTTTGGAGGAGGGGTATCAGGAAGAGACGAATGTTTAGGGTGCGAGTCTTATCAGTTGCCTGTAGTATACTGAATGGTTTATTTATGTTTTCATTTTGCTACAATTTAATTTGTTATCTAATATTTAGCCCTACGTGGCAACAAAGTTATATATGCAAGGTCGATCATAAAGTCAATCGACAGATTAATGATTAATATATGAAATCGTTTCTTATGTTCCAAATGTGTATGATTGTGATATTTATCTATGTGAAGTTTGTGTGCCTTAACGTGATCTTAGACTAGTGCAGTATATATAGAGGATCCGGATTTACGTATTCGGGTCATGACATAGTGCTTTGTCACAGTGTTCAGTTTGCATGTCAGTATGGATATTTGGTTTCTAGTGGATAGAGTTTGTTAGCTTGTCGGTTTTGTAGTCATCTGTATTAGCGAGAGAAAAATAGGAAAGGACGTGAGGAAGTTCGGAAAACCTATATGCACCTGAGCTCTTCCTCCTTCCTCCAGAAGTCAGGTGCGTGTGATATTGAGTGCTTTGTCAACGAGTTCGCGTGGAATGCATGCATGTTTCTTTGACAAATGATCGATGCTGTGGTAGCATCTTGCCATGCGTGTGGACTGTGGATGCATCAGATTTTTTGGGCTTGCGCATTGACCACCTGTAGCCGACAGCTGGTACTAGTGCTCTTAGGATAAGTACAATAGCTGTTTACTCTATCCTCTATCCATACAGGCCCGGTTTGAGACGGAACAGGCGGGGCGGCCGCCCCAGGCCCCTTTTCTTTGGAAAGGTCATAACTCTAGATCCATAGATCCGATTGAGCTGATTCTTATTGGATTAGTTTCAAAATTGAATCTAGTTTCTACAATCCAAATTGTACATCAATCCAACGGTAGGAACTTCAGGAATTATTATTTTAGTAAACATATATCAATCTGTTTTTTGTCGAAAACGAAGCAATCTTTAATAGTTTATTTAGGGGTGTTTTGAGAATTACTAAAAAATTGGTTTTACCTTCTGCACAATCATTCACCACCTTCTGATTGCTATATTTGTGTATATCGATCCTACAATTTTCTATACCTAATACCTTCACACTTAGATACATCTGTTAATATATTTTATGTTCAAATTTGTTACTTGCAGCACGTTGTTGACTGCTGACATCATGCCACCTAGGAAATATGTATCTAGTAGTGCAAAAAGGAAAGAAGTGTTGTAAAATATCGTCGAACGCCAACGATCAATCCCGAATTCGTAGATGCAATCCAAGAACAAGAACAATAGGCACACAATGTAGGGTGGAATTCTCTCTCGCTTTATTGATTCAATCATTTACAATGAGGGGGCACCCAATATATATAGCGGTGTGAGAGAGAGTTCGGATTCGACCACATTAGGAAGAGATAGAGTCCTAACCATATTTGATTTAGGTTTCTTTATCTCATAACACTCCCTTTTGGTCGAATACCACGTAATGCATATGTCTCGTTAAAAACTCCACTCAAAAACCCAATGGGAAAAAGGAGATGGAGAAAAGAGTACATCGTGACTCAAGATGTTGTGTTGCACTAGTTGCCTCATTAAAACCTTTATGTGAGAAAACTTGAGAAAACTCACAAAGGGAAAAAGAGTACAACTTATTACCTTGAGGTTTTATTAGGATCTTCAGGATCGCAATAAGGGTTATGGTTCAAGGGTTTTCTCCCCCTGAACTCTGCATCTCTCTAAGTCTTCTCATTCCAATGCCTTTAACATATCTTTGACATGTGGATTTAGGCAAAGACTTAGTGAATAAATCTGCAAGATTTTCACATGACTTAGTTTGTAAGATTTTTATCTTACCACTCTTCTGGAGTTCGTGAGGATAGAATAACTTAGGAGCAATATGCTTCGTGATGTTGCTCTTTACATAACCCAATTGCATTTGTGCAACACAAGCAGAATTATCTTCATAGATAATTGTGGGGGTATCGATGTCGTTAAGGCCACATGACTTCTGGATATGGCCAATCACACGTCGCAGCCAAACACATTCACATGAGACTTCATATAGGGCTATAATCTCTGAGTGGTTGGTAGAAGTTGCTACCAGCATCTATTTACAAGACCACCAGGAAACAGCTGTACCACCGCAGAGAAACACAAAACTAGTCTGAGATTTGGCACTGTGGGGATCAGACAGATAGCTAGCATCCGTATATCCCACCATGGTTAAGTTTTGGTTCTTCTAGAAAAATAACCCAAGATCTTGAGTACCTTGGAGATATATGAGTATAGTCTTTACACCAGCCCAATGTCTTCTGGTTGGAGCTGAACTATATCTTGCTAGCAAATTTACTGCGAATGCAATATCAGTCCTTGTGCAGTTCGCAAGGTACATGAGTGTTAGAAAATAGCACTTAAATATGGGACTTTAGGTCCTAAGACTTCCTCATTTTCCATCCTCGGTCTGAATGGGTCTTTATCCACTTCAAGGGATCTTACAACCATAGGGGTTTTCAAGGGATGTGATTTATCCATATTAAATCTTTCCAATACCTTCCGGGCATAGGACGACTGGTGAACAAGAATTCCTTCTAGGAGATACTCTAGCTGCAGGCCTAAGCAAAATTTGGTTTTACCCAAATCTTTCATCTCAAACTCCGTCGTGAGGTAAGCACTCGCTTCCTTTATCTCCTTTGTGGTTCCGATGATATTCGGATCATCGACATACCTTGAGATGATCTGAGAATCCATTCAGGATTTCTTTATGAACACACAGGACAATCATCATTATTGGAGTATCCTTTCTTCAGGAGGAACTCACCAAGCCAGTTATACCACATTCTCCCCGACTGTTTTAATCCGTATAGCGATCTCTGCAGTTCGACGCTATACATGTTGCGATTATTAGGATCCAGGACTTTTACTCCTTCAGGGACTTTCATATAAATGTCCGAATCCAGTGACCCATATAAATATGCGGTCACTAAATCCATCAACTACATTTTTAAATTTAAGCCTACTGCCATTGATATTAGATATCGAAATATTATTCCACTCATCACAGGAGAATATGTTTCATCGTAATCGTTGCCGGGTCTCTGCGTGAACCCTTGTGCTACAAGCCTCTCTTTATATCTCACCACCTTGTTGTTTTCATTTCTCTTTCGGATGAAAACCCATTTTGATCTTACAAGGAACACTTTAGGAGGTGTCCGGTCAACAGGACATAATACATTCCTTTTATTAAGCGAGTGCAATTCCGCCTCAATCGCTTCTTTCCATTTGACCTAATCTGAGCGCTTCTGGCACTCTGCCATGGACTTTGGTTCTGGATCCAATTCAAGAGTTTTAGCAATTTTAGAGGCAAAATAAATGTCGACAATTGTAGTATTTTTTATATAATTCTCCTGAATCCACATAATTGGTGGATATTTCTTCATTCATTTCTTCCAACTCCTCGTGATTTCCCACAATGATGGAGTCTGGGTGTTCCGACTTCCCAGTGTTAGATTGTGCGCGCAAATGTTCACTGGGATTTTCATCTTCAGGATGGCTCACTTCAGGGAGATTACCATCATCAGGATGGCTCGCTTCAGGTATTTTCTCAACAACAGGTTGAGCTTCTTCAACTGTCTTAGGTAGTGATCTCATTTGTTCGGTTCTCCGTTTCTGCGGACGTCTCCGCGGAATTGAGTCCCATGCACCTAGAGGCCTCCCCCTCTTTTTGCCATGAGGTGCAAGAGTGGGTTCAATAACCTTCTGGGGTATTTCCACTCTTTCAGGTGCATTTACTGCAGGTATATGAGATTTTGTCACTCCCTTATGATCAGTGAAGGTATCTGGCAGGTTATCGGCTATTTATTACAGACTTATTATCCTCCGAACTTCAAGTTCGGCTTCTTTAGTGCGTGGGTCTAAGGACTGAATGCCAATGGCACTCCAATCTATTTCCCGGCATTCTTCGATGTGGTACTTTTCTCCCCTAATGCCGGAAAATTGTCCTCGTCAAAAATAGAATTGGCGTACCGAGTCGTGAACAGATCCTCTATCATAGGCTCTAGGTATTTAATTATTGACGAAAATTCATAACCTACATAGATCTCCAACTTCCGGTGAGGTCCCATGGTGGTACGCTGTGGTGGAGAGATTGGCACGTATACAGCACAGCCAAATTTTCGCAGATGGGAAATACTTGGCTCTTTCCCACGCACTAGCTGCAAGGAGGAAAATTCATGGTATGCAGTTGGTCTGAGTTGAATTAATGATGCAACGACAAAGACCTTTGCATGGCCCCAACAATTTGGTGGGTAACCTACAATTCTGCAAGAGTGGCCTAGCTATAAGCTTTACTCTCTTAATTAATGACTCTGCAAGGCCATTTTGGGTGTGGACATTGGGTACAGAATGCTCTACATTAATGCCTAGAGCTATACAATAATCATTGAATGCTTTTGAGGTAAACTCACCAGCATTGTCCATTCGAATGGACTTAATCCTTTCTTCTGGAAAGGAGGCTCTTAATATAATGATTTGGGCGATTAATTTAGCAAAGGCATGGTTTCTAGTAGATAAGAGACATACATGGAACCATCTAGTAGAAGCATCTATTAGCACCATGAAATATCTAAATGGGCCCGACAAGGGCTGAATTGGTCCACAGATATCACCTTGAATTCTCTCCAGAAAATTCAGTGATTCTTCCCTAATTTTAAGATGAGAGGGACGAACTATCAGCTTTCCTTTAGCACATGCAGGGCACATAAAAGCTTCAGGTTTAGGAAAGGCTGTGGTTTTTATATTATGGCCAGCAAAATTATTTATTATTCTTCTCATCATATTCAACCCAGGATGACCTAGACGATCATGCCAGATCTTAAATATTTCTAGGGTTTTAACTATGGTTTTCATTGCAACATAAACTTCTGGTTTTATATATGTGTAATATAACCCGGAGGAGAAGGAAGGAAGTTTTTCAACCACAAGTTTATTACATCCGTTAAACTTGGTCATGAGTAGGTATTCAGTACCATCCTCATTTTCAGTCTCTATATGGAAACCATTTAGACGGATGTCTTTAAAACTTAGAAGAGTACGACTGGACTCAGGGTATAATAGGGCATTCTCTATAATTATACGAGTGTCTATAGGAAGAACTATGATGGCTCTTCCGGTGCCAACAATAAGAGCATCGCTTCCGGCGATGGTCATAATACTTCCAGTTTTCTTAATCAATGTCTGAAAATATTTAGTTTTCCTAAGAATCGTATTTGTGGTGTAACTGTCTACAAGACAGATTTCCTCCTCCGCCATTGGATTATTCATGGAGTTCTATATTAAACAAGTAAAATTAATCAAACATTTTTTGCATCGGGAACAAATAATATAGAACAAGCATAACATGATTAAATAAATTCCCTAGGAAAATCACATTTTATTAAATTTGACTGATAATTGCTCAACAGGAGCGTATACCATTGTTCATTCAGGAACACAAAAACTAAACTGATAAATGAGGCTCTCAAGAAGTCTCTAAAGGATAATATGACATCAACTCTAAAGGAAAAACTGGGAGAGTACTCCATATCTACATATAGATAATTTCTATTATCCTCTTGGGACATATCTTTATTCTTCTGGAATTCTTTTAGTTCATCCCTAATGAACTCATCCTCCTCCATGGGATATTCGATCTTCAGGTCCGTATGGAGATGGTGCCTCAGGGAGAACAGGAGCACCAGCTTCAGGCTGGGAAATTGTGGCTCCAAGGGATCGGGCTGTCAAGTTAATCTTAGCATTCATTGCCCAAGTAGTTCTTTGTCATTGAGGCAAGCTCAGCAAATTCTTTCTTTGCGATGTCAGACATATCCTATATGCAAACAAAATAGGGATTTTACTTCAAGTAAAATATTGTTTTGCATGCTTATCATTGAATCAGTAAAGTCTGGTCTATATCTATTCAGTAGATAATTATCACAGATTTTTCAGGATTTTCCTAGCATTTTTTTAATTTTCTGCTAATTATTAAGCAATTTCCAGAATTACTAATTAACAGAGGGATAAATTTCAACGTGAAATAATCCTTGCATGATGCTAATTACATCTTATGTGGCTCTTATTGGTTGGGTATGAAATTATGTAATGAATGCCTCCGTCAACATAACTCTTGGCCAGGTCAACCCGCCCCAAGAGCTCACATGAGGGAGGGAGCACTTCCCGATTTCGGGTGCCAATTAAGAAACCTAGCCTCATGTGTGTTTTCTTTAGACACCAATTGTCATGTATCCGTTCCTTTAAAACAGAAATAAAAAACCCAACCACTTATGTCTTCAAGCTCAAAACTATTTTGATAGCTCGATTATTACCATAATAATTTTTTTAGCATTTATGTGAATTACTAAGCAATTTTCGGACATCCCCTGCTCTTTTTTAGCATTTATGTGAATTACTAAGCAATTTTCCATAATACAAATTTGAGCAATTTTCATCAGACAACTAAGTAGAGATCGACAGGCACGATGACATCCCCAGCCCTTTTTTCTCTGAGAGCAATTGGATAGCGATGGTATATATCTCCTGCTTCTTTTCCTGAGAGGGTTCGGATAATTGGACAGTGATGATATGATATCCCCGATTGGATAGTGATGATGTTAAATTTACCTTGTGAGTTGTCTCGCTTATCCTAATCTCCGCATGCATCGGTTTCTTAGTCTCTACGTGGTTGGGCTGGCACTTGCTACGCTGGTATGAGTCAAAGTCGATAATGAAAACTTCGAGGTCACCTCCGCAATGTCAGCTGCATATGTACTAGTAGAACTATTTTGTTCATCACTGGATGGTTGTTTTGATCCCTAGACACGTACTCTCTCCGGTCATTGTAGGGCTCTAATATCACTTGTTAAGAATAGCCTAACAGTCATAAGTACATGTTGTTTTGATATAGGTGAAGTCAAACTTTGAAAATTTAATTATCCATATCTTTTAAAATATTTAAATTGGATACATAAAAATCATAGTTGTAGATTTCTCTCCAAAAGTACTTCATAAAATATTGTAATTTTGTTGAATTTTATAAAGATATTACAATAGAAATTAGTAGACAAATTTGTGTTTTGAAGACTGTGTCCAAAACGACAAAGTGTGTAGTTAGAGTTCTCTAACGGTGCGCTAAGATCAATATGGATCGTTTATTCTTTTCGATCCAATATATCAAATTAGTTATTATTTATTTATGCTTTCTCTAGTAGTAGAGTACTGCAAATATCGTTAACAAATAAATAACTAGATTACAACCCATTAATTATATACCTACCATCTATACTTATAATGCACTGTAAAACTTATTGTATCAGTTAACCCCAGTCGTCCTTTACCACACAGTTATCGAACTGATAACTGCTTATTGATTTGCTTCCATTAAATACTAGTGATCTCGTGATCTTTCAGTTCTTTTTCTTAAGGCGGTTGTGATCTCGTGATCTTTCAGTTTTTTTTTTCTTTCAGTGTAGGATGACTGGATGAGTATAGCCAATTGCATGTGGAACAATCAAAACTCTTGGGAGTTGGGACTAAGATCTAAAGTACATGGGAAGTACTTGAATGCTTTCGTCAAAAATAAAAGTACATGAAGCACACTAAGCACTAAATTTACAGCAAGAGTAAATACTGATGCAAGGCTTGTCCAATTTAGGTTTTGCTTCAATTCATTTTTATGACGAAAAAAACGACGCGTACTCACAATGTACATATTTTCATTCACTACAGGAAAAGTATTTATTCTCCACGGTCACAAATATGGTAGACGGCCAAAATACCCCGTCGACCAAAACCACATTAAGGTCGACGGCCGAAAGAACAGCCATCTACCCTAGACGTGAAAAAAAGTGTGCCATCTATCCCGCTCTGGAATGGGGAAATTAGGGTCGACAGCATGTATTTAAGCCGTCCACCATAGTTTAGGGTCGACCGAATCGGGCCGTCGACCCTAACTGACACACGGGCCAAATTGGCTGCAGGCAGAAACGTAACTTATGGTTGACAGCTACCTATGTGGTCGTCGACCTTAACTGCATTAGGGTGGACGGCTTCCCTGGCTGTTGACCATACGTTATGGTCGACGGCTGCACACGTGGCTGTCGACCATATTAGGGTGGACGGCTTATCTGGCTGTCGACCCTAAATGGCATTTACCTCGCCCACGGAACTCGATCCCCATTCGATCGATCGATTTTGCTCGGCGTTTCAATATCCTCTGCTCTCCGCCCGTGCGCCGCCTCCTCCGCCCTCCAGTGGCCCGACCGCCGCCTCCTCCGCCCACCATCTCCCCGAGTGCCGCCGCCTCCTCCGTCCGCCGCCTCCCTGAGTGCCGCCTCCTCCTCCGCCGCCAAGGCGCTTCTTGAAAGAGGTCATAAGCTTCCTTTTGTCTTGGATGCGATTTTCATCATTTGATATATTTTTATGTGTGCTAAGATCATGTGTTACTTTATCTTAGAATGTGCAAACATTAATTTTAGAAATTTGTTTGAATTTACCATAAAATGTAGATGTAAGTGTAACTAAAATTTTCATATTAATTGTTTATCAATTACAAACCATTTAATCTGCTATATATTTTTTCCCTCTAGGGACATGCGCTGCAGTATGGGACATTGTTAGCAGACATTGGACTTTTGGATCTTCCTAAATATAGTGAGGTATGTCTATTAAAGAGAATTGTTTACTATTGAGACAATTTCCTTAAGAGCAAAACTAGTACCGATATTAGAGAGCTATGTTCTTATCAAAATATTTTGGTTCCGCAAATGCTACCAAAATATTTATTGAGTGCTGTGTGCTTATTTTTTTTAGATTACCATTTCATACTAATTTCTGGTGACAGCTATTGTTTTAAATTAGGAAAATTGTCTTGGTGTATCTCCTTTTATACATTCATCACTTGTAGCGGCAGGTCTTCATCTGTTGACAAGTTACTTTTCATCTCGAGGGCACGAACTTGTCCATATTCGCTAGCTCATCCGAAGGTAACACATGTGTTAGTTTAGCAACTATTCAATTTATTTGAATTTTTCATGCCTCGATGAAGACACATCAAGTAAAAGATAGGACTAGTCTCCGAATTTTATAATATGTTAAACTTGATCATTAAAATTTAATTTGTTGAGTTGGGCCGCTATTTTACCTTTGCTTTAGTCTGTTTACGAACTCCTATTTTTTTAATGATTTTTATACTTGTCACCACTTCTCTATAATAATCTCATTGCAAGTACAACTTGATTTCATAAATGATAATGGCATATTTATTGTTGGCTTTATCCTCACCACCAAATAGCATATGTAACATGATGTGGTATTCTTAAGACTCGAATCAAAATTCGTTCAACTCAAAGTTATCAATTCCATTCCTGTGACCATTCTAGTTTATTGGAATGGAGTGTTTTGGTACCGGTCTATTACGGTGTACCATTAGGAGTATTAAAAATAAAATAAAAATAATATTTCTATGTATATATATACTAGTAAATTATACCAACTACTATGTTATACACAAAATTCATGTGCCAAGAGGCCTTGATGAGGTATAGCATATTATATTTCTTGGCTATAGAAAAGAGTACAAGGATTAAAGAGGCAAAGTCTATCGATGGTCCGACATAAATGAACAAAAGAAGAAAATTGTGTAATGTATGAAATGATGGTTCCAATGTATGTGTAACTGTTGCATTTTTCCAACAAGTAGCCTTGCTTCGTCTGCTGCACCAACTTTTGCAAGTGAGCTTCTAGGTGCGCTTGATAATAATGGAGCTTGTGGCCACCGGCGGTACTAGTAGTGGTCCCTAACTTAAATATTAACCTTGTAGTGGCTATCATCTCCTTGTTTTCCTCGAAGAAGCAAAGCAGGTTGATATACATATCTGATTTCCACTGAAACCTACATGCTTGTGCATATTTAGTCCTTTTCTCGCATCTTCCAATCGAAATCCAAGCACGGATAGTGCATGGTCCGTCTAAATCTGAATTGATGGTTCTTGTTACATTCTTTCACCCATTATGGAAAATTCTCGGAGGTGGATGTATGATGGTTGGAATAAGAATGGGCGGCACTCTGTCGAGTAGAAGGAGGGCACGAAAGATTTTATCCGTCGGGCTTTTGGGTCGGCGCTTTGTCGAAATGGCGTAAGTGAGATGCCCGTGCGCTCTCTGTGGTAATAGCCTGAAGAAATGTCGAGCAGAAATGGAGATGCATCTTTGTAAGAACGGCTTCAAAGCAAATTATTATAGATGGGTTGATCATGGTGAGAGCGTGCGAGGTGGACCATCTAGTTCTGTTATAGTACAACCCTCCAATATTGTCGAAGGTTACGATGAAATTGACATAATGGAAGAAATGGTGGACAACATTGGTCAGGGGTTAGATCTCCCACAAGAGGAAGTGCCTACCCCACTTGCAACAGATTTCTTAAAGCTTCTGAAGGCTGCTTCAGAGCCGTTGCATGAGAAAACAAATGTGGCGTTCCTTGCGGCTGTCGCACGTCTTATCGCAATTAAGTCAAAGCATAATTTCTCGACCAAATGCTACAATAACTTAGTGAAGCTTATTTGCAGCCTTCTCCCCGAAGACCACAAAATGCCACGAAACTTGTATGATTCGAAGAAAATTCTAAGTGGTCTAGGAATGCCGTATGAGAAAATAAATTATTGTCCTCGATATTGCCTAATATTCTGGAAGGAGCACGCAAAAAAGACCCACTGCAATCGCTGTGGAGAGTCTAGGTATGTTGAAGTTACCGACAAAGATGGTAACACAAAACAGATGAAGGTGGCCAAGAAAACGTTGCATTACTTTCCAATTACTCAACGTTTGCAGCGGTTGTTTATGTCGAAAGAGACAGCGAAGCATATGAGGTGGCACAAAGAAGGAAAACGTGTGAAAGAAGGTGTCATGGTTCATCCATCCGATGGTGAAGCTTGGAAGTACTTTGATGAAATGAATCCTGATTTTGCAAGAGATCTAAGAAATGTGCGTATTGGTCTCGCGACAGATGGGTTCACACCCTTCAGCATGAGCGCACAATCATATTCATGTTGGCAGATTCACCATTCCGTATAACCTCCCTCCGGAACGTTGCATGAAAGAGGAATATATGTTCCTTTCTCGATCATACCAGGCCTAGCCATCACGGGAAGCACTTGGATTTGTTGATGCAACCACTCATGGTGAGCTAAGAGAGTTGTGGACAAATGGTGTTTTGACATATGATAGCTCAACGAAGAAGAATTTCGGGATGCGCGCTTCTTACCGTGGTCCATTCATGATTTCCGGCATATGGTATGTTTTCGAGGATGGAGCACTCATGGAGATTGTCTTGCCCCATATGCATGGATGACACAGTGCTTTTCAATTGCGAATGGTGGCAAAACATGTTTCTTCGATTGTCACCGACGGTTCTTATCTTCAAGCCACCCATCCAGGAGACAGACAAATGCATTCCGTAAAGGAAAGGTGATAAAAGAAGGTCCACCAAAATGTCTGCGGGTCGTTGACATCATTGCTAGGCAAAATAATCTCAAAGACACTCCTAACGATTATGAAGGTTACGGTGAGCAACACCATTGGACTCACAAGTGTAGTATTTATAGTCTCCCTTACGCAAAGGACTTGAAACTACCTCATAACCTTGATCTGATGCATCAGGAGAGAAATGTGAGCGAGTCCATCTTCAGCACGAACTTCGACATAGCTGATAGAACCAAAGATAATGTCAAAGCCTGGTTAGATTGTGCCTTGATATGCGACAGACCTGCCTTGAATATGAGCGATACATCCACAAAAAAACCTAAAGCTAAATATTATTTAACACCCTCACATAGAAAGGAGGTTCTTCTTTGGATCCAAAAAGAGGTGAAGTTTCCTGATGGTTATGCTGCCAACATTAGGCGCGGTGTGAGTCTTGCTCAAGGGAAGATAAATAGAATGAAAAGTCATGACTACCACATATTTATTGAGCGGTTAGTTTCTATGGCTTATCGTACAACTTTGTGCTAAAGAGATCAGCGAGTCCAGAATGGTAGAGTTGGAGAAGGAAATAGTGTTGCTAATTACCAAGCTTGAGAAGATATATGTTCCTGGGTTCTTTAACGTGATGCAACATTTTTTGGTACATCTACCTTATGAAGCAAAGGTTGGAGGCCTGTGCGATCTGAGATGGATGTATCCCGTGGAACGTATGTTAAAGAGTATCGAGCAAAGGTTAAAAATAAGGCACGGTCGAAGGATCCATTGCGGCAAAGATGCCTACTTCAAGAGGTTTCATACTTCACGAGTAAGTACTTCGCGCCAACCAACAATGTCAATGCTTACGAGCCTGTATAAGAAAGTGTATAAAAGAAAAGTGTCAAGCATAAAAGTGTTTTGGATACAAGGCAAATCTATAGGAAGAAGTACATTACGTGAATTAGAACAGGATGAGAGGGTTCGTGTACAATTATATATCTACAACAATATGAAGGAAATGGATGGGTACATCGAGTAAGTTTATTTGTCAAACATGTTATGCGTTGTATAGCATTGTATGCTATATATGTCAAACTTAAATCATTCTCTTTATAGGCAATTTATCCAACAGGAATGGAAAAGGCAAGGCGAACCTACTCAAAAACAAATCGATAACCTGAAAGAAAGGGGTCGTGGACCAGGCCATCCGAATTTCTTAACTTGGTTCTTCTATCACATAAATATCTGAACCTATCATAATTTTTATTAATTAACGACGTGCGTATAATATGTTATTCTTAACTTGGGTTAAACCAATTCGCAGTGTCACAAGCATGCTAGTGTGCACAATGATCTTCGACAGATGTCAAAAGCATGCAACCGTACGGTCAAAGTGCATGGGTGTTATGATGTGCATGGGTATCATTTTCGCTCTAGAGCGGCGGAGTTGGCACGTCCAAATTTGACGACAGTAAATAATGGGGTCGTGAGTTATGTTCGAGACAGCAATGGCAACGATATAGAATATTATGGATTATTGAAGAGATAATAGAGGTTGTTTTTGATGGAAGTAACGATCTCTCAGTGGTTCTTTTTCGTTGCAAATGGTTTCATCCTACCTATGGGGTGCGATAGACTCCAGAACTTGGTCTAGTCGAAATTAACCATTTGAAACTGTATACAGGGAGTGAAGAGTTTATTCTCCCTAACCAGGTCGAGCAAGTGTACTACTTATCTTATGCGTGCCCTAAGTACAAGTCTTGGTGGGTTGTTTACAAAGTAAGACCTCCCGGTACATTACCATTCTCCTCAGATGATGATAACGAGGATGTATTTGAACAAACCATTGATGTGCCATTTCAAGAAGAAGGTTTGCCAGAACAACTTTCCATAGATATCGAGATAGGACTTGACAATCTTTTTGTCCAAGTCGACAACGATGCGAGAAATGATATGAACCAGGGTGATTAGTTGAAAAATGCATGTAACAAATAGTAAGCAAGTTTTGTTATCAGTTTTTGTTATGTAAATCGTAATTATATTTTACTACTGTCAAACTAACTTTTGGTACAATGTCAATGTAGGATGGCTGCAAGGAGGGCTGGGACACGACGGTTCGTTGTTGATAACAGGAGTGATGAGGACGAGCCGGAGACAGAGGCGGAGGGCATGCCAGAGGGCACGGATCCCGTAGCCATGCAGCAGCCCGAGACAGGGACGGAGGGCATGCCAGAGGGCACGGAGGGTTGCGGAGCTTCACAAACGGCAAGAAGAGGGAGAAAAAGAGCGTGAGGCTATTCTTAGAAGACTGGAGTCCATGGAGCAAAATATGCACCAAGTAAGTTCAGTTTTGTATCACTTTCAATTAATTCAATCTACTAATGCTATGTGAGCTATATGTAGACTCATATTCCACCACAAGGATTTCCAGGCTTTTTCGATCCCTCACGGCCGCCGATGATGCACTTCCAAGGAGTATTGTCTATTACTAGTAATTTCTAATTTCTTATTAATGTCTATCCATCGATGATATGCTATGTGAATTTGTAGGCTTTCGGTTCGGTTGGTCCAACTTCGGATAGGGTAATGCTCCAATCCATATATTGATACTAATGGTCTTTTTTTCTACAAGTCACAAATGTAATGCTCCAATCCATATGTTTGAATTGGTAGGCTTCGGATCGGTGCTCCATTTCGGCCACCCCTTTGCGTTTTCGTTCCGTATATGTTCCATTTCCTCCTCGAACACTTCGGATCGGTGCTCCACTCACCAAGACCTTTGTAGTTTCTGCTCAGCCTCGTTGCCATTTCCACATAGTGTGCAGACAGGTAATATATGTTAATTCGTGAAGAATTATTGTTTTCAACTCACAAGATAAATGTTCTAATTCATTTTCTTTAATTGGTAGGCTTGGATCGGGGTTCGGCTCAACCGGTAAGAGTCCAACATCCATTCCAAGACCGATCCGTTTCCAATCGAAAACACTCAGGACACGGTACTTCTATCGCCAAAAATTATAATCTGGAAGTCATTGAAATAATGTTCTAAGTTATACATTATTTTCTTGCTTTTAGGAGGCTTCAAGATCAGTGGTGCAGCTCAACATGTGGGAAGTGGCTTGAACCCACTACCAAGGTTTGGCGGACTTTGTCGATGAGATGCTTCAGATGCCTCCAGCTTTTCCCCGCACCTAGCTAGAATCTCAGATCATACTTTTGTTGATCGAACTTTGTCTATTTGTGGACATGTGATATACGTTGAACTTTTGTTGGAATTAAACCTCTATATCAAACTTTTGTTGAATGTAAACTATATGTTGATTTGTGGATGTGATTTATGAATGTGTATGGATATGAATTGTGATGAGTTTGTATTTTGTGAATGTGTATGTATATGAATTGTTGTGATGAGTTTGTAAGTTGTGAATGTGTATGCACGCCAATGGGTGTTAGTTATGATCATTTCTTGCATAGAATATGGAAAGATACAGCTGTATGTATTCAAGTTTTGGAGGGGCACAGTGGTGCAATTACTTATGCCAGCTTCATCAATAAAGGTTAGCTTAATTTTTAATATTTGACTATTAATGCTACGAGGGCATTCCTTTTGCTAATTATTTTTCCATCACTGTCACAAATGTCAAGGCATGTGTATTTTTAAGCTACTAACTTGAATAATATTATTTTAGGAGTTGAAACAGAAGGCAATTTGCATGTAGTGACTGGCTCAAAGGATAGGTCATTGCGACTATTCAAGGTAAAGATACTCTTTTGTTGCTTTTATTTCCAAGACTTGTTTATTTACATTGCAATATTTTTCTTATGATCTTGCGTTATGCCGCACTCAAGTTTGATACCTAAGTCACTATGGGCTACGGGCTACCCAAAGCGGATTGGGGCATCTGAATTCTTCTCGGGCACACATCATCTGTTCAAAGCATTCTTTGAGACCCTTCTAGAGATGCTATATGGTAATAGCCACTTATCTGTTCTTCCACCACAATGCTATATGGTACTCATTTTATCCTCAGTTCCTTTAACCTGTTTTTGATACCTAGATATGTTACGGTTCCTCGGTGAAGAAGAGAAGGATGAATTCGATTCATCTGGACCGAAGAGGCTCGATTAGAGGTACTTGTTATTTTCGATCCAAATTCTTGGACTTAAAAGAATAGTGCCAATCTTGTAAAGACTCTTCATACCTGCGCCTAATTAATTAATTCATTAGATGCCACACAATTTCTTTTATTTTTAAGGTTATTAATTATCCATATGGAATTTTGTGATGGAAGTGATTTGATCTTGTTACTATATTTTTTCTGGGATTTAATTTAATTTAGGGGCCACTCCCAAGTCAGTGCTGGAGCTAATGGATGTGAAGGATCTCACCTTGGCGCATGTCAAGTCTCATTTGCAGGTACATATATCTTGATGCATGCCTTATTGGTTAATAAATCATTCCCTTGTTTTTCATGTGTTATCTGGATTTAATTAGCATAGTTCGATCCTTTTCATTCAGGGTTTTTATCTTCTTTGATGCGTGATCTTAGTTATATATTTACCGTGTAATTTTCAGTTTTTCTTTTTGAAGGCAGATGTATGCTTGTTTCAGTTTTTGTATGTTAATTAGCTGCAAGATTTGTGATCTAGTTTCCTTCTTCTGTGACATGCACATGCTACGGCTAGCTATTGTGCAAAGGAAATTAGAGTGATACATGGCAGGGGAAATTAAAGAAATCCATGACAGTGGCATCTTCTTTGCTTGTAGCAGTACTATAGTTAATTTACTCTTACTCCTCATGCATCAACCTTTTCATCTATCTAGCTCTTGCATGGAGATCTTAGATTGTTATCATATGAACAGAGATGAGAAAGAAAAGGAAGGAAACAACAATAGTACTACTCATCTACTGCTGCATCTCTGCCTCTTAATTACTTCTCAATATATTTATAATGCCACAATCAATTAATCAATAGCTAGAGTATTTGCTGTTATTAACCTTAAAATTTATATATTTTCCTTTGCTCAATGATTGTTAGGACAAAATGACGGATTCGAGAATGGTTCAGCTGGAGAGATCTCTGACGGCAACTTGCCGGAGACCTGCAGCACCCAGCGGACGACGAATCAATCCTCGACACAAAATATTAATGGAGCTAGTGCAAATTCTCACAACAGCAACAACTATAGTGCGTGTGATCTGTTGAGCAACAACTCTTCAAGGTGCATGCTCCTTGATTAATTCGCCACAATCTTAATTTAGCCTCATTAATTATTTTCCTTATTTAAATGAACGATTAATAGTATATAAAGCTAGATACCTAGCTAGCTATATGCATGTTTCAAGTATATATGGACCAAGTTCAGTATATATAATCTACTAGCTTAATATTCAAAATACTAGCTAAACCATACATAGGAGATTCATATCTATATGCATGCATGGGGGACAACTGTTCTATAAGTTTTTTCACTGTCTTGTTGTATGTGTTGGTGTTCCCCCCTTGAGATAAAGAGTTACTGTGATAGTGTGATAGAGTACGAATACTCAGCAAAGTGAAAAATGGTTTGGTTCCTGTTCAAGTCATGAGCTACTTTTGACCTTTCCATGGTGCTCTATCTGGTACTAGGCCAATTGATTCCAGTTATTGGTTTGAAATTGGGCCGGGTATTGGTTTTTAAATCTGTGTCCTATGATGAAATTTAATGTGTGCCGGCTACCATGATTTTGAGGGAGATGAAAGAAGGCTGACATGTTATCTGTAAACTGAAGAATGGATGTTATCTGTTTCGTGTAAACTGAATGCCAATCGGGCGACTGTTTTTTTTAATGCCGATTAATTAGGGTGGACGGCATTTTTCACGTGGCCGTCCACCCTGAGATTAGGGTCGATCGACAGCTGTCCACCCTAGTCTAGAGTGGACAGCTACTTTTGCCCGTCGACCTTAGCTAGTCTAGAGTGGACAGCCTATATTTGGTTGTCGACCCTAATAGGGTGGACAGCCCGCTCATCGAATTTAATATTATGATCGACCACTTACTTTCGGCGGCTTATGGTGGACGGCCAGCTGTCGACCCTACTTATGGTGGACGATTTTGGCTGTCGAAATTACTGTTTTTCCCTGTAGTGATTCTATCCTTATTGAAATGAAGTACTTAACACACGCATCTTATGCATTAGACTCGCTCCTTCAAGAAGGGCGTACCGATCAAGTTCTGCCTAGAACGAAAGCAAAGACATATGAGCTAAAACCTGCAAGGTTACAAAGCCTAGCCATCCACGGAGTACTGATATTATCAGTCAGGGAAGCGTCCCACGCGAGGAAAAAGAATTAGACTAGTGGTAATATCTTCATTACTTGCATATATGATATAGCCAAGTCAACAAACCAGGTACTCTAGTTTTATTTTAGCTCCTCCACTTGACATCCTTGAGAGCTCCACACCACCAACGTGCTAGTAAGATAAGAGAATGCTGCATGGCCTCAAGCGCTATAAATACCCTTGCAATCTTTCACTCAGCACTCATCTCATCTTACACACTAGTAATACTCTCACGATGGCAGGCACAAAACTAATAGCTCTTGGCTTCATTGTCCTCTTGAGCATTGGATTAGCCAATGCTGCAAGGGTGGCGAGATACTCGAGTTCGCAAGGAGCGGGCACGGGAGGGGGGGAAGGTGGTGGATATGTGAACGGCGGTGGCTCAGGTTCTGGTGGTGGAACCGGGTCTGGTGACAGTGGTAGTTATGGTGCCCATGCAAGTGGTGGAGGTGGAGGCGGAGGTGGTGGCAGTAGTCAATACGGAGGAGTCGGGTATGGTAGTGGATCTGGCTCAGGCTCAGGCTCTAGTCAGTATAGCCAAGGACCATACTCCGGTTACGGTGGTTCTTCTAGCGCTGGCGGTACTGGTGGTGGCGGTGGCGGTGGACAAGCTGGTGGTTATTACGGATCCAGTGGTCATGGGTCTGGTAGTGGCACTGGCTTTGGCTCTGGCTCAAGTGAGGGTAATACATATTGGAATGGGCCAGGTTATGCAAATGCGAATGCTGGTGGCAACGGTGATGGTAACGGCCAAGGCACATATGGTGGGAGCGGTGGTGGTGGAGGTGCTGGATCTGGGTACGGCAATGCCAACCCCTAATTTCCTTCATCTCATCAATCTAAAGGTGGAGCCCAACCTACTATGTGTGGTATCGATGTTATAGAATTTGTTTCCATTTGTTTTTTACCCGTTTATGCATTAGGTAGATACAAATAAGGGGCTCTACTAAGTGTAACTGAAGAGGATACTACGTGACTGTGGCTGTTGAGAATGCAATGTATCAATTAGTCACTGCATATCAAGTTATCAATGTTTCTTAAAATAATATAATTGTGACTGTGGCTATTGAGAACTGCAGTGATGTGTGTTCCTATCTATATGTACTAATTGATGGTTTCAACAAACGGAAACTTTCAAGATGGCTCGATTGTTGCAACCTAGATGGAATAACTAGGATAGATTTCGCGGCGCGACACGCCGCGTGCGTTGTCTTTTTTGCGTAAACAATTTCGTTTTTTTTCTGTCGGTGTTTTTTTTTCAAAATCATCGAGAAAATGCGCTAAACGGTTAAAAGAATACAAATGTATCCGCGATTGTACTAAATCGAAAGATCCTTTTCATGAAAAATAGCTGGAATGATCTAAATGGCACTACGTTTTTTCAGTATTTATTTAGGGTCCTTCTTTTTTTAAAAAAAAAATCATTGAGGAAACGCGCTAAACAGTTGAAAGAATACAAACGCATCCACGATTGCGCTAAATCGAAAGGTCCTTTTCATGAAAAATAGCCGGAATGATCTAAATGGCACTATGTTTTTTCAATATTTATTTAGGGTTCTTCCACGAAAGATTCGCGATTTTTCTAAACCAGAAGGTCCTCTTCGTAAAAAACTGTGGGAAGGACTTACACGTAATTACGTATTTTTTGAGGGATCTATACGTGAAATGGGAAAAACGAGCCGAGCCAGCCGGTCGTGCGTTTTTTTTTACGGAAACTATTTCGTTTTTTCCGTCGTTTTTTTTAAATCGTGAAGGAAACGCGAGAAACGGTTGAAAGGACATAAGTGCATACACGATTGCGCTAAATCGAAAGGTTTTTTTCGTGAAAAATAGCCGGAATGATCCAAATGCAACTACGTTTTTTGTATCTATTTAGGGCTCTCTCATGAAAAATCCGCGTTTTTTTGGACCATAAGGTAGTCCTCTTCGTAAAAAACCGCAGAAAGGACCTATACGTAATTACAGATTTTTGGAGGAACCTAAATGCAATTTTTTTGAGCCGAGCCAGCTGGCCGAGCCGAGCCGCGCGGTCGGCTCAGCTCAAATCCTTGTGGAGGCCGGAACCTTGCAAGAAATAATAGAGGTATAATTAATGCCATGGACAGCAGGATGGGTCTCCAAAACTGATGCAACTCCTAACAAGTTTATCTTTTTGGTGATTGTTCTGAAGAAAGATAATTAAATTGTTTAAACAATTAAATCAAAATCCATCAGGACCGGGCCGGCCCATGCGGTAATTGTTTAAACAATTAAATCAATTGTTTAGCAAGTTTATCTTTTTGGATTTTGCCCCAAATTTGTGTAAAAAGAAAAAAAAAGAGAAAGACCATCAGGACTGGGCCGGCCCATGCGGCCGAACCGGCCTAGCTGGCCCAGCCGCTGAAGATAACAACATCGTTGATGCTCTTGCTCTGGGGGACCGAGTCATGGGGGAGGCTCCGACTGCCGCCGTTCTGGCGGCGTCGCCCGCATCTTCTGGTCACGTCCTGGCAATGCGTGGTGCAGTTTTCCAGGCAGTCGTTGCTTCCTCCTTCCGGTTCGGTGCTTTTTTTATTAGCTAGAGGTGTGGGCTTCCAAGAACACATAGTGAAAAATATACTTCTCAAATCCCCATCTAACTATTCCTAATCCTTACTATCTAGTTGGAGATTTGGCTTGGTTTTGTTCTTTCTATCGACCTTGTGTGATTTTTTGGCATTGATCTTGGCTAGGCACAACTAGTGGATACCGTAGTAGCGTGAAACCCTAGTTGTGGCTCAATTTTGATCCTTGGCCATGTAAACATTTTGAGGTCCGATTGAAGAAATCAACTACTAATTTCTCGGCTTCTTGGCTAGCACTTGTTGCTGGATTGCTGCTTGAACCGATTGTTTGAGTGGTGTGGCTAGGCCTCTCATGTGCACAGGTGCTGATTCTTATGACCAGCAGTGGGGCATTCGACATTTTCATCCCTTTGGCTAAGGGTGCTGGTTCTGTGCTCTGAGTGGTGCTAGTGGCATCCCAGGTTCCCTGGCGGAGTGCCTCACTTTGGGGACAGCGCTTTGTATCTCTGGAACTCGCGCCGGTGTTTTCTACGGCATTGCAATGGCGTATTGCTTTCTAAGACAGCGTTTTCGACGTGCCTAGCCAGCTACACTGGCTTATACAGTTAGTGCTTTGTGAGTATTCTTCTATTGTGATTATTCGCTTTCTATATTTTGAAAAGGGGCTAGTTAATCGACTTAGGTACCATCTTTGTGGCCAGTTGATTAGTCTGGGTACCTTGCTGGTGGGGAGGCTATTGTTCTGTGAGTATTTGGGTTAAGATAAACTGTTTGTGACAACAAATATTAACTTTTATATGCTGCAATACTTGGTTTGATCATTTGATTATCTACTTTGACTTGTATATTCATGTTCATGTGGTAGAATGCTTTCTTTTCAGCACCTTTTCATGCTATTCTAGTTCATTCTTACTGTCGGCTATTAATAACTACTACATGCTGTTGTCTGTCGAGTAAGCATTCTTCTTGATTTATCCTTATATACATGTCTACATAGTTCTAGATTATCATTTGATTAGATTCTTTAATCTGCCAAGTATTGAAATTGTTAATTTGAGGTAAGATTGTCACAAACAAGTCTATATCTTGCCCTAGTGGCAAGGAGGGTCTTTAAAGGCAACCCGACATATGAGAACAACTCAAAATAATTAACTTGAGCTTTATGCTAGTTATTATGCTCTCTCTGAAGTTTATGATAATGCACATGTTTATATTTTTTATTATAACTAAGTTATATTTTTTATTATAAGTTCTTTAACTATGATATGGTCTTTTATCATGTTTCAATATATTTACATGTGCTATTATTATAAATCTTTTATTCTATGGTTATTAGCTGTGTTTGGAATTATTGTCGTAATAAAATTGCTAATATCGTAATATATTCCACAAGCAGCAGTACTTGTTTGCTTCCATTGCCTGTCTGACACACACTTATCCTAATCCCCGCATGCAACGGCCGGAGTCGATCTTTAGTCAGAAGAAGCGATCGTTGAACGCCGTAGTTTCATCAAGTATACTCAACTACACCACACGAACTTCAAGGTCATCACCGCCTGCAACAATGTCAATTGGACCAATTCTATGGATGTACGATTCGATCAGCCGATGCTCGTGTTGATTTCTAAACGTGCAAATCGATTCCATCCGCGTCGTCGTCGTTTACTTTGCTCGGTCCCTTGACATCGAAAATGGCGATCACTTTACTTCAAAACGATCGTTCCAGCAAGTTGGTCACGGTCAAATTAATTGCTGGGATCGAGCAGTGCACTACTCCACTGTACTGACCATGTAATGCGTTGAGGTAATCTTCGTTGCTTCGTGGAAGTTCCCATCCTCAGTTGATCTATGATCTATCTACTTATTCATGGTTACTTGGGCACTCCCAACAAGCACAAGATGCTATAGCTATTGTACATTAGAACTTGATACTTACGCAAGTATCAAATCTTGTTTGAAAACAAAAAAAAAGGGATTGACAAATGGTGCATTGGAAGGACTAATTGATTCTATTTTAGTATTGGAATGGCAAATTACATTATCATTATGGGATTCTTTAATACTCCCACCGTTTCCAAACATATGTCATTCTAGCTCTCAAATTTTGTAACTAAGTACATGTCATTCTACTATTTTAGGGTGAATTCTTTTACCATGTTTTCTATCTATACCCCCCTCACCTCTACCTTTTTTCAATATCATTTACTTTCCATGGACTATAATAAAATACACCATCCAAAAATGTAATAAAGAAGGTAATATAGTTTTGTGTAGATGTGTCTTAGTGCAAGTGCAAGAACCTATAATGACAGCTATCAAACATAAATAACAAGCTATTAGGCCATGTACAATAGTTTATCTTTCAAGATCATCTCTAATGATTCTCACTTAGAGACAATACTAGAGACAACAGCTCTAATAGTGTATATGTCTCTAAAATCATTCCTTTTCATCATATTCTCCCTCCCACACGCCATCACTTTTTGCGTTGGTTTGTGTGATAAGGTTGACTTTTGCATAAGACACAACACATTCTCTTTTCTCACCTCTTCTCTCTTCCACATAAGATTTTGCTAACATAATATAGCTAAAAGATAGCTGAGATGACACTATTAAATATGCCCTTAGTTGTTTCTAAAACGCCATCAAGCCACTCCCTCGTCTAGTATCAAGCCTTTGTATTAAGGGTATGTTTATTTTTACTTTTGATTCTAGATTTCGGCCCCAAAAATTGAATAAAAAACAAACAATCCAATTCTAAGAATCGATTCTCACAATCCAGTTCACCTATATATATACACTAAAATCTACAATCCACTTGATATGTACTTTTGGATTTCAGTTTTTAGAAAATCAACTTCTCTACAACTACAATCTAGAATAAGATTTTAGAAAATCCAAAGCAAAAACGAACAGACCCTAAGTGCATTTGGTTGCCTAGATGAGGATGGATAGGATATGGACATCCAGCCTGGTAGGGATGGAGCTATCCAGGTGCTTGTTTGGTTGGGTGGATATAGAATCAGACAAAATTTGATTTTTTTGATAAAATTTGGTTGAAATGATTTTTTGGATAAAATTTGACCGAAATTTGAATTTTTGGATAAAATTTGACTAAGTACACTTCAACGAAATTTGAATTTGACTAAATACACCACTTCATACAACAAACTGGACCCCATTCGATTTTTTTTTGGATGACTCTATTTAGTACCTTAAGAGAATTTGACTCTATCCGGTACCTTGTGAGAATTATTCCATCTAATCTCGTTCAGGCACCCAACCGACACCTAAATGATGGAAGTGCTCATGGAAGATAATAAAACCCAATCAGGTTCTAAGCACAAGCCCATATGATCCATAAATGAAGATCTCGAAAGAAGCATGCATAGGCTAAGGGCATTCCCAGTGGGTAGTTTCTTAGGTGGTATCTATTGATGAGTAAATGCATTAAATATGTGGTGTCTCTAGTGAGATATCACAATGGGTAGTGTCTACTCGTAATCCAAGGGCATTAATTATCTAGATATTTTGATCCAATGTAAACCTCAATTGTGTTGTGCATTTTATTTTGTACGCATCTGGAAAGAGATATATAGGATATTGGTTGAGCTAGCAAGCCACAATAACAAACATTTGATCACACAATTAAGCATGTCACGGGATTAATAAAAGCATTTTTCTAGTATAACTCATTTGGATCTTGATACATACGCTCACATATATATTGCGCCAATAAAAGTTAAAAAATAGGGAATATCATATCAGTTAAGTAAAGAAGCTAGAAAACATGACCAATTCTTTTAGTGCTCCCCAAACTTTTGCCAAATATTCTCAACCAAGTCCCTTTGTAACTGTTTATGAGTTGGACGAGATTGAATTTTGGAATTTCTTTGTAGCACGTAAGCAAATTCAGGGACTGTGCCAGAAGAAAATTGTGGTGGAAGAACTGAAGATGTACTTGCGGTCTCATTCAAATCAAGAGGAATAGCAGCCATTTCTTTTTCATCTTCAACTATCATGTTGTGAAGAACAATACAAGCTTTCATGATTTTTTGGAGATCTCCCCGGTCAAACAGTCGTGCTGGTCGCCTCAAGATACAAAATCGAAGCTGCAACACACCAAATGCTCGTTCAACATCTTTCCTCGCTGCTTCTTGATGTTTTGCAAACAACATGTCCTTTTCTGTTTGTGGAAGGGGTATTGACTTTACAAATACCGCCCACTCAGGGTATATTCCATCGGCTAGGTAGTACCCAGTGTTGTATTGCGTACCATTAACAGAATACTGCACCTGAGGAGCTTGCCCTTTCAACTCATCGATGAATAACGTCGATTGATTAAGCACATTAATATCATTATTGGAACCAGCAACACCGAAAAAAGAATGCCATATCCAAAGATCTTGAGAGACGACCGCCTCTAGAATGATTGTTGGTACACCCTTATCACCACGAGTGAATTGACCCTTCCATGCTACAGGACATTTTTCCCAGTGCCAATGCATACAATCAACGCTTCCTAACATACCTGGGAAGCCACGTCTTTCATTAACTTGCAGTAAGCGCTCCACATCCTCAACAGTCGGCCGTCGCAAATATGTCTCACCAAATTTAGCAATTACACCTTCCACAAACTTCTTCAAACACTCAATAGCAGTACTATCTCCAATCTTCAAGTATTCATCGAGTTGGTCTGCTGGGCTACCATTGGCCAATTGACGAATAGATGCTGTGCATTTTTGCAATGGTGTGAGACCCGATCGATTAACCGCATCTGATCTTGTAGTGAAATATGAAGACCACTCGCCTAAGGCATTGACGATACGAAGAAAAAGGGGTTTTCTCATCCGAAATCTTCTACGGAAAGTTCTATCAGAGTAGAGTGGGGTTGTGGAGAAGTAATCATTCACTAGTTGTTGATGAATTTCTTCTCGAGGCCTTTTGACATACCTTCTTGGACCACTTCGGCTAGACCTCATAGCTTGCACCGCATCAAGGCTCCTCTTCAAACCCACAGCAACCTCCGTGGCAAGATCATCCAGCAAGTCTTGCTCAGCGATGAACTCATCAAATAAGTACATTGGATCTGTTGTATCTGTGTCATCTGAATCATCCGAGGAAGAGGATGAATACGAAAGATGAGACATGTTAAAGTAGAAATGTGTTTATGCATTCTGCCATGTTAAGGCATCTTATATATAGTGTTGTTCCAACCGGTGTTCACATTGCCTTTTCATATTTTTAGCAAAAATCGAACAGGTCAGATGTAAAGAAGAAGCTTAATGTTCACATTGCCTGTTCATTTTTTTTTTGCAAAAAACGAACAGGTAACATATAAAGAAGCAGTACCAACATTTGACGCGTGAGTTAAATAAGAAGCTACTAGTGTTCATATTCCATTTTTGGTCTGATCTGACAACACATCTAGTACATTCATGCAGTACCAACATTTCATATAGATAAGCATTTCACTTAGATTCTGACAAAAAATTGATTACCAAAAAATCTGACAACACATCTAATACACAATAGGCATTCCCAGTATCACAATCACTTAGTGTTATAAAGAAGAAGCTTAGTGTTCACATTGCCTGTTCATTTTTTTTTGCAAAAATCGAACAGGTAACATATAAAGAAGCTACTAGTGTTCATATTCCATTTCCATTGCAAAAATCGAACAGGTAACATCTAGTACATTCATGCGATACCAACATTTCATATAGATAAGCATTTCACTTAGATTCGACAAAAAATTGAAGCAACCGTCATTGCTCTAAGAAATCGCCACCCATCGGATAGCACATAACCTGATTACTTGTTTCCAAACATATTAGCTCTCATGGTTTCCAATACCTTTGCATGCTTTCGGCCTTGGCGAGATCATCCATGTCATTTGTGTTAGCCAAAAGAAGATCTCTGTAAACTTCTATAAGCTTGGTCTCCTTACGTTCCTTCTTTGCCAATTGCTTTAGCCTCATTGTTTCAAGTTTCTCATGAGACAATTGTTGGTGTACTTCCATGAAAGCTTGGCGCTCGAGCTTAGCCGTGTTCTGAACTTCTACAAATTTGCTTAATTTATCTCCAAACGAAATTATGGACTCCGGCAACTCGGTTGCCTTGCGTTTACCAGCACGCTCAGCCTTGGCTGCCTTACAACCAATCGGACGTTGTGTGTCATCCACGTCGATAATAGGCGACGTGTTATCTGAAGTCATCGAGGATTTATTTTTATTCTCTTTGCTCATCCGATCCACATAAGCACACCACTTCGGTTCACCTTTGAGAATTTTCCAAAAATGCTCCATATTAAATGATTTGCCATACTGCTCTTTGTATTTCTGCTTTGCCTTGTCCATTAGTTGATCATCAGACATGCCACTTTGATACACCCCATTCACCATTGACCAACAACCATTGAAGTTATTGAGAATAGTTTTAAGGCGCTGCCAACGCATCTTTAGTTGGTTGCGGTCTCTTTTACGGTCTTTTGGTGCTGTCTTATTGTACTCAGTTGTAATATCTATCCAAAATTTATCATTTTTCTTGCGTTGTTCCCATCTATTGGATCAATTGATGCATTCAACCATCCGCTAGCCTGTAATTATTGATAAAATTGAAATATGAATGACAAGATCTCATATTAAAAGTGTTTATATCAGAATTAAAAAACATATGCAGTCGAATTACCAATCTAATGTCGTCTTCATCGTCCAATGCAATCGGCCATCTCTCTTACCAGGCTCATTGCTGTCATTGTCGTCATCGTCATCAACATTGATGTGCTCACTTTGCTTTCCTTTAGGTTGTGAAAAATATGATGGTGATGGAGTACCTTTTGAAGATGGTGCTGGTGGAGGTGAAAAGGTGCTATAGTTGGCAGGAACACCAACATAATGGAAATTTTCAGAACTTTGATGTGCTGGTTGTGGCATGGGAAAACTTGGCTGAGGATTTTGTGGGAATGGATGACTTGGTGCTCTAGGTATGTAATTTGCATATCCACTAGAAGGATGAGAAAACATTCCCCTGAATTAAAAAACAAAAGATTTTTATTCCATCATGTACTGTATGTAATTTCAGTCAACTAGCAGAAATTTTTGTATGCTCAGTACTCAGTTCATTATAAAAACTTATACTTACTGACAATTATTACAATTAAAAGGCATACTAGTCAATTATACTATTATATACTCAGTTTTATATGCTCGATAGTTCACGAAGACTTATCACTTTGAATATTTCATGAAAACCTATCAATTTAGATACTACCATGATACATCCGCAAACTCGATGATGCAGAGTCAAGTATCTCTAAAGATGTTAGGAAATGGGTGGAACCAAGCCTTTAGGTCGATTTAATTGACTCTTGACATAATATATCGTATGATCCAATGTATTAAATTGGTTGATGCAAATTACTAGTCCATACAAGAAAGCTTCAAACACACACCGAGCATTGAAGCGGACACAAAGTAAATATGTGAAAATTGATAGCAGATACACAAGCCTACCATTGCTGTGGATACAGGTTGTACCGAGATGAATCTGACGCAATAGAGCCTCCCATGTATTTGCTGCCCCAGTCTGCGGTGGAATTGGACTCACTTGAGGTGTCGACTGCAGTGGCAGCGGGAGAAATTGGTCCATCCTCTCGATCCCTTCTCCCCTTGTCGCGGCCAGCCATCGCTTCCTCCCTCGTCGACAGCGCTTGGTTGAGGACAGGATCTGCGGCGGCGGCAGGCACTAGGTGGCGGAGAGGATATGCGGCGGCGGCAGGCACTAGGCGGCAGAGAGGATATGCGGCGGTGGCCTCGACGGCGCTCAAGGTGGGGAGAGGATCCCTTCTACCCTTGTCGCGGCCGCTGTGCCCACTCGATTTGGGGACAGATCGGGGAGAAGTTGCTGGACGATACAAATGCCACAACAAATCAACGTGGGGCCCACAAAACATGTAGCAAAGACATCCAAGTCATCCCAATGCTGTTTTCAGTGGTTTCTAGCTGCATTGGTTATCTACAAGAGTGGTTTCTTATTCAAGACATCACCTCAATCTCTTTCATCAATAAATAACTTGCCAACTCAGCATAATGCCTATGTGGCATAGTAATTAATGTCTAAGACATCATCTAAGAAACCCCACTGGGAATGCCCTAAGTCCAGCTAGGTTAATATTAATTTTGTCTTGCCAGTTGTCTCACTTTTTCCCAAACTACGTGCATGGGGCTCTTACTTCTAGTCTCCACATGGTTCGGCTGGTACGTACTATCAATGCTCCTAAATTTTTTTAATGCGTGTATATTTTATCGGAATGACTTGTATTCGGATGTCCGAAATTTTCAAACGCATTATAACATTTTTTTCTTCACGTGCAACATTTTGTTACAATACGTGCAACATTTTCCTTCGACGAACAGTAAAATTCGCTACAATAAACAGATGTTGCAAGCGTTAAAAAAAATGTTTCACGCGTTGACAGAAAATATTGCAAACGTAGAAAAAAAACGTTACAGGAGGCGTCCGATAGGATGAACAGAAATCAGACGTCCGAGCGCTAGTTTCTCCCATATTTTATTCGCACAACATTTTCTAATTATAGTATATTAGAAATAGTTCTAAGGTTTTATAAATCCTAAATTACCAAAAATAGAATTAATGCTATCAAAAAATTTAAATCATCGAAGAAATGACCTTACGGTGTTTCTTAAATTTTTGGAGTGTCAGTCGCATACCTGTGTCCCACCTAGATCCGCCAACAGTACAAGTCAATCACGACAACTTTGAGTCACCACAGCAATGTCAACTGCGTGTACTGTTAACCCCGGTCGTCGTTTACCACACAGTTATCGAGGTGATAACTTATTATTAATTTTCATCATTTAATTACTTGTGATCTCGTGATCTTTTATTTGTTTAGCATCATCAATTATATATACTAGCTACGTGCTCCTACTATAAGTCTATAGTATCTATAGTGCTATGGATTTCTCTAAGTTTTCATTGGGAATTCTTATAATGGTCTTTGGAAAGTAATGATTTCGAGTATCAACTATTAACCAGTGTGTAATCGAAGTGCTCAATAATGCGTTAGAAGAACACTAGATCACATGAGCATTATGCACTAGAGCCCTAGACTTATCAGCTGAATCATTAGACCGAAGTATGAGCTACCAAGTCAGTATGCTTAAAATTTCTAACTATGCATTATCTTAGTTATTTAAATTTAATTGTTACTTAGATTAGCAATTTATGCTTATATCGTAAGAGTTTCATTGATTATTTAGATACAATCTTATATAAATAATAATTTATTAATTATCAGCATTAATAAGTTCTAAAATTGTCAGTCACGCACTGAGGTATAAGTCGGTTGAATCGCTATCTGAATCAAGACAATATCCATCGATTAGATCATATTGAATTGAGCAACTATAAGATGCCATAAACGGGATGAAAGACATGATGAGCTGTTTAAGACTTACTTAGCTAATGTAAATACGATCTTGCATGATCTCTATAACTAGGCTTATTCGATAAAAAGGTTGAATGAGATGTTACGTTGCAATTAAAACTTCATTTATATTGATTTAGAGCCATAGAATTCAAATATCAATAATGTATTTAATTATCCCAATGATACTGATTTCTTGTAATAAAAATTTCTAATCACAATTGAATGCGATTGCTGACATATAAGCATATAATATCAAGATGAAATCATAGACTCCAGTAGATATTCAGATAACTTAAAGTGAATCAGTTAACAGTGTAGAAGTGATCCAGAATTACATTAAGTTACAGCGAGACTTCAGATGCGAATCTAACCGGACAATATAATGACATGATGGTAAATTGGAGATTGGTAAAGACAATTAGACATTGACATATGACGGAGGCTTAGATTAATACAGACTGACAAGCACCCGAATCGGGATACGACTTTGTCAACGAATAAGAATGTCAATGACATATGAACTGGCCCATAGGATAAGTCGTAGTTGAAATTGACATTGTATGCAGAATTACGCCGGAACGATGCTTATTTCGATGTCATGTATGATACGTGTTCAAGATGGCGTTAACGATTAATTGACTTTGACGTTCGAATAATTGCTGATAAATATTAGAACGCTATGCGTAAGTTCGATTTCAGAATGTTAGCGCATATAGTCAGTAGCCTGGCAAGCCTGATCGTGATGCTACGAAACATCTTCATGAGAATCGAATTTATGCAAGCAACGTATTATCATGCATTACGCAATTGAAGACAAAATTACTGACACGAATCTTCAATGTCGATATAACAGATGTAGACACTTTCAAGATATAGATATGAAATCAGTGATAAAGTGATCTAACTTCAGTAATTGTGAATAAGTAATCTGAGACTATATAGTTAAACTAATTCACGAGTTGCAAGATTTGATTCCCGTGCAAGAAATCGTGTAATAGGATGCAAATAGACTAGTCATGCAAATTTATAGATGAACAGTTGAACTATGATGTTCAGAAATTAGTGATAGATGTAATGCGATTTAATGCGATATGTGAAATGTTTAGATTCAAAATTGAATAGCTTGAAAATGAGAATTTAGTAAATTTCACGAATCGAGACAAGCGTCGAATGAAATAGATATTTAAAAATTGACCAAATTATAATAGTATTGGAATTAGTAATTCAATAGATACATTAATTAATTGGATGAAATTAGTAAATTAAAAATTCGAACATTCCAACTAAAGTTATAAAAATAAATTCAAGTTAATTTTATTTTATAATATTGAATTATTTTATATTTGAATTATTAGGTTTATATTGAAATTATTAAGTATTCAAAAATATGTAAAATCAAAATATTTCAAGAATTACTAAAAAATTTTCGAGACAATTCACAATAAATATAATATTAAAATTATATTATTATATATAAATTAACAATTTTAAATTCCTATCCATGTGGCTTTCTCTACGTAAAGAATAGTTAGAATCGGTTGATATGCTACCTGTTTATGAATATTAGAAATTCCTTGCATGCACACTATCTATCTATGAATATTATAAATAAATTCCTTGCATACACAATCTACCAGGCATACTATTAGGATGCTAAATAAACTCAAATTGAAAACAATTGTTGCTCTAAAATTTACAGAGTGCACTATATTCAGAATCAAGTTATTTCCTATGTGATACTTTCCTTTTTGTCTGCAAAGGCTTTCTGAATAATATGCTTAAAATGACATTGCATTCCTTTACAGACAATGCTTAATTTCCTATGGACATTGCAAAGTTGAAATTACTATATTGTTTCCCTCGGTGTATATTGTTTTCTTGTAAGTTATTTTACTTTGAACCTATAATGGGCAGATTTCATTTTTATTGTGGGCTTCATCAAAGTTGAAATTGCTATATTGTTCCATTGGGTGTATCTAAATTCGCTGCTTCCATGGAACATTTGTGTTTGATAAAATGTATATGGGTGATAATTCACTAATTCATCGCTTCCAAGACCTGCAACTGTGTTGTGTTGGGTGTGTTGCACTAATAATCTTGCTGGCTTCACATGGCTCATATGGTATTCTCATTCGAGGACGATGATGAAGTGGAAGATAAATCAAAGCATGACAACTTTCAAGATGAATTGTTCATGGAATTAGATTTTGCGTTGGAATCTATCAATATTAGGATAAGAAAGGTAATGAAAATGCTACAAATGTTCATATTTTAAGACTCTCCTCGTCAGATAAGTTGTTGCCTCCATGCATCTAGGATGTTTTATATTTAATTGCAAAATCTATAACTAGTTGTGTCTTATAAATGTTGTTGCATAAATATTTAAGGAGAATAAAATTTCTAACAAGAGATACAAATCATGGAAGTTTTGCCAAAAGATTTAGAGAAAAAACATATCACAGACGATTCTATTTAAAAACCGTCTGCGATAATCTCATATCATAGATGATTTTAGTTGGAAACCATCTGTGATACATCTTTTCATAGTCAATTTTGGAACCATCTATGATATGTGTTGTATTATTACAACACATAATTATAGATGGCTCAGAAAACCTTCTGTACGTTTTCTAATCATCAATTGTAACCTTCTGTGTATTAGTGGTACTGTGTTATGTAGCCCTCGAACGGAAGGGCATATGAGCTAACACATGCAAGGTTGCAAAGCCTTCCATGAAGATTACTACTGATATTTGCAGCCAGGGGTAGCATCCAAATAGGGGAAAAGAATTAGACAAATGGTAACCTCTTCGTTAGCGTGATATAGTGAAGTCAACAAACTCCACTACTATAGTTTTTTTCCCACTTGACCTCCTTGACAACTCCACACCACTAACGTGCTATTAAGATAAGAAACACTGCATGGCCTCAAGCACTATAAATACCCATGTAATCTTTCACTCGTCAATCATCTCAATTTACACACTAGTAACACAGCCTCATAATGGCAGGCACAAAACTTGTAGCTCTCGGCTTCATTGTCCTCTTGAGCATTGGATTAGCCAATGCTGCAAGGGTGGCGAGATACTCGAGTTCTCAAGGAACAGGCACGGGAGGGGGGAAGGTGGTGGATATGTGAACGGCGGTGGCTCAGGTTCTGGGAGTGGAACCGGGTCTGGTGACAGTGGTAGTAATGGTGCCTATGCAAGTGGTGGAGGTGGAGGCGGAGGTGGTGGCGGAAGTCAATACGGAGGAGTTGGGTCTGGTAGTGGATCTGGCTCGGGCTCAGGCTCTAGTCAGTATAGCCAAGGATCATATTCCGGTTATGGTGGATCTTCTAGTGCTGGCGGTACTGGTGGTGGTGGCGGTGGTGGACAAGCTGGAGGTTATTATGGATCCAGTGGTCATGGGTCTGGTAGTGGCACTGGCTCTGGCTCAAGTGAGGGTAATACATATGGGTATGGGCCAGGTTATGCCAATGCAAATGCTGGTGGCAATGGTGATGGCAATGGTCAAGGCACATATGGTGGGAGTGGTGGTGGTGGAGGTGCTGGATCTGGGTATGGCAATGCCAACCCCTAATTTCCTTCATCTCATCAATCTAAAATGAAGTCCTGCTTATTGTTATTTTCATTTATTTGTACTCATTTTATGCATTAGGTAGCAAGTAATAAAGGGACTTCACACTGTTTGGGGAAAAGCAGTTGTGTAACTGACGAGGACAATGTGTGACTGGCTGTTGAGAATGTAATATGTCAATTCGTCACTATATATCAAGCTATCAACGTTTCTTTAAGTAATCTAATTGTAATGAGTAAACTCTTTATGCCTGCAAAAACACAATTTGGTGTACAAGTTTTTTGTTTGATTGATTCATTTGTTCCGAAGAAAGATGATTAGATTGTTAAAGAACTAGCTAGAATCTCACGCGTTGCCGCGGATGATTCCCTCTTTCATAGAACGCAAGACGCACATTAGCGTTTCTGTACTATTGTATTTTCTACAGGGAACCTAGAGAGTAGCCTTGATATGAAGCAGGAGTATACAAGGTAAGCCGTACTTCTCTAAGATTATATAGATATATAGATTAAAGGTAGATCATCTTATATTATGGGATTAATATTACATACATGCCAATCGATCAAACTTGTCATGTGTGTATAGACAACATATCAGTTGAAACCCACCTTTTTCGTATAAACTGTGTGAAAATCATATGTATAAGTTTTTAAAAAATTACCATATGTAGGGGAGGTGAGTTTTTGCAACTATGTAAAATTTAAAGACCATACTCAATCGCATTTAAAAGATATGAAAAAAAAACAAATTTAGCCTAAATAGTGATTTTCTATGTTCATTGCTATTCATCTCACTGTTTGTCAATTTCATATCTATCAAATTCGATGGAGTTTGGTCTTAAAATTTTACAAAGTTGTAGAGGCTAAACTCCCTCATATATGATAATTTTATGAGAATTTTAAAAGCTTTTATATACAATTTTTATAGAGTTTACACGGCAAGTATGGTTTGCACCTGACATGTCCTGTATATATATCACCGTCCATCTGTATCTCGTGTCAGGATGCGTATCTGCATTTTCTACGTATTTCACCGTCCACTTCAAGAATACTAGTACCCGTATTGTGTACATACATACTCCTGTCTCTTCAGCTCTATTCCTCTCTTCACTCCCCTCTTCACCCCAATCGGCTCGGATTCAATTGGATATCGTTCTTTCCATATCTTAAACTATGTTTTTTATTCGATTCGACCGGATGCGAATATGACGCAGATAATATTAGTCGCAGATTCGAATCGAATACGGAGCGGAATCGATATGGTATCGAATAATTTTTGTCGGACAACATGTGAAAACAGATACCGCATAAAACACACATATAACACTACTTAACCAACCGTATAAGTCTAACATGCAACAAGATTATCGCAGTCTAACAAGTCATTTTATCGGGCAGTCTAATAAAATTGCAAAAGTACATTTAATTTGAACGATACACATATAAATGATACGTAAATAATATCACGATAAATCGATAATATTTGCATTTCTACGTTCACAGCATGTTACAATTAGGAGATATAACACAAAACAGCACTCAACGTATATTAAGAAAGAGCAATTGATTACCTGGGGTAAAGCTTCACGCCTCCTACCATTCATAACCTAGCAATTTCAGCACGGTCAAAGCAATTTCGACTGCATGGCTTGGCAGCAGAGTACCACAGGACATCAACTACAGGGATTTCACCGTCTCTCCTTAGTCCTTATACCTTGCCTCTCAGGATCAAGAAGTATCACAACTTGTTTCTTCTTTTGCTTCTTTTTAGATATCCTGGCAGGAACACCAATTCCTCGTGACCCATATATAACATGACTCGCACTGGTTACAACAACGAGCATCCCTGAAGGATCTCCATTAGTAATTTCTTTCATTATTGTCTGGGACATGGTATAATCATCAACTACTCCTGCCTGTGCAGATAGAAAAAACTAAGATATATATTCAACAGATTGCATATCAGAACATTTTGACCTGAGATGGATGTAAAGCCAGAAATGAAGCCTGAGCCAGCTGGAGGAGCATACAGCTTTCTTTGTGCTTTTTGAAAGGCCTCTGATTCCCTCTGCTTGGACAGTTCTTACCACCTAGTCAAGAAATGGAAAATGCCCAGGAAGCGAGGAAGAACAATATTAATGCCATCCAGAACATTAGGCTGCACATTGATAACAATTCTACCATTATCTTATTTTTCTTGTGAGAGATTTTTAGACCATACTGGAGATGCTACTTTCCAAACACCCAGGCTATCATATACGTTGTTGGCTTCATGTTTAATTCCATTTTCTTGAGAACAAAACTACCTGCTGAAGATACTATTTTTTTCTTGAGAACACACTCCATACTAAAGATGCATAATACAAAACATTAACTATGTAGTTAGGCAGCGTAGCAGTAGAATGAAAAGCAATTATGTGATGGAAAAGAGTAGCAACAGAGTACAGCATCACAAATTATCAATCAATTGGCCTTACATTTACATTATCAATCAACTAGCCTTAGATTTACCTCACCAACAATCTAGAGCAGGGCGGCCGGAAGCGAGGAGGGAGTAGAGTAGGGGGTCGACTGGGGGAGAATTGCAAAAATGCCACCCCTAACATTGCCCCTCACTAAAATGCCACTCGGGCCTATTGTCATAAAAGGTCCCACATGTCAATGAGAGAAGAGTGACATTTTAGCGATGGGCAACGTTAGGGGTGGCATTTTTGCAATTTTTACGTCGAACGTGGAGGGGCGGAGGGGGCGAAGTAGGGGGGCTGCGAAGGGGTGGAGGGAGCAGATCAGGGGGTGACCGGACGCAAGGTGGCCAGGAGGGAGCAGAGCAGGGGGGCGGCCGAAGGGGCAGATGGAGTAGATCAGGCCATCAGGGGGTGGTGGCCAGTGGTAGGAGGGGGCAACGGGACGGGCGGAGGGAGCGACGGCTAGCAGCGGTCAAGGGACAGCGTAGGGGCGGGCGCTAGGATGGGCGGAGAGGGGCAGATGGTGGCGGTGGGACTCAGGGTCAGGGAAGGACCGAGCGCAGGGGGCGGACGCCGAGACAGGCGGAGGGAGTGAAGGGCAGCGGGAGGTGCGGAGGGCGGCGATGGGAGGGCCACGGGAGGGGCGAAGGGAGCATAGGGCAGCGGTGGGAGGGACTGAGGGCGGCAACGATGATAGGAGGGTGGCGGCATGATGGCGTGTGAGGGGACGGGGGATGGTGGCTGAAACCAAGAGAGAGCGCTAGGGTTACTAGTAGTACATTTTCGGATATCCGATTCAATTGGTTTGGATATATCCGAAAAATTTCTCAGAATATATCGATCCAATGGATAGTGATTTCCTAAATCCGAAACCGAATCCGAATCCCAAAATTATTCGAAAAAATATCCGAATCCGATCCAAAACTATTCGGTTGGTAGATCGGTCGAAAATTATCCGATCCGATTGCACCCTTACCAACCGCCGCCATCCGCCGCATCGCCATCCGCACCTCTGCTGCCCCAAAGCTATGCTGCCGCACCACCATCGTCCACCGGCATCATCATCCAGCCAAAGCCGCTACGGTCTGGCTCAAGCAACGGCACAGCGGCTGCGCTCTCTGTCTCTCTCCGCTGTCTCGAAGTCGCGTCCGTGGGGCGGACGAATGGCGTGGACGGTTGGCTGGCACGGAGGACGGCACAACTCAAGTTCGCGGACGCCCAGCGTAGAGCTGTAGAGGACGCCGTGGCTCAGCTTCGTGGATAATGGTGCAGACGGCCGGCGTAGTTCGCCAGAGGCCATAGAGAAGGGGGAGAGATGGTGGGCCCATGGTGAAAAAGTGTCTTTAGAAAAAGAGGAAAAGGGGGATGAAATACATGGAGGATGTATTGTACGCACACATCTCGGAGCGACTTGCACAGCAGAATGGCTTTATGTGTGCTCATGGCCTTGTGCACATGCACGGCAAGGCCAGGGCGTGCATGGCGCAGCCAAGGGCATGTCCTGGGCACGCACGACCAGAGGAAAGACTGACGAGTGGGCCTAGCTCGTCAGAGAGAGAGAGAAGGAAAGAGGAAGGGTTGTAAAAGGAAAGCGTATTTGATCGGCGTACGCTTCCCAACTAAAAAAGACGATTTTTGACAGGGACTTCTATTTTTAGATTTAACAGGATTTCAATGGAGTCTTTAAATTGTGGCTAGGAAATTTTGGAATAGAATTCTTTTAGAGTTTTAGTTTTAATAAAGCATGTAGTATTAGATTTTCCAAAAATAGAAGCTTACTCTAAAAATTCATGAAATTTTTCAAAGGGGTCCTTCAGAACATTTGAGATTTAAGTAAAATATTTCTAGACTCAATGCTGATTTAAATTTGAGGTTTGAAAATGAAAAGGTATAACTAGGTTATTGAAAAGTATTTTCTTTAAGTGCCAAAAATTCTAGAAAAGCCAGAAAATCCTAAAAATTCATAATAAACTCAAAAAACAACTTGGCATATTTATTATTTCAATTTGGTGCAAAACTTCGGATGTTACATGGCTTATATCAATTCATTAATTAGAGATCACCTTTTATCCTTGTAGAACTTGGACAAATTATTAATAATCAGAGATTAACGTCAAAATTGAAATTAGATTCGTCAATTGAGTGCTATTTTCATAACCTAATATATAAATTTTTTATGCTTTATGATAGAGGCAAATAAATTTATCTTTGAAGCTAGTCTGTGCAAATGCACAGATTGCCAACTATTAAAATTAATTTGGATATAGTTCACTTCGCTGAAATCGAATTGGTAAGCACTCCTGTAGTTCCTAACGATGGCAACTCGGTTCAAGTTTTGGCTGATATCTAGATGGTCCAGCATGGTTCCATTTTTTTTTTCTAAAAGCAAAACAAGACGGCTTGTATACCAATAATAACTATGAACAAGGATACATAATAGACGCACTGTCAGATAATTTACCTACGATCTAAAAGTTACACAACACTGTACTACGTGAATGCAGTACCAAATTTTAAAGAATAAGTAACTTGCTCTTCATGTCGATATGGACCACTGTACTAGAGTAAGCTCTTTCCTTGGTTTATTTTCTGTGCCTATCGCTTTTATAAATCAACTGCTCATGCAATTTCTAGAGAGCACAAATTCTTGGAATTATTTACATGATTCTTTGCGACAACACTTAAGAAAAAACCAAGCTGATAATTAATGTTTGTAACATCCTAGAATTTTTCTTATAAAAATAAAAGATTTGTTATTAAAATTTCAAAATATTATCTTGTTGGCTTATGTGAATTTTCAGACAATATATCAATTCTTTGAAATTTTCTAATATTTATTTTGATTTTTTGCGATTTTACGTTAATTTTTGATTTTTAAAAGTCTTTTCTTATATTTAGAAATTAAAGTAATTTATATATAAAAAGAAAAAAATTTAAGTTTTAAATAATTTTATTAAGTTTAAAATGACTCTAAAAATTTCTGTGAATTTTTTCCAAAATTTTGAACTTTATGTGATATTTTTCAAAGTTAAAAATAATTTTCAGCATTATAAACTTAATTACTGTACGTAAAATAACAATACAATATTATTTAAAAATATTTATTCGTGCTTTATTTGCTGAAAAATCCGTCTATGAAAATTCCTGAATTTATTATGATTAAATTGCTATTTTTTTTAATTTAATCCGTATTTTTAGTGGAAAATTAATTATTTTCGGAAATTATTATTTTGTTACTGTTCATCCAACCCGATCCGCTTACTCAGGCTCACCCGTTAGCTACAGTAAACCCCATCACTACAGTACTGAAACGAACCTGACCCGTTAAAATCCAACAGTTCAGCTCATTCAAATTCCGCGCGACCTGTTACTGTTTCATCCATAAATTTGGCGAGCTTTTTCCAACGATCCGCTGGTCCGATTGTGCTATATATTGAACCCCAGATTTCTCTTCTCATTCCTCACATACTCAGCTTTTATTTGTTCCAATCCATCCACCGGATTTCTCTGCACAAGGCGTTCTTTCCTGAACTCCGATGAACATTCGGCGAGGTCTCCCAACCACTTTCGACCTCTATTCAGTCTCAAATTTTTCTGAAGCTTCCTCTCAGTGTCCTATACATTGGGTAAAATCATATTTTGAAAATTCTCACTGGAGCGAGAAATCGGTTTTCCGCGGTGAGGGGCATAGCAAATCTAATTGCCGTGGTATGGCAGGCCGATAAATTTCAGGCTTCTGTGCATAGAATGTGACCAATTCTATATAAAAAAAACTTCTGCAGAGGCTAGTTCTATATAAAAAAAGAAATTTTAGAGGGCAAACAATTCGATCTTCTTATGCAACGGCCGGAGTCTGACTTCGATCTTCTTATGCAACGGCCGGAGTCGACCAAGTCAGAAGGAGCGATCGTTGAACGCCGTAGTTTCATCAAGTATACTCCAACTACACCACACGAACTTCAAGGTCATCGCCGCCTGCAAGTCTGCAACAATGTCAAGTTGCCAACTCGACCTATTCTATGGATGCTCCTGTAGTCGTGTTGATTTCTAAACGTGCAAGTCGATTCCATCCGCGGCGTCGTCGTCGTTTACTTGGCACGCTCTCTCGATGTCGAAAATGGCGATCGCTTCGATCCCGTTGTTTACTTCAAAACGATCGATCCAGCAAGTTGTTTACGCCTTCAAGGTCAAATTAATTGCTGGGATCGAGCAGCCCACTACTCCACTGTACTGACCGTGTAATGCGTTGATGAAATCTTGGTCGCTTCGTGGAAGTTCTCATCATCACTTTGATCTATCTACATATTCATAGTTACTTGGGGCACTCCCAATAATCACTTGTGCTTGATAATATAGCTCTGCCACATTAGAGCTTGATACTCATGCAAGCATCGAAACTTTTTTTTTTGGAAACCAAGAAAATAGTATCGGCGCATTGGATGGATTAACTGATACTATTTTTGTATTGGAATGGCTAATTGCATGATCATTATAGGGTTCTTTAATATCAAACAAAAATAACAAGCCGTCGGGGTAATTGTTTCTAATATGCCATCTAACCACTCTCTTTCCTATAGTATCAAGCCTTAGTATTGAATCATTGAGAGTGCTCTTAGTCAAAAGATAATTAAAGCCCTGCAAGCGCTTTCTTCCTCCATGTCAGACCACAGCCCGCTTCTCTTGACAGCTGGAAACGGACATCCAAAGCCAAAGTCCTTCAGATTTGAAAACTTCTGGCCTCGGCTACCGGGTTTTCACCAAACAGTTGAGCAGGCCTGGTCAACGCCACTCACAATTTCAAATCCCTTTAAGCGCCTTGCTCACAAATTGTGTGCTACAGCGAACGCTCTTCGTAAGTGGAGCGCTTCAATCTTGAGCGATGCTAAGCTCCAGTTCCACATTGCAAGCGTCCTTATACTACATTTCGATCTTTGCTTTCAGAGCTCGAGGAAGCTATCACGAGCAGCGAAGCCTTAGGAAAGCACTAAAACTAAAGGTGCTTGGTTATACGGCAGTTGAAAAAGCTCGAAAAAGGCAAGCTTCCCGTGTTACCTGGCTCAAGGAAGGGGACGCAAACACTCGTTTTTTTCATCTAAAAGCTAACGGGCGTCGAAGAAAAAACTTCATCCAATCCCTTTCCTCTGCCCAAGGGACCGTCAGTGGCCATCATGATAAGGAACGAGTGCTATCACAACATTTCTCATCCCTGTTGGGCCAAGCAGCCAGGCACACAAAAGTAGTCAACTGGCAAAACCTAAACCTCCCTGCAAGCGATGTCCACGACCTCGACGCGCCTTTCTCAGAACTTGAGATTTTGCGCGCAATAAAGCTACTACCTGCAGAAAAAGCTCCAGGACCAGATGGCTTTACCGGAACTTTCTACAGACACTGCTGGGAAATTGTCAAGAAAGACATTCTTGCCGTATTGCTATGCCTCCAAAATTGCTCTGCGTCAGAATTTCGATCTCTAAACAAGGCCTTCATCGCCCTCATTCCCAAAAAAGAAATGGCTCAAACTGCTGCAGACTACCGGCCGATAAGTCTCATCCACTCGGTTGCGAAGATATTTTCAAAGGTGTTAGCTCTACGCCTTTCCAGTAAGATAGATCATCTAATATCAAACTCGCAGAGCGCTTTCATCAAAGGAAGATGCATCCAAGAAAATTTTCTGTGGGTCCAAAACCGTGCAAGATACTACCACCAAAGCTGAACTCCGACATTAATGCTTAAGCTCGACATCGAAAAAGCTTTTGACTCGGTCTCTTGGGAATACTTGCTTGACCTGTTGCAAGCACGTGGCTTCGGACCAAGATGGAGAGAATGGATATCAATTTCTTTTGCAACATCATCCTCATCGGTCCTTCTCAACGGAGTGCCAGGACCTCAGATCTTCCATCGATGTGGGCTAAGACAAAGAGACCCCCTGTCACCTTACCTCTTCCTGCTAGCCATTGACCCCTTACATTACATACTCGCAAAGGCCACGCAGGAGGGCGTTCTATCGCCGTTGAAAGGCTGTAGCCCCTCGCTTCGTCTCTCCCTATACGCGGATGATGCAGTGCTTTTCCTTAACCCAATTAAAGAAGAGCTTCAAGCGGTCATCGACATTCTTACTCTCTTCGGGGAAGCATCGGGCCTCCGAGTCAACATGCAAAAAAGCTCTGTAGCACCTATCAGATGCCACGATCAAATGCTCCAAAACACCCTGCAACCTTTCGCTGGAGGAATATCGACGTTCCCATTCAAATACCTGGGAATGCCTCTAACTATTGCTCGCCTACGCCGCGCAGACCTGCAGTACATCCTTGACAAAGCGCGGCGTCTTGAAATTGGCGGCAGCGCAACATCTCTCTATGGGGGGCCGTCTGATCTTAGTAAAATCAGTCCTCACTTCACTTCCAATATACCTCCTCATAGCGATCAGGCCGCCCAAAAAATTCCTCACAGACCTCGACAAGCTCAGAAGAAAATTCTTATGGGCAGGGAACGGGGAAATCCACGGAGGGAATTGCAAGGTTCGGTGGACAACAGTTTGTCGACCCTACAATATGGGGGGGCTTAGCATTCTTGACCTCAACAGGTTTGCCAGAGTGCTGCGCATCCGCTGGCTTTGGCTCAAATGGAGGGATCCGGATAGACCATGGACTGGGCAATGGAATCCATGCGATCAAACTGATTTACAACTTTTCTCTGCAGCAACCAAAATTACCATTGGAAATGGTCAAACGGCTACCTTCTGGACAGACAGATGGCTAGAAGGGATGACCCCATCTCAGTATGCGCCGGACCTCTTCAAACTCTCCAGGAGAAAGTCTCGTTCCGTGGCCGATGCCCTATCAAACAACAACTGGATCCGAGACATCAGACACATCCTAACTCCTCATCTTCTTCCACAGTATGTCAATCTATGGATCAGACTACAACCTTTTCAATTACAGCCTGAGATCAGTGATAGTATAACTTGGATGCACACTTCCAACGGAATTTACTCAGCTTCATCAGCATACAGTATGCAATTCTCCGGAAGCACCTACTCATCCTTCCATACTGCGGTCTGGCCAACATGGGCTCCACTACGATGCAAAGTATTTATGTGGCTGACTCTTCATAACCGTCTATGGACGGCGCAACGACTTCAGCAGAGGGGGTGGCCTAACCAATACTTTTGCCCCATGTGTTATCGAAGTTTGGAAACTAGCTGTCACTTGTTCTTGGAATGTCCAAAAGTCAGGCAACTTTGGGCAGCTGTTGCCAGATGGCTGCGTCTACCACAGCTCCTCCCAGGCTGTTGGGGTGAAAATGCTAATTTCAAAAATTGGTGCCTGCATCTCAAGAACTGCCACGCGGGACCTCGCAAAGGCGTTACAACTCTGATCATCTTATTTTGCTGGCGGTGGTGGAAGGAGCGAAATAACAGAGTATTCCGAAACGACTGCAAGACCAACGAGGACATCCTCCAATCCATCAAAGAAGACGTTGCGATCTGGAATTTTGCGGGGGCATCCCACCTAAAACACCTAGTTGATCGATTAGCTTCTCCTCTGTAATTTTCTCGAGTAGTTTTGTTTTTCCTCTAATTTTTTTCTCCCTCTTTTCCGCCCCTTTTGTATAATGGTTTTCTCCGGGTGCAATCTCCTGCGCCATATACTTCCTTTTCTTCCTCAGCTAATATAATTCACAGCCATGCTGTGTTAAAAAAGAAAGAAAGAAAGAAGCATGCATAGGCTAAGTCTAGCCTGGCTAGCATATATGCATACCTACTGGAGGACAGAGTGCGAGCAAATTGAAAGTACACCTAGTAGCTAGGCCTGCGGTTCTTGCAAGTAGCATAAACAAGTAGCAGATTTAATTAGTCTTGGCATTTACGCTAAGATTGCTTTGGCATGCTGGTGCGAGATTGGACAAATGAATAATGATGGTGTGTGTTGGCATCTAGCCATGTTTTGCATGATATTTATTTTGGGTTTGCGCATTAACCAGCTGTAGTCCACATACCGCTAATACTTCAATATAATAATAATAATCCTTATACAATGAAAATACCTCTTAGAGCATCTCCAATGGTGCCACTTCAGCTAGCTATAAGGGTGCCATCTCAGCATTTTGCTTAGGTGGAAGAGAAAAAAATAAGGAGAGAGATATAGACCAACTACTAATGTATAGTCAGGCTATAACTAATTCCAAGGCACTTATTATCTATTACATGTGGGCCAATATTTAATTTTATAGACAATGCTATAGCTAATCTATTAGAGAGGTTGTCTATATGCTATCTATAGATGATATAGACATTTCTTATAGTTAGTACCATTGGAGATGCCCTTATGAAAAATAAGATTGGAGGGGGTAATCATTTATCACCTCGATAACAGTGTGGTAAACGACGACCTGGGTTAATTGAATGCACGATCCGGAATGAAAACAAGCATCCACCGATCTACACACGACATTTCTACATGTAACGCCGCTGAGGTGACCCCAAAGTTATCGTGATTGACTTTGACGCCAAGTATGCACCAGCATCTCTCAAAATTTTAAAAACGTTAGGCAATCGTATCTTCAGTTATTTAAATTTTTTATTAAATTAATTATACTTTAGTGGTTTGGGATTTGTAAGATTTTTGAATTATTTCTGTTACAATTTTATCAAATATCAGATTTATTATGTTACGCTATTATTAAATAAAACTATAAAAATTGTAATCAGTCACGCATAGTCGCGTTAAAAGTTTTCTGGTTCCGCAAATGAGGCATCAGTCACGTCTGAGCATACAAAGCAAGTGCCAGACTAACCACGGAGAGACTAGAAGAATCCGATGCATCTGGAGATTGGGAGAAGCGAGACAACTGATAAGGCAAAATTAACATTAACAGATCGTATGAGCTTGTGCTTAGACTTAATTGGCTTTAATTATCTTTTGACTAAGAGCACTCTCAATGATTCAATACTAAGGCTTGATACTACAGGAAAGAGAGTGGTTAGATGGCATATTAGAAACAATTACCCCGACGGCTTGTTATTTTTGTTTGATATTAAAGAACCCCATAATGATCATGCAATTAGCCATTCCAATACAAAAATAGTATCAATTAATCCATCCAATTCGCCGATACTATTTTCTTGGTTAAAAAAAAAAAGATTCGAGAGTATCAAGCTCTAATGTGGAATATTGGGAGTGCCCCAAAGTAAATATGTAGATAGATCAAAGTGATGATGAGAACTTCCACGAAGCGACCAAGATTTCATCAACGCATTACACGGTCAGTACAGTGGGGTAGTGGGCTGCTCGATCCCAGCAATTAATTTGACCGTGAAGGCGTGAACAACTTGCTGGATCGATCGTTTTGAAGTAAACAACGGGATCGAAGTGATCGCCATTTTCGACATCAAGAGAGCGAGCCAAGTAATTAAACGACGACGACGACGACGCCGCGGATGGGGATCGACTTGCACGTTATAGAAATCAACACGACTACACGAGCATCCATAGAATAGGTCGAGTTGGCAACTTGTCATTGTTGCAGACTTGCGGCCGGCGATGACCTTGAAGTTCGTGTGGTGTAGTTGAGTATACTTGATGAAACTACGTCGTTCAACGATCGCTCCTTCTGACTTGGTCGACTCCGGCCGTTGCATAAGAAGATCGAAGTCAGACTCCGGCCGTTGCATAAGAAGATCGAAGTCAGACTCCGGCCGTTGCATAAGAAGATCTAATTGTTTGCCCTCTAAAATTTCTTTTTTATATAGAACTAGCCTCTGTAGAAGTTTTTTTTCATAGAATTAGGCACATTCTATGCACGAAAGCCCGGAATTTATCGGCCTGCCATACCGCGACAATTGGATTTGCTATGCCCCTCACCGTGGAAAACCAATTTCTCGCTCCAGTGAGAATTTTCAAATTATGATTTTACCCAATGTATAGGACACTGAGATGAAGCTTCAGAAAAATTTGAAACCGAATAGAGGTCGAAAGTGGTCGGGAGACCTCACCGAATGTTCATCGGAGTTTAGGAAAGAACGTCTTGTGCAGAGAGATCCGGTGGATGGATTGGAACAAATAAAAGCTGAGTATGTGAGGAATGAGAAGAGAAATCTAGGGTTCAATTTATAGCACAATTGGACCAGCGGATCGTTGGGAAAAGCTCACCAAATTTATGGATGAAACAGTAACAGGTCGCGCAGAATTTGAATGAGTTGAAATTGTTGGATTTTAATGGGTCGGGTCCGTTTCAGTACTGTAGTGATGGAGTTTACTGTTGTTAACGGGTGGGCCTGAGGAAGCGGATCGGGTCGGATAAACAGTAATAAAAAATAATAATTTCCGAAAACAATTAATTTTCCACTAAAAATACGGATTAAATTCAAAAAATAGCAATTTAATCGTAATAAATTCAGAAATTTTCGTAGACAACTTTTTCAGCAAATAAAGCACGAATAAATATTTTTAAATAATATTTTATTGTTATTTTACGTACAGTAATTAATTTTATAATGCTGAAAATTATTTTTAACTTTGAAAAATATCACCTAAAGTTCAAAATTTTCGAAAAAATTCACAGAAATTTTTAGAGTCATTTTAAACTTAATAAAATAATTTAAAACTTAAATTTTATTTTTATATATAAATTAATTTTAATTTCTAAATATAGGAAAAGACTTTTAAAAATCAGAAAATTATAGTAAAATCGCAAAAAAATCAAAATAAATATTAGAAAATTTCAAAGAATTGATATATTGTCTGAAAATTCACATAAGCCAACAAAATAATATTTTGAAATTTTAATAATAAATCTTTTATCTTTATAAGAAAAATTCTAGGATGTTACAGACATTAATTATCAGCTTGGCTTTTTCTTAAGTGTCGTCGCAAGGAATCATGTAAATAATTCCAAGAATTTGTGCTCTCTAGAAATTGCATAAGCAGTTGATTTATTAAAGCGATAGACACAGAAAATAAACCAAGGAAAGAGCTTACACTAGTACAGTCCAGATCGACATGAAGAACAAGTTAATTACTTATTCTTTAAAATTTGGTACTGCATTCACATAGTACAGTGTTGTGTGCCTTTTAGATCGTAGGTAAATTATCTGACAGTGCGTCTATTATGTATTCATAGTTATTATATTGGTATACAAGCCGTCTTGTTTTGCTTTTAGAGAAAAAAAAGGAACCATGCTGGACCATCTAGATATCAGCCAAAACTTGAACCGAGTTGCCATCGTTAGTAACTACAGGAGTGCTTACCAATTCGATTTCATCAGAGAATTACCAAGATGCAGTCGAAGACAACGAATTCTATACCGAGGAGTTTGATGGAGGTCGCCAGGATAACTAAGCGCGCGCTCCTAGTCATCGCCTATGGTGTCTTTTGGGTTTTATCTTTCTGTTATTTGTTTTCGCTGCTATGAACTCAGGTCATGTGACCAGGAATTGTAATAAATAGTCATGTGGCTGGTACTTTATATTTATGCAATTACTTCATTCTGTTCTGGTTATGATTATCACTGCTTCACTGTGTGTACTAGCAACTGATCTGGGACTAATACAGAAATACACAGAAGATTAATTCCGGATGGTAAATCTGGAGTCTCACAGAGGTGGTATCAGAGCCTGAACGACTGTAGGACGTGACTTAGTTCGAATGGCAAAGCCTTAAGGATTAATATTTTTATAAAAATATACTTATAAAATTTTAAGTTCCTCTGCTTCTATCTTTTCTGTTCTAGCATCTTGTCCTTACCTCATCTCCTATTTAAAATTTGTTTGCTGACCTTGTCCCATTTCAAAATTTGTAGATGTCGGTTTACACCACCTTTGCCGCATCAGCTGGAGGATTCTATGAGGAGTTATCTTTGATGCTTCAGGAGTTGGGATTTCCTCATCGTCCGGAGTATCGTTGCACTTCTGTGCCCAGCCTTGGCTATAATTCATGGAAAGTCAGGTTGCTTGTCTACGCCAAGAGTCGTCGACAGGCAGAAGATCGTCCTCACTACTTCACCTCAGAACGACTGATGCTTGGAGATGCGCTTCAGGATGCTGCTAGGGAGGCTCTCATCCACTTGGGTGAGAGTTATCGTGTTCAGCTGGATGACACCCTGTATCGGCTCTTTCCCCGACACCAGGTTGGGAGGAGTCACAGCCAGTTCCGGAGCTTGGAGTTGGAGACTGACCCGACGATTGTGCGCATGGGTTCGTTCATCCGGGCGCAGGATGACGCCTATGTTCACATCTCTTGTGAGCTCCAGGATGTGCGCAGGGAGTTAGCTGCAGTAAGGGAAGAAAACCGTCAGCTTAAGGTAGCTCGGTGAAGCGTTCCACTTCCACCGGCCCTGGCAGGAGGCCTGACAGCATGCTATCTCCAGTCCTTGTTGGAGAGGAGCTTCCGCCTCGAGGTTTGACCCCAGATGCCCCGCAGGTCAAGCGTCGCCGTGGTCCATTGATAAGAAGGACAGCGCGCAAGTCTGTGCGTCGCGAACCTTCCTGGGATGTTAGTGCATCCCGCAGCAGGAGTGAGGAGGACCCTTACTAGTTCTGAGGGAATACGAGTGGAGTTCCTGTCTAAACTCTCCTCTAAGGGGGGTAGTACCCTAAACCGACTAAAAGGTACATCTTTGGAAAATGTGCCTATAGTGAATGAATACCCAGATGTATTCCCAGAAGATTTGCCTGGTATGCCACCAGACCGGGATATTGAGTTTATTATTGAGCTTGTGCCTGGTACAGCTCCTATCTCAAAAAGGCCTTACCGGCTATTTGCTAATGAGTTAGCAGAGATGAAGAAACAGATTGAAGAACTACAGGAGAAAGGATTTATAAGACCAAGCTCATCACCTTGGGGTTCCCCAGTAATCTTTGTGAAGAAGAAGGATGGTAGTATGAGAATGTGCATAGATTACCGATCTTTGAATGAGGTCACAATAAAGAATAAGTATCCTTTGCCCAGGATAGATGATCTATTTGACCAGCTGAAAGGAGCCAAGGTATTCTCAAAAATTGACTTAAGATCAGGGTATCATCAGCTTAAGATCAGAAAAGAAGATATCCCAAAGACAACTTTCACTACTCGATATAGACTGTACGAGTTTACAGTGATGTCCTTTGGATTAACAAATGCACTGTCATATTTCATGAATTTGATGAATAAGGTGTTTATGGAGTTTTTAGATAAGTTTGTTGTCATTTTTATTGATGACATTCTTATTTATTCCAAGAATAAGAAAGAGCATGAGGATCATCTGAGGGTAGTTTTGGAAAAGCTCAGAGAGCATCAGCTTTATGCTAAATTCAGTAAATGTGATTTTTGGTTGAAGGAGGTTGCTTTCTTGGGTCATGTCATCTCGGCTGAAGGAGTAGCAGTTGATCCTGCTAAAGTGAAGGCCGTGCTTAATTGGGAGCAACCCAAGTCTGTTCCGGATATCAGAAGTTTTCTTGGTCTAGCAGGATATTATCGGTGTTTTATTGAAGGTTTTTCCAAGATTGCAAGACCTCTTACCCAGCTACTGAAGAAGGAGAAGAAATTTGAATGGACTAAGTCCTGTGAACAGAGTTTTCAAAAGTTGAAGAAGAGGTTAACTTCAAAGACCGTGCTTGTCTTCACGGATATTCATAAGGATTTTGAAGTTTACTGCGATGCCTCAAAGCAAGGTCTCGGATGTGTTTTGATGCAAGAAGGTAAAGTCATAACTTATGCTTCAAGACAACTGGACCTCATGAAGAAAACTACCCAACTCATGATTTGGAGTTAGCAGCAGTCGTGCACGCACTCAAAATTTGGAGGCACTATTTGATTGGAAATCGATGTGAGATCTATACAGATCATAAGAGTTTGAAATACATTTTCACTCAGCCAGATCTCAATTTGAGGCAGAGAAGATGGTTGGAATTAGTTAAAGATTATGATATTGGTATCCATTATCATCCTGGAAAAGTTAATGTTGTTGCGGATGCTTTGAGCAGGAAAAGCTATTGCAACAATGTTATGGTTCAGGAAAGTCAGCCAGCACTTCATGAAAAGTTCAGACGCCTCAACTTGGAGTTGGTAAATGAAGGTTGTATTTTCAATGTTGAAGTGCATTCAACCCTAGAAGATCAGATCAGAGAAGCTCAAAAGGATGACAGTGGTATAGCAGAAATTAAGAAAGGTCTCAAGGAAGGAAAATCTTCGGAATTTTCTGAGGACGAGAAAGGAACCATTTGGTTTGGAAAAAGAATTGTCGTTCCTAATCAGAAAGAAATCAAGGATATAATTTTGAAGGAGGCTTATGATTCTGTTTACTCTATTCATCCGGGAAGTACGAAGATGTACTTGGATTTGAAGGAAAAATATTGGTGGTCCAATATGAAAAGAGAAGTTGCTGATTTTGTAGCACGATGTGATATATGTCAGCTGGTAAAAGCAGAACACCAAAGACCAGCAGGATTGTTACAACCCTTACAAGTTCTTGTTTGGAAATGGGCGGAGATTGGGATGGACTTCATTACCGGACTTCCTAGAACCAAATCTGGTTATGATTCTATTTGGGTCATTGTGGATCGGTTGACAAAAGTTGCACATTTTATTCCAGTGAAGACAACTTATTCTGGCGATAAACTTGCAGAGATATACATGGCCAAAATTGTGTGTTTACATGGTGTGCTAAAGAAGATCGTGTCAGATCGAGGTTCTCAGTTTACCTCGAGGTTCTGGAAAAAGTTGCATGAGGTTTTGGGCACGAATTTGAACTTCAGTACTGCTTACCACCCTCAAACAGATGGTCAGACGGAAAGGATAAATCAAATACTAGAAGATATGTTGAGAGCTTGTGCTTTGACCTATAGAGGTTCTTGGGATCAAAGTTTGCCATATGTAGAATTTTCGTACAACAACAGTTATCAATCAAGTCTAAAGATGGCACCATTTGAAGCTCTGTACGGAAGAAAATGCCGAACACCATTATATTGGAAAGAGACAGATGGTGGACAAATAATTGGACCTGAGATTCTGAAAGAAGCTGAAGAGCAAGTCAGAGTGATCCATGAGAATTTGAAAATGGCCCAGTCAAGGCAGAAAAGTTATGCTGACAATCGTCGCCGGGAATTAAGTTTTGAACCTGGTGATCATGTGTATCTGAAGGTTTCACCTCTTAAGGGAATGCGCCGTTTCAGAGTCGGCGGCAAGTTGGCACCTCGCTACATAGGTCCTTTCCCTATAGTAGCCAGAAAAGGAGAAGTTGCTTACAAGCTGGAGCTACCTCCACAGCTGTCGGATGTGTATGATGTCTTCCATGTTTCTCAGCTGAAGAAATATCTCAGAGTACCCAAGCATCAGATGCCGTATGAAGAGATGGAATTAAAAGAAGACCTGTCGTATCTAGAATATCTAGTCAAAATCTTGGATGAAGCTGAACGTCGAATTAGAAGCCGAGTGATCAGGTTTTGCAAAGTATAGTAGAGCAACCATTCCGAAAAAGAAGCAACCTAGGAGCGAGAAGAGGACCTTAGAGCAGAGTTTCCCGTTCTTTTTCTTTCTCCGTCCGAATCTCGGGGACGAGATTCTCTCTAAGGGGGTAGGTTTGTAACATCTCCAATTTCGGTCTTTCGTCAAAAATTTATTTTAAAATTAATTAATTCAAAAATTGGATTTCCCTCGGTGTTCTAATTAACTTGGCATCTATATCCTTCCGAAATTGGAGTTCAATCTTTCACCGTCCGCAAAAGTCGGAATTCGGAATTTCGGTTCTTACCCAAAATTTCACCTACGTTCCAAGATGCTTCAAAAATCCCGAAACCTATTATATTAGGTTCCAAATATTCCAAAACATTTTTAGGAATTTTCTCAAGATTTTTGGAATCTCTTTGCTATTTTATCTCTCGTGGCCATTCATCAAAATAGTATATTCGTTCCGGAATAATCTAAATTTCAAAATTCATCAAAATTCAGTGAAACTAATTTTATTGGGTTCCAAATAATATCTAGTATTTTTAGGAAATTTTTCAGAATTTTTAGATCATTTTTGCTATTTTATTCCTCGCGCTTTTGCCCCCCTATTTCTTCCAACCAATGAGAAAGCGACACGTGGCAGGTACTGTTCATACTTCTTCCACCTCCAGCCATCTACTTCCAGAGAACACGTTTCTTTTTCCTTCCATGGCTTTCCAAATTCAAATCATCATAACTTCTCATTTCCTCCACCAAATCATGCGTGGCTAGATCCATTGCGAAGAGGGAGACGAGGAGAACCCATTTCCCATTACCATTCATCCTTTAACCCGCCGGAATTGGATTAATTGAGTAGAAACCGAAATGCACTCAAACATCAATAACTTGGCCGTTTCTGCATGAAACGATGAGTTTCCACTTCTCAAATCGTCGTCCCGGTGTCCTTCATCCCGTGCTCACCTTGCCCCGTTGGTTTAGTGTCGTTTCCCTTTTCAAAACTCGTGAAAACCCGACGCCCGGCGTTCTCCAAAGACACCGACGAGCCATCTCTTGCTCCGGTGAGTTTCTAGACAAACCAACCACGTCACTATACCTTTTGTCTCTGTGATCACAACCATTCAATCGGATTTGATTTTCGTTGCAGTTTGACCCCGGATTTCGAGTTTGTTCGTCGTCGGCCGTCGCTCCGTTCGTCGTCGATTTCTCCCATTTAGGTACGAACCAATTCAATTCATTGCACCCATAGACTCCCCTTGATGCTAGCTATCTCGTGCTCACCTTAGTTTTGAGAAATTTCGCATTTTAGAGTGGTTTTGGCCGTCGTGCCGTCGGTTCATTTTTGGGCGTCGTCAAACTTGCTTCGCCGTTGCCGTTCTCTACCTCCGCGCCACCGGCCATCGTGCCCATCGCCTTCGCCGCACCTCGTCGCACTCACCCTGCCCCTCGGCGGCCGTTTCGCCGCCGTCTTCATGCATCGCCAGCCACCAATGCACCATCACCGCCGCCGCCTTCTGCTGCGTCGCCATGGCCATGGTTCTTCTTGTGAGCCCCTCAGTCACCGCCCCCAAGCCGTGGAGTGCCCCTCTCTCTCCTTGGCCCTCCCCAATCAACGTTGTTGCTCCATGGCCTTTCTCTGTGTCTGAGCATTTGGAGAAAAGCCTAGACCCAATGACGCGTGGGGCCCGCATGGAAGCGACTCAAGGAAATCAGGAAATTGGAGAAAAAGAAAGATTCCGCGGAATATTCCTCGGTTTTCCAATTTTCATGATTTCCAAAATTCAAAAGCTTATATCTTTTCCGTCCGAACTCAGATTGACCCCATTAAAATTTCTAAATTCATCTAAATTCAAGATCTTTCTGCCAGTACTAATGTTTTAATTTTTGGATTTATCCTATTTTATTTATTCATTTGGTTGTACCGTTTTACGCATAGCCGAAGAGTTTGCCAGATCCGCCGACGCTGTCGTTGACCCTCAAGACTTCGACGCCTCCGCTGTAACTGAAGGCAAGTCTCCTTGACACATTTTGATCCCATGTTTGCAAATGTTTTACAATGTTTTGTAAACATGCATTGCTATCTTTATAACTGTATGTCAAATATAGACTGTTAGTTATTCCGAATTGCTATCATCTCTTTGATTGTTGATATCCATGTTTAATTGTAATCTTAGGACACTTTGCTATGTCATGCCTAATTTATATTGTGACATTTGATGGTTAGAACGGTAGTTTTGCTTAGTGCAAAAATTGATTAAATGACCTACGAGTGGGATTATATCAAAAGTATGATTTAAAGTATGAGTTGAGAATTGTAGCAAAGTTCTTGCTGCTGTGATTGCAAAATAAAAATAAAATAAAAATGGTTTTGATTGGGGCGGAATGGTTTGTTGGGCGGTGCGGATGGAGCACTGGTTCTGGTTTGTGAAAGCCGCCCTAATCAATTTAAGGACCGATGCTTATGAATATCCATTCTAAGCATTACCGTGTAACCACATGTCAATATGGGCTCTGACCTGGCTGAATAATTTGTAGAAACCTAACTTAGACTCACCAGATGGTGGAATGTGGGTGCCGGATGGAGGCAAGTCGTATTTTCCCACACGGCGCAAGAGGGGGCTTCTATACTGGGCAGATGAAACCCTAATAGCGGTGAAACCTCAGCGGGTGAGTATACATTGTAAAGGCCTTGTCATGATCTCTCTGCCGGCACACCAAAGAAAGTGTGTTAATCGCATGCCACTAAAGAGATGATCATGTCTTATGGGTAAAGCTGTACACCTCTGCAGAGTTAAAACTATTCGAATAGCTGTGCCTACGGTCAAAGGCAAAGCGAAGAATGCTTTCATACTAGTAGACTTGGTTTTGGTTTTTAAAAATAACTGATGTTTTGTTTTGAGATTTGGGAGTGGTTGGAACTCTTGAATGTTTATTTGGCGGATTGAGCCAATCAGGTAGATGGAACCTGTTTTGATCATGACAGATAGAGTCATGAGTTGGTTTACCTTAATCTTTTAATTGTGGCAGATAGAGACTTTATACTAGTGATGGTGGATAGAACCTTCACTAGAATATTAAATAATTCAATTGTTTAATAATTGTTTAAAATGTGCTTTGTGAAAATTATTATTAAGTATGGTTTGATGAAACTTGGCTTTATGCAAAAGAACCCTATTAAGCCTTTCCTTGGAAAGCCCTACATGTTGCATTTTCCTAGACTTGCGGAGTACGTTTGTACTCACATGCTACACAAAATTTTGTCATCAGAGAATTACCAAGATGCAGTCGAAGACAACGAATTCTATACCGAGGAGTTTGATCGAGGTCGCCAGGATAACTAAGCGCGCTCCTAGTAAATCGCTTTGTGGTGTCTTTTGGGTTTTATCTTTACATTATTTGTTTCATTGCTATGAACTCAGGTCATGTGACTAGGAAATGTAATAAATAGCCATGTGGTGGTACTTTATATTTATGCAATTACTTAGTTACATTCGGTTATGATTATCACTGCTTCACTGTGTGTACTAGCAACTGATCTGGGACTAGTATAGAAATACACAGGAGATTCCGGATGGTAAATCTAGGGTCTCACAAGGTTCCCTGTAGAAAATACAATAGTACAGAAACGCTAATGTGCGTCACTACTACAAAACAGCACATAGGTGACGCCTTATTTGTGGCAGTTCTTTTGGAACCGTCACAAATACATGTATTAGTGGCGGTTCTATATGGAAATTGGCGGGAGGACCATTTGTGGCGGTTTTTGGATGAAACCGCCACAGATAATACTTAATCTGTGATGGTTTTTATTTGAAACCGCCACTGATAACGCTGGGACTATTTGTGGCGGTTGGTAGATGGAACCGTCACAGATAATACATTTACTGTGGCGGTTTGGTTTTAGAACCGCCACTAATAATGTTTTCTATAAATACCCGTTGTTACTCCTATCGCTGGTCATCTTCCTCCCCGAGAACAAAACTCAGCTTTTGATACAAGATTTTGTTTAGCCAAGATCTTGTGCTTCTACTTCCTAGAATTGTTCCAAGGTGTGTAAAATATGTCTCCTCTCTTCATTTGTAGTGTAAAATTGCCATTAAAGGTTTATTCCTAGCTTAATTAAGGTTTAGATGCAAGGTCTACATTTAGTTTGTTTTTTATTTACCTAGCAATTTGTAGATGATGAATTTATTACCTTCTTTGTATTAGATTAAGTTCTCTACCTTATTTAGATGATGAATTTTTTGTCAAGCATATATCAAATTTATGTATTTACGATTATTGGATATTAATGTAAAATAAATTATAGTTAATATGATAGATGGGTGATCATGAAGTTAATTGCCTTGCATTTTGAGATGAGAGAATTTATTATGTTGCTCTTATGAAGGATATGTATAAAAATTATGTAGTTAATATTTTTTCTTAGTTACCATTAATTTTTTTTAGTTAGCGTGCATATACATCTTGCTCCATTAGTGGGCATTGTTAGTGAATTTTTATTAAGCATATAAGCGCAATTTATGTAATTAAGATTGTTGGATGTGAATGATAAATAAATTTTAGTTAATATGGTAGTTGGGTGATCATGAAATTTTGAGATGAGGAATTTATTATGTTGATCTTCGGAGGATATATATAATTTTGGTTACATATGAGTATATATTAAAATTAATTAATTAAGTTTGCAACATTTACTTAGTATTAATGTTGTCCCGTTAGATGGACCAGGAGATGGATGTACGATGCGAACCGTTGCACCAAGAATATATCGACGGTGTATCTCTTTTTCTAAGGGCAACCGGGAGAACGACTTGCAAAAGAAGGCGGAGTACATACACCGTCCATGCATTGATTACAAGAACGAGAAGATATTTTCGAACAAAAACCATATCCATTTGCACTTGATCCGGAGGGGTTTTGTACCTGGCTATACAAGTTGGACAAGGCACGGTGAAGAGGAGATCATACTTCAACGTGATAATGTCGACGACGGCGGAGCCGCAATGTGGCGGTGACATCGATTATGGATCCGATGAGGATCGTTGGTCGTCGATGGCGACAATAATCTGCTCAAATGTTGCGCGATGCGAAGAGAACTAAACTAGTCAGAGAGAGTTTAATCAATTCAAGGGTTTGATGGAGGATTCGGAGAAACCTTTGTTCCCGGGTTGTAAGGAGGAATACACAAAGTTGCACACGGTGCTCTCGCTGCTGAAATTGAAGGCAGGCAATGGTTGGTCCGACAAGAGTTTCACGGCGTTGTTACATCTCTTAGCGGACATACTGCCTGAGGGAAACGTGTTGCCTAAAACCACGTATCTAGCTAAGAAAATTGTATGTCCCTTGGGATTGAAAGTAGAAAGAATACATGCTTGTCCAAACGACTGTATACTCTATCGCAAAGACTATGCAGACATTCATGTATGTTCGGTGTGCAAAGCATCGCGATACAAGCGTAAGGGCGATGACAGCGAAGCTATCGAGGTGAAGAAAGGAGCTCCCGCAAAAGTGGTGTGGTATTTGCCAGTCATATCTCGTTTGAAGCGTTTATTTGGAAACAAAAAGCACGCCAAATTGATGCGATGGCACTTTCGGAAGACCGTAAGAGGATGGAAAAGCGAGACACCGGTGATTACGCGGATGGAGAACCATCGATAGACTCTTGAGAGAAACCGGAAATGAACCGAGGAATGTAAGGTTTGGCTTGAGTGCGGATGGAATGAATCCTTTCGGTAACATGAGCGACATTCATAGCATTTGGCCCGTGACTCTGTGTATATACAACCTTCCACCACAGTTGTGTATGAAGCGAAAGTACATTATGATGTATTTGCTTATCCAAGGGTCGAGACAACTGCAGCGATATTGATGTATACCTACAACCATTGGTGGAAGATCTTGTGATTTTGTGGAGCGAAGGTGTCTGGTATGGGACAAGTACAAGCGAGAGTACTTCACTCTCGGCGCATTGTTGTTCTCGCACCATCAATGATTTTCTGCGCTTGGTAACCTGTCGGCCGTACTATAAAAGGAGCCAAAGCATGCCCCGGTGCATGGATTAAACCGCTAGTGTGTGGCTCAACAACTCGAGGAAAAAGCGATGTACATGCGTCACCGGAGGTTCCTTCGAGGAATCATCTGTACGCAATATGAAGAAACAATTGACGGGACAAAGGAGGGCGGTTTAGCTCCAAGGCGTCTTCATGGGGAAGAGGTGTATGATATGGTTAGGGATCTTAATGTTGTACTTGGAAAGAAGTCTTGGTAATACATCGCGGTCCCATCTTGAGAAGACCACGTGGAAGATGAGATCCATCTTTTGGGACTTACCCTCTTTGGAAGGACTTGGAAGTTCGACCTTTGCATCGGCGTCATGCATGTAGAGAAGAATGTATGTGACAGCGTGGTTGGTCTTTTATTGAATATTCCTAGCAAAACAAAGGATGGACTGAAGGCACGAAGGGATCTGGAAGACATGAAAATCAGAGCCGAGCTACATCCTCAAGACACTAGGAAAGGCCGGCTTTACCTTCCCCCAGCTTGCTACACTTTGAGTGAGAAAGAGAAAACAGAACTCTGCAAGTGCCTGCATGGTGTGAAAGTTCCGTCCGGTTACTCCGCAAACATCAAGAAACTGGTATCGATGAAAGATTTGAAGTTAACTGGCATGAAGTCTCATGATTGTTATGTGATGATGACACAAATGCTCCCTATTGCAATTAGAGGTATTTTGCCTGACAAGGTCCGAAAGGCAATCACGAGGTTGTGTTCCTTCTTCAACACGATTTCACAGAAGGTCATCGATCCCGTTGGACTTTATGAACTTGGTGATGTGGTAAAGACTACGTGCCGGTGGAGATGTATTTTCCCCATCATTTTTGATATCATGGTTCATCTCATTGTTCACCTTGTCAATGAGATAAATATTTCTTGACCCGTATTCTGCATCGGATGTACCCATTTGAAAGGTATATGGGTGTTACGAAGAAATATGTACGTGTCGATCTCGGCGAAAGGCTCCATTGTAGAAGGTTATGCAACTGAGCAGGTTATTGAGTTCTGTGTCGATTACATGGAGGAGGTCGAACCGGTAGGAGTGCCTGTATCTCGCCATGAGGGTAGGCTAGGTGGGAAAGGTGTAATAGGAAAGAAATCTACAAATTCTTACGATAATATTTTGTTCGAACAAGCCCATTTCACGAGATTACCTTGATCGGTTGAGGTGTACCGTATATGGACATACACAAGGGTAAGCTAAGGAGGGAAAACCGAGGAAAGTCGAGCTTTGGATAACAAAAGAGCACAATCGTTTGTTCGGTCATTGGTTCGAGAGAGCACATGTGCGGTGAAGAAATGAGTGTTACATTGAGGTGGTTGGCAAAAGGGCCTTGGTACAATCACAACATGGCAAGGATATGACATCAATGGATATACATTTTACGAGAGCTCGGGATAGCAAGAGCACTTACCAAAAGCAAGAGTGTCCGTATAGATGCCTACGACAACACAGGCAGTACGAAGAGCATCTACTACAGGTTCATAGAGGAGATATGGGAGCTGGACTACTGCATTTTCAAGATCCCGGTGTTTCGATGTCATTGGGTACGACTCCCGAATGGTGTCAATGTGGACAAGTACGGCTTTACTACTGTGGACATCGAACATGTCGGATACAGAGACGAACTATTTGTACTTGCGAATCAAGTAGCACAAGTATTCTACATAATCGACTCGGCAGATAAGAAGCGCCATGTAGTTCTGCAAGGAAAAAGAAGGATCGTTGGAGTTGAGAATGTCGTGGATGAGGAAGAGTACAACCAGTTTGATGAGTTGCCTCCTTTCGCAGCGACGACATCGGACGAGGAAGAAATCACTCAAGAAGTTACCTATCATCGCGATGATCTGCGAAGGCCAAATTGTGAAAGAAAATAATTAGCTAGGAGTAATGGCAACATGTCGCCATTTATGGAAATGTGATGTAAGAAATGTACATTTATGTGGATTTAATAGGAAATAAATATGCATGATTTTGGAGTTGAATTGGATTTAATAGGAAATAAATAAACATTTATGTCGCCAGTACATCTGTAATTAACAATGTGTTGGATTGGATTCTGAAAAACCTCATCAGTGGCGGTTATTAATAAAAACCGTCACTGATAAATAAATATCTGTGACGGTTATTAATAAAAACCGTCACTGATAACATAGTTTCGATGACGGTTCTATTTACAAGCGCACGATAATATTATTTGTGCGGTTTTAATTAATAACCGTCTCGATAACCCCTATATAACCCTTACAGCCCCCGCTTCTTCGATCATCTTCTGCATTCCCGCTCGCTCCGCCATTTTCGTGCCCTAACGCGCCCTCCCCACCGTCACCGCCCCCTCCAACGCCCTCCCCACCGACGCCGCCCCATCGGCGCCGCCCCTCGGCTGACGCGCCATCATGTGGTTTACGCCCCTATCGCCTCTGCCTAGCTCCCTCCTGCACCGCTTGCAGCCGTGGGGGAGGACTCTCACGCCGCCGCCACTCCAAGCCGCCGTCGCCACTCAAAGCTGCCGCCACTCCAAAGCCGTGCCCGTGTCGCCACTCCAGCCTCGGTAATTCTTGGTTCACACTGGAATTCTTAGTTTAAATCATATAGAACTGGTTCACACTGGAATTCTTGGTTTATACGTTTAGTGTCACCTCTAAGTTGGACTAATTGTATGTATGTGTGCCTTATAAAAATCGGCAGAGGGACAAGTGTGCAATGCAATACTAGAATAGAATGCAATATATAGTCTCCGGCCAGCAGGTTATTTCATCAAATTTTAAATATGAAGTAGGACTTCATGACAACTCCATTCACCATACCAAGCATGCATACAATTTTTGTAGTGATGCTTGTTTCATCGAACTTGCTTTAAACAATAGACCAATTGTTTCAATCCAGAAAATAACTCCCAGTTGATAATCTATCAAAGAGGCTACTGTACATACACAAGCCCTAAGCCCCTAACAGTGCAATTATGGTAGTAAATGGTAATTCAATACTATCCATAAAAGAGATGTTTGCATTAAAGGAAATAACTTTTACATTGGTGCTTGATGATGTGGCTATATTCCCTCTCTTTAGTCTTGGCATAAAAAATATAGAGCAATCTTTTTTTACGTGTCATAAACTTCTTGGCAAATTCTAATGCTGACCTCTCAATACTATCTTGCTGAATTCCAATTTAAAATGGACACTAGGATCGAGGTTGTACTCGGGTTTCAAAGTTGATAGAGTAATCTTGGAATACTTGACCCTAATAAAAGTTGCAAAATGCTGAATGAGTCCTTGTTCAATGTCTATATCAAAACTGAATTATCTTCTTTATGTCATTGAATGGTCGCAGATCTTTGTTCCTAGTTCCTACTTTATGCTTGGAGTCTTTGTTCTTACGTAAGTTTTCTTGATTCGCACTTGTTCTTGTTGGCTGAAGGTTTGGGTGTTGCTTTATGATGATATTGGGTTAAGAATAATAAGAATAATTATTATGTGTCTTGGGCCTTGAACTGGTAGAATAACATGCTTGAGAGTGTTGTTTACATCACTGCTTGATATTCGATAAGTATCTTGTCTTGTGGTTAGGAGACTACTTACTCATTCCAGAGATATTGCTAGTGCAGGCACATTCGAGTGGATTAGTAGACATTTATCTCTTGCTCATATGTGTGCACAATATTTCTGAATAGGCATTAGTTGGTCGCTAGCCTAAAGTGCAATAATTCGGTAGAAGAGTATGCTTTAGACTATCCTGTTATCAATGTGATCATAGATATTTAACAGTGAAATTCTGAGCAACTCTTGAATTGTGCATGCTAAGGTGGTAAGGGTTCAAGGCCCTATTCACTAAATAATTTGTTAGCCTATTTGTGATTGTGGTGAAAATTCTTATTTTCATCTAAACCCTAAATCTGAGAGCAAATCATTCATATCTCCTCTCTTTGACCAGGATCTAATATAGTCCTCAGTTAGTACATCTTCTATCTTATTCCTTTAAAATAAAGAGAAGAGGTATTAGCAAAGAGAAACTCACCAAGAAAGGGCCCAGGCCCAAGCCTTGAACCAGCCACACCTTCTTAGACCAGGAACAATTCACTTCTGTGAAAGCTACTACCAAGCAGTTCAACGCACTCTTCGTTAGTGAAATGGTAAAACCAAGTATGACAAACTCATAAAGCAAGCATGCAAGAACAGTTTAACAAATAACTCTAAGCACTTTAAGGATCTAATATAGTCCTCAGTTAGTACATCTTCTATCTTATTCGATAAGCAATTGTTAGTACATCTGTTAGGTTAGTACATATTTTCTTTCCCTCTCTGAAATATCTCCTTTCTATTGAGTAGTTCTAATGGAGCCCGATCTTGAGTCTATAATGGAGGAGAGCCCGAGCAGGTACCTTACCCTCCGACCAACCACGAAGTTGCGAGGCCTCCACATTATTGCAGATGATGCTCTGTTGCAAGACACCGAGGACGAGGAAAACTAAGAAGCTCAAGGCGGTACACCATCTCGGAGGTCTCAGATCTGGGGCCCCCTGTATAACCAAAAAGCGGCTGACAAAATACTGGTCAACATGCGGGTACATCGTAAGGAGAAAGTGCCAATCACCTATTCGGATTGGCATAAAGTGCCCCGAGCCACCAAAGAGGATCGTGGGACGAGCTCAAAGGAACCTTGAATTCCTCGAAGGAGTTGAAGAACTTCGTGCGTCGCGATGCATTGATGACCATGGATGCGGCGTGGAGAAACTTCAAGGCGAGGTTGAGCGTAAATTATGTGAAGCAAAACCGGTCACCGTCGGAGACTACCCAAGATTACTGACCATCTTGGGATGAGTTTGTGGCGATGAAGCAATCTGAAGCAGTAAGGAAGTCCAGTGAGGACCACATTAGCATCGCAAGAAGGAATACTCACCTCCACAGACTTGGCACGAGTGGGTACACGGGTAAAATTGCTCAATGGGAGAGGCATGAATTAGAAGCACTCCAATTGACTGGCACAAGTCCCTTGGTCGGACTACGGACGAGTGAAGCACTACGTGCTAGCGAGGCGAATATCTTGTCTCTTGGGTCTTTATCATTCAAGAGCGGCGAAAGGCGAAGCAATGGCGCAAAGAGTTCATCGCTTTTCGCCCATCCACCCAAGGATCCTTCCACCCAGATAGGGAGAAAGACGAGCTAACAGCGGCCCTAGGAAACAAAGAGCACCCCGGTCGAACACGAGGCGTCGGGGTCAAGGTTCCATGGAAGATGGGATTCCCTGAGCACGAAGACTCTTATAGGAGTCGGAAGAGAGCTAAAAAAGAGCGGGCTGAGCAAGAAATGGAAAGTATGAAGGAAAGGGTTCTGCGAGAATTACAAGGCACCATTCAAGAACAAGTTCAACGACAAGTACAAGAAGTCTTGAGCCAGACGCAGGCCGAAAACGTTCTCTCGACCCTACAGTGTCGTCGCGGCGATTCGCGCCCACGCCATTAGTAAAGTGGACAACAACCATTATCTGTGGGCGACATACGGGACCCCACACCTGTCGACTCAACGTGCGCGTGATGAACATATTTCTCTGTGTCGCTCATGGGTAGCTTATCCGTGCCAACAAGGGGTGTCTGCACAATGCCCCAATAAGCGCCGAGTTATGCAAAGGTCGGTGGACACGGTACTTACGCGATTCTTGATATCGGGCTAGAAAAAACCCTCCAATGACGAGATAACAACTCTAGGAAGTACCGTCCACTCATTCATCCAGTGGCGCAAGCGTGACATCGTCTTGGAGCATCCAGTGCCAGCCTCTCCTGATATCGTCTTGGACCATGCAGTGCCAGCCTCTCCTGCAGTACAATCCACGCATCCGTCACCAGCACGTGAGAGTGAAGCGGTGAAGAAGCAAGATGAGGTAGAAAAGAAATCCATTGAGGACCCCATAAAGATGGCCACTGTTAGTACTCGAAAGCAGAAACCTATAACACCTGGTACTTCAAAGGACAAACCTACAACCCCTGATCCCCAAAAATGGCACATTAGACAAGCCGTATCAGCCAGATCAGGCGAAGCCAGGACCGAGTATGATGTCGTGCGAGAAAAAAGTAAGGGCAAGGCGAAGTCTGATGACCAAGATAATCAACCAACATTAAAATTCAAGGTAGGGAAGCCCTTAGTCACCGATTCGAAGTTAAACACTCTAACACCCATGATGCAGCGATTACATGCATGGTACATGGATCGATCAACCAAGGAGACTCGAAGGACCGCAATTTTCCGTGAGGAACATTTTCACCACGAGGGCGATGACTACTTCTTAATAGAATTCGATAACTTGCACAACTTGTTCTATCACGACGCCCTCGACATATGTTTTTTGAGATGCTGGACACTGTAAGTGTCTAATATATCAATCTTGGTCTACATTCACGTAATATCGATAAATGTCATGTCTAACTATTTCGTTATATAGATACGAGATGATTGAACTACGAAGAACCAAGGGGCCAGTGGGATTCCTCGACCCGGGAGCGGTTTGCCAAACCGAAATAATGAGAGTACCAAAGGAGGTCGAGAATGCGTATATAAAGCTTTGCTTAAACTACAAGACAAGGAGTTTATACTTGTACCATACAATTTTAAGTAAGTTCCTCACTACCTAGTTAAATTACTCGTTGATTTCGTTATTTACTCGATGTAAGGACTAATGGCTATGGCATCCAGATTCCTTTGGATTCTCATAGTAATTCATCGAGAGAAGAGCAAGATCTTGATCATGGATCCTTTGGATAAACCTAAGGCGGACTATGAAGTGATGACATATTTAATAAATGAGGGATTGTCTGAATACTCGAGGAATCATTGGAATGCCTCTTGACACTCCATGTGTGGAGCAGTCGCTGAGATCTTGACCGGACGACAGCTTGTGGGTTCAGTTCACGCATGAGGTAACGTTATGGTCCGAGGTCGATCACAGTTGGATATGTCTGGACGAGTCTGCGAGTTAACGTTGGCTCAAGGAGTCGAGTTCCGACGCCCATGTCGAGTCACCATGTGGACTCCGCATCGCGTGGAGAGTGCTAGCACTATCCTACTGAGGGTTAGGTGTGAAGTTACCGAGCCGGAGAGGCATCCGGCCATGATGGGATCCATTTCCTCAGGTTCGTAGTGATTCCATGATCCCGGGCTAAGTCCGTCATATTGATGGAGAGATTACGTGCATCGAGTGATCTCGTACTCCCAGGGATGATTAGAGCTGCCAGGTCCATCTTTGATAAATGGCCTTGGATGATCCATGTCATTCGGAAGATTTGCAGATACGGAAGGAATTGATTATATGACTGCGAAGTCTTAAAGGCTCGATCAAGGCCTATTTTGTAGAAGAGCTAAGAATGATTACGAATCATTCATAGGCAAGGATGTCCTGCAGACTAATTGTTATCACTTGGAAGTAATCGAAGCATGTAAAGAAGGTACGATATTGTCGAGAGTTGCACATAAGAGGAAGTTAATAGTCTTGCGGATAGCATATCTATTACCATAGTGTAAGGATTTTAATAAGAGTGAGTCAGTTATAGACTCTATAGTAAGAAAGATATCAAGAACTTCATTGACTCGATAAGGCTTGAGTATTAGATGTGTTTTGGATAAAAGTGTAGTCATATTTCTATAGAGGATTAGAGTTGTTCTTAAATGAAGGTTCTTTTGATAAGCATGCATCGGAGGATTTGATTAGAATCTGATAGAGGTTCGATTGAATGGGTAGTTTCATGATAGTCATAGTAATGATTCATGATATAGGTGAGATTTAAGTATAGTGAAGTATTTGAATTCCAGATCATTTCATAGGTTGAGACATGCTTGAGAAAAGGTGTGATGGTTTAAGATGAAGAGTAGTCAACTTGTACTCATCTGTATAGAAGAAGAGCATAGATTTATAGGTAATGTCTGGAAGGTATTTGCGATTTTGATGAACATGGGTAATATATTGAAGTCTTCGATCAAGTGTAGGTCAGAAATTGATGCTTGATGAGTAAAGGTAACTGATAAACTCAAGTAATGTTGATATGAGAACTTTACAATCTAATTTGAGATTGTCAAATGATATTATTTCGATGTTGAAGGTTGAGTTTATGTAAGTATCTATACATTGATAGACACTAATTAAGTTGATAGATTGAGAGAGTATTGAAGTTAAGAAGAATTGGTTCAAAGTTCATTAAGATGAGTACTTAGGTATGATTTTCATGGATATAATTATTTGAAGCTAGAGATCATAGAGGTATGTTGGTAATATGAAAGGTCAATGAAATGTTCAATGTATCATTAACACAGAACATGGATTGAAGAACTCGATCTGATTTGCAGATAAGCATCTGCGGTACTAATTGGAGCTCATTGACGTATAGGATTAATTGAAGGTTGAAAGAATATTTTCAATTGAAAGTATTCATAGGAGATTGATAGTGTAGAGTAATAATGCATGTGGATATAAGATATTGAAGTAAATTGTCAGAGTTTGCAAGTTTGAAGTGAGATGCTTTTCTATGTTTCATTATTTATAAAGGTGGGTACAATATCAGCAAATGGGGAAAGGGAAATTGGTGAGCTCATTTCTAAGGCTATGGAAAAGGTTGGCAAAGAGGGTGTTATCACCATTGCGGTAAGTTCATCTAAGTTCGTCTGATCCTATATTTCTCAAAGTTAGTCATTTTCCTTGTGAATGTAACTTCTTGGCCGCTTTAACTCTTTCATTGGCAACTTTCTTTTACATTCACTTATTTGAAGATATACTTGTCAATAACAACTTTCTTTTACATTCACTTATTTGAAGATATACTTGTCAATAGTTTTTGGTCCATAGCATTTGACTATACAGACTCTAAGGATCTCAGGTAGTCTTTTTTGTGCAATGATTAATTTAACACAATTTGTATCAGTTGTGCCTAACAATTCATAAAACTCAATTCACATGTCACTCATCCTGTTTGGTTTAGTTGGTATTTATGCCAAATGGTGTTGTGGTCAGCATATATATTTGGTAATTCATCTTACCGTATTTTCCAATAACAGAGGGCATAGCTAATAGCCACGAGGCTAGCCACAAATGCTAGTTTATATTTTCAGAGTCGGACTATCGGCGACGGTTCTAGCAAAAACCGCCAGCGATAGTACTAGTATCAGTGTTGGTTTTTGGCTAGAACCGCATGGCGATATCTTCGATATCGTTGGCGGTTTTAGCCAAAACCGCTACTAATAATGTTATTCTGTGGCGGTTCTAGAACCGCACCGATAATCCTTGATTATCGGTGGCACTAAATCGTGGCGGTTGAAAACCGCCATCGATGCTGTTTCGAACCACCACCGATTACTTTTTTCAAGGTAGTGGCCTTATGCTTTATGAAAGAGGGAATCATCTGACAGCAACGTCTGAGATTCTAGCTAGTTCTTTAACAATATAATCATCTTTCTTCGGAACAAAAGAATCAATCAAACAAAAAACTTTTACACCAAATTGTGTTTTTGCAGGCATAAAGAGTTTACTCATTACAATAAGATTACTTAAAGAAACGCTGATAGCTTGATATATAGTGACGAATTGACATATTACATTCTCAACAGCCAGTCACACATTGTCCTCGTCAGTTACACAACTGCTTTTCCCCAAACAGTGAAGTCCCTTTATTACTTGCTACCTAATGCATAAAATGAGTACAAATAAATGAAAATAACAATAAGCAGGACTTCATTTTAGATTGATGAGATGAAGGAAATCAGGGGTTGGCATTGCCATACCCAGATCCAGCACCTCCACCACCACCACTCCCACCATATGTGCCTTGGCCATTGCCATCACCATTGCCACCAGCATTAGTGATTTGCATAACCTGGCCCATACCAATATGTATTACCCTCACTTGAGCGAGCCGAGCCTGCCACTACTGGACTCCATGACCCTTTGGATCCGTAATAACCTCCAGCTTGTCCACCACCGCCACCACCACCGGAACCGCCATGACGCTAGAAGATCCAGTGTTAGAATATATGATCCTTGGCTATACTGACTAGAGCACAGAGCACGAGCCAGATCCACTACGGACCCGATTCCTCAGAGATGATCTCCGCCACCACCTCCGCCTCCACCTCCACCACTTGCATAGGCACCATTTACTACCTCTTGTCCTGACCCGGATCCACTCCCAGAACCTGAGCCACGCCGTTCACATATCCACCACCTTCCCCCCCTCCGTGCCTGTTCCTTGAGAACTTCGAGTATCTACGCCACCCTTGCAGCATTAGCTAATCCAATGCTCAGGAGGACAATGAAGCCGAGAGCTACAAGTTTTGTGCCTGCCATTGTGAGGCTGTTACTAGTGTGTAAATTGCGACGAATGATGAGTGAAAGATTACATGGGTATTTATAGTGCTTGAGGCCATGCAGTGGTTCTTATCTTAATAGCACCTTAGTAGTGTGGAGTTGTCAAGGAGGTCAAGTGGAGACAAAAAAACTAAAAAATGGAGTTCGTTGACTTGACTATATCATGCATGCATTTAATGAAGAGATTACCACTTGTCTAATTCTTTTTGCTCTATTTAGATGCTTCCCCTGCATGGAAGGCTTTGCAACCTTGTGTGTGTTAATTATCTCATATGTCTTTGCTTTCGTTCGAGGGCTAGGTAACTCAGTCGTACGTCCGTCTTGAAGGCCCTTGACTTAAGACGCAACCTAATTAAAGCTACATAAGATGCGTGTGTTAAGTACTCCGTTAACAATGTCAATAAGGATAGAATAAATACAAGTACGGTGTAAGTATGCGTCGCTTATTAGTAATTGGTAGTATTAATTCTTCGTCATAAAAATGAATTGAAACGAAATGTGATTTAAAAGTAGTTCTGCTTCTATGTTCTTAGAACACTACCTTGAAAAAGGTAATCAGTGGCGGTTCGTAACTGCTATCAGTGACGGTTTTCGAACCGCCACAGATTTAGTGGATCTACACTAGCAAAGATCTCGATGACTAGCCCGCTACCCTAGTCGGTTGCCTATAGCAGATTTGCTAGGTCCTACTAGTTCTTTTGCTTTTCGCTGCTATATTTTCAGTTAGCATGCGAGCCATTAAAATTGTAAAACTTTGATAATTAAATGAATACATTACATTTGATATGTTGTGGAATTAATTTTGTTTACTATGTACTAGCTTTTCCTGAACTATGTAATGACCCTCATTTTTGACATAAAATGTTAAAATGAGAATCTATGTGCATACAGTGCTAGTCCTACAATTAGTGGCTAGCACGCATATTTACAACAATTGATATCATATTCATACTCTTTATTACATATGATAACAGTAAGTTATACAATAAGGTCATACAATATAGAATATATTGAAGCGGAAAGAAGCAAAAAGTCTTGTAGTGTGTCCATCCGACTCTCAGGCAACTAACAAGATATAATCCCTAGAAAGATCATTTCATCGAAGTTCTTGTATCCTGCAATGAAATCTAATCTTGAGTCTTGTTTTCTTTTCCATCTAAAACAATAAATTAAGCAAGATTAAGTACTTTCATTACTTTCAAGAATTAAGACTTAAGGTAGTATTTACAAAATGCAATAATGTAAGTTTATGTCAAAAGAGGTTTCTACTGGTTAATTTGTATAAAGAAAAATTAATTTGTAAATCAAGTAGTAATTTACAAAACAAAATTTGTAAAAGCAAGTTTGGCCAGATATGAAAATAACATGTATGTAAAGTGTAAAGTAACAACTCATAGTCCTCCATAATTGTTAGTCTTGTGTCATATTTATTGCCATTCCACAGTATTTAATCTGAAACAAACACTTCCAACAAGTGTCTCCAAATCAAACCATTTAGAAAATTGTAATACCGCAAACCTTCTTTGCCAGGGTTTTCGCCAGAGATGTTTTCCACTGTCTTGATTCAAGGTTCGGTCGGCACGTAGTTATTAATGCTATTAAAGGTTTCGGGTTCACTACACCATGACACTCAAATTAGCGTCGGACATCGATCGACAATAATACATAATTATCGACCAACTATCTCATCGTTAAAACTTGGTGACTGACTAATAGCCGAAGCAATAATACTTTTAGGGTGAGATGGTGCATTGGAAATTATTTTGATATGTAAGGGACAAACTATCTGGTCGGCAATGATAAATTTTTCTCAATCGTTATCCGCATCGGCAAAAGTCTATCTGTCGGCAAAACTCATGTACAAATGTATGACAATAAAAATAGGCATATGGATTATATTTTCTTATTTATTTATCTGATAATTCTTTTTATATATATTATTTTTAATGTATATTATTATTATTATTTTCTTTTCTTTCTTTTTTTTCACCGTAAAATTGGCAGCTCATTTCGTCGGCCGATGGCCATGAGCCCACCCAACCATCCTGTAACCTAACTCTCTATCTGTCTCTCTCTCTTCACTTGGCTCCCCATTCCCCATTTCTAGCCACCGCCAGATCCTCCGCTCTCTCTCGCACTCATCTCCTCTCCAGAATACTTGTTGCTCTCTTTCCTTCTTCTGCCACCTTTGCCTCTCTGGCCTTCCCAAACAACCGCGCGCCTGTCGCCTCTCCTTGGTTGCAGCGCCGGTCTTGGCGCCTCGCCTCCTGCCTCCGGCTGAGCAACTGCCGCTGCGCTTCTCCACCGAGCCGAGCCACCGTCTTGGCGAAAGCTAGATCCACCACCCTTAAAATTCCCTGTCAGGGGCGTCAGAGGTAAAAATCAGCTTTTACCATCTAACCATCTGTTGGTGAAGATTTCGAATAGTTAATCCATCGCCAATACTTTAATTCTCGATAGACTATGTATAGATAAAAATACATAATTTTAAAGACAATATATCTATCGATAATAATCTATTTTTCATCGGTATATCTCATCGTGCAAACTTTTTCGACAAAGGCGGCAAATTATCATCAGCGCGAATAGAATTTTCATCGACAACCTCGACACCTAACCCTAGCCCCCCTCACCCAAATTTAACACCTCCACCTCCCAATCCAGCCGCCACTCCCTCCTCCCTGGCGCCTCCCCCCTCCCTCCCTACCGAAGGCCGCGCGCTCCTGGCTCCTCCCATCATCGTGGCCACCCGCCTGCCTCCTCCCTTGGCTCAGCGCCCCACCAGATCTCGGCCAGGCGCCGCCTCTCCCAAATGTCGGGTGTTCTCCTCGGCCAGCCACAGGCTTGTCTCTCTGCCGAAAGCCAGCGCCCCTCTTGTCCATCAGATGGTGGCGCCTTCTTCTAGCCAGTGAAGCCATTGCTGCTCCCTCTTAAGCGTGAGTTCCTCTGCTTTGCTTCCCCACGGCGCACCTCCTCTTCATCCTCTCCCTTGTGGTAAGTGGAGGTGAGCCTCCTAGTTCTGGATGAGTTTTGTGGTCTAGGGAGGTGTTTTCCCTGCTATTGAGGGACCTAGGGTTTGGGTTCTTCGAATTTGTGGAGATGATTGAGAAAGTTAGGCTTTGATCTGTCATACCGATGCAAGCCACGTTCTAGATCCTCTCCTTAATGAAAGACGAGCTCTGCAACCCCGCGCTATGGTCCTCCACCTCCGCGGCCGCCGGCTCCCAGCACCACCACCACCACCACGCTACTCCCTCGCTTCTACACTCCGCTGACTCCTACGCTCAGGTGAGAACTTGGTGGATCGAGTTTAATCCTAGCCTAGTGCGGTAGTGCCCGTATTGTATTGTGGTGAACCCAAGAATGATATACTTCTGGTCTTATTGTGACATTGCAATGTGAGGGAGCCAAGAAATGGCTGTAAAAATTTTGATCTTATGGGAGGATTAGTCTTTAGGTGATCTTTGTGAGAGCTCCATGGACTAGCACCTTGGCAAACAAATTTATGCATTTGAGTAATTCAAGAAGCTAATGTTTTTTAATTAAATGGGCCAAGAAGAAGGTGCGTATGGACTTCAAGATGCATTTGATATCAACCAAATAAATATACGCCTATTAGAGCAAGTATGTTTTCTCAAATTCAATAGGATGAGATATTGATTAGTAAATGGCGAGAAGAGCCTGATTTGGGTAGCTAGAGCTTGTTTATCATACTATTTATAGGCATACAAAGCTTAATTACCCTTGAAGAAAAGGATATCAATTTTCTTCTTGCTCGTGAGCAAATTTCTTATTAGTTCTTCTTACATACTATTTTGGACAACATAAACTGCGGTAGCTATGATTGAATCAAGAGAAATAATAGCTACAATTGATTGAATCTGATCATTCTTCCACTTAGAGTTTCTTAAACCGATTGCTCATTTTATTGAGAATATGTTAGAATTTTGTTGCATACTCACATTTATTCTTGCTTTCTGTAATGATGTTGAGATTTTTTTTTTAGGAGATGGGATCATGAGAATTCAATGAAGAGCATGCTACGCTTTGAGAAATCTTGCCTTGAGAATGATCTAGTCAATAGATATGCAAGGTTACGGATTTTGTCGAGGCAACGAGCGATGCTTGATATCGGTTGGGCGGTACCCACGATGAATGTGTGCATCAATTCTGTGTTACATAGCTGTCTTGGTATGCCTGTGAAACCATTTGTTCTAAGTTATGCAGCGGTCACCAGTCACTAATGAAGTATCTAATTCTATATGTTATATCTATAAATGAGAAAGGGAAGATCATGCAGTTAAAGGGTGTAATATCGTAAATGAGTCATTTGGGCACTTTGTATTTAAGGTTATCTAATCTAATTGCTTTTGTTGTCTATGTACCCTGTCTCAATTGTGCACAGAACTGAATACTGTCTAAAATTGTCCAGCTATTTTAGTGTATTGCATTACTTGTGTTAAACTTGATTTCGTAATGCTTACTGCAGTATGTGGGATTGGCAAGTGGGAGAGCATTCTGAACCTAATGATGCAAGTCATGGTACATTGCTCAAATAGATATGTGTAGTGCTGTGCCTTTACTATTAGCTAATTGAAATTTTGTTTCTCATTTTCCTTCAGCATTATTGCATATTTGCGGTTGCTGCAATTTGCTATAATGCTTGGCGACCACATAGTTTGTGTTGAGATAATCTTGTTCGATCTGTTTCTTGTTTCTTTATGAGTCGGGCATGTTTATTTCTGTTTGGTCTTGATGCATTTAGTAAAGTAATCGGCAAAGTCTTGGGATAAGTAATAGTTACCGTTTGAGTTCTCTTCGGTTGAAGTTCGGAGTTCGATCTGAGTCTAGTCGATTAGAGATAAGAGTTTGATTGCAATCAAGAGTCCGTTAGATTTGCAACTAACACGGACTTGTATTGTATATAAGTATGAGAAAATTCAGAAAAGGAGGTGGGCGGTTTGCACCTCGCAAAAAAAATGCGGTGTCCCTCTCTATATTGAAAATTGCCTTGGTTCTCTATCTGCCCGAGAGGTGCTCTGTTCTTCTTGTGTTTTGGCATTTGAGGACTGGCGTGGCATTGCAGGAACTGAAGTCTCGAACCTGTTGAGCCTTGAAGAAGGTCGTCTTTGAGGAAGCAATCTATAGCAATAGTTTGAGTACCTTCTTTGAAACCAAGACTTTGTAGCTCGGTGAGCAATGACTGTTCTTTCTATCTACCACGAGAACAAGTGAGATCGGTATTTTAACACCACCATTTTCTTGGTCAATGGTCCAAGTGAATATGTGGAGTTGTAGTTTGCTTGCTTCACTAGTTGCTACTTGATTTGAAATTGCACACCTTGAAGCCGAGCTTTGTGTGATTCACGATCTTTGCGCTCTAGTCTAGTTCTTATGGATGAAAACCTATGGAGAAACCCGTTTTATTATTTATTTTGCTTACCAAGTGTTTGAATCTGGTCTTAAGTGTAGCTAGTATTTTGAACACAACACGCCATTATTGTGTTTTCGAGGGTTTATGGACCATCATGATGATCTAGTTAGTTATTTAAACAAGAAGGGTGTCTCCTTGATATTTCTCTTGGGAGAAATACATTACTTGAGCTTATCTCTGTGTTGGCCAATGACATTGAGAGATTGGAAGAACATGCTACGCTTTGAAGACATCAATTCTTGAGTTAGTGCGGCGAGAACACGACAATTTATACTTGTGGTCTATGTATAGCCGTTAAGACGACCGTTTGAATATAGCCGTTAAGACGACTGTTTCAATATAGTAGTTGCGACGACCGTTTCATACCTCCAGCTTCTACTGGAAATTTTCATTTTCAACATTGAGAGCTTGAGACAAGTTTGCACTTCCATGAACATGATGGATTCTTTGTTGGGTGACAATTTCCTTCTGCCTAGCTTCATGTATCTGTTATCTGTATGACCTTTAGTGTTCATTGTTCGCTGCGTTAATACTTAATAGTGTTCACTATTTCCTTATTCATGTACAGTTAGTTATTCTGGTCTATCTAACTGGTGCTGTTCTATGTTGAAAGGTGGATGAGTTAGAAAAGACAATCTCAGTTGCATCAAGGGATCCGACATATTATGGACTTGATGAAGTTGAGCTTTCTGAGCGATGGGCTGGGTAGCTCTGCTCATAATCGGTATTTCTTGATGTTCCATCTCTCATTTCAAACTTTTTTAGAATGTTTATTGTTTATTAATTCTTTACAAATTCTACTTATACTAGAGAATCCCTAGATTTTTTTCTTCTACCTATGTCATAGGATTATAAATGAGGAATATCTTGACCATGCATGAGTGACACAATTACAGCTGAACATGGTACCTTGTTGTATGGAAAAGAAAAGACAGATGTGAATAATGCTTATGTTAGTATGTTTTGAATTTTACGGTTGCTTATTTATTTAGGGTTCCTATTTGTGCATAAACATATCCAGGTTGGTGTTGTCAGGAAAGGTGTTGAAAAGGGGAGGACAAATTCAGCAATTGCAGCACACCAGAACATAATGGGTGCAAGTAGAACTAATCACTATTCTTCTTGGGACAATGATGACTTTATTGCTTTAGAATCAGCCATGTTCATTATGCGGTTTAGAAGATAGTTGACCCTAACTTTGAAGATCTGCGGGGTTCTCTTTTGTAAATGATAGATGGTTAGCTATACGAACCATGACATTTTTGGACAAATTTGTATATTACTCTATTTGAATGAATTTGAGCTGTGTTGAATGGATGTATTACTTGATGGACAAAATTTGTGTGTTCTAGTTGAATGAAGTTGAATCATGTTGAGCGGATGCATTAATTCAATCATTTTCTCTTTGTAATGTGGTGTACATATGAATTAATTATTAGTTAGATCTATAATATTCTATAACCCTCAGACTATCTGTCGGCAAAAGTCTTACCCTCAGACCATCTGTCGGCAAAAGTCTTACCCTCATACTATCTGTCGACAAAAGTCTTACCTCAGACTATCTGTCGGCAAAAGTCTTCCCTCAGACTATCTCATCGGCAAAAAGTTGTGCTGCGTCGAAAAAAGTATATCTGTCGGCAAAATTCTTATAACAATGTCGGATCATCAGTCGGTAAAAATATATCTGTCGGCAAATATTTTTGCCGACAGGACTTCTCTGACAATTATTTTCTGTCGGCATAACTTTTTTGAAGCAGATAATAAGTCACAATATGTGGTTTTTGCCGACAGATACACTGTTGATGAAAATGTGTCATGGTGTAGTAGTTTTTCGTAAAAACTTATCGAATTGGGTGTTTTCTTCCGAGCCGTATAGTTTGGCGGCAAGTTGTTTTTCTTGTTATTTGTCTTTTCGCGCCAAGAATTTATTGGTTCGCGCTACTGGTTAAAAGTTGGACTTTGGTTTTGGAGGGGTTTTTAGGAATTTTCCCTCCCTCACCTAATCTCTCTCTCTTTCTTTTATTGTGTGGCTGAGAACTCTTGGTGGCAGCCATCTTCTTTTTTTCCCAAGTCCCAGCCGCCTCCTGTTATCTCCCTTGCGCATGTAGTTCCCATGGCCGACTCCCTCCTGGCGCCACCCCTGGCCATTGCCTCCTGCGCCCTAGCTGTGCCAGTGTCGCCTCCCTTCCTTCTCCTAATGGCCAGCCGTGCACCTCCCCTGGAAGCTTCCTCAGCTGCTAGCTCCGGCCAGCCGCCACCCCAGCTCCTGCAAGCTGCCGGTGATCTTCCCCGTGGCCGGTGAGCTCCACCTCCCCCGGGTCAATGCAGCCTCTTCTCCACCTCCCTCCTCCCTTCATGTGAAGGATTGAGGTAAAACCCTAGGTAGTGGGGATCCATTTGGCTTGCATGCATGGTGTTTGTGCTATTGCTTGGCTAGGATTCATGATTTTGAGATGTTGGAGGTTGGGGATTGGAGAGACTAGAGTGATTGGAAATTTTCTGTTCGGGCAGAATTTCATCCATGGTTAGAACTGCTAATTCAAAATTCTACAAGCATTTCCTGGGGGTCTGGCTATAGCAAAAGTTGTAGATAATCAAATTACCTTTCAATAGAGATAGAAATCATCAAGTTTCGTTCAGCGGTTTGAAAGTTATGGCTATTTTACCGATTTCTGTCCAGAACAAGTTAATTTATGTTTGTCTGCTGTTCGTCGTAAATCTGAGAATAATCGGTGTTTTTCCCGGTTGGTCGGCTATAGAAAAAGTTGTAGATAATCGAATTACCTTTCAATAGAGACTGAAATCACTAAGTTTCGTTCATCCAACTAAAAGTTATGACCATTTTTCTGAGTGCTGCTCCGTGTGGGCAGTTTGCTGTTTTCGGGTTTTAGGAGTGGGTTGCGAAACCGACTTAGCTTTCTTTTTATAACTATTTTCACGCACCTTTGGCGTTGTGGCCAGAAAATTAATGACGAAAACCTTTACATTACCAAGGTTAACTTTGCACTAGCCTGGTAATGACAAAGCCATACTATGGCGGCAGAAGATATTGATACACACGGTATGATAAATGGTTTTTGCATCCCATTATCTTGCTTATCTCCATAGCATGACGTACACCGTTGTATCGGTAAATGCTTATTCCATTATCACCTCGGTGTGGACGTCCCTTCGAGCAAATTTACACCAGAATGCTTGTACTACTCTAGCCTTCCAATGTGCAAATTAAACTAGATAACTTAATTGTTTTAAGGTTGTATCATACCAGCACTTGTGGTTGTACGATAATTCTTGGATATAACATGCACTACGTTCGGTCCTTAATCTGACATGGGCGATAATCTCCCCTACACTACGTGCAAACCACATGCACATCCGGCTATTGCTAGTAATTGTCCGCATTAAAATTATACTTTTATTTTGAGTTTTTATGCTAAAATAGCAGAAACCATCATTACATCCCAATATTACAAAGTTTTATCTGATCAGTTTATCCAACTTGTTCATTCCAAATCTAAAGCATGGCTAAACATGATTATTAATCATTGCATATACCCAAATTGATATTTTATATTGTCTAATTTTAATTTCTAGGTTTATTAAGGTTCATAGGTCAATATTTATTAAGGAAGAACCGTGAGATAGTGTTATAACTACTAGTACCACAATATAGCAAATTTACTGAAAATACATGCATGCATAAATAGATTTGATATAACAAAATAAAAATCAAAACACCAAGATCAATATGATCAAAGGGGTGCTTGCCTTGCTAATTGTTGTTTATGATGAAGTCGAGGTCGCAGTCGATGTTGTTAATGATAGACACTATACCACAACACACAATTAGCGTCGGACGTCCGACGGCAATAGTGGGTAAATGCCAACAGAAAAGAAGTCGGCAAAAGTTTGCAGCGATGACCCGATCGGGAATTGTCTCTCTGATGTCGGTCGATCGGTCAATAATACTTATTATTAGCGACGGACCGTGCATCGTAAAACTTAATTTTTCCTGTCCTACAGTCAATCGGCAAAAGTGCATGAAGTTTTCTTGTCCTAAAGTTAGTCGGAAAAAATATGTCGGTAATTCTATTGGCGCGCGCACGGGGGTGAAAAAAATTAGCACGAAAACTTATACCCTAATCCCCTCCCGGCCTGTACTCGATCTCTCCGCACGCCAAATCAATCGATCGATCGGCTGCATGCACCTCCTCCCCTCCTCTCCGCCGACGCCTCCTCCTCCCCGTCCTCTCCACGCCGCCTCCTCCTCCCTGGCCTCTCCGCCGTCGCATCCGCCTCCCTGTGCTCTCCACCGCCGCCTCCTCCTCCCCATCCTCTCCGCCGCCGCCACCTCCCCAGCCTCTCCACCGCCGCATCCACCTCCCCATCCTCTCCACCGCCGCCTCCTCCTCCCCGTCCTCTCCACCACTACCTCCTCCTCCTCGCGCTGCCTTCCCCCCACCGTGCCTCTCGTACACACAGCGGGGCGTAGAGGATGATCTCCATGCCCTCGAGCAGGAGAAAGGGGAGTCGTTGCACGACTTCATCTGACGGTTTAATTCTTTGCATAACCGATCCTAAGATCTCGGCGGTCAAGTCATCATCACCTTCCGAAGAGGCGTCCGGGACCACAAGATGCGGGAGAAGATGGCCAGCCGCAACATCACCACCACTTCCGAGCTGTTCTCCCAGGTGCACAAGTGTGCACGAGCGGTGAAGCTTCGGGGCAGTGGCGGTCGGCTGCAGTCCGCGGCGGAGAGCTGGGACCTCGAAGGGTCCCGGCTCCACAAGCAAGAAGAAGAAGAAGCGTGGAGCGGTTGAGTCTGGGCAAGTCCTAACCGTTGAGCGCAAGCACAGGGACACCAAGTCGCGGTGGCGCAACTGTCGTGTCTGGCGAGATGATCACCGCGGTCGGAGGGACAACCACCACGAGGAGAAGGAGGGCAAGCCCTCTTGCCGATCCACATCCATCGCGCGCACAACACGGCGATTGCGGGTTGTGAGCAAGATGGTGGAGCAGCGGCTCAAGGAGCGTCGTCCCCATGGCGACGACCAGGATGAAGACCCCGCCCTGTTGGCTTTCCAGCAGGAGGAGCACACCGTGGCATACATACACGGTGGCTCGGCCACCTATCCCTCCAACACGAAGTATAAGCGGCTGATGAGGGAGGTTTGCGTCGCTATGCCAAGCTTAGTGACGGGTAGGCCACTAAAGTGGTCGGAGGTGCCGATCACCTTCAGTCGGGCCGACCACCCTAAAAGCACCGCCGCCCTGGGTCACCTTTCGATCGTGGTTTCGCCCATGGTTCGGAATGTGAAGCTTAGGCGAGTGCTGGTGGACAGAGGAAGCTCCATCAACCTCCTATCCGCTAAGGCGTTTCGGGCGCTCCAGATATCGCATGGGCGGCGATTCGTCCGCCTTGCCTTTCTCTGAGTCACCTCGTGGTTGGTTTGCCCCTAGCCTGTCGCCTCCCGTCACCTTCGGGGACAAAACAACTACCGTCTGAAGGTGGTGGACTTTGAAGTCGCCGACTTGACCTTAAATCTAGCATACCTTGGCCGGCGGCGTTGGTTAAGTTCATGCGGTGACCCACTATGCGTACATGGTGGTGAAGATGCCAGGGCCCGGTGGCCCCATTGTCATTAAGGTGGACAGGCTGGAAGCCTTGCGCTGCCATAAGCGAGCATTGGACTGGTTTGGTGCCACTGTGCAAAGGCAAGTCGATCTTGCCTACTCGGGGAGCCCCTCGTGAGACCCGTGCCTTGCGGTTCATCCGGTGAGGTTAAGGTGGTCTCCCTGAGCAAGGGCGAGCCCAAGAAAACTGTCAAGGTGGGTTTCAACCTTGGCACCGAATAGGAAAGCGCGCTCATCACCTTCCTCCGGCCTAACTCCGAAGTGTTTGCATGGCAACCGTCGACATATTTGGGGTCCCTAGGGAGGTGATCGAGCCTTCGATTAACAATCTTGCCGAGTCGCCGGTCCGACAAAAGGTCTGGAGGCGGAGGCACAGGCGACAAGATGCTATTCGTGAGGAGGTAGAAAGCTGCTGTCTTGAGGATCGTTAGGAAGTCTCTCACCCGAGTGGCTTGCCAACCCGTGCTTGTCAAAAGCCCAACGGAAATGGCGGATGTCGGTGTTTACGTATAACCGGCAATTAAATTAAAGAAAGTATAGGGGATCACGCCCTCCCTCTCCTCGAATGGTTAGACCAAAAAGCCTCAAATTTATCTTGGTTGGGCTGAATGTCCCTACTTCCGATTAAGTGGTGGCGGTTTGAATTACCCTGAGCTCGAGGAGCAAGCAGAGATTACAAGTAGAGGCTAGGGCGGGCCCTTAGCACTTTTCGCTCGGGAAGAAGGAAGTCGGGAGGGCTTTCCTCGCTGCAAGCACCGGTCGAAGAACCTGAGCTATCTAAAGGCGGTGCCGATGGCGAACTTCAGCGTGAGTGCGTGTGAAGGAAGAAAATCTATATCTTCCTCCAAGGGCCTGCCTCCTTTATATAGGCGAGGGGAGGTTACGAGATTTGAAAAAGAGACAAAGGAATGCCCGTCCAGGCGTCCTAGTCTTCGGTCATGATATTGGCGGGCTCCTCGTCTGGGCGACACAGGTCTTCGGTCATGATGGTAGCAGAGCTCAGTAGCGTCCCATCTGGGGTGGGTAGACACAATGGCGGCGCCCTTTTGGGGCGCTATCTTCGCCTTGGCGCTGTTAAACGGGCGTCTTGAAAAGATGGGTGCTTTGGTAGAGGCCGCCCTGGTTGCCTTGGGAAGAACCGTCCATCCCAATATTACCGTTCGTCCGGTACAGCGGCGGCCCGTTCGGCGTTAGCGCTATCGTGGCGAGGCGGGGCGAGGCTCGCGAGGGGCGGTCGAGTCTGAGTCGGAGCACTGTGGTAATACCGATCTTGAGGTCGGTCGGGCAGTGCTGCGAGCGTCGACTGGTCGGTCGGGGCAGCGGGTTCGTCCGACCGAGATGACAACCCCCTTACGGTAAGGGCGAGGTCTGTTAGTTTCACCTTCGGCCGGACTCGAGGCGGATAACTTCGGAGATGCGATCTTGAAATAGATGTATACTTTCTTTGTGGGGTATCCCTGGTATGGGTATTCGTCAGTAGCCCCCAGGGCCTTCACATATGGCGTTCTGGAGGGACCTTACATTTTCGTCTGATGCGGTCTTCTCGGCAGTGTGTGCGCGCGCGCAGAGAGAACAGTCTTCAGGAGAGGGACGCCATGCTCGGCCGAGTCTATCCGACTGTTGGTGCTTTAACTGGGTGCGCGCGAGTGCACCCGGTGGGTGTAGCCTCCGAGCCCCCGAGTAGGTCGGAGAGCTGGTCGGGGGGTTACATAGGCCAAAATGAACCTGACCAAGCTGGTCGGAGGGCCCTAATATGCGATCATGTCGATTCGACAAGCGGCCCGTGGTGGCGAGTCCGGATGCCTTTGCGAGGTTCGGTTCGGTGCTTGTTTAACGTCGTAGCTAGACCGCCGTGATCGGCGAAGTCCGGATGCCTTGCGAGAGGTTCGATTCGAGTGCTATTTTTACGCCGTGGTAGGCGTGTTAGCGCTATTTTACGCCAGCGTGGTGGCGTGTTAAGCGCTATTTTTACGTCGTGGTGGGCATGTTAGTGCCATTTTTACGCCGTATTTGGGCGTGTTAGTGCGTTTTCTGTTGTGGTGGGCATGTTAGTGCCATTTTACGCCGTGGTGGGCGTGTGGCATCCATCTCGAGTCCTCGTCGGCGAGGTGATCTGCGGAGGAGAGGCGCTGTCGATCCGTATCGCCCGTCGCGGTGTGGGACACGGAGGGTGAGCAAGGCGCGTGTTTGCCTCGTCGGCGAACACCGTGCTCGAGGCTGCAAGCGGGTTATCGAGTGGACCACGGAGGTCAGCGACCTCGGCGGGCGATCGTCGGGTGTCCGACCCGCTGGGCGACCCATAAAAACCTTTCTTTACTCAATCCGTCTGGGACCCGAGCCGTTCGTAACTTCGGGCGTGGTTGCTTCTTGCCCTTCGAGGAGAGCCAATGGGAGGAGTTTGATGTATGGTCTCGGGCCTTGAGCTAAAGCGATTGGGTCGTCGCCAACCCAACTAGAGACCCAGGGTTACGCCTAAAACTTGCCCCTCGCTCGTTTGCCTGCCGGGGTCGGCAAGGGGTCCATCCGGTGGATCCTGCCTTTGGGACCCATGGCCAGGTCTTATTCATTAGGCATTCAAGCCTTCTCGCCACCTCGAGGCTGCGAAGGCCTGGTGGGCTTCCTCCTCTGCCTCGGGTGGCTTGGCCGGCCGGGCGGAGATTTAAAAAGGTAAAGTGGGGCGTTTTGCGGGCGATGCTACTGTCGTCCTGCGAGCATTCAACACGCGTGCGGGAAATAAAATGCGGAACGAAATAATCGGGGGTGAAATGCCTTACCGGCGGCTTGTCGTGGCGTTTGCGACGGGACGCGCGATGCTTTGATCGACAGGCGATCGGTCGATATGTACCCAGCCAGGCACGTGATTCGGGGGGCTCCTGTAAATCTGGGGTGAGTTTCCCCACCTTTCGTCACCGCTGCTCCCTTACCTTTCGCGATTTCCACTCCTGCAAAATGTCGTGGACTTAGGTATACGTCGCTCATCCGTACTTGCACAGGAGAGGAATGTTCCCGACCGACTGGGGGCCGCTCCGCATGGGTATTTCCTCCTTCCGCAGAGCACTACTTCGCAACCGCAGCCGCGGGGGCATAGGCCGTAGTGCTCGGGTTGAGGGGGGTTATCGCTAGGGAGGACCATGTAGCCGACCCGGTCACCCGACCTGTGGAAGTGTGTGAGCTTGCCACTCCCAAGCGATATGTGGGGACTCGAAGCGGTAAAACGAACATGGAAAAACTCTTAAGGAAGAGATTGCCTTATCTTTTATTTTGGATGCGGGAGGTGTCGCGTCGGCCGAGACCTTCTCTTGGGGCCACCGTGGCCTAGTCCGACGTCGCTTAGCGTCGATTGCCCGTCTGATCGGCTTTGTCTTTGGAGCGAAAACCGAAGGATCGCTGCGCTCTGGTCGACCTGTGTCCTTTCACCCCAACCGTCACGTCGCATTTTAATGCGAGACGTGGGGTAATGGACGAGCTGCGTCTGTCGCGCAGGGCGGGCGTGTAATTAATATTGCTGACGCGCGCCGCCGAGAACGACTCCGCCGACCACTCCGCCCCGGCCCTATAAATTTGGTGCGGAGGGAAAGAACCATTACACGCAGTTCGCCCCCTCCGACTTCCTATTCTGCTTTTGCCCTTCATCCAGAGAAGAGGAGAAGGATCAGAAGGCAAGGGCGTTGATGGCGAGTGGCGGCGATGATCGTAGGGCCGCGACAGCGGGGAAGCGGCGGACCCACAGGGTCGGGCTCCAAGAGATCCCGTACTGCCGATCCGTTGTTGATGCGCGCGAATAGGGGAGGGCTCGTATTGCCCTCGTCGATCTTCCGTATCCAGAATCCTTGTTCGGAGTGAGTCTTCTTTGTTCGTCCCGGCGATGGCGCTGGTCTTCTCTTGTTGCCAATGCTGAACTGTTTGTTGATCTGACCAGCGCTGCCGGCTCTGGTTCTGGCGAACCATCTGCTATGCCTGCGCCGGCCGCCTCAGCAGGAGGGGCGGGCGCCATCGCTTCTGACGTAGCGGGCAGCAGTAGTATGGCCAGCGGTGGGCGCTTCCTTTAGCGTCCTGGTGCTGCCTGATCGCCCGCTCGGGGCGGAAGTGCTTGCTCGACAACCACGGACCCGATCCGCCGAAGGCTGGCGCAGTCTTGAGGAGGTGGCGGCGAGCAGGCTCGGGTCGCCGCCCTCGAGGAGCTTCGCCACGTGCAGCGAAGGCAGCGTCGTCGCGGCGGGCCAGCTGAGGCGCCGTGGAGGACCTCGGCTCGATGTCTGTGAACAACTAGCCTCATGGAAGGGTCTCCTTTCCCTGCTCCGCCCAGCCTTCGAGAACATGGGCAGGAGCCTAGAGCCTCTGGGGGTGAGGCTGCCGGAGCCTCTGGAGCTTACTCCGGTGGGATACACCTTCCGCCTTAACGGTGGCGGCGCCCTTCCGACTTGCCCGTGCCTGCGTGGCGTTCCGCTCGCGAGGTTGGGCTGCCTCCCGGCCGCGGCGGAATCGTCTTGGCGTCTTTGCGCCCGGCCCGGCGTGTCGCCGACCGATTGCAACCGTTGCGGGATTGAGGGGTATCACGGACCAAGCGCAGGCGAGGTGAGCGGCGGCGGAGAAGGTGGCGGTAGGCGGCGTCTTGAGCGGCGGCAGCTCCAGCAGCGACACGGCTGAGGCGGCGCTGAGCGTAGCTCGGGCTCCTCCCCACCTCTTTTCTTCTTCTCTCTTTTTTTTTTGTAATGTACGCCCACTGCATAATGAAGCTTTTGGGGATTTTGCCTTACATCGCGCGTTTTCTCCCGTGACAAAGCGCCTCCTTTGGATGATAGTAGTCTTTAGGAATCTTAGATGTTCTGTGAGCCTTGAGGGCGAGTCTGCGATACTTTGGAGAAGCGAAGGTAGTGATGATAAGCTCGCGCCCAGTCGTGCTTCAAACCGATAAAGGACCGTCCCCTATGGTTATCCTCCTTTCACCGTGATGCGCTACTTCGAGACCGTAGCCGCTGGGGCGTGGGCCGTAGCGCTCTCGGCAAATGGAGTTATCATCGAGATAGGCCACGATGTTTGATTGGTGCACGATCTCGGATAGCCCACTGCTGGTAAACAGCCCTTTGAGCGGCGCATGATGATCGAGTGCGTCGATCGTCGCGCTTGAACTGGAGGTTTGGCCAAGGTTGCAGGAATAAGGGTAAAGTTTAGGGATAAAATCGCCTTAACTTTTCGATATTCCATGCATTGGGTACAATGTTGCTGTCAGCATCTTTGAGTCGAAAGGTGCAGTCGGAGGACTTCCACGGCGGTGAAGGTCCTTCCATGGAGGGGACAACTTATGCTGCGGCGTTGGATTTGGACTGGCGCAGGACAGTGCATGCGAAGGATCGTCCGCGGACTGTCGATCATAAGTAACGCGCGGCGTCTGCTGGTACTTGGTGATCGCCAGCAGCCACATCAGCGCCTCGTCAAAGGCTGGTTGATGGCATCTCGCTGCGTCGAGCCCCGCGCCTCGTCAGCTTGCGATCCGCGGTAGCCGTAGTCGAGTCGGTGGGTAAAAGCGGCTTCGCGCCCGAACACCAAAAAGAATGGTGTGAATCCGATCGTCGAATCGGCGTGGTCCATGAGCTCAAAGGACGGAGAACCTTCGGTTGCCCATCGTCCGCAATTCGTTAGTCGTTCGAAGATCGCGGCTTTAGCCCTTGGAGGATCATGCCGTTGGCGGCTTCGACACAGCCATTAGTCCGTGGATGGGCCCTGACCGCCCGATCGGCGGATGTTGAAGTCGTCGCAGAACTCGAGAATTCTTTCCTGTGAGCTGCGTGCCATTATCGGTGATGATGGAGTTCGGGACTCGAACCGATGAACAATGTCGCGGAAGAAGTTGGCGGCAGGCCGAAGTGATGGTGGCGGCGGCAGCTTCTATCCACTTGGTGAACTTGTCCACCGCGACAAGCAGTGTGTCAAGCCCGGCGCCTTCTTAAAAGTCGACCGGATCAAGTCCCCAAGCGGCGACGGCCATGTAATAGGGATCGTCTGCGGGGCTTGCGCGGGAAGATGTGTCTGTCGAGCAAATAATTGGCACCCTTCGCAGGTACGTACAATCTGCTCGGCATCGGCCATCGCCGTTGGCTAGTAAAAACCTTGGCAAAAGGCTTTGCCCACGAGAGACCGCGGGGCGGCATGATGTCCGCAAATCCGGCGTGGATGTCGGGTGATTGCTTCCTTGGTTCGCCGGGATGCGCCACGGAGGACCCGGGCTTCTCTTGTAGAGGTCTTCTCAGGCGGTACAAAGGATTTAGATCCACGAGCAAAGCCCGGGCCTCGGTGGGATCGTGAGGCGATCCATCGGTTAGTCGGTTGATGAAAGGTTTCCTCGATCGGTCGTGGCGGGACGCCGTGACTTCGATTCAAAAACTCCGACTTGAGCGCTCGGCGGTCGAATGGGCGCCTGTTGGTCGGCGGATGTTGAGAGGAGAATCGGTAGAATGGTGGGCTGTAGAAGTCGAGCGAAGATCCTGACGGGGCTGGTCCCGGTTGGAAGCAGATTGGCGGGTGGTCGGCTTCCCCATTGTAACGGCGGTAGCTATGGTGAAGCTCGAATCCCTTGAACCTTTCCTCCAATTTTCGTACCTCTCGACAGTATGCCGCCATACGATAGTCACGAGGCTCGGAAGCCTTCATGACCTGGTCAACGACAAGCTTGGAGTCATCGTGTACGTAGAGACGGCGCGCGCCGAGGTCGGCAGCAATCCGGAGACCGTTGACGAGTGCTTCGTATTCGGCGACATTGTTGGTGGCGTTGAAGTGCAACCGAATCACATACTGAAGCTTGTTTCTGAGTGGAGAGATGAGGATGATTCCAGCACCCGCCCCGTTTTTGGTGTAGGACCCATCGAAGTACATCGTCCAGTACTCGGGGTCTTCGGACGCGGGTAGCGCCTGGGCTTCGGTCCACTCTGCGACGAAGTCGGCGAGAACTGCGACTTGATGGCGTCTAGGGGACATCTGATATGTCATGGCGTTGAGCTCGAGCCCATTTGGATATTCTCCGGGCGTCGCGGTGCGAATGATCTCGCCGGCGGCATGGAAGTTACCACGGAGATCGGATGCGGTCGAAGTAGTGGACTAACTTCCTCTTGGCGATGAGCACCGCGTAGAGCAGCTTCTGCACCTAAGGGTACCGGGCCTTGGACTCGGAGAGTACTGGCGATGAAGTACACGGCGGCTGCACCTTGAGCCGCGGCCCTCTTGATTCGCTCCTGGCGGCGCAGCGCTAACGACTTTGGGTCGTGGCGGCGATGTAAAGGAGGAGCGATTCTTCTGGCATTGGGGCGACCAACACCGGGGGCGTAGTTAAGAACGCCTTCAATCGATTAAGGGCTTCCTGCGCTTCCTGCGTCCAGATGAAGTAGTCGGACTTCTTGAGCAGCTTATAAAGCGGCATTCCGCGCTCACCGAGGCGGGAGACAAAACGGCTTAAGGCTGCTAGGCATCCCGTTAGCCTCTGGACTCCCTTCAAGTTGCTGATCAGACCCATCTTCATGATCGCGGCGATCTTCTCGATTAAGCCGATCTGCGCTTCGGAGCGATGAAGCCGGCGATTTTCCTTGGGGACCCAGCGCACTTCTCGGGGTTGAGCGATCACGAAACCGGAGGTTATGAAGTCTCCTCCAAGTCGGCGACAAGGTTGTCAACCTTCTTGGTTTTAGCGATAATATCGTCAGCGTCGCCTCGATGTTACGCCCGTCCGGTCGTCAAAACCGTCTGCATACATCGGCTGGTATGTAGCACCGCGTTTTCGAACGAGCGGCATCATTACGTAACGAGCGAGGCGAGCGGAGTGATGAGCAGGTGCGAGTTGGTGGGACTCCTTCATCACTATCTGGTGATACTTTGAGTGGCGTCTAGGAAAGACAAGGATTCACACCCCGCGGTGGAGTCGACGACTTGATCGATGCGGGGCAATAGAAAAGGGTCCTTGGGACATGCCTTGTTGAGGCTCGTGTAATCAACACACATTCTCCATTGCACGGACTTCTTTTTTACCAGCACAGGGTTGGCCATCCATTCGGGGTGGCGGACCTCTTTTATAAATCCCGCCGACAAAAGCTTAGCGATTTGCTCGCCGATGATCTTGCACCTTTCTTCGTCGAAGCGGCGCAAGCGCTGGGCGACCGGCCTTGAGCCGGGCCGAATGTTCAAGGAGTGCTCGGCGACTTCCCGTGGGATGCCTGGCATGTCAGAGGGTTTCCATGCAAAGACATCCCGGTTGGCGCGGAGGAAGCCGACGAGAGCGCCTTCCTATTTGGCGAGGCGTGGCCCTAGTGCGCCGCGGTCTTGAGTGGTCTTGGGATCGACCATGACCTCCTTCGTATCCTCGGCGGACGTGAAGGATCCGGACCCGACTTGCTGGAGTCGGGGCGGATTCGAGTCTCCTTAGGAGATTCTCGAGCTCGGCGGGGCCGCAATGATCGCCCGATGCCAACTCTGGCTGGTTTTCTCACGGTTGTGAAGCGAAGCGAAAGGATCTTGACTACAGTAATGACTCCCATGCCCGGCATCTTGACTTGAGGTAGGTGTAGTTGGGGATCGCCATGAACTTGGCATATGAGGCCTCCCATGATGGCGTGATAGGGCGGGAAACCCCGACCTCAAAGGTGAGGGTCTCGGTCGCGAAGTTGGCACAGTTCCGAAGGTTCTGAGCGGATCGATATGCCTAAGCGGATGGGCTTGCGGACCGAGGAGCGATGCGTGGAAAGGCGCCTTGCTCGGTCGAAGACTTGGCGAGGATCCCTAGAACATCGAAGGTTTCATCGTCTGAGGATGTTGAAATTGCTTTGCCGCCATCCATGAGCACCTTGAAAGTAACCGTCCCCACAATGGGAGCCACGACGGAAGGTATCTCCGGTCGCGGAGCGTGATCGGGGTGATCACTCGGTCGAAGGTGATCGGCGACTCCGATCACCGAAGGTACTTGAGCACGCAGCGGGGCAGCGTGTGGACTTGTGGAATGCAAGCCTGGCGGCGGCTTGTCGGCGTGCTTCGTTGGTCCGCCAAAGATCATGAGGCAGCCATCGAGGTTCAAGGAACTCTTGGCCCCTCGTTGGGCTTGGCATCTGGTCTTGCGAGTCGCGCTTCTTCCTTACCCGTCGCGGAGGTTCGGAGATGAAGCAGCTGGGGTTTCGCGATCCATACTTGTGTTTGGCCAGGGGGTACCATGATGCGGACAAGGGTTGTCCATCAATTTTTCAAAGTGGTGGGATCTGGCCTTTTCTTTGCTTGGCGAGGCGATCGATTGCCGTGACCACAGGGCCCTCGCGACCCTGCTTCCCCTTCCGCTTCTTCTTGTCGAAGTGGTCGAGGTAGCACCGGCGTCGAGGCGACCTCTCGCTTAGCCTTCCCTTTATCAAAATAGCCCTGACCTCCTCGCCCGGAATGGTTGAGTGGCAATGTCGAGCTCCTTGGTGGTCTGGGCTTGCGCAGCCCGGCTTGTGCACCGAGGGCTTTTCGGCAATACCGTAGATAAGCATACAGCGACATCGGCGTCGGTGATGTCGAGGAGCTCATTAACTGTTGGGAGAAAGCGCCGGATATAATCGAGAGAGACTCCCCATTTGCTTGCTTGCGACTTTGAGATCGAAATTCCTGGCGCTTTAAGTGCCACTGGAAGTTGCCGACGAAGCGCTTTTAGGTCGGCCCGACTCGATGGTGTTCGCGAGTAAATACTCGAGCGAGCTCGGCGAGAATCCGCGAGGTAAATGGGGAGGTATTGGATGCGAAGATCGTCAGTGGTGCCTCCATACGCATGCTTGAGCGGAAGTCTTCTAACGGACACAGGGTTGAGGCCCATGTACTTGGTTATGTTGGTGGGGCCCGAATCTGGCGGGGAAGTCCATGTGGCGGATTTCGGCCGAACATACAACCCGCACCATCGGGGCCGGGCTGCGATGGCGGCGGCGGCCGCCGTCATGACACAGGGCTGATCGACCGCCTCGTCGTCCGTCTTCTTCCGGGTCCCCACGGTGCCATGAACATTCTGCGGCGCCGGGGTATTCGCGCCGAAGTGCGAGAGGCTGGGAGCGCTCGAAGCAGCGCCGTTAGCGTCGGGCCCGCGGATCTAAAGCGGCAATCTGGTAGGGTGATGGAAGAAGCCCGGCGGAAGAAATGGAAGGCGTACTCTGCTGGATCGCAGACCCGTTCCTGACCCGGAGGTTGGTAGGTGGCCTTAGCCCCGAATCCTCGGCTCGGGGATGCCGCTGGTAACATTACCGGCGGCGACATTCGGGTGGCGCGAAATCTGATGGGTCGTCGACCCCTCGGCCAGCTCTTTGTTGAACTGCAGCAGCAGCGTGGCGGAGTGCATCACTGAAACCCAGGCTTGCCTTGCTCCAGATCGATTTGAAGTTTGACAAGCTCAGCCTCTTGAGCCTCCAGCTGCTCGCGTTGCCGCTGGAGCTCCGTACGGCGGGCTTGGAGAGCCTCGGTGCGCTCGCGCTGGATCTCCACCTCCCACGCCTCGGCATGCCGGGCAGCAGTTCCCGGGCTAACAGAGGTAGTGGCCGGGGCGTCTGGCCCCACCATGTTGCACTCGCGAGGGTACAACACGCTGGAGGTATGCTCACGTCTGGCTGGAATCGAGGTGGAGGGCTCTCCAGCCGGATCGTGAAGCGGAGGTCGGAGATGGCGGCCGTAGCCCTACGATCTTGAGCTTGTGGGGCGATGCCGCCATCTTGTATGAGCTCGCGAGGACCGCTACTAGAGGTAGCGTGTGGTGAACGGACTCCGCCTTGGGGCCGTGTGAGGTCCCTAAGCCGAAGGTCACCGAGGGTGTGGATGACGGAGTCTAGGCTCGAGGCGGGCGCTCGCGCCTGGAGAGTGGCGGGGATGAGCACGAACTCTCCCGGCGGGATGGTGATGAACTCGAGGGGCAAGCGGATCCGGCCCTTACTTAGAATCGTCGTCGTTAGTGAAGAAAGCCATCGAGGAGGAAAATGGGAATCGAGATCGCGAAGATGGCCTGAGCTCCCCTGGCGTGCCAAGCTAGCCGGTGTTTATTATATAAAGGCAAGTAAATTAAATAAGTATAGGGGATCACGCGCTCCCTCTCCTCGAATGGTTAGACCAAAAAGCCTCAAATTTATCTTGGTTCGAGTGAATGTCCCTACTTCCAGTTCGTGGTGGCGGTTTGAATTACCACGAGCTCGGGAACAAGCAGAGATTACAAGTAGAGGCTAAGGGCAGGCCCTTAGCTTTTCGCTCGGGAAGAGGAAGTCGGGAGGGCTTTCCACGCCGTGGCCAGTCGGAGAACCTAAGCTATCTAAAGGCGGTGCGATGGCGAACTTCGCGTGAGTGCGTGTGAAGGAAGAAAATCTATATCTTCCTCCAAGGACCCTGCCTCCTTTATATAGGCCGAGGGGCGAGTTACGAGATTTGAAAAAGAGACAAAGAATGCCCGTCCGGCGTCCTAGTCTTCGGTCATGATGGTGGCGGGCTCCTCGTCAGGCGCGACTGGTCTTGGTCATGATGGTACGAGCTCAGTAGCGTCCCATCTGGGGTGGGTGAACACAATGGCGGCGCCCTTTTGGGCGCATATCGCCCTCTGGCGCTGTCGACGCCGCGTCTTGAAAGGATGGGTGCTTTAGCTAAGGCCGCCCTGGTTGCCTTGGGAAGGAACCGTCCGTCCAAATATTACCGTTACGTCCTTGCAACGGGCGGCCCGTTCGGCGTTAGCGCTATCGTGGCGGTGTGGGGCGAGCTCATCGGGACGCTGAGTCGAGGTCTGGTCGAACTGTGGTAATACCGATCTTTGGGTCGGTCGGGCAGTGCTTGCAGAGACGTCGGCCCTGGGTCGGTCGGGGCCGGCGGGTGCGTCCGACCTGAGATTCAGCAGCAAGCCCCTTTCCGGTAAGGGACGAGGGTCCTGTCGGTTTCACCTTCAGCCTGGACTCCGAGGCCAGATAACTCGGAGAAGTGCGATCTTGAAATAGATGTATACTTTGCTGTGGGGTATCCCTGGTATGGGTATTCGTCAGCGGATGTGCGTCGACTTCACCGACCTCAATAAGGCCTGCCGAAGGATTCGTACCCTTTGCCGCGCGTTGATCTCATCATCGACTCTACGGCGGGGTGTGAGCTGCTGTACTTTCTGGACGCGTATTCCGGGTACCACCAGATTAGCATGGCGGTAGAAGATGAAGAAAAGACCGCTTTTATAACCCCGATGGGCGTTTATTATTATATTAGAATGATATTTGGGTTAAAAAATGTTGGTTCTACTTATCAGCGCGCCATGCATATTTCCTTCCGTCCGCAGATAAGACGGAACCTCGAAGTGTACATCAACAACCTGGTGGTGAAAGTCAAGAAGGGTGAAGGAGTGATCGAATACCTGGAAGAAACCTTTTCCAACATCCGAAAGAATTGCCTGAAGCTCAACCCTGAGAAATATGTGTACGGCGTGCCCTCCGGGAAGTTGCTAGGATTCCTTGTGTCCAGCCGGGGCATTGAGACCAATCCCGACAAGATAGTGGCCATCGAGCACATGAAACCTCCGGCTCGGCTCAAGCAAGTGCAGTGTCTCACTGGCCGCCTGGCGTCCCTCGGGCGGTTTATCGCTTGCTTGGGGGAAAGGAGTCTACCCCTATTCAAGCTGCTAAAGAAGACCAACCATTTCGAATGGACTCTTGAGGCTCAATAAGAATTTGAAGACTTGAAGAAGTACCTCTCCTCCCTGCCGGTACTGGTCGCCCCAAGTCTGGCTAACTGTTGCTCTTGTACATCGCTGCTACCCCTGCAGTTGTGAGCGCGGTGCTGGTGGCGAAGAGGGAAGGTTCCTAGAAGCCGGTCTACTACATCAGTAAGGTGCTACATGAGGTGGAGACCAGGTACCCACAAGAGCAAAAGATGTTGTACGCCGTCCTAGTGGCATCCAAGAAACTGCGGCACTACTTCTAGGGGCGGGATATCAGGGTGGTCACTGCCTATCCCCAGCGAGAGATCCTTCACAATCACGAAGCCAAGGGTCGCGTCACCAAGTGGTCGGTAGAGCTGGGGAAGTTCTGGCTCAAGTTCACACCCCGCACCGCTATCAAGAGTCAAAAACTGGTGGAGTTCATCACCGAGTTGATTCCTGCCACTCCTGAGGCTGAAAAAATACCCGTGCCTTCTCCCTGGACTTTGTTCTTCGACGGCTCCTTCAGGTTCGAGGGCGCGGGGGCTGGGGTTGTCCTGGTTTCTCCAACCGGCGACATCCTTCAGTACGTGGTCATCCTAGACATCAAGGCCACCAACAACATCACCGAGTACGAGGGTTTACTAGCGGGGCTGCGCGCCGCCTCCGCGTTAGGCGTCCGGCGTCTCCAAGTCAAAGGTAACTCCGTGTTGATTATCAATCAGGCACGCAAGATATTTCAGTGCTCTAACCCCACAATGGCAGCGTATTTGGCGGAGGTCAGGAAAATGGAATGCTACTTCGATGGGCTGGGGTATATCTATATCCCTCGGCATGACAACCACATGGCGGATGGGCTTTTGCAGCTCGCGTCGTTGAGAACCACTGTTCTGGTCGGGGTCTTTGAAGAAAGGCTTATGCGACCGTCCATCGCAGCCCCCGTTCATGGTGGGGACGATGATCTTGGTGTCTCGACCTCCGACTTCGAGGAGGGAAGGTGGCGCTGGCTGTCCCCAGTTCAAGGAGGGAGGCGAGGCATGGCCGGCCCGATTCGAGGAGGAAGGGCGGTGACCTTGCCATGGCGGTACGGTGGAAAAAGCTCGCCGGCGAAGTACCGAGCTATCACCGCGTGATTGTTACACTTGGCGGGAAGGTCGGTGATGGATCGATCCTAGCCTTCTGCGGGACCAAGTGATCCCAGCGATGATCGTCGGAGAAAATTGCACATAAGGCCAAGTGCTATACTCTGGTAGGTGGGGACCTATATCACCAGAGTAGAAACGGAATTCTTCTGAAGTGCATCACTCGGAAAGAGGGGAGCAACCTGCTCTCTGATATCCATGCAGGCATGTGCGGGAGCCATATGTCCAGTCGGACGCTGGTCGGTAAAGCATTCCGCCAAGGATTCTATTGGCCTATTGCCCTCCAAGATGCTTGCGAGCTGGTGAGAAGATGCGAGGCGTGCTAGTTCCATGCCAAGTAGATCCTGATGAGGACATCACTCCTATGCATACGCCCGAGACTCCTCCAGTTGTGATGCAAAGACCCATCACAAGAGCACGAGCACGGCAATTGAATCAACAGGTGAGCTCGTTCCTAAGTACTCGTGCATATACTTGTGAGGATGGTATGCTACCTAATGATATTATTGATTATATTGTACTTAGGAATTTTGGAGAGGATCATGAAGGCTTTGGAAACCAGCAAGGGTCAGGAGGAAGGCAAGGAAGGTGTCCAAGTCAAGTTGGAAACCTAATTCATCTCGGAGTCGACTACCTCAGCCACCAGGAGCAGTGCTCACTAAAATCATCGCCCAGGCCACAAACGGGCTCCGATTTCGATGATCCACATATGCCTCGAAAGCTAAGGAGATAATATTTCCAATGGCCCTAGTTTCAGGTCATTTGGACTTCGGAGTCGACAGGAATTCGCATTGCAAGTTGGCAAATAGAATCTGTCGAGTCTTTGCGTCACCAATTTGGGCCGTTGGCCCATGTATCGTGTTGGAGTCCATCACGGACGCGTCTAGGGTTTCTAGGATGTCCCCTAGCCTTTATATCCAGTAGCCACCACTAGGGTTTGATTTGGGTTTTGCTTAGATTAATTCTGTCTTTGAACAGTGTCGCCGTTCATCGGTTTGTGAGACCCCAACTCGTGAGCTTCATCCTCAATTGCAAATTCAGTTGCATCTTTCTTGTTCTTGCTTGTGTTCTCGATTCATTGGCAGGGATTAGCCTTCGTGGCAAGGTCAGCCGGCAGCGCACGGTTGATAATCGAAGAGGAGCGTGGTGCTGCGATTGCAGGGGTTTTGATCATGCCGATCGAGAAGCCGGATCGTGTGTGTCTCGCGCCGCCTAATCGACTTATCCTCCACCTGACGGAAGTTCGGGCAACCCCGTCCCCATCAAGTGGTATCAGAGCAAGGTTTACCGTCAGGTTCGCCTTTCCCCGTAGTTTAATTTAGTTTTGTGTTCGTCCTATAGTCCACGAAAAAGCCAAAAAAAAATTGCAGTTCATAGTCTACCATACCTAGAACCACGCCCTAGCCTTTGCACAATTTTGTTTCAGAATCCGTAGTACTGAGTTTGTGTCCATAGTCGAGTCGTGTTGCTGGTTTAGATCGTGGTCTTAATTTAGTTGTGTTTCATCTCCGCTGCATCCCATATCCTACACCGACCCAGTTACCAATCGCTATTTGAGTCCTTGTTGGATTCGGATTGCTTTGTGGTTTTTCCCCAGTTTCGGAGTCCTAGTTGTGTTAGGGTTTCTCCTTCTTAAACCCTAATCCCCCACCTCCTGTTAGCCATATCGCCACCCCTCATCACAGAACCTGCCACCACAGATCATCGCGTTCCATATCCACTCCATACGCCCTTGAGTTTGGTTGATTCGGAGTCCTTCCGTAAAACGGCCATAACTTTCGCATACGGACTTGGAATTAGGCGAATTTTTTTTCACGGACATCTATAGAAAATTTTACATCCGATTCTCCCCCACTTCGTCAGGTTTGCCGAATTTATTTTTGCCAAATTCCCTCGGGAAGATTGAGTTTTAAATGCGTAGAAGTTTGAGCACTTTTTGAAAACACTTCTTATTTCATATCGGTTTCATCTTACATCTGTTTAGGCTGAAAATTTGTGTACTATCTACCTTTGTGCTCCTGATCCTAGGAAAAATATCAGAAAAATCAAAGAAAAAAAAATTGTGAAAGAGGCATAGAGCAAAAAAAAATTGTGAGAGGAGAGCAGAGAGCAAAAAAAAAAGGCAGGAGCAAAGGTAGGTGTTTTTACCGTGCCTGATAAAAGTGTTTTGCTGTTATGCTGATATCTGTTCATATAATCTGACGCCTTGTTGCTTGTCTCTTCATATTCCTTGTTTTACGCTTGACTAGACTAAGGCCACATTTAGACCGACAACTAGGGCAAGTGCTTTTGGACATTTATTTAGCATTACTATCTATTACTGAATTGTGTGCCACTCAATACATATAACCTTTCTACAGCTCCACATATACATCCTTCTGATTAGCACAGGTTATTGACCCTTGCAATCGCTTCATCACGCCCTCACGATTGTCACGAACCGACCACCGGTTGCACCGTCCCTCATTTGTGTTGGTAGAACAGGGTAAGAACTTGGTAAGATTGCTTAGAGCGAGAGATCCCACCTAGTAGTTCATAGGGCTCATAATACTTGTGTTTGTACTTCCATCTGTCCTTTTTACGTGCTAACCATGGCGGTGGCAAGAAGGGCGAGAACGAGGATGATGATGTTACCATCAATATTGTGTCCTTCATTGAGTTATCGACCATCTTTGGGACGAGATAAAAATGATGTTCAAGGAGCATGCCACGACAACGAATAAGACCCTTGAGAGCATCGATCGACGAGTTTCCACCCTCACCGAGAGGATGGATGCCGTCGGCAACGCCTCCAGCGACCATTGATGGAGGTGCATCCGTCAACAACGGCAACAATGACCAAGATGAGGATGGTGATTTTGAGGAAGATGAAGATGAGCAGCAACGTGCCGCCGAGAGCGTCTTTGCTCAACGAGACGCCCGTCTGCATGACCGTCTTCGCGCAACCATCACGGTATGGGAGGTAATATCCAGAACCGCAATGATGATCCTTTCGCTAAGGTAAAATTCACCATCCCATCCTTTTCTGGAGCTTGAATGTGATGCTAGTGGGATTGGAATTGGTGGTGTTTTGATGCAAGATAAAAAACCTGTTGCTTATTTTAGCGAAAAATTGAGTGGTCCTGTTTTGAATTATTCCACGTATGATAAAGAATTGTATGCTCTTGTGCGATCTTTAGAAAGCGTGGCAACATTATCTTTGGCCCAAAGAATTTGTTATTCATTCCGATCATGAGTCGCTAAAACATATTCGCATGATCAAGTGAAACTCAATCGTAGACATGCTAAATGGGTTGAATTTATTGAATCTTTTCCTTATGTTATCAAACACAAGAAAGGGAAGGATAATGTGATTGTTGATGCCTTGTCTAGGAGATATACCATGTTGTCCCAACTTGATTGTCGAATATTTGGATTGGAATCAATTAAAGAACAATATGTTAATGATGATGATTTTAAAGATGTCTTGCTGCATTGCATAGAGGGAAGAACATGGGACAAATATGTGATAAATGATGGATTTGTGTTTAGAGCTAACCGCCTATGCATTCCAGTTGGATCCGTTCGTCTTCTTTTTGATCTGAGGAGGCTCATGGAGGAGGTTTGATGGGTCATTTTGGTGCCAAGAAGACGGAGGCCGTGCTGTCCGCTCACTTCTTTTGGCCGAAGATGAGGCGAGACATTGAGAGGTTTGTATCCCGCTGCACAACATGTCAAAAGGCTAAGTCACGATTGAATCCACATGGTTTATATATGCCTCTTCCTGTTCCTAGCACTCCATGGGAGGATATATCTATGGACTTTGTTTTAGGACTGCCTAGGACCAAGAGGGGGAGGGATAGTGTTTTTGTGGTGGTCGATAGATTTTCTAAGATGGCTCACTTTATTCCTTGTCATAAGAGCGACGATGCTGTTAATATTGCTAATCTTTTCTTTCAAGAAATCGTTCGCTTGCATGGTATGCCTTCTACTATTGTTTCAGATCGTGATGCCAAGTTTTTGAGCCACTTTTGGAGGACTCTATGGAATAAATTGGGGACCAAGCTGCTGTTTTCAACAACATGTCATCCCCAAACCGACGGCCAAACCGAGGTAGTAAATCGTACATTATCTACTATGTTGAGGGCTGTTTTGAAGAAGAATTTGAAGATGTGGGAAGAGTGTTTGCCGCATGTTGAGTTCGCTTATAATAGGGCGGTCCACTCCACCACTAAGGTAAGTCCTTTTCAGGTAGTGTATGGCTTCAATCCCCGTGCTCCTATTGATCTATTACCTTTACCTACTAGTGAACGAGTTAATCATGATGCTAAGGAACGTGCTGAATTTATTCTGAAATTGCATGAAAAGACTAAAGAAAATATTGAAATGATGAATGAAAGGTATCGGATTGCGGGAAGCAAAGGTAGAAAGGAGGTAATACTTGAACCGGGTGATTTAGTATGGTTACACTTGAGAAAGGATCGTTTTCCAGAATTGAGAAAATCTAAATTAATGCCTAGAGCTGATGGTCCTTTCAAGATACTTGAGAAAATAAATGATAATGCATATAAACTTGAGTTGCCACCCGAATTTGGGGTTAGTCCTACATTTAATATTGCAGATTTGAAACCGTTCATGGGAGAAGAAGATGAGCTTGAGTCGAGGCGACTCCACTTCAAGAGGGGAGGATGATGAGGACATCACTCCTATGCATCGCCCGAGACTCCTCCGGTTGTGATGCAAAGACCCATCACAAGAGCACGAGCACGACAATTGAATCAATGGTGAGCTCGTTCCTAAGTACTCGTGCATATACTTGTGAGGATGGTATGCTACCTAATGATATTATTGATTATATTGTACTTAGGAATTTTGGAGAGGATCATGAAGGCTTTGGAAACCAGCAAGGGTCAAGAGGAAGGCAAGGAAGGTGTCCAAGTCAAGTTGGAAACCTAATTCATCTCGGAGTCGACTACCTCGGCCACCAGGAGCAGTGCTCACTAAAATCATCGCCCAGGCCACAAACGGGCTCCGATTTCGATGATCCACATATGCCTCGAAATCTAAGGAGATAATCTTTCCAATGGCCCTAGTTTCAAGTCATTTGGACTTCGGAGTCGACAGGAATTCGCATTGCAAGTTGGCAAACAGAATCTGTCCCAGGGTGCTGCGTCACCAATTTGGGCCGTTGGCCCATGTATCGTGTTGGAGTCCATCACGGACGCGTCTAGGGTTTCTAGGACGTCCCCTAGCCTTTATATCCAGTAGCCGCCGCTAGGGTTTGATTTGGGTTTTGCTTAGATTAATTCTGTCTTTGAACAGTGTCGCCGTTCATCGGTTTGTGAGACCCCAACTCGTGAGCTTCATCCTCAATTGCAAATTCAGTTGCATCTTTCTTGTTCTTGCTTGTGTTCTCGATTCATTGGCAGGATTAGCCTTCGTGGCGAGGTCAGCGGGCAGCGCACGGTTGATAACGAAGGACGCGTGGTGCTGCGATTGCAGGGGTTTTGATCATGCCGATCGAGAAGCCGGATCGTGTGTGTCTCGCGCCGCCTAATCGACTTATCCTCCACCTGACAGAAGTTCGGGCAACCCCGTCCCCATCAGATCCACCGACCATCCCAGGTGCTGCAAACCATCCCGTTCTCTTGGCCATTTGCGGTCTGGGGGCGACAGAGGGCTTCACCCATCTGTTCGTTGCCATTGACAAGTTCACCAAGTGGGTTGAAGCCGATGCAGTGCGTGCCATCACGGCTTCTGCTGCTATCAGGTTCATGCGTGGGATCTTTACCCGCTTCGGAGTCGCTAATCGCATCATCACCGACAACACACCCAATTCACCAGTGCGGCATTCCTGGAGTTCTGTGAAGAGATGGGCACTATGGTATGTTTCGCCTCGGTGGCCCACTCGAGGAGTAATAGTCAAGCGGAGCGTACTAACGCGTTGGTATTGAGGGGCCTCAAAACTAGAGCGTTTGACCGGCTCCACAAGCGGGGAGCGCGGTGGACAGACAAACTTTCGACTGTGTTGTGGTCGCTTCGAACCACACCCAGCCGAGCGACTGCAGAAACACCTTTCTTCCTAGTCTATGGGGCAGAAGCTATCCTTCCGTCCGAGCTGTCATTAGGCTCCCCGCGCGTTTCGACGTTCAGCGAGGAGGGCTCAGAAGACCAGCGCCGAGAAGAAGTCAACCTTCTGGAGGAAGTGCGTGACCAGGTGGCTTTGCGTGCTGCTCAGTATCAGTAGAGACTTAGGCGATACCACGCCACCCAGGTCCACAAGAGAGCACTGGCAGTGGGCGACCTCATCTTGTGTAGAATTCAGGCGCAGTCAGGCCGCAACAAGCTATCTCCCCTGTGGGAGGGCCCCTTTAAGGTGGTCTCAGTCTCTCGGCCTGGGGTGGTCCAGTTAGCCACTGAGGACGGCCAAGAGCTGGCGAACTCCTAGAACTTAGAAGTATTGCGGAAGTTCTACCCCTGAGAACTGTAAGTGCCCAGCAGTTTGCCCTGATCAGCTCAAGGATGCGATCTCCCTCCATTAGCTGATCGGTGATGGCCGATAATCAGTTAAGTTATTTGCCTTGTGGGCTTGTGGTCTGTCTTTCCCGCTTATGCCCTGGTGGGTCACGTTTTGCGTGGTTGTCATGGGTACCGATAGCTCGGCGGCTCCTTGTCGATAAGTGGTAACACCCAGCGCTTGCGTCGGGCAGGGACGGGTGACCAGGGGCGAGTTCAGCACGGTGTTCAATGCAGCTAGTACACCCCGGGTTGTCATCGCGAGCACCGCTGGCCCAAAACCACTCCTAGGGACCTGCTACCTTGTCACGCAGCGCCATGGTCAGGTTCCGAGAGATCGCAAGGATTTAAGTTCCAAAAGGCGATGGGGCACTGACAACCCCGCGCGGGGACTAATGCTCTTTTGGTCTATTCTCTGCGTGTCTTGCGTATTGTAGCGGCTATGTGCGATTGCAGGGAAAGTGCCAGAGCATTGACTTGATCTGAACCCTTGGACCCGCATTATGGCAAGATCAGGGGCTGGTTGCCTGGTGGTTGGGTCGAGCAGATGCAGGCAAACACACACAAGCAGGCATTCAGGTAAAGGCAAAATACGGTAGTTTCATTTAGTTTGACAAAAGGTGTATGTACAGGGCTACAAAAAAAAGAGAGAAATGAAGAAGACAAGAATGGCCGCCCGGGCCATCAGTTGTTGTCGGCGACCTGGATGTGCTCGGTTGTAAGATCGAGGATGCCGACTAGAGGGGGGTGAATAGGCGGCTTTAAAAATTTCTTTAATGATTAGTTAAAATCTCGCCTATTTATCCCTATGTCAAAACCTAAATAAAAATCAATGCGGAAGCAATAAACTAAGATTTTGACAATTAAGCCTAAGTCAACTAGGCTCACTAAGTGCACTAGCTAATGATGCCTCTACTCAAGCAAACACAAAGAGACACATCGATGTTTTACCGTGGTGTTCGGAGACTTGCCGGTCTTCTCTAATCCACGTTGAGGCTAGCCCAAACCACTTTGGACCGGCTCCACAAATTGAGCACCCGCCTCAATTCCACTAGTGGTTGCTCTTTCCCGCTCCGGGTAGGCGAGCACGGACCTTCACAACTTGCCGGGGCTTCTCACAACCTCCGTCGAGAAGCTCACCGTGCACGATGCCTCCACGCCATCTAGGTATCGGCAAACACCAAGAGTAACAAGCCAAGCCTTCCGCTTGAACTTCACCTAGTTCAACACATGCACTCCAGTGATCACCAACTGCAACACATGCACAATGGCTCCCTCAAGTGCAACACATGCACAAGAGGCTCTCAATCCACTTCCTAATTGCAACACATGCAATTAGGGCTCACTCTTAGCTCAAGAATCAAATTGGAGAGTGAAACAAATGCACAACTCAACCACAAAGAGCAATGGACTCTCCAAAACCCCAACAACCACCAAATGCCAGCCCCCAAGGCTCCTTATATAGCCCCAACAAGAAAAACTAGCCGTTAGGGGGCAAAATGGGCAAAAGTGCGCAGAAGACCCGGTCATACCACCCTAGGGCCGGTATGACCGCTCCTCAGAGCCCAACGGCTAAAAAACTAGCCGTTACTCGGAAAAACCCGGTCATACCGAACATGGGGCGGTCATACTGCTCACCGGTGCTACCGCTCACACCCCGGTGGTACTGGACATAAAAAATACGAAGAAAACCCTTCTTTGTAATTTTCACACCGGAAGAGCCCCATTCTTACCGGAGGCCGGTATGACCGGAGAGGGTCCGGTCATATCGAAAATCGGTATGACCACAGGTGGTCCGGTCATACCACTGAACCAGCCACTAAAGCGCTCATAACTTTTTACTCCAAACTCCGATTTAGGTGATATTTGATTCTATGCAAAGCTTATAACGAGGGCTATAATCTCCATCTATTTTCAAGATTTAAGCAACCATAGATATTTTTAAATATCACCAAAACCAAACTCTAATGTAGTCATTCAAGTCTAAAATCTGATTTTTCGAAATCCCTCACATAGACTTGACGAAGGGCATGACTACAAGCTAGAAAGAGTAAATGAGATCAAATATTGAGCCATGTGATGATCAACTCATGATCAAAATAATTTTTGCAAAACATATTTGCAAATTTTAATCACATGCTCTAAGATCAAATGAATACCAATATTTTGCAAAACATATTTGCAAATAATCCGGAAAGCTATAAGATCAATCCTCTAGCCATGTAAGGATCAACACATAATCCCGACACTTTGCAAAACACATTTGCAAATGCCAACACATGCTTTAGGATTGAAACCCATAACCTCTAGCTTATTTGCAAACCACATTTGCAAATAACAAATCAACATTTTGCAAACACAAAACATAAACTTTACTTAGCCTTTGTGATGATCAACACATGATCAAGTCACAAGCTAAAACACCGATGTATGAGCTCTCACCTTTTGCAACACATGCAAAACTTAGCTCCATGCAAAAACCAAATCGATTAAGATTCAGTAAGAAGCAAGCATGAGCTCCCTTATTTGCAACACATGCAAATACTTAGCTCATGCAAAATCCAAACAAAGAGAGTGAGCTAGAGTGAACCAGATTGAGTTCATCAACACATGATGAAGCTCAAGCTAAAAGACCCAACCCCTCTTAATAGTACGGCACCTAACTAGCAATCCGGTCTCCCATCCAAAAACTGAGACCGGTAAAAGACTAGAAAAACATCCTTAGCCCTAGCTAGTTATACCTTTGCTTCTAGCGATCCATTTGGAGCTTTTATGATTTCCAATCATCTTCTCTCCATGATCAAATCTTCTTCTTCTTATTCATCAATACATGAACCTTCTCTAGCCCTTCTCTTCACTTCGGGATCACTTCTTGAAGCTCATCAACACATGATGACTTCTCATTCCCGATTCTTCATTATCTTGGACTCAACCTATTTCACAACTCATGGAAAAGGTTAGTCCAACAAACATGGTTGTCTCAATCATCACTTGCACTCCATTAACACATAATGGATGCCTCTAAGATTAATTGAGCACAACCCAAATCAATTTGAATGATTAAATGATATCTTGAGTACTTTGATGCAACTAATGCTTCATTATACTCAAGAACTTTTGATTGCCCTAGGATCAACAAAGTGAACCATCAACTCATGATTAGTTCTTTATTGATTTAATGGCAACCGAACACAATTTAAATTACATTATACTCAATTTGATGTAATGTAATGATCCAAATATTATATTATGTGGTGGAAAAGGATCAATACATTTTAAACCATCAACTATAGAATAAACTCCATTAGGTAATGTGCATATAAATAATTGAACTTGAAATCAATATGCACATAATTAATCTTAGATAGAATTTGAGTTTATCCTATATTAACCTGAGTATACTACAACTACACAAGTTATATATACTCAAAAGGTTGTTTCAAAGTAATGATCCTGATATAGAAAGATGAATTAGATCAATACTATTGAAACATCAAGGTAAAGTATGAACTCCCCCTAAATGTGTGCATTCATGTATATATGGAATTGAAAACATTATGCACATCTTGATGCCTAAATAATGGTAGAGTTCATCCTTTAACTTGAATCCAAAATATGCATTAAGATATCATAAAATGAATTCAAGTGCATACCTTGGGTTTTCCATTTTTCAATGAGATGAGACTTAATTAAAGATATACTCAATAAAAGAGTTAGTCTCATATTTAGATTTGTCATTAATTAACAATTGAGACTAATCAATATTATGATTATCAAAAGAGTTTAGTCTCAATATTAGATTTGTCATTAACACCAAAACCAAATTAATGGAGTTTGAACTTTCATCGGTGTCATCCCCCGCTTCCTCCTCCGCCACCGCAGCGTCGAGGGCCGGGTCCTCCACCTTCATCAGCCCGGCCATGTACTCTGCGGTTTCGAGCACCCTCTCTTGCGCTTGGGCCTCATCACCTTCAATTCCAGCCACGGTGGACATGGGGTGGAAGGAGGCGTCGCGGCTGGCACAGCAGGCCAGTATGTACTCCACAGTGGCGACTGCGACCTCCCGCCCTTCTCGAGCGGAGCGGACGGACAGGGCGGCGGGTAGGCCGGCAAGAGTCTCGGCAACCCAGGTGATGCAATGGGCGTACTGCATCGCTGAGGGCTCTAGTGGCTCGCTCAACCTCACCCCCAGGGGCAGTAGGCTCCTGACCATGCAATGGTAAGCAGGACGAAGCATGACAGTGAGGTTGTGTAGCGTGCGGTGCAGTTCATCTTCGGCTCGCTTCCGCGCCGCTTTGGCCTCCTGTGCCTGGGCGAGCAAGGCCGCCCCACTCGCCCTCTCCTGTGCCAGCAGGGCCGCCCCTCTCTCCCTCTTTTGCGCCAATTCCTCGCGCAGCAGCACCATCTGTTGAGTCATCTGCATCTCTTGCTGGGTGGCTGCCGTGAGCAGGGCGCCCGAGGATGCATGCACGCTGCTGAGCTCAGTGAGTAGTCTTTTCACGGGAGGCGGGGTGGTGGGCGCCAGAGCGGAAGAGGCGGAGGAAAGCGACGGCGTCGCATGAACTACTTGGTATTTGGGTGGCACAAGGGCAGGGTTCCCGCTGCCTCAGCAGGCAAGGCGGGCTCCAGGCTTTCCGAAGCGCCGAGGGGGTCACCCTGGGAGGCATCAGGAAGCTGAAGGAAGACGACGGGAGATCAAGCCCGCCCTGCGGGGCGGCAGCAAGGGCTCCTGGTGTTGGTGGAGTCGGTGCCGGGGCAGGAGCAGAGGACATCGCCGCGTCTGATGAAGACCCCACTTCAGTCGTGCTTGAAGGCACTGTGGGGCAGGAGGGGGCGGGCGTCCAGTCGTCGCTACGGGGCCTCTTTGGGTCTACACCCAGGGCGTCCCAGGAGGACGGCTGCTTGCCCGCGCTCTGGTTGTCCACCGGGGCCAGATCCCTGATTGTCAGGGGGCGCGGGGCGGCAAAGCCGTGAGCCTAGTGGAATCCATTGCCGGGAGCGATTTGATGATCCGGAGATGCTCCGCGAACTCTAGATCGCAGAGTGGCCGGACCTCGGCCGGGAAGTCTGAACCGCTTGGCATTGGCGGTAGCAACCTGGCCAGCCATTTGGTGATCGTAGGGGCGTCCAAATTCCGTGCACCAGGAGAAAGAGAAAAGTTTACCGATTGATGGCGACCACAAAAGATTAAAAGAAAAGGAGAACAGAAACTTACGGCCCGGGTGAGTGCGGGTCATGTCGTCGTCGCCCGTGTACTGCCATGTCGGTCAAGCGCGCCAGTGCAGGGGGCTGATCCTCCGGGTCATGAAGTCCTGGACCATCAATGCCCCGGTTAGCCCAAAGTCTCGCAGCCGGTTGATGCGGGCCACCATCGTCTAGAGCTTCACTGTCTCCTCAACGGGTGAGCCCCAGTTCTCGATGGCTTCTGCCGGTGCGAAGGGCACCTCCAGGGCTTCGAGACTACTATCGTCGTCGGCGTACAGCCACTCGCTTCGCCATGCCTTCCAGTTGGTCTTCGTCTAGAAGAGGATGTAGCGGGAGGCCGATCCGTCGCGAAGGCGAAAGTGGCAGCTCCCCGCGACTCCGCTGTCTGTGGAGCCACAGAGAGTGTAGAAGAAGTGGAAGAGGGGGAGATTGGGCATTACCCCCAAGAACATCTCGCAGAGGTAAGCGAAAGTGGAGAGAATGAGAACGGAATTGGGAGTGAGATGAAGATGGTGGATCTCGTAGAAATGAAAGACGGTGAGGAAGAACTCGGAGATGGGCGGAACCAGGCCCGCCAGCAGCGCCGAGGAGAAGACGACAATCTCCCCGGCGTCGCACCGCGGTGTGAGGGTTCCGTGGCGTGGGCGAAGGGAACCCTCGGCGGCGGTCCCGGAGTGTGAGGGTTCCGTGGCGTAGGTGAGGGTTCCATGGCGTAGGTGAGGGTTCCGTGGTGTAGGCGTAGGTCGAAGCGGGAAATGGCTGCGCCATTCGAGCGGAGCAAGGTCTTTGGGCAAGGAAGTTGAGGGGGCAAGAAAAAAGACGGAGGAGTCGAAAAGAGCGTGAACCGCCGGTCATGGGCGCGCATATTAATAGGTTTCTCGCGCTAGCGATTCACGAAAAGGCGAAAGTGCGCAACGCTTTGGGTCTCGAGAGAAGGCGGCGGAAGTGGAGAGGACTAGAGCGGTGGCGCGCATAGGAATGGTGGACCCGTCCAGGAGCACGCCAACATTAAAGAGGTCTGAAAGAGCTGTCGCGCGCTCTAGGACGGGCCCGGGGGCTACTGTCGGCATACTTTACGCCGGGGTACCTTTCCGCCACGGTCAGGAGGGGCCACGAGTGCCGAAGCGTGGCAGCTTGGCGAGCAGGCGGGCGACCAGGCCCCGACGCCAGGTGGCCAGTCCATGTGGTCGGTCGACAGAGTTAGAAGGTACTCGGGGGTCTGCTGTTGGTCAGGCATGGAGGCATACATCGAAGGAACGAGGGAGCTTCGCCTCGATGTCTTCTCTCCCGACACACCATGTCAGAACCATTGAATGTGCGTGGCTTTGCTGATGGTATGATAGCTTATCCATCTAACGTCCGGCATCTAACCCGTCGCATGCAAGTCGCCTCCCGGGCGGAGTCAAGTTTTTAGAGAAGGATCCACCCTTCTACACTAGCAAAGATCTCGATGACTAGCCCGCTACCCTAGTCGGTTGCCTATAGCAGATTTGCTAGGTCCTACTAGTTCTTTTGCTTTTTCACTGCTATATTTTCAGTTAGCATGCGAGCCATTAAAATTGTAAAACTTTGATAATTAAATGAATACATTACATTTGATATGTTGTGGTATTAACTTTGTTTACTATGTACTAGCTTTTCCTGAAATATGTAATGACCCTCATTTTTGACATAAAATGTTAAAATGAGAATCTATGTGCATACAGTGCTAGTCCTACAATTAGTGGCTAGCACGCATATATTGCAGCGTAAAGAAGCAAAAAGTCTTGTAGTGTGTCCATCCGACTCTCAGGCAACTAACAAGATATAATCCCTAGAAAGATCATTTCATCGAAGTTCTTGTATCCTGCAACGAAATCTAATCTTCAGAGTCTTGTTTTCTTTTCCATCTAAAACAATAAATTAAGCAAGATTAAGTACTTTCGTACTCAGTAATTAAGACTTAAGGTAGTATTTGCAAAATGCAATAATGTAAGTTTATGTCAAAAGAGGTTTCTACGATTAATTTGTATAAAGAAAAAATTAATTTGTAAATCAAGTAGTAATTTACAAAACAGAATTTGTAAAAGCAAGTTTGACCGATATGAAAATAACATGTATGTAAAGTGTAAAGTAACAACTCATAGTCCTCCATAATTGTTAGTACCGTGTCATTTTATTGCCATTCCCTGGTATTTAATCTGAAACAAACACTTCCAACAAGTGTCTCCAAATCAAACCATTTAGAAAATACCAAAACTTCTAATTAGTACGGGTGCACCAAGTGTCCATTGACCGCAAGAATGGGTTTTTGAAAAGATTTACAATCTATAGAGGTGTACAACTTTACCCACAAGTCATGTCCTTTTCTTTTTACAACTATTTTCACGCACCTTTGGCGTTGTGGCCAGAAAATTAATGACGAAAACCTTTACATTACCAAGGTTAACTTTGCACTAGCCTGGTAATGACAAACCCATACTATGGCGGCAGAAGATATTGATACACACGGTATGATAAATGGTTTTTGCATCCCATTATCTTGCTTATCTCCATAGCATGACGTACACCGTTGTATCGGTAAATGCTTATTCCATTATCACTTCGGTGTGGATGTCCCTTCGAGCAAATTTACACCAGAATGCCCGTACTACTCCAGCCTTCCAATGTGCAAAATTAAACTAGATAACTTAATTGTTTTAAGGTTGTATCATACCAGCACTTGTGGTTGTACGATAATTCTTGGATATAACATGCACTACATTCGGTCCTTAATCCGACATGGGCGATAATCTCCCCTACACTACGTGCAAACCACATGCACATCCGGCTATTGCTAGTAATTGTCCGCGTTAAAATTATACTTTTATTTTGAGTTTTTATGCTAAAATAGTAGAAACCATCATTACATCCCAATATTACAAAGTTTTATCTGATCAGTTTATCCAACTTGTTCATTCCAAATCTAAAGCATGGCTAAACATGATTATTAATCATTGCATATACCCAAATTGACATTTTATATTGTCTAATTTTAATTTCTAGGTTTATTAAGGTTCATAGGTCAATATTTATTAAGGAAGAACCATGAAATATGCGTACAAAGTTTGGGAAAATAGCCAAAAAGCCGAAACGTAAGAAGGGTGAGCCTCTGATCATTTGGAAAAGGAGGTCTATTTTTTTAAGCTACCATATTGGAAGGACTTATTGTTGCGGCATAATCTAGATCCAATGCATATAGAGAAGAATGTATGTGATAACACAACTAACACACTTTTGGGAATTGATGGGAAGTCCAAGGATAACTTGAATGCTCATTTGGACCTTCAGTCTCTGGACATTAGAAGAGATATCCATCCTGTTGAAGCAATAGATAATTCACGAGATGAACTTTTCTTACCTCCAGCGCCCTACACCATGGACACATCCGAGAAGTTATTTTGTGAAGTACTCACAGGAGTCAAGTTCCCTGATGGTTATGCATTTGATATACGCCATAATGTGCATGTTAATGAGAAAAAGATAGTTGGGCTAAATAGCCATGGAAACCATATTTTTATACAAGATTTACTTCCACTTTGTGTGAGAAGGATACTGCCAGACAAAGTTAGTGCAGCGCTGATTTGTGTAAGCAATTTTTTCAAGAAAATATATTCACCAGTAATTTGTCCAAGTGCTATGCATACACTAGAATCAGAAATAGTAGAGACCATGAGCCTTTTGGAGACTATATTTCTCCCATCTTTTTTTGACCTCATGGTACATTTGATGGTTCATCTTCCTGCCCAAGCAAGAGTTGCTGGCCCGATACATTTTTGAAATATGTACCCTGTGGAGAGGTATTTGATGAGGTTGAAGGGCTATGTCCGCACTAGATGTCATCCGGAGGGATCGATTGCAGAAGGCTATTTGTTTGATGAGAAACTTACATTTTGTTCTCGCTATTTACATGGTGAGACTAGATTTACTCATCAAGTACGAAATGAGGTTGTTCATATGGATATCAGTAGCACCACTACTTTCTTCTACAAAAATATTGGTCGAGGATTGGTTGGGAAGCGCATCGTGACATTAGACCGCAAATCTTGGGTCCAAGCACATAGATATGTCCTGTTCAACTATGACCACATAGAACCGTACCTAAGGTAAGCTATGTAATTTATTTTCACACAGTATAATTTTAATATAATTTAGTATTAATGCGACCATTATTTGCAGCAAGCATCTTGAGTATCTTTCATCGGTTGGTCATAATGAACTAGACATCAATCTTTTGCACCATGAGACCTTCTATGAGTGGTTCACATCGAATGTAAGTAGTCATATGACTTGGCCCAACTTTTGATTACACATTGAATATGAATTTATTTTAACAAAGATATTAATTTTTTATTGGTGGAAACAATTGGTGAGGAAGTATCAAAAGAGATAAAAATTTTAGCTAACGAGCCGAACATAGTTGCACGGACATATGATAGCTATGCTATAAATGGGAAAAAATTCCATACAGAAGCCTATGATGAGGGTAGACCGGTTCAATGTAGTGGGGTAGATCTTATTGCAAAGACAACAAGTTTTAAAGGAAGAAACAGTGATAAGGCTGTAATTCGAGACAAGACATATTATGGTGTTATAAAAGAAATTCTTGAGCTAGACTATCAACATCAAGGAAGTGTAGTATTGCTCAAATGTGACTGGGTAGATAACCTCATAGAAAACCAATGGGTGAAAACTGATAAATTCGGTGTTACCACCGTTAATTTCAAGCATTTGTTCAATACCGGCAAAAATGTATCAGATGAGCCTTTTATTTTAGCTTCACAAGCAACTCAAGTTTATTATGTGAAAGATCCCATTGATCCGAGTGGTTTCTTTGTTGTTCGATCAAAAGCGACATGACATCTATGACATGCATGATGTAGAAGTTGGCAATTACTTGCTAGACTTGCATACAAAAGCACAAGCGATTGTTTCCATGTGTGGTATTGATTGTGTTAGAGCTGATATAGATGGAATAATGGTTAGGAGAGATGCAAAAAAACCTACAAAGTAAGGCTTGTCTATATGTATTTATATAGAACTACATAATGTTTAGTACTAATTTTTGTAACTCTTTTAACATGCTTCAGAGGAACAATGTTAAGCATAAGAGGAAAGGCCAATGAAGGACATGGCAACGCATATGACCTTCAAAGAGATGCAAACATTGCAAAAAACATGGAGGTCATGCGATCTCTTAATATTCCTTCATTGAAAGCTGCTAAAGGGTCCGAAGCAAACACATCGCATCGTTCTAAGAAGGCAGCAAAGGTTGTCTTCTTAATCATCTTTTTATGTGCCATTTTTTGGCAGTTTAACAAATTTCTCAATGTGCCATTTTCTTGTAGACAACTCCATGCACAAACGATGCTGCATATGAAGGTCCTATTTTGCAATCGAGGGGGAGAGAAAGTCATGATAATCAAGAGGATGCTGATAGCGAAGACTTTGTATGTGAAGATCACGAGCAACCAAATGGCACAGAAGGTATGTGAAGATGACGAGTAACCAAATGTGCCTTTTGTTTGGTGTGTGTATTCACCTACAAACTGCTCGATGCATATTCTGAGTTGTCTCTTGTCATACTCGGTGTGACGGCAATTAAAAAAAGGAAAGGGAGGGGCATAACCTTGAAGCAGAACATATATTCAAGCGCAGGTGGACCGAAAAGGAAAATAGACCTCAATGAATATGGGCAACCTGTTGGTACATACAGTAAAGAATTTGGCAATTTCATTGGAACAATGGTGAGAAAGCTTATTCCTATTGCCTATGATGACTGGAGACTAGTAAATCCTGACAAGAAGTTTGAAGTTTGGACTAAAACTAAGGTATTATAATTCCTTTTGAACTTAGTTTTTCAGTCAACACCTATGTGAAGGGTAGATTATGTTGTACTCTATCTGCAAACAAAAAATCGGCCATAAATTCTATACAATTTACAGCATGCTTTGGCCATAAATTCATAAATGTAAATATGTACTGCTTATGACATAATTCTATACCATTTACAGCATGCTTCAAACACCTACTGCTTATGACTTCTTATGTTCATACAGACTTCTTTTGAGGTGGATGATGCTACTTTTGATTATGTCATAGCATCAGCATCAAAGAAATGGAAGGAATTTAAAACAGACCTAAAGAGCAAGTACTTCGATGACACATTGAGTGATGAGGAACTTATGGCAAAAAGGGATGGTAGAGTAAAAGAAAGTGATTGGAAGTGGCTTATTGATTCTTTGGAGGTCTCGGAATCAAGTAAGGCATAATTTTCATTCAATTCCTTCCATATGGATTGCTACACTTAAAGGTACTCATTTTATTTATGTTGCAGGCTCGAACCATGAGAGCTAAAGAGAGCCGCTCAAGGTGTCCTTGGTACATCTTATGTAAAGAAGAGTTACGCTTCGTGTTGGGCACGAATCGGTAATTTGACTGAATCAAAAACTAAAATTTCCTTGCTGAAAATTCTGACATGATGTAACATACTACATTGCTTGTAGGGTGAGAAACAGGGATACCCAGCTAGGAGAGATGAAATCTTTATTGAAACACATGTACATCGAACTAAAAATAGAGATCCTCTACCTGGAGCAGATTCACTAATTGTGAGTTTTTTTTGCAAAATTTGCATATGCATTGTTAGTTGCATGAAGATAATTATGTACTCGCTGTTTTGTAGAACAAACTTAAAGAAGTAGTTGGAAACAACCCAGAATTGAAAGAAAAGAGTATTCAAGATGGTGATTTATATGCACATGTTTTTGGAGAGAAGGAGCCAAGAGGACGTGTTCGTGTTTTAGGCTTAGGACCAACTCCAGCAGAAGTGGGTACTCCTAAAACACAAAGAAAAATATCCACCAAGCTTCAATTGGCAATGCAAGCTCAACGACAATCTGGTGAAGAGATTATAGCTTTGAGACAAGAACTGAGTCAAATGAAAGAAGAAATGAAAGACGAAATGAACAAACAATTCCAAAAATTCATGGAAGTTTTTCAAGATATGCAAAATGTGGAAAGGACATCGCACCATGGCTCTAATTCTGGACACTTGGTAAAAATTTGCATACCTCTTCAGTGGAAGATATTAGATTAAACACTTTCTTTCAATTGATTAACTCTTCTAATATTTTTTTCTTTGCTTTAGAACTCAAGGACCTGTGAATCACCTATTGATAAGGAGCCAAATGATTACTGCGGAGTGGGTGAGTTTGCATACAGACAAAATGTGGAAGAAGAGGGCATGTCTCCTCTTCATAGGCGAGTTGTGAACACAAGGGTACTTCCAATACATCGTGAACCATTTCCTAGTGAAGATGATAACCTTGTCATTTCTCATCTTGTCATATAAGTAGTTATATTTTATCTTTCATATTCTTCATACTTTAAAAAATGCAATATGTGATGCAGGTGGAAGAAGAGGACATCTCTCCTGTTCATAGGCAAGTTGTGAACACAAGGGTACCTCCAATACATCGTGAACCATTTCCTAGTGAAGATGATAACCTTGTCATTTCTCATCTTGTCATATAAGTAGTTATATTTTATCTTTCATATTCTTCATATTTTAAAAATACAATATGTGATGCAGGTGGAAGAAGAGGACATCTCTCCTGTTCATAGGCGAGTTGTGAACACAAGGGTACCTCCAATACATCGTGAACCATTTTCTAGTATAGATGATAACCTTGTAATTTCTCATCTTGTCATATAAGTAGTTATATTTCATCTTTCATATTCTTCACATTTTAAAAATGCAATATGTGATGTAGGTTCAGAATGAGGTAATATTATATGCTATGGTCAGATCAGACACTCCCGTGGGTAAGGCAACTATTCTATCAACTAACCCAAACACCAAGGTAGGAGGTGTTTGTCTTGGAAGAGAGTTTTATGAAGTTCGTGTGGATACGGTTTTCAAAAAAGATGTTGATCTACCACGACCACATGGTGATTTGACTACTATAGCACATGCTCACAAGAAGCGTATTGCCTGGCCAAGCAATAAAGTAATAATCAAGACTATGCAGTGTTTATGCTAATATTTAATACATAACAAGCTACTAACTTGTAAATTTTTATGTAGATGAATCCTACCAAGAAGCCATCTTGCTCCCATACAGCAGGTACCCACTAGCTAGTAATCATTTGTCACTTTAGTATAATTATCAGTTGTTTTTCTTCAATGCTATTGTGAATTAGTTTACAGTAGGGGAAACATAACACATAGGGGCTGTTTCGTTTATGGATGACCAGGCCTTCTTTGCTGCACCTCTTTTGCTTGATTCCTTCCTCCCTTTCTTTTCATTCTGCTGTTGTTATGCATTCTCAGTTTCCATGGCTGCAAAAATGCGACATCATCAGCTTAGACATTTTGAAACGGTATGGCCAGAGAAGAATACTTTTTCTCCATCTCACTAACCTTAAGGTTTGAAACTTCAACAATTTCATTGCACTACGCTAATTCCATCTCGGACCTCTAGGAGATTCCAGACAAGAAGACCAAATCCACGAGCAATACAAACCAACAAAATCAGATATGAAACTAGCTAGTAGAACGTAAGGGCTATTCTAAGTAGAAACTAGATATGCAAAGTCTTGTTATTTCATTTTCCCCTGGTCTGAGTATTTTATACTCATTACAACTGATTCCATCTGAAGGAAAGCAAAAGCAGTAAAGCATAACAAACTCGGTAACAAGAACTGCAGTCAAAAGAAGATTACAGCCACTTTTGTCGGTGTTCACTGTTAAAGGTAATTAGCTAACAACCAGCCATCGCTGCCTGTGATCAAATCATGACCATCGAGTCTAATTTAAATGAAATCGTCGAAGCGGTAAGACTGATGCCATCTTCGCACTGTTCTTCTTCCTCCTCACAGACGTCCCGACAATTGCCGCTCCTCAAGCAAGCACTTGTCCTCAAGGCATCTGTTATATAGATATCACATAAAATGGGAAAACTCCTGCTTTTATTGTCTTGAGTCATCAAGTCCTCTGCTAATATTGGTGGGCTCATAGTTTGGATAGTAAATCAGTATGGCTCTGGTGATCTTGCAGTGGGCGCTCTGGAAAGGTGAAAGGATCTTCCTCTTGATGCTATTGTTTATACTTCAGTTTTTAGTTATTTTTTTGGTAGCATGTCCATTTTTTCCTGTTAATATAGCCTGTACATATGGCTTTCGGCCAAGCCAGCAAAAAGGAGTGAGACAAGTGCTGCCCCCCACTTCCCATTCTCACTAACAAAGAGGAAATCCAACCAAGCAAAAGAGAGAGTGACCAGCACTCATACCATTCCCCATTCTCAGTCGAAACCAAGAAATCAGTAGTAGTAGCCATTTCTTTTCCATCTGCCAAACACAGGAGCAACAAGACCAAAAGCAACAAGATCAAGAACTAGGAGCTAGGCCGGCCAGGGAGCAAGGAGAGAAGAAGCTGCCGAGCCAAGAGGAAGAAGGAAAAACTCGGCTCCCTCTTCACTGCCCCCATCAACCTCAACGTCATCACAGCACCAAGTTCATTTAGCAAGAGCACCACATTTTGCCAGTAGAGTAAAGAGGGTAGCAAAATCAGTAGATCCTAGTGGACCTAGTTGGTCTCAAAGGGATTGAACCCTGGTAGCTCGCGAGGAGCATCCTAGATAGCTAGTATCGACATCCTCGCCCCCCAACCTAGAGTTCGACCCCATTTTCATCATGGATCTTTACCTGTGAATCTTACCTCGTGTTAACCAAAGTATCGAAACCTTGAAGAACTCACCTCAAAAGAATGAGCTAGCAACCAGTGGAGACCAAAACTCAAAAGCAAAGAAAAGGCCAAAAACCCCCGTTCTTCATGAGCTAGGGCTAGCTCATAAATCCCTAAATGGGATTCAGCTAGGGGTTGCCAAATGGAAGAAAACAAGTAGAGAGAGAGGTAGAGGAGAGAGGAGAAACCAGTAGAGGCCGGGCCAAGGGCCGGCTGAGAGGAGTAGAGCTCAGGGAAAAGAGCAGCCGAGGGGAAAAGGCCGTGGGGACCCACTATCTATTTTTGTTTTTGTTATTGTTTGAAATTTTGATCATTTCATGCTTCTATTTTGCCCTCTATCTTCCTATTCCTCTCTAGTTTCTAGTATTCTTTAGTGATATCAGTCAATGTTGTTGTATGACTCGTTATGTGCATATGCAGATATTAGGGTTCTTGGTTTCCTTTCTGTTTCCATGTGGACAATGGTTGGCTGCCATGCAAGCATTCTCCTCATTCATCTGAATACTTTGGACCTATGGAACACTGTGATTTGTCATGTGAACATGTGATTGGTTGGCCAAAGCAGTGTCTTGCATTTTCTGTTTGAAGTAGAGGCGTGTTGTGGTTGATGTCTGATGACTTGTTTTGCAAGTTTGTGCTTTCTCCTTTTGTTGTTACTTTGGTTTTGGAATAGCAGCCATTTCTGTCCTTCTAAGAAAATATGCATTCAGAAGATATTGTTTTACCTTTTGATCATTATTTTTTTGGTCTGTCCTGTTCTTGAATGACTATGATGACGTGTTGTGGTTGATGTCTGATGACTCATTTTGCAAGTTTGTGCTTTCTCCTTTTGTTGTTACTTTGGTTTTAGAATAGCAGCCATTTCTGGCCTTTTAAGAATAAATACGCATTCAGAAGATATTGTTTTACCTTTTGACCATTATTTTTTGGGAGATTTAGATATTTGCCACTCTTCAATTTCAAACTTCGACGCCATGTACAAATCATGCCACTGGAGTGGCATTTTTTGTACATGGCGTCGAATTTTCACGTTGAAGGGTGGCAAATATCCAATTAATTCTTATTTTTTTGGTCTGTCATGTTCTTGAATGGCTATGATGATTTTGCTGCCCCTTGAGAGCGTTTAACACGATCTGAATCGCTTCGTGTGTTTTCTTCAGTTTGCTGCTAAACTAGGAGGGCTTGTTCCACTGCAAGTAACCAGTTTAGCAGATAGCTATTCCTGGTGTTGCTGCTGCTGTTATATGTTGGAATGAACAACCTACTAAACAGTTTATGGAGAGAGAGAGAGAGAGTTTAAATGGTGCTTCCACCATAAGTTGTACACTATACCACAACACATCATTAGCGTCGGACGTCTGACGGCAATAGTGGGTAAATGCCAATAGAAAAGAAGTCGGCAAAAGTTTGCAACTGATGACTAGCCGGGAATTGTCTGTACAATGTCAGCTGGTCAGTCGGCAATAATACTTATTATTAGCGACGGACCGTGCATTGGTTAAATTAATTTTTCCTGTCCTACAGTCAGTCGGCAAAAGTGAATAAAGTTTTCCTGTCTTAGAGTTAGTCAGAAAAAATACGTCGGTAATTATTGGAGCGCGCGCGCACAGGGGTGAAAAAAATTAGCGCCAAAACTTATACCCTAATCCCCTCATCCCGGCCTGTATCGATCTCTCTCCGCACACACCAAATCAATCGATCAATTGGCTGCGCACGCGCCTCCTCCCCTTCCTCTCCGCCGCCGCCTCCTCCTCCCCGGCCTCTCCGTGCCGCCTCCTCCTCCCCGGCCTCTTCGCCGTCGCATCCGCCTCCCCGTGCTCTCCACCGCCGCCTCCTCCTCCCCATCCTCTCCGCCGCCGCCTCCTCCCCGGCCTCTCCGCCGCCGCATCCACCTCCCCATCCTCTCCACCGCCGCGTCGTCCTCCCCGTCCTCTCCGCCTCTACCTCCTCCTCCCCGCTGCCTTCCCCCCACCGTGTCGCCGACCTCCATGCCGTCGGGCTCCTCCCCCACCTCGCGGCCAGTTGGCGCCGCCACCTCCTCGCGCTGCCCTCCTCCCTCACTGTGCCGCCGACCTCCACGCCACGGGCTCCTCCCCCACCACGCGGCCAGTCAGCGTCGCCTCCTCCTCGCGCTGCCCTCCTTTGTGATCACTCCGTTGATCCCTCGTCCGACTGAGACCGGCAGGTAAATTATTGTTGGAAGCAATTGTACTCTTGCAGTGAAACTCTTAGTATGGGTGAGCTTGATAGCTGATGCCCTTTGTTTGGGGAAGTTCTTTTTCTAAATGTTATGATATGAGTAATAGTTAACAAAAGTATAAACCTGACTATGGTTGAATTGGCAAATGATAATTTGTTCGGTAGAACTGAATTATTTCATTTCTTTAACAGTACAAAGAAAAATGAAATATGTGATGCGTGAAGGCATCTCATGATAGAAGCAAGACCGTTACAATTGAAGGCCAATTTGTAGTGGTTGTGCTCTCTCGCACTACATAATCTACTTAGTTTCGTGAATGTTCTTGATTCTAGTAAAATTTTGTGTTATGGGTCCAAAAATATGCTTTCAATCAACTGTTACATCCAAAGTGGAAATAAAGTGATTTTGAAAAGCCAATGGCCACCGCAATGCCAAACGAAACCTAAATTAGACGGGGAAAAACTTAGCTTTGCTTCCATTGTAGTTGTTAGTGATTTTTATACTCTTTTATTCAAAATCGACTTGGTGCATGTGCCCTACATTGTTTTTCTTTGGGAGATGAAACCACCGGTGGCAAGGAATGGGTGAGTAGGGAATTAATTGTGTATATTTTAAGATTAATTTACAATAATATGGAAAAGACAGATTACAAAAACATCACCAAATATTCAAACTCTTCATGTATTATCTTGTATCTTTGTAGGCAAAAGAGACAATGACTTGTAATTACATGTTGGGTGTGCATATTTGTAGTTTCTAGTTTGGCATAGAAATGAATCATCAGATCTCTATCTTGTTACTCTTGTAGCTGCCCTCCAAAGAAGTTTTTGTCTATTAACTTGTTTAGAGATTCGCGAGGAAAGTAATGCCATATACAAAGCCCAGTGCTTTCAAACATCTACAGAAAAACCTTTATCATTGCTAATATCAGAGAGAATGTTTATATGTGTATGAGCACTTGCATACCTGAATATTTTTGATCCAGAGGCACAAGAGGGAAATAGAACAACCACTATATATATCTGCACTATCTCATACACAGCTGTCTATTGTACTACTTCAAATGCAGCTTGTGTCAGTCGTTCCATTATCAGTTGTTTGATGTCTGTAATCATCAGATCTCTGTGTGTGTGTGTGTGTGTGTGTTGAGTGTACGTAGACTAGCTGTTTGGATGGAGATGATCATGCCTTTATCTATGTGTTTTTTGTGAGAGGCATATGCATTGTACTTATGCACCAAAGAAAGTTGACAAGTTGTGCTTTTCTTCCCTGTGGTTATACAGTCATGACTTTGTTAACCATGTATGTGCGGTACGTGCAAGTTTGCATGCATGCTTAAGCGAGAGACATAAGATTTGGTCCTTGGAGGAGTGTCCATCTATACATATGCTCCCAAGGCTTTAAGATTTAATCATTGGTGAAGTCCCTATGTATACTTAACTTTACAAAGAGTGACATTGTCATACTTGTAAATATGTTCTCAGTTATAACATTAATTGACATACTTTTGTGTAACAAATTACAATATTTATAAGTTCATATGTATGTTTTATAGGTATCCAATTAATCTTGCAGACCCAATGCAAACGCCAAGTGGAGCGCATCTGGGTTAACTTTGCATCCAGGGAGATATGGCTCATCTACTCTAAAATAAGGGTATATATGATTTCTTCGCCTTCAAATTTTAATTTGCAAGCGCTTGTTTACTTAGCTGCATCCATCTGCTGTATAGATTAGGTTATGCAATTATATGTCTGAATGTAAATTAATAGTGTTCTAATTCCAATGTAAATGCAATGTGTATATATATGAATCTTAGTCCAGTTTTGGATATGTATCCAGTTTTGGATATGTACTGTGCCAAAAGCTCATTCAAAGGTGTCAATGATCTGTAGTACTTCTGTTGATCAAGCCTTTAGGTATTACATGCACTAATTAACTCGATCTTAGACTTCAAGACAAGCTAGTCTAACTTACAATAATTCGACGTTTGGTTTATATTTGGGTTATATCTATGATCTTAGTTATACATACAAACACGTGCTATATATATGATCTGAACCATGAAATCTCTTTGACTCCGAACTTTCTCTATGCAATGAGCTCATATGTGCATATATATTTACATCCTACCTTATTTACTTTGCACATAGCATGTATTCTGTGTTCCCATTACTGGTTCCTTTATATAGTGAATTTTTTTAAATCAAAATTAGATTAAGAAAATCCATAAATTATCATGACATATGAAGCTATTTTTGTAGAATTTACTTGTAATCACTATGCACCTTCAATTAATATGAAAAACATAAGCCTAGTACTTCCCGCATAATTAGTCTCTCCACACGCCAAATCAATCTCTCATAAACAACAATTGGAATACCCAAACAACAATTGGAAGTTTTACAAGGAAAATAAATCCGAATGTATTCTTTGTGCCCACAAATATACAAGTGTAAGACATTTACACTTGTAAAAAAATTCAAGTCTTCCAAGCAGGGCCTTAGTCTATAAAAATGACTGGTTGAGCACCCTTTTTTTGTAGTTTGCAAAATATACCAATTACTAATTACATTGCATGTTGTATGCTTAATCCATATAGCTTTACGTCATTCATAGTGAAGGTCCAGGATGGATAAAAGGTGGATGGATGAGCCTAGGTACATGACATGTTTTTACTCTATTAGGTGGTTTCGGTTGTAACTTTTGAGCTAACCTAGCATGTTGTATGTGTTTGATATTTAGGCACACAAAGGTCTATATAGATGGGGTACGCCAATTTATAGACTATGCAATTCTTAATTCAGCAGATGGAAATAGAATATTGTGCCCTTGTAGAAAGTGTGTCAACTCTTTGTGGAAAGAACAAGCGAAGTGCATGTGCACTTAATATGTGAGGATTTCAAGAAGGTTATACAAGGTGGACTTATCATGGAGAGGTGGGCTCCTCTTTTGAGAATACTTGAGGCTAGGGATAGTTTGGATGAAGATGACATTTCTAATTTGCTCGAGGACCTAGCGGTGGTTTAGATGACGAGGGGATTTTGAGGTCGATGGAGGTTTGGAGCATCCAATGAAGAATTAGAAGCTCTTAAAAACTAGTAGATGATAACAAAGATAGAGCTATACCCAAGCTGTAAGAACTTCTCTAAGTTGTGTTTCCTAGTTAGACTTCTTCACCTTAAATTGCTTGGAGGATGGACCGATAAAAGTTTTGATCGGTTATTAGATCTACTTAAAGAAGTTTTCCCTGATGAGTCGTCATTGCCAACAAATTTCAATGAAGCTTAGAAAATAGTTAAATGCCTAGGACTTGGGTATGTGAAAATTCATGCATGTGAAAATGATTGCATTCTCTTTTGGAAGGATAACGCTAATGATGAGTCATATCCAACATGTGGAAAGTCAAGATGGAAGTCAGAAAGGACGTCTGTAGATGGGAAACGTTTACATAAAGTTCCGTGCAAAGTTCTTCGCTATTTTTCAATGAAAAGAAGGTTTCAAAGGCTTTTTACATCCTATAAAACTGCCGAGGACATGAGATGGCACGATGAAGAGCGCAAAAAAGATGGTTTATTTAGGCATCCTGCTGATTCTCCTCTTTGAAAGGATTTTGACCTTAAACATCATGAGTTTGCTTCAGATAGCCAAAACATTAGACTTGGGTTGGCTACGGATGGTTTTAACCCCTTCAGGTCCATGAATGTCAGCTATATCATTTGGCCTGTTATTTTGATTGCATATAACTTTCCACCTTGGGTGTGTATGAAGCAAAAGAAACTGTTCTCTGAGCAAGACTATGAAATGGAAAGGCATATCTATGTAACGTGGGCAGCACTTATCAATGGGCGACCTGGCTGGGCATTGCCCCGGCACGAAGTTGCAAAAATCGAAAAAGACACTCGCAGCCACGAAACCGCGAAAATTGTGGCCACTTAGGGGTTTTCGTAGCCTCGCGGGGCCCACCGGATACGGCCCAAAAATTACAAAAAAAATCATGAGTGATCTACGCAACGTTGGCTACCACTTATCTATGGGCGACCTGGCCGGCATTGCCCCGGCACGAAGTTGCGAAAATCGGAAAAGGCACTCGCGGCCACGAAACCGCGAAAATCATGGCCACTTAGGGGTTTTCGTAGCCTCGTGGGGCCCACCGGATACGGCCCAAAAATTACAAAAAAAATCACGAGTGATCAACGCAACGTGGGCTACCACTTATCTACGGGCGACTTGGCCGGGCATTGCCCCGGCACGAAGTTGCGAAAATCGGAAAAGGCACTCGTGACCACGAAATCGTGAAAATCGTGGCCACTTAGTCTGAAAAGCGGGGTGCAGCGTGTTGTCGTTTCAGTCTGAAAAGCGGGGTGCAGCGTGTTGTCATTTCATTCTGAAAAGCGGGGTGCAACGTGTTGTCGTTTCAGCCCGAAAAGCGTGGTGCAGAGTGTTGTCGTTTCAGTCTGACAAAGCTACTAGGTGTGTGACAAAGCTGATGAAAGGATTAACTAAGTACATAAGATTAAAATTACAAATAATGCAAATGCAATTGTTCGTACAGCATATTTCAAATGATTAACTAAGTACATAACATACTATCAATAATAAAAATCAAAAGAAACATCGCTGTGGTGTTGATTATGGAGGTAAATTTGAGCCATTCAAGTAACATGTCCCTGTTTTTGTGTCCATCATTGTTTGAAATTTGCTCATTTCATGATTCTCTTTTACCTTTTGTCTACTTCAACTGTAGTGCAATATTTAATTTTGTTCTCTTTTACCATTGGATGTACTCCTTTTTTCGGATTGGTTTGTTATGTTGCAATGATTGATTTGGCTTATTGGGAGGTGCATAGAAAAGGTTGAATGCCGAATATTCAATTATGTTGACAGCAAATACACATTTAGTTTTTCTTGGCCACCAAATGATTAACTCTCAAGCAATTCAGAGCCACTTCCAAATGCTTCCATATCATTTGCAACAATTAATGCTTGACTCTCTTCCAAGTGACAAGAAATCACTTTGTGCAAGCTGAGTAGAAGCTCCATTTTCAGAATCTGTAGAGGAAAAACAGAAAAGGCAACCAATCTATTCATAATCTACAGATCACATGTACAATTGTTTCTCTAGAATGTCCATATCATCATCTACAGATCACACAATTGTTTTTACATATGCAAGCTTATTTCACTTTGCAGACCAATTAAGATCGATCTTGATTTCTGAAATATCAATAATTTTATTGTTGCAGTATTGATCTATATATCTTTTGATGCCAATAAATGTTCTTTCTGCAGGTAAAAAAGGAAGGGCGTAGCTCAACGATTCTTACACCTCCAGTTCATGCGTGGAGACTCCATACCTCTCTTTTGGTGTTATATATATGCTTGTACAAACTATTATCTTTTGGGGATCAGCTATATATATTGGTGTTATTGTAATATACTTTTGGTGTTATATGTAATTGTTATTGTCTTAGTTGGATGATATGCTAGAGTAATTGTTACTTTGAATGCTTGAATTATCCTATCATGTTTTATTGATGCTTGAATTATATCATGTCATGTCTCAGTTGGATGAATTAATTGTGCTGTTATTTTTTTTGAAGCGATCTGATTATAGCAACGAACTGTGTGTCGGCAATACTAAACATTACCGACACATTGTAAGTCGGGAAACACAAGTCGTCGACAAAACTGAAATCGGACTGACAAAGCGAAGTTAAATCGGTAAAATTATGTCGTCGGCAAAAGTTATCATTTCTTGCACAATCGTCCGTCGGTCATATAAGATCCGTCGGTAAAGTTTTTTGCCGATGGGACTTTAGCCGACACTCCTAATCCGTCGGTAATACTTTTTACTGACGTACTGTTTGTCGCTATATAGGGTCTATTCCGACGCACAGTTAGACGCGAATAGTGTGTCATGGTATAGTGAGAATTATTAACGTTAGGTTCTACACGTTGTCCAATAGAAATATAGCAAATAACAAACTTTAATAAGGGCAAGAGAAATTAGATAAAAAATCAAATAGAAACCTACTTCATAAAACAGGTGTGGTTTAGGGTTAGGGTTTTATGATTTTATGTACACAAACTTTATTTTGTCTTTTATTCATTTATATTACTAGCAGTATAACGATAAGATTTCTTGCTTTCTATAGATTATCTATTCCTATTTTATGAATTCAACATGCTAAAATTATGTAGTATTATATGTATAATTTCAAATTCAAGAGGCTAAAATTATTTGGATTAATAGAATTAAGACATTGGTCATTATATAACATGTTAGGTTTTATTTAGGTTTCCAATCGAAGCTAGCTTTACATTTGATGAGAATGAGATTCAAGTTTGATTATTATCACAGAGGTGAGGTCTCAATATTATAATAGATTTAGACATTGATCTTTACGCCGTTTGCTTTCTAAGGTTATGCATGTTTAACTTGAATGAGTAACGAAGCATAACTATTTAACAACTAACATATATGAGGTCTAAATAAGGCTACTTGATATAGGACATAAGTTCATGGTCTTAAGAAGGTTCTGGTGATAAAAATATTTTAATTATTGACTTTTTTACTTAAGTTCGTTTACCTGTGTTACGGATTTTAGTGTTTATATTACACAGGGTAAGGCTTTTAACAGGATTTAGATGTAAAGCAAGTTATAATAGAATTATTCCTATAGAATAGGATGGTCTTGCCTTAAGGAACATTTTTAAGCTGGTTTTATTAGTATTAGTGCTTATCCGAGATGTTTTATTCATTTTCTAGCTTACATATTTTTTTAAGTTTACGTTATAAACGGGTAGACTTTGTTTTAGATTTGCGGCTGCACTTTATGTAACCATTTTTGTAACATTTGCAGGTCATGACCCTAGAAGTGTCTTAAAACTAGTTTTGCATCTTTTTGTTTTTATTTGCGAAAGTTATTAATATTTTAGTTTACATGTATATGGAAAATGAAATCTTTTATGAACTTAATTCAAATTAGATCTTTTTGCTGACTAATATGATCTTGACTTAGGGATATTTTGAGATTAACCCTTGTCGGCGTACTTTACGTTGGGGTACCCTTTCCGCCACGGTCAGGAGGGGCCACGAGTGTCGAAGCGTGGCAGCTTGGCGAGCAGGCGAGCGACTAGGCCCCAACGCCAGGAGACTGGGCCGCGTGGTAGCCTAGCGAGCAAGCGGGCGACCAGGTCCCGACGCCAGGCGACCGGTCCATGTGGTCGGCCGACGGAGTCAGAAAGTACTCGGGGGTCCGCTGTCGGTCAGGCATAGAGGCGTACATCGAAGGAACGGGGGAGCTCCGCCTTGAAGTCTTCTGCCCCGACACACCATATCAGAACCATTGAATATGCGTGGCTCTGCTGACGACACGATAGCTTATCCCTCTGATGTCCGGTACCTAACCCGTCGCATGCAAGTCGCCTCCCAAGCGGACTGGGCGGAGTCAGGTGGTGGTGCAAAGTATGAGGTCAGGAGATGAGGCTACAGCGATCGATGTAATAAATGAAGTGTAATTAGTGTGATGTCATCTTCTCACTTGCCCGAGCCAGCCCGACCTATATAAGGGAGCTCCGGTGCATGGGAATGAGGAGGACAACTAGGAGGGAGAGAGAGGATCAAGCGAACGGTGTAATCCACTCAAAGCATATCAACAAGAGCTCAAGCAGGACGTAGGGCTTTTACCCACATCAAGGGCCCGAACCTGGGTAACATCAGCCTTTTCTTGGATTTCTGTCTGTGTGGATCCCTCGGGAGAGCCCGTAGGCTGTCCTCCCGCGAAGACCCCCTCTATCGAACCCCGGATGACCTATATATTATGTGAAAGCATGTTTCAACTAGAGTTCAGTGCAGATTATATTTTAAACATAATGACTTCTACAGTTTTTAGGTGGTCTTAAATTATAGAGCATATATGAACTGGTTTTACTTGTATTAACACTCATTAATAATAGTTATGTATATATATTAATCTTTCGTATGAAGAAAGCAACACCACTTAGGAACCTAGTTTAATCTAAGCCAAATATAATTATCTATGTGAGTTCAGTTAGTCTAGACCTATAGCATATTTATGAGTTGGTTTCTTTTATATTAGTATTTATTGGTGTTATATGTTCATACACTATTCATATAAACCTAAAGTCTTTTATAAACATAGTTCAAACTTAACTAAAAATGAGATATTTTTGCATAAACATGGGTATTATGGTCCTAATGAAGCATAAGAATTGGTTTCACCATCATTTCAATTTATTTACACTAAATTCGCAACTATTTTTTATTTCTATTCATTAAAAACAACTTATTTTCAAATCTAAATATAAATAGATTCAAATCTAAATATTTTTATATATTTGAAATATTCATAACTTCAGGAACATTTTAAAATTGGTTTCATGATTAAAGGTGTTATAGTTTATATATCTCTAATAGCAATCATATTAGGGTTTACTCAAGTTTTGAATCTAAATAATTCAAAGTTAGTTTATAAATTAAATATTTTTTTAAAAATGGGTTTATTATGATCTCAGGAGCATATGAAAATTATTTTATATTTTTTTAGGATTTGCGGTTTTTCTTATTTACAATAGAGTCCATAATAGGGTTTATTCACATTTTAATTCAAATAATTTAAAATATGATTAAAAAATAAATATTTTTGCATATTCTGAAGTTCTATGATTTTATATGAATTTATAAATTTGTTTCATTTTATTTGGAGCTCAAATGAAAAGGTTATGAAGAATTGAATCTCTAGGTTATTAGAATTTGCCGAAATTGGAAAGTAGCTTTCCTACTGAGAAAAGGCTTTTCTTTTTTCGGCATATTTTTGAAACGTCGGGCTGACCAGTGGGCCTCGGGTTGTAGTGGCTAGGTGTGGGCTTTAGGGGCTGACCGAATGGACCCGTAGGTCAGTGCTCGGTCCCACTTGGAAGTGACCGAAAGTAGAGATAGCTAGGGAGAATTCTGGTTTATTCCTCTATATAGCAGGGTCTTAGGTCATTAATTAGTGCTAACACATGTCAAAATTTTGTGAAAATTTTTCTACATGTTAGCTATATAAGTTTTTATATCCATAAAAAATTTCAGGTTAAAATATCTTGTGTAAAAATTCTAACAATTCTGACAATTCATTCTGTTCAATTCACCCTTTTTCTGTTTTTCATTTATTTGGAGATGAAAATATAGCCATAAATTTTTAAATTTTTTGTGAAAGTTTTTCATGACCTAATTTATCTTCTGTAAAAATTTCAAATTTTCATATTTTATATGTATTCCTAAAAATTATGGCAATGAAGTTTCTAGATTTTATTATTTTCATTTTTGAATTTTTAAATGGGATATAAATGATGGTTTTAATTTTTATATTTTATTCAAAACTTATTAATTCTCATTTTTTTTCATTAATTAATGAGTTCATATTGATTTTGACAACATAAGATGAATTATGGAGATTTAAAATATTTATTATTATTTTGTAGTTTTTTCATATTTTTTTTTATCTTTTTACTTTTACTTTTTTACTAATTCATTATAAAAGATTTTAATTGTAATACCGCAAAATCATTTTCTTGGTTTTTTTGGCCGGAATTGTCTTCATCTTCTTGATCTAAGGATTTATTCGGAAGGGCAAAAGATTTGGTTGCTTCGCAGTTTTAAGAATTTTAGCGATAAGTTTTGAGATATGCCGAATGCATATCGGAAAGGGAATTTCTCCGAGCCGTAATTTTCTGCGGCAAGCTTTACTCAAAGAATTGTTCCTTTCGCCGAGGGTTTGAAGTGTCAATCTTTGGAGGAGGTTGCTTTATGGTTTCTAGATATGGTGTAGTTTATATTTTTCCCCTAACCCTAAAAGCCCACCAACCACAAGAGAAAAAGGGGAGCCAGCCATTTGTTTTCTCCAGACCCCAGCACTGACTCCCTCCCATCTCCTCTGCGCCTCGGCTTTTTCTCCCCCCCCCCCGACTCCAGACATGGCACCGCCCCTGGCCCCTCCCAGCCGTGCGCCTTTTTCCTAGTCTTCTCCCTCCTGGCGCCTCCCAGCCGTGCGCCTCCCTCCTGGTCTCCTCCTCCTGCGCCTCCCTGGCTTCCTCCCTGATGGCCAGTCGTGCGCCTCCCCTGGAATCAGCAGCAGCAGCTCCAGCGAGCCTCCCTTTGGCTGCTCCGGTGACCTCCCTCTGGCAGCAGCTTCAACCAGCAGCAGCACCTGCAACCTCTCCCCCACCTCCCTTCTTCCTCCATGAGAAAGATTGAGGTAAAACCCTAGGTCTTTGGGGGATTTTAAGGCTTTCATGCAGGGTGTCTGTGCTATTGCTTAGCTAGGATTCATGATTTTGAGATGTTGGAGGATGGGGAATGGAGAGACTAAAGTGATTGGGGAATTTTCTGTTCGGGCAGATTTCAGTCCTCTGTTAGAACTGCTGATTGAAAATTCTGCAAGCGTTTTCTGGGGGTATGGCTATTGCGAAAGTTGTAGATAATCGAATTAACTTTCAATAGAGACTGAAATCACTAAATTTCGTTCAGCCGTTTGAAAGTTATGGCTATTTTACCGATTGCTGTCCAGAACAAGCTAAATTATGTTCGTCTGCTGTTCGTCGCGAATCTGAGAAAAATCGGTGCTTTTCCCGGTCGGTCGGCTATAGAAAAAGTTGTAGATAATTGAATTACCTTTCAATAGAGATTGAAATCACTAAGTTTCGTTCATCAAACTAAAAGTTATGACCATTTTTTCGAGTACTGCTCCGTGTGGGCAGTTTGCTGTTTTCGGGTTTTAGGAGTGGGTTGCGAAACCGACTTAGCTATGAGTCTTGTGATAATTTTGGGCGTATTTTGAGTGGGCTATATCTATGTGCAGGTGGTGTGACCCTGGGTGTGGCAACCTCGTCTCGCCATACCGTCTCGAGAAGTTGAAGGTAAGTGCATTGTATCGGTTGTGGCTTAGGTGGCCTTTAGGTTTCGCAATCATACAATTATCCATGTGTAATTTTAATATTTTCATGTTTGATTTTGCATGCGATGTGATGAATGAGAATGGTTAATTGGTTATGCTATCGTTTAAACCGAGATTATATGCAAGTGCATCAGTGTTTGTTTGCTATGTGTGTCGATTGATGAACCATATGCCTTGTCAATATGCCATGCGTTACATTGTATATATTCCATGATGATGCTCCCTAGTATGATTAGGCTAATGGGAACATAAAAGATATAAGATTTGAGTTATGAAAATGGCTCGATTGGTGGTCATGATATACGATTGTGGCGTTTATGTGAGTGTTGATGATATATGTGACCTTGTGGATATGAGTGTTGAGAATATGGATATGAATGTTGAGAATGGCTTTTGCAATTATGCATTCATGAAAAGTGCATATTTGGATTGAATGCTTTGTGGGTTATTTGTTGGACCCCGTATAATTGCCAAATTGACATATTTCTATATCACATCGACGGGACCAGGAGACCCTTGGCGGTCAAGACACCAGTCAATCTGAGCTCTCACTCGAGAGGCCTCGACCACGACCTGGACCGTTTTGAGCCGCGCGACCTAGGGGACGTACGGCCTCGAGGTCGGGCCCCGCACGACCTTAGGCTCGGATTGGCTCTTGCTCGGGACAGCGTCCCCCTTGGATTCCGGAACGTGCGTCTACTCGGCGGTTACCAAGACGTGGGATCGTGGACCTGAGGCAGGCATGCGCGGCTTGTCCGGGACGGTTACTGCCAACCATCAATGCGCATAAAGACCACTACCCCGGGAATCTCTCTCGTCCGTTATAGGCGGGGAAGATATAAGACTAAGGATAACGCCACCTGATGGGGCATGTGGCACTAGAGCTCGAGCATTAGACATCGCCATTGTTGAGCTTGAGCTGTAACACACCCCTGTACTCGAGAGTAGCAAAGATCACCGCCGCAAGGCAACTGGAGTAGAGCTATTACCTTCATAAGGGCTCGAACCAGTATAAGTCTCCGTGTCACGCTCGTTGTCTCCTTGCTCCGGCCATCAGCACGTCGAATCCGCTCCTCTGTTGAGCAAAGCTCAGCTCAGGTCCCTAGCCTCACTAACCCCTTTTTCATCTCTGCGGTTGGCGATCCCGATCGTCGACAGCTGGCGCCCACCGTGGGGCCCGATAGCTTCGCTCATTCACAGGAATGACACCAAGATCGTGGGAGTATGGCGCACTTCATCGACGGACATTCCTCGAGCGTGGGATCGGGCGCGACTCCGTGTCCCTGTTTTTGCCCTCGCTGCAGCCGCACGAGCAGCACGTCTTGATGGCGGACAGCCATGGCGCGGGCGCGGTGGCGGATGGTCATGATCCGCAGACTCCTAAGGACGCTCGTCGGATGGTACATGTTGCCATCAACCAGGCCATAACTGCCCTCCGGCGGGAGGACCAGGAGAAGGCTGGCGCATCATCTGGGCATCTCAGACTTCCTCCTTCGGGAGAGCGCCTCCGCGCTATCTCCCGGATCATGGTTGATCCCGATAGGGCGAGATCGGAACTCTTTGGCCGAGCCCTGGCCGAAGAGCTCGACCGGGCTGCGACCGAGGTCATACCTCCGCAGCACCGAAGTCACCGCTCCCTGAGGAGTGATGACAACTCGTCACGCCTTCGGCAGCGCGGTCGTCGGTCGCCTCCTGGGCAGGAGGCGCCTTCTCGCCAGCGATCTCGAGAGGTGACTCTGACTCCGCCACGTCGCCGTCCCGCGGGCACCAACCCGAGCAGGGTCAGGTGCAAACCGAGCAACACGAGCTCCGTGTCGACCGGCGAGAAGTCCGGGGTCTTCCCGGATGTTCCGCCAGCGACGCAGGTCCAGACGCTGCGCATTACCCCGAGTGACTCTCGTGCTCGGCGTCATGATCGTTCTCGCCGCAGGTCGGGCCGCCGAGGCAGCCTCGATTCCGAGTCCAGCAGCAGCGAAGGTCTTGTCGGCGACAACCTCTCCCTACGTGCACCCGTCCCGGCCTATGGCTGCTCGGCATACTCCGACGCCCTTCGCCGGGTGCGCTGGCCGGCTCGGTTCAAGCCGGCGTTGATAGAGCGCTTCGACGGGACCAAGAATCCCAACGAGTTCCTGTCCATATACTCGACCGCCATCCTGGCGGTCGGGGGCGATGAGCTCGTAATGGCAAATTACCTCCCGATCGTGTTGGACGGCGCCGCACGAACCTGGCTCTTCAACCAAAAGTCTGGTTCCTTCAGATCGTGGCATCAAATCCAGAGCGCCCTCCGCTCCAACTTCCAAAGTTGCTACGAGCGGCCGGGGAGAGAGAAAGACCTGGATCACGTCATCCAGGGCAAGAACGAGCCGCTTCATGACTTCGTGCGGCGGTTTATCCGCACGAGGAACTTGATCCCGAGCATCTTCGACGAGGCCGTCATTAAAGCCTTCAAGTTTGGCGTCCGCGACCGGCGCCTTACCGAAGACCTGGAGATCACATCGAGGCTCAGTGTCAACAAGTTGTTCCGCATGGCAGAGCGATACGCGGATGCGGATGACGCTGTCCGCTGGAAGCGCGATTACGACCAGGGTAAGCTTGGTCTAAACCCCACGGAGGCTGGCCCGTCCAACTCCAAGGGCGCTGACCATGGCACCGCCACCAAGAAGCTGAAGCGCGACCGCAGGAATGGCGGTGGCCTGCCGCGAGTGATAGTTTCGGCAGACGGATAGCGCGAAGTCCTAGAGGTCCAAGATCAAGCTCGGGAGGGGGCCCGACCTCGCCAAGGTCGACCTCACCAGACGCCGAACCAAAGCCCAGCCAGGGGGGCGCGACAGGCCTCGGCGGTCGACGCCACGGCAGGGGGCCAAGGGCGCCAGGGTTCGATGAAGCGAAATCGCTTGTTTCATTGTGGCGGCCATGATCTACGAACCTGCAGGGCTTGGCAGAGCAAGCTGGATACCTTCTACGATGGGCGCGGAGAAATGCCCGAGCTCCCGAAAGAGGATGACCAGCCGGACAGGGTGAACGCTGGGACGGACCATGGCGACCTCGACCTAGAGTTCCAGCAGGGCGAGCGCCGGATCGATGTCATCTTCGGCAGCTCGTCAGCTTACCAGTCCCGACATGAGCTCAAGGCCGCCTCGTGAGCTATCTACCAGGTCGCCGCTGGGAAACCCATCGAGCAACACTGCAAGTGGGCTGGAGCCACTGTCGGGACCCGGATATGCAATCCAAACCCTTCAGGTATACAAAGACTAGTCCAGATCACGCTTAGTGCACACAAGTGGAAACATAGATGACATATCATTCCATACATCAAATAACTAAAAAGAAGCAAATTATTATTGAATAAAGCAAACGACCTTATAGTCAAGGTTCATACACCAATGCCTCTTGGCTTAAGAAACAAATAAAGCTATTGCAAATAAAATACAATAACTTGGGCTATTCGACATGCCACGAGGCAATCGTCTGGGAACGCCTTCCTAGTCGCATTTAGTCTTCATAGTACTCCTCCTCTTGATACTCATTACCCGGTCCTTCCTCAAAGAATCGAACAACAGGGCATAAAGCCGTGAGTACAAAACGACTCAACAAGCCGTAGGAAATGATGCAATATATTCATGCACGGCTTGACAAAGGATAGTTATATGGTTCATTTGCGTAAAGCAATAACTTGAATTTAAATACACTAAATAGATTGAAGGCGGTTTGAATAAAACAATAACAAATAATCGATAAATCGATGGTAGACAACATGAATGAATGACGAGGCATCACCCTACATCACTCAAACAAGTATCAACCACACAATTCAACAAGATAGCTTGAGACAACAAAACAACAAAGTGAACTCCCCTTTCACATCTCAACCATCCCACATTTCAGAAAATACTCTATACCCGTGTGAAATCCCGGGCTTGTCCATGACCGCGGACACGGCTATTCAATAGTTTACACTCTGCAGAGGTTGTGCGGCTTTACCCACAAGACATGATCATCCCTTAATGCCAAGCGCTAAGAACACACTTCCTTTAGTGTGTCGGCAGAGAGATCACTACAAAGCCTTTACAATGCATGTCTAAACCCAAGATCGCCTCTAAGGTTTAGCCCTCGGGGCCCCTCTTGAGCCATGTGAGTCTACCCGTCCATCTTGGACCCCACACCAACAACTGGCAATACTCAAGTCCGACATTGCAAATTAATCAGCTAGGTCCGTCCCATACGGACTTGTGGTTGCACGGTTAGGCCCAGTTCAATGGCGCACAAAATTAAGTCCTTAAATTGTCTCGAGCAAACACACCACATCCCAATGTGCCAAACAAGACCCCTTTATCGCACAATCAATTGCCCGAGGGAAAACATTTTGTTCAACCCAAAACCAATGGCATCCCCGCCTTGGTACAACAAGTTTTACAACAAATGGTCAATGACCACAATTCAATATCTCATTAAGTCAAGATTAACATTAGCTCACGGTGATATGAATCCCATCGGACAACTAAGCATGGCTAAGCATAGCTACGATAACCCAATCTTTGGTACTATGATTGTCCAACTAATAATGTCCCAACCTATGGTTAACAATGGATACCCGGCATACCAATAATCAAAGGGGGCATACTCAAACAGGTAAATAGCTACTCCCGTAAACTAGCATTGTTACACAAATAGCATGCAATTGTATAAGACAAAGTACTTTTGCAAACATAGGTTCAATATGATCAAAGGTCTACGACTTGCCTTGTTGTCCAAGTGCTGATTCTTGGTCTTCAAAGTCTCCGTTCGCTCCTTCGGGATTCGCGTCTAACGGAAAACAAAGCAACGAAACCAAATAAATACAAAACAGAGAAGAAAACAAGCTCAAAATTGAAAATAAATGGCTCTGGAATGTAGAGCTCAATTTTACAAAATTTTAGAAATTTTAATCACTCCAATCGGAGTTCGGACGAAGGAGAACGGGCTCCTAGAAGATTTAATTCAGAGAAAATCAAAGAAATTCACCAGGGGTGACACGTGGCAGCTTGTGATTGGCTGGGATTTTCGGTTTTTCGGAAAATCAGAAAAAGAAAATAAATGCCGACTGACATGCGGGGCCCACATGTCAGTGGCTCGGTCCACGGTAGACCGAGAGCACCGAGGCGACATTTGGTCGTCACGAGCATCGCGATGACGTGGCATGCCACGCGGCGACTAGGGCTGACATGGCGATGACGTGGCGGCTGGCGTGGCGCTGACGCAGCATGGGTGCGGGATTTGGCCACGCGGTGAGATCCGGCACGTCCGTTGGCGATCGGATGGCTGAGGAACGAGGGCGCGGGTGAGGAGGCGTGGCACGATCTGGATCGTCGGCGGACGATCGGACGGCGGAGAGCTCGCGAAGGAACTCGACGGTGAGGGGCGGCGGCGCACTCACCGGCAGTGGAGAAGACGGCGCGGGTTTTGGCGTTTGGGCAGCGGATCGACCGGAAGAAGTAGCGGATCCGGAAGAGCTCGACGCGACGAGTTCGATGGTGCCACCGATCACGGCGGAGGATGACCGACGGCGAAGAAAACCGCGACGGAAGGTGCTCGGGACGGCGGCGCACTTCGGCGAGGGCGTTCTCCGCGGTGGCAGCGTCTCGGCCGACGAGGAAGGAAGCGGCGTGTGCGGCGTGGAACGGGAAACCTCGGACTGGGGTCCTCGGGGACATAAATAGCCCCGGGAGGCGTGCCAAGCGCGGAGACCCGGCTTGAGGCTAGGGTTAGGTTCGGCGGCACAGCAATATGGGAGGTGGGCCGAGTGGAGCGGGCAAGTGAACAGAACGGGCCGGGCAAATTCGGCCCGAAGAGATTTTGGAAATTAAAAACGCTTTTCCAATTTTATAAATTCCAGAAATTCAAATAACTCCAAATAAATTCAAATAAATTCAGAAAAATCTCCAAAAATACAAAAAAATTCCTTGAAGCACAAGGAACCCAATAAAAATTGGAAACCTTTAATTTGATGCATAGATTAATCAAATAAAATCTTATAATTATTAGAAAATTCAATTTAAGCTTCTGTTAATTTCAAGAAATTGCAAATGATTCATTTTTTATTTTAAACATTCCAAAACTCAAATTTTGGGATGTTACAAACCTCCCCTTAAAGGAATCTCGACCCGAGATTGGATCGCTAGAGAATAGGTGGGGAAACTCGGACTTGAATCCTCTTCTCGCTCCCAAGTGGCTTCCTCTTCTGAATGATTACTCCACTGGACTTGGCAAAAACGGATGATCTTGCTTCTCGTGATGCGCTCTGCAACATCCAATATCTTTACTGGCTGCTCCTTGTAAGTGAGATCCTCTTGCAAATCGATGGCTTCCAACGGCATCTGCTCTTCTAGCGCTCGCAGGCACTTCTTCAACTGAGACACATGGAACACATCATGGATTCCAATGAAGGATCGAGGCAACTCAAGCTTGTAAGCAACTTCTCCTCTTCGTTCCAAGACTTTGAACGGTCCAACATATCTAGGGCAAGCTTCCTTTTACTTGAAATCTCTTAACTCCTTTGAGAGGGGTGACTCTAAGATACACATAATCATTGGGCTCGAAACTCAAATCTCGGCGACGATTATCTCGCATAACTCTTCATCTACTTTGAGCTATCTTCAACTTGTCTCGGATTAAGCGTACTTGCTCTTGACTTCTTGCGGTATGGCAGACCAAATAACTGTCTTTCTCCAGTCTCTTTCCAATTAAGAGGGGTTCTGCACTTTCTTCCATATAAGGCTTCGAAAGGGGACATTTGCAGGCTGGCCTGATAACTATTATTGTAAGAAAACTCTGCATAGGGCAAACACTTGTCCCATTTTGCACCATAGGTCAAAGCACAAGCTCTTAGCATATCTTCAAGAATCTGGTTCACGCGCTCAGTTTGTCCATCAGTCTGAGGGTGGTAAGCAGTGCTAAACCTGAGATGAGTTCCCATAGCTTCATGCAAACTCTGCCAAAAACGAGAGGTAAACTGGGTTCCTCTATCGGAGACTATCTTCTTAGGCACTCCATGAAGACTGACAATCCTTGACATATATAATTCGTCCAATTTATCTCCGGTGTAGGTAGTCTTAACTGGAATGAAGTGAGCTACCTTCGTCAATCGATCCACTATCACCCAGATCGAATCATAACCTGCTTGGGTCTTAGGGAGTCCGGTAATGAAATCCATGCCAATCTCTTCCCACTTCCACTTTGGAATCTTCAATGGCTGAAGCAATCATGCTGGCCTCTGATGCTCTGCTTTAACCTTCTAGCAAACATCACAAAGAGCAACATATTCTGCAATCTCACGCTTCATACTAGGCCACCAATACCTTTCCTTGAGGTCTTGATACATCTTGGTACTTCCAGGGTGAATGGAGTATAATGTCTCATGCGCTTCTTTGAGTAACAGCTCCTTGAGCTCTTTCTGATCAGGTACGCAAATACGATTCTCATACCACACAGTACCCTTTTCATCTTCAGTGAATCCTGGGGCTTTTCCTTTCTTCATATTACTCTTGATCTCCTTGATATCAAGATCATCGACTTGGGCTTCCGGATCCGATCTTCCAATGTTGGACGCACTTCCAAAGTTGCTAAGTAACCCTCTTGCACCACTTCTAGACTGAGCTTCTGAAATTCCTCATAAAGTGCTGGCTGACTTTCCTTAATCATCAAGGTATTGCAGTAACTCTTTCTACTTAAAGCATCGGCTATGACATTAGCTTTGCCTGGATGATAATGAATTCCAATGTCATAGTCCTTGATCAACTCCAACCATCTTCTTTGCCTCATATTGAGATCGGCTTGGGTAAAAATGTACTTCAGGCTCTTATGATCAGTGTACACCTCACAACGATTACCGATGAGGTAATGACGCCAAATCTTTAAAGCATGCACTACTGACTAATTCCAAATCATGGGTGGGATAGTTGACTTCATGTGGTCTTAGCCGACGCCCAAGCATATGCCACAACCTTCTTATCTTGCATTAGCACACAACCGAGTCCTTGACGGATGCATCACAAAATATCTCAAAATCCTTTCGATATCCGCAAAATAAGCTTTGAGGCGATCGTCAAACACTTCTTTAGCTCTGAAAACTTCGCTCACACTCGATGTCCAAGCAAATTTCTTCTCCTTTTTCAAAAGTTGGGTGGCGGTCTAGCTTTTCTAGAAAAACCTTCTATGAAACGGCGATAATATCCCGCCATTCCAAGGAAACTTGACTTGGGTTACCGTCTTGGCGACTCCCAATTGAGCACATCTCTCACTTTACCGGGGTCAATGGCGACACCTTGGTGATATAACATGACCTAGGAATGCAACTTCCTTCATCCAAAACTCACATTTGCTAAACTTAGCATAGAGTTGATGTTCTCTTAGCTTTGTCAATACTTTCCGCAAGTGATCCTCATGTTCTGCCTCACTCTTGGAATAGACCAGAATGTCATCGATAAAGACAACGACAAACTTGTCTAAATATTCCATGAATACTTTATTCATCAGGGTCATGAAATAGGTAGGAGCATTGGTCAAACCAAAAGACATCACGGAATACTCATACTGTCCATACTTAGGGTCACAAAAAGCTGTTTTGGGTATATCCTCTTCTGAATCTTCAAGCGATGGTAACGACCTCAAGTCAATCTTCGAGAATACTCCTGCTCCTTGAAGCTAGTCAAACAAATCATCAATCCTTGGCGGAGGGTACTTATTCTTAATGGTGACCTCATTTAGAGCACGATAATCTACACACATCCTCTGAGTTCCATCCTTCTTTTCAACTAGAAGAACTGGGGCTCCCCATGGCATAAGAACTTGGTCTAACAAAACCACGATCTTGCAACTCTTTGATCTGTTTCTTTACTTCAGCTAACTCATTAGCGAGGCATCCTATCGGTCTCTTGGAAATGGGTGGCGTTCGAGAACTAGCTCAATCAAGAACTCTATATCTCTATCCGGTGGCATTAAGACAACTCATCTGAAACACATCAGAAACTCTCTAGCAATTGGCACATCTTCTAAACTTATTCCTTTGGCACTACAAACTTTTATTCCTTCAGGTCGATCTCGCAGACTTGAAACTTTAGCTTTGTTCCATCCGGATGGTTAATGTGATCTCTCTATTTCCACAATCCAAAAGCGCTTGGTTCTTGGAGAGCCAATCCATTCCTAGGATTATATCTAGGGATTTGGTGTCTAGGACAATGAGGTTGGCTAAGAATTCTACCCCTCCGATTAAATATCTTAACTTCGGGGCAGCCTTGGTTCGTACTCAAATCCGAACCAGGTGATTGCACCAATAAAACAGTTTTCAACGGCCTTGTCTTTAAGTGATGATTTGCAGCAAAATTCGAGAAACAAGCGAATCGTAGCTCCGAATCAAACAAAACCATGGCAGATCTTTGAGTTGACTAGGAGCTTACCTAGTATGACGTCTAGTGCAGCTTGTGCATCTTCAGTGGTGACATGATTCACACGACCTCTTCCAATAGGCGGTGGAGTCCTGGTAGCTTGATTTGGAGTCTGAGACATTCCACGTCCTGCTCTGGTGCGGGGTCTTGGTAGTGTCGATCCCGAGTTGAAACGAACGGGCCACATTTTGCTTCCTAGGGCAGTTATTAGCATAGTGACCACGCTCATTGCAATTGAAGCATGTCACTCCTGCAGCTGGATTACTGGTCCTCTGAGGCGGATTGCTGTTGGCGTTGATGTTAGGATTACTGAAAGAGTGGGCGAGATCTTTGGGCGTGTGTTACGAGTCTTGATGGCGGAGTAGTGAAACGAAAGCGGTCGTTGAGCATTGGACCTGGCTCTCTGCGGGTGATTCTGATGAGCTCCATGTTGCATCATCTTCCTCTTGCGGGATTCTTCCCACTCACGACGGGACTCCTCAATGAGCATAGCTTTGTCTACCAAGTGCTGGAAATCTGCATAGTCGTTGCCAATCACTTGTACCTTTAAACCTGGGTTGAGCCCACGCTTGAACCTTTTCTGGCAAGCATCATCTGTGGCTACATCTTCTGGTGCATAGCGAGCAAGCTGAGTGAACTTATTGAGATATTCACTCACTGACATCCCTTCTTGCTTTAGCTCCCTGAACTCATTCTTCTTCATTTCTACCTTTCCATCAGGGATATGGGAATGGCGAAAAGCAGCTGAAAACTCTGCCCAAGTGATGGTTTGAGGGTCATCATGGGCGGCAATGTAGTTCTCCCACCATTTAGCGGCGGTGCCTTCAAAGCGATGGCGGCATAAAGAACCTTCTCATGATCGTGCATTGAGCAATAGCGAGCTTCTTTTCAATGGAGCGAATCCAATCATCTGCATCCAATGGTTACGAGGAGTTGGAGAAGGTAGGCGACGAGTCCTCATGAATTTCGCTAGTTTGGGTGAAGGCGAAGTGGAGGAGGTGCAGAAGAATAAAGAAGAATGACTTGATTTTGTTGGTTCATAAAGTTTGCTAGGGAAAGCTAGATCGATTCTCACGATTCATCATATTGTTCATATTCTCGCATCATTGTATTCATAAGTCGAGTCCGAGCTGCCAAGAAATGTCCCAAGTTCTGGTCCGTCACTACAGGAGGTGGTGGCGGGGTGGCATCAATGGCCGGCATTAGCATTGGCATCCACTAGCTAATGCGATCGCGTAGGCAGAAGCAGTATCAACCATCTGCAATACAGCACAAAGGTTTAATAGGTAAGAGGGAAAAGCAATAGGAAAGTGGTAAGGTCATCTAGGGGAGAAGGTAATACCCAAGGACAAAGGTCAACCAAAGACATAGCCGAAAAGGCTTCAAAATAAAGAACCAAATAAAGCTTTCAACTTAAGGTACAGTTGTAACATCGTGCTGGAGGCAAGTGTACAACATACCCGGCACACAAGCAACAAAAATCCTAGTATACGCAGACTAAACGTAGCTAAACCAAAAGAGAATGGCATGCTCAAACACCATGGAGCACCACAAACCTATCTTATATGGTAGTCTTCTCGGATATACTCTTCGACGGCTTGATCATCGTCCCCCTTGATTTATTTCCTTGCAGAAGATCCATGGCTTTCAAGAAGTTTAATGGGATAAGATCAATTTAAATTTCAAAGCAAGGTTTCAGCAAAGGAGAGGAATGAGAACCTAAGAATAAGATGAGAAGAGACAAACTATTAAATACCAATTTGTTGGTTTGATTTAGAAAATAATTTTGAAGACCATGCTAACTAAGAAAGCGACCTACAGTCGATATGGCTCTGATACCATCTCTGTCGGGACCCGGATATGCAAATCTGAAACCCTCTGTGTATACTGCACTAGTCTAGGATCACGCTTAGTGCACACAAGGAAACATAGATGACATATCATTCCATACATCGAAATAACTAAAAAGAAGCAAATTATTATTGAATAAAGCAAACGACCTTATAGTCAAGGTTCATACACCAATGCCTCTTGGCTTAAGAAACAAATAAACTGTTGCAGCGAAAATACAATAACTTGGGCCATTCGACATGCCACAGCAATCGTCTGGGAACGCCTTCCTAGTCGGCGTAGTCTTCATAGTACTCCTCCTCTTGATACTCATTACGGTCCTTCCTCAAAGAATCGAACAACGGGGCATAAAGCCGTGAGTACAAAGCGTACTCAACAAGCCGAGGGAAATGATGCAATATATTCATGCACGGCTTGACAAAGGATAGTTATATGGTTCATTTGCGTAAAGAAATAACTTGAATTTAAATACACTAAATAGATTGAAGGCGGTTTGAATAAAATAATAACAAATAATCGATAAATCGATGGTAGACAACATGAGCAGAATGACGAGGCATCACCCTACATCACTCAAACAAGTATCAACCACACAATTCAACGGTATAGCTTGAGACAACAAAACAACAAAGTGAACTCCCTTTCACATCTCAACCATCCCACATTTCAGGAAAATACTCTATACCCCGTGTGAAATCCCCGGGCTTGTCCATGACCGCGGACACGGCTATTCGAATAGTTTACACTCTGCAGAGGTTGTACAGCTTTACCCACAAGACATGATCATCCCTTAATGCCAAGCGCTAAGAACACACTTCCTTTAGTGTGTCGGCAGAGAGATCACTACAAAGCCTTTACAATGCATGTCTAAACCCAGTACTGCCCTCTAAGGTTTCGCCCCTCGGGGCCCCCTCTTGAGCCATGTGAGTCTACCCGTCCATCTTGGACCCCACACCAACAACTGGCAATACTCAAGTCTGGACATTGCAAATTAATCAGCTAGGTCCGTCCCATACCGGACTTGTGGTTGCACGATTAGGCCCAGTTCAATGGCGCACAAAATTAAGTCCTTAAATTGTCTCAGGCAACACAGCCACATCCCAATGTGCCAAACAGCACCCCCTTTACTGCACAATCAATTGCCCGAGGGAAAACATTTTGTTCAACCCAAAACCAATGGCATCCCCTGCCTTGGTACAACAAGTTTTACAACAGTGGTCAACAGCCACAATTCAATATCTCATTAAGTCAAGATTAACATTAGCTCACAGGTGATATGAATCCCATCGGACAACTAAGCATGGCTAAGCATAGCTACGATAACCCAATGCTGGTACTATGATTGTCCAACTAATAATGTCCCAACCTATGGTTAACAATGGATACCCGGCATACCAATAATCAAAGGGGGCATACTCAAACAGGTAAATAGCTACTCCCGTAAACTAGCATTGTTACACAAATAGCATGCAATTGTATAAGACAAAGTACTTTTGTAAACATGGGTTCAATATGATCAAAGGTCTACGACTTGCCTTGTTGTCCAAGTGCTGATTCTTGGTCTTCAAAGTCTCCGTTCGCTCCTTCGGGATTCGCGTCTACCGGAAAACAAAGCAACGAAACCAAATAAATACAAAACAGAGAAGAAAACAAGCTCAAAATTGAAAATAAATGGCTCTGGAATGTAGAACTCAATTTTACAAAATTTTAGAAATTTGAATCACTCCAATCGGAGTTAGGACGAAGGAGAACGGGCTCCTAGAAGATTTAATTCAGAGAAAATCAAAGAAATTCACCAGGGGTGACACGTGGCAGCTTGTGATTGGCTGGGATTTTCGGTTTTTCGGAAAATCAGAAAAAGAAAATAAATGCCGACTGACATGCGGGGCCCACATGTCGCTGGGCTCGCCCCTGATGAGACCGAGAGCACCGAGGCGACATTTAGTCGATCTGGCATCATGACGACGTGGCATGCCACGCGCGGCTAGGGCCGATATGGCGATGACGTGGCGGTGGGGTGGCGCCGACGCAGCATGGGTGTGGATTTGCCACCATGGCGAGATCCGCACGTCCGTTAGCGTCGGATGGTCGAGAACGAGGGCGCAGTGAGGCGTGTAGACGATCTGGATCGTCGGCGACGACAGACGGAGAGCTTCATGAAGAACTCGGCAGTGAGGGCGGGCGCACTCACCGCGATGGAGAAGACGGCGCTGAGTTTTGGCGTTTAAGCGTGGATCGGCCGGAAGAAGAAGCGGATCCGGAAGAGCTCGGCGCGACGAAGTTCGATGGTGCCACCGATCCGGCGGAGGATGACCGATGGCGAAGAAAACCACGACGGAAGGTGCTCGGGGCGGCGCGACTTCGGCGAGGGCGTTCTCCGCGGTGGTAGCGTCTCGGCCGACGAGGAAGGAAGCGGCGTGTGCGGCGTGGAACGGGAAACCTCGGACTGGGGTCCTCGGGGACTTAAATAGCCCCGGGAGGCGTGCCAAGCGCGGAGACCGAAGGCGGCGCGGCTAGGGTTAGGAACGGGCCGGGGCAAATTAGGCCCGAAGAGATTTTGGAAATTAAAAACGCTTTTCCAATTTTATAAATTCCAGAAATTCAAATAACTCCAAATAAATTCAAATAAATACCAAATAAATTCAGAAAAATCTCCAAAAATACAGAAAAATTCCTTGAAGCACAAGGAACCCAATAAAAATTGGAAACCTTTAATTTGATGCATAGATTAATCAAATAAAATCTTATAATTATTAGAAAAATCAATTTAAGCTTCGGTTAATTTCAAGAAATTGCAAATGATTCATTTTTGATTTTAAACATTCCAAAACTCAAATTTTGGGATGTTACAGCCACCATCACATTCTCTCCGGAGGATGCTCTCCAAGGTATGGCCCGTGACTTGAAGACCGCCTTGGTCGTGACCCCGACCATCAGCAATACCATGGTCGGGCGCGTCATGGTCGACGGCGGCAGCTCCCTTAACTTGCTTCAAGTAGGAGCGGTCGACCGGATGCAGATTCCCCGGTCGAAGGTAAAGAACATAGCTGTCCCCTTCTTCGGAATTGTCCCTGGAAGCTCGACCATCCCCTTGGGGCAGGTGGTCTTGCCCGTCACCTTCGGGCGACTCGGATAACTTCCCGCCTTGAGTGATCACCTTTGAGGTGGTCGAAGGAGACCTCCGCATAACGCCATTCTCGGCGGCTGCCTTGGTCAAGTTTATGGCGGCCAACCACTATGGCCATCGGTGTGAAGTCGCTCGTCCCAACGGCATCATAACCGCTTGGGCGATCTCTGAGCGGCACATGTATGCGAGACTAAGGCCTTGGCCCTTGCTGGCATCCTGCCCCAGCGAGGCCCGGAGGCGGCGGTGAAGAACGCTCGGCAGAAGGCGGCGATCTAGCCCAGCGGGGCGACGAAGGTCGTGCCGCTCGAGGAAAGTGACCCGAGCAGATGTATCCATGTCTCGGCCGAGCTGAGTTCCAAATAGGAACTCGAGCTCGTCACCTTCCTCCGCGCCAACAAGGGCATATTCGCCTGGGAGCCCGCGGACATGCCCGGCGTCCCGAGGGAGTTGATCGAGCACAAGCTGCAGGTCAGACCGAATTGCCGTCCCGTGCGGCAGAAGCTGCGTCGTTTCTCTCCGGAGAAAGTCGTGGTCATCAAGGAGAACCTTGACAAGCTGTTGAAGGCCGTCTTCATTCGCGAGATCGACTACTCCAAATGGCTGGCCAACCCGATCATCATCCAGAAGAAGGGCGGAAAGTGGAGGATGTGCGTGGACCACACAGGGTTGAATTCGGCTTGCCCGAAGGACAACTTCCCGCTCCCGCGCATCGACCAGATCGTCGACTCCACCGCGAACGCCAAGATGTTAAGCTTCTTGGACGCCTATTCGGGGTACCATCAGATCAAGCTGGCGGTTGACGACGAGAGCAAGACGTCGTTCATCACACCGTTCGGCACCTACTGCTACACGACCATGTCGTTTGGTCTGCGCAATGCCGGACCCACGTTTCAGCGTCTGATGACCAAGACGTTCAACCCTCAGATCGGCCGAAACCTTGAGGTCTACGTGGATGACATCATCGTCAAGAGCCCCACCGAAGGCGACCACGTTCGGGACCTCGAGGAAACCTTTACCAATCTGAACAGACACAAGATCAAGCTCAACCCCGAGAAATGCGTGTTTGGCGCTGCGTCAGGGAAGGTGCTCGGCTACATGATCGGGGGCTCGGGGGTTGGCCCGAACCCGGAAAAGATCGAGGCGATCGAGAAGATGGCGCTAACGACCTCGGTCAAGCAGGTGAAAGCCTCACCGGCCGCATGGCCGCCCTCAGCAGATTCATCTCGAGGCTCGGCGAGTGTGGGCTCCCATTCTTCAGAGCTCTGTGCAAACAAGGGAGTTTCGAATGGACCCCAAAGGCGCAGCGGTCTTTCGACGAATTGAAGGTATACCTGTCAACCCCACCCCTACTCACGACTCCGCAACTTGGAGAGAGGTTGCTGCTCTACCTTGCGGCCACCACCCAAGCTTATCAGTCTTTGTCACGGTGGTGGCCGGGTCCAAAGAAGACCGATCTATTATGTCAAGAAAGTCCTCGTGACGGCCGAAGGGCGCTACCCACAGGTACAAAAGCTGTTGTATGCCCTCCTAATGGCTTCGCGCAAGCTTCGTCATTATTTCCAAGCGCACTCTGTGGTCGTCCCGAGCAACTTTCTGCTCGGGGATATCTTAAGGAACCCGGAAGGCGGCGGGCGAATCGCCAAGTGGGCTATGGAACTGGTAGCGTTTGATGTCCAGGTCGTAGCTCGCACGGCCATCAAATCGCAAGTGCTCGCCGACTTCGTGGTCGAGCAGACGTCGCAACCCTCTCCCGAGCTCGAGGTCGAGGATAAGAAGCCCTGGACCATGCTCTTTGACGGCTCGAGGTCCTTCAAGCGCTCGGGGGCTGGAATCCTTATTCTTACCCCGCGTGGCGAACAATTGAGGTATGTGGTTCGTTTTGGGTTTCCGGCAACCAATAACGTGGCAGAGTACGAAGCTCTCTTGGCGGGCCTACGAGCTTGCAAAGCTTTGGGCGTGCGCCGATTGGTCGTAAAGGGCGACTCCCAGCTCGTCGTCAATCAGTACAACAAGGAGTACCAGTGCTCGGGAGAATCGATGGCAAAGTACCTTGCCGAGGTGCGCAAAATGGAAAAGTGGTTTTAGAACCTGGAGCTCAAGCACATACCCAGGAGGGACAACTCCAGTGCCGACTTCCTCTCCAAGCTCGGCTCTTCCGACGATGAGATCCCCTCCGATGTCATCCTGGAGACGCTGGCGGCCCCCTCGATCTCTGATCAAGAGGTCTTACTTGCCGTGGTCGAAGGTATTCCCTCCTGGGCGGAACCTATTCACAATTTCCTTGCAAAAGGCGACTGTAGAAGTTATGGGACCGGGTATCTGGCTGGAGGCCTGTCCGGATCAGCCCATGGGGGTAGACCGAGCCAACCATGTAAAAAGCAGGAGCTTCTGGAAGGTCTTAGCCACGCCAGGTAAAAGAAGATCGGGAGGCATATGCGACAAGGGTAGGTAGACAACGCTGTACATTTTGTAACAGGGCAGGCTGCTCCCGCATGCCATCAGGCCTGTCGGACCGCAAGCAGACGGTCTTCCTCGCCGCCCCCAAGCGCCTCTGCTTTCTCTCTTTGGTCTTTGCACCCAACAACCCCGCAGTGTTCGGCGACGCCTTGGTTGGTGTATATAGAGAAAAGGAACCCTAGACAAAGGGGGCATCTGTAATAGAGAACTTGTAATCAAGAACACTCATACTTACACCAAGAACGCCGAATGCAGAACTAGGGTGTTATCTCCATTGGAGAGCCCGAACCTGGGTAAAAATCGCCTCGCGTCTTGCATTACCATCAGACTTAGATCTTCCGCCTTGCCCTATTCCCTTTTCTTCAATGTCGGTCACAACCATCGACAGCGACCTACCACCCGACCCTGCCGAGAGGAGCAGGATCAAGCACCGGGCGAGCTTATACACGCTCATCGAGGGGAAGCTCTATAGGCGGAATGTGTTTGGAGTACTAGCAAGATGCGACACCACGGAGGAGGGTAAGTACCTGTTAAATGACATCCACTCAGGCCTCTGTGGAGCGCACTCTTTGTACAGGACGATGATCGGCAAGGCCTTCCGCATGGGGTATTATTGGCCGATGGTGCTTCAGGATGCCCGCGACATTGTCCGCGCCTGTCGAGTATGCCAGTTCCACGCCCGAAAGTCGCATTAGCCCGCCTACGCGCTTCAGACCATCCCGCTCACTTGGCCTTTCTCGACGTGGGGGCTGGACATCCTCGGCCCTTTTCCTCAGGCGGTCGGAGGTAAGAAGTTCCTTTTCGTTGCTGTTGACACTTTTACTAAGTGGATAGAAGCCGAACCGGTCTCAACCATAACTGCTCGGGCGGCTGTCCGCTTTTTTCGCTTGTTCGTGGTCACCAGGTACGGGGTTCCGTACAAAATTATCACTGACAATGGTACGCAGTTTACCAGTGAGTTGTTCCAGGAGTTTTGTGAGGACCTCGGCATCAAAGTATGTTTCGCTTCAGTGGCTCACCCTCAGAGCAATGGAGCAGTAGAACGCGCCAACGGACAAATCATCCAGGGCGTCAAAAAACGAGTTTCAGATGAGCTCGAGCGCTATGGCTAGACCTGGGTGGACGAACTTCCCAACGTCTTATGGTCTATTCGTACCACGGTCAGCCGAGCAACAGGGTCCACACCCTTCCAGCTTGTGTTCGGTACTGAAGCCATCCTGCCTCCTGAGGTTACGCTAGGCTCTGCTAGGGTCAGCTTGGTCGACCAAGTCGACTTCGAGCACGAGCGGTCTCTCGACCTTACCCTCGCATAAGAAGTAAGATGCCGTGCACTGCTACGATCAACGCACTACCTGCAATCTCTTCGCAGACATGCGTCTTGATCGGTACGATCTAGGGAGCTCCTTGTTGGGGACCTAGCCCTAAGACGAATTCAGGGCTCATCCAACACCAACAAGTTATCCCCGCGGTGGGAGGGCCCCTATAGAGTCGTTTCAACAGATCGCACGGGGGCTTACCGGCTAGCGATGCCCGACGGCAGAGAGCTCTCTAGCTCATGGAACATAGATCAGCTTCGGAAGGTTTATGTGTAATCCCTATACCTTAAGTTTCAATATAGTTGTTCTTCAATTCTCGCCCTTTACACCTTTCCCCTTTCGTTGTGCATTCGGTCGCTTTTTATTTGAGACCTCTTCGAATACGACCTACGTGCACTCGCTCTTAGTTTGAATGTCGCGAGCTTAATGTTCACCCCCAGTAGTCGAGCTGAACGTAAGCCGAATCTCTTCGCAATCCAGCTCCTCCTGTGCCTGGGCTCGAGCAAAAAGCCACGCAGTTTGGACCATTGAGTAGTGCGCAAGGTCGTGGTTAGGATTCGAATATTAGTTTGGGTGTGATCATCACTGTCGAGCTCGTTTTTGTCGTGTTTACTCCCCCTGTGGACCTTTTCTCGACTTTGCATGTCATAGTCGTTTGCTAGCGTCTAAATCTTGCGCCCAAGGCCAGCGTTGCTCGACCTTGGACCCAACGGGGGCTGGATGAGGACATACCACCAGTGAGCGACCTAAAGTGCATATCTAAGGACAAAAGAGGCGTACACCAAATGTCCTCGACCAAAAAAAACAAAGCTTGAGGCAAGATGAATTTGATGTCCCTAAAAGAAATATACAGACATTTTGTCTTAGTGTTTTTTACAGGTTATCCGACCTAGATCTATCTATAGATCAGCCATCTCGCGGACAAGCTTCTCCTGCTCGAGCTCGGTGACCTTGGTCCTTAGGGTCGATAGCTCGCTCTGATACTGGAGGGCTTCCTTGGAGGCATCCGCAGCACTGCGCCGCTCGTCCTGAAGTTGGGCCAGAGCACCCCTCGCTGCTTTGCTGGCTCGCCCAAGTTTCTCCTCAAGCTCCAGGACCTTGGCCTCAAGCTCGGGGGACGCCATCGCTGAGGAAGACGCTTGCTCCGTGGCAGCCTTCACCAGCACTTCGGCCTTGGCCCGCTCAGCTTCGAGCGCCTTGGCCGACCGCGCGGGCTCTTGCTCCACGGCCATGTAAGCATGGTCACGTTCGGTGGCTCTGGCCTGCTCGAGCTCGGCCGCGTGGGCAACCTCCTGCGCTTTCATCGCCTGGCGCAGGTCGTCGAGCTCTTTGACCCTCTGTACGGCCTCCTCTTCCTCGATTTCCAAGGTCTCAATAAACCTGGAGCGCTCGACCTCCCGCACCTCCACCATGTTCAAGATACCCCTCAACACGTCGACGTGCTCCTGAAGGCCTTGTAGTCCTTGGGAGACGCTGCGGATCGCCTTCATGGCTGAAAAGGTGATCCAAATAAGAGAAGCAGCAAAGAGAGTTCGGGCTAACGTACTGCAGGGTGTGCGAGGGGGTCCTTACCTCACGAATACGGTTCTCAACGCGCGCGCGGGTGAACTCTTCGCGCTCATCGCCCGATGTTCCTGGGCCAGTGTCGACCTCAACCACCGCCGGGACACTGGGGCCAGGACCTTCGGGTGCCACGCCAGTGGCGACTTGGCGTTCCGCCGCCACCCCCTGGGGGCTCAGCTCGCCGCCAGGGGTGGGGTCGGCAGCGACGCCGGTCCCGACCTCCGTGGTCGGGGCTCCATCCACCTCCAGCGCTAAGGGCTGGCGCGGATCCATGCGATCTCATGGCCTTGGTCAACATCGGTGGCTTGGGGTTCCACGACCTCGGCCGGCGCGCAGCCGTGGTCGGCAGTTGAGGTGCTTCATGGCTGCGGCCGGGGCGCCCCGGGCACCTTCCTCCGCGTCGACCTCAGTGCCCAAGCCGGCCATGGTCGGGTAGGCCTGGGACACCTCCGTGGGTTCGGCCAAGGCTCTCCGGGCGCCTTCTTCCACGTCGACCCTGGGCGGGTCAGCGACAACACCGGCGTCTGCCTCGCCGATGTCGTAGTCCTCACTAGTCGCAGGCTGGTTCAGCTCCTCGTCCGGGTCGTCGACCCCTTGGTCGAACTCGCCGGCCGGGACCAGGCTCGGGGGTCCAGAAGGATTACGCGCTTGGCCCGAGGGTCGGCGCAGGGCCAGCACGAAGGCGTTCTCCTCCTCCTCGGACTCGAGCTCGCCCTGGACAACAGCCATCGTCAATACGGGCAGGTTTTGAGCTCGGGCGCTTAGGGTCTGCGATCAAGAACAAACTCTAAGCCAAAAGGACGTGAAGGGGGCGGAGCAAAATGAGAAACCAAAAGCTTACAGGTCGACACCTTCGCCCGAGGTGGCGAGGACTTCTTGCCCGAGGTCGAGGGGGCGCTTGCTGCGCTCCCAGACACAGGACCTTGGAGCAGCCATTGCTCCACGTCGCCCGCGGCGGTGGTCTTGGGGCCCAGACCTTGGGACCCCTGGGCCGGCTGAGGACCCGAGGTCCTGGCAGCAGCTGCCGCGCTCTGCTGCTGCAAAGGGGAGAGCGTGTCAAGCGACAAGAAGATGCGAGCATGAGCTCGGGGGCTCGACCATGGGGATCCTTACCATCGTGCGGTCACCCCACTCGATGTGGGGTTTATTCACCTCCTGGCGGCCTGCCACGACCGGGGGAAGCCTCTTCTTCCCCTTCTTGCTCTTGCCCCCGCCGAGCAGCGGGAGCATCCTCCTGGCTGTCTCAAACAGCTCCTGGTGGTCCTACAGGCACGCAAGGCTTAAGGAGGGCTCCATAGACACACAAGTTGAGAGCTTGGTCGGGATGGCTTACCTTGGCCTTCCGGCGGAGTACATTTTTCGGGACGGGGTCGTCGATGTCGTAGACATGCGCCCCTTTCCCGAACATCTCGCTCATCCTGGCGGCAATCCAGGACTCCTTCGGCACTACAAGGGAAACGACCATCAAAGAAGATCGAAGGTCGAGCTCGAGCAAGGCTTCAAGATGAAAAAGGCTTACCAGACATGCCCTCTCGGGTCGGGTCGTCACGCCCCCTTATCTCGAAGAACGGATGCACCCTCCTCCGTAGAGGGGACACCCGGTTCCGCAGGAAGTCGTTGGCGATCGCCTGCCCGGTGAGGCCGCGCAGAGCGTATAGGTGTATGACGGCATGGCCTCCTCGTCGACCTCAAGGTCATCCGCCTCCGGGGTCTCCTTCTTCCCGGTGACGGGGGATCCCTCATACGTCAGCGCGCCGTCTTCCCCCTTCTTCAGGTAGAACCACCGCTCGGTCCACGGGCCAAGGGAGTCCCGAGCGTGGATCTTGGGGAAAGTCCACGAGATCCCCGTCTGCAGTCGGAAATAGAGGCACCTGACCACGGGGTCCTTCCCGGAGCGGAAGAGGCTGAAGTACCGGAAGAAGAGCGAGGGGGTGGGAAGGATTCCTAGGAACCCCTCGCACAGGTGGGAGAAGATGGAGAGGAGGAGAATGGAATTCGGCACCAGGTTGATGAGCTCGATCTCGCAGCTAGAAAGGACTGCCGCCACGAACTCGCTCTCTGGGGTCCGCAGGCCGAAGAGCGCATAATGCTCGGTACAGACAGCCTCGTCGTCCCTAGGGTGCGGCTCGGTCTCGCCGCCCGGCAACCGCCATGTTACCGGGTCCAACAACCCCAGAGTCTCGAGCTCCCTCATCCTTGCTAATGACATTGTGCTCCTCCCAAGCTTGGCCATGGTGATCGTTGCGAGCCTGGTCGAGGGAGAGGAAGAGAGACTTGCCCGGGCAGAAAGCTAGAAGATAAAAAGCGCAAGATCGGGAGTTTTCTCAACAGTCGCTGTGGACTCGGGTTTATAAGCCGCGTGTCGCTAAATCCAGTCCACGGCGTCTCAAAAGGCGTGCCAGCCATGATTTGACAGGCGCAATTATGGCCTGGTTCGCGGGCTCGAAGCGCCACAGGTGTCCACTGGCCGTTCGCATCCGTACCAGCACCGTGAAGTTCAAAGGTCGCCAGGTGTCGAAGCCGAAGGTTCCCCTTCATGATCTCCGCCCGACCTCGACCAAGGGTTCAAGACCTGCGGAAGCTTTTTTCCGTACAACTGCGAAATAAGGCTCGAGGTCGTTCCAAGTGTCTTCTTCGACCTTGAGCCTCGAGGGCTAGCTAACGGGGACTGGGAGACCCTTGGCCGGTCAGCACACGGTCAACGGAGCTCCCCAGCTCGGAGGCCTCGACCACGACCTGGACCGTTTTGAGTCGTGCGACCTAGGGGACGTACGGCCTCGAGGTCGGGCCCCGTGCGACCTTAGGCTCGAATTGGCTCTTGCTCGGGACGGCATCCCCCTTGGATTCCGGAACGTGCGTCTACTCGGCGGTTACCAAGACGTGGGATCGTGGAGCTGAGGCAGGCATGCGTGGCATGTCCGGGACGGTTACTGCCAACCATCAACGTGCATAAAGACCACTACCCCGGGAATCTCTCCCGTCCGTTACAGGAGGGGAAGATATAAGACTAAGGATAACGCCACCTGATGGGGCATGCGACACTAGAACTCGAGCATTAGACATCGCCATTGTTGAGCTTGAGCTGTAACACACCCTTGTACTCGAGAGTAGCAAAGATCACCGCCGCAAGGCAACTGGAGTAGAGCTATTACCTTCATAGGGGCTCGAACCAGTATAAGTCTCCGTGTCACGCTCGTTGTCTCCTTGCTCCGGCCATCAGCACGTCGAATCCGTTCCTCCATTGAGCAAAGCTCAGCTCGGGTCCCTAGTCTCACTAACCCCTTTTTCATCTCTGCAGTTGGCAATCCCGATCGTTGACACACATGTTCATAAGATTGCTCACTACTATGATAGGTGAATGTGAATAATGAAGTAGTGAGGTTGGAGTAATAGGAATAGTTGATTTGCGATTATGAAAATTGATTATGTCTTTGGTGCGAGTGTTAATGACAGATGTGACCATGTTGATAAGATTTGTGAGAATATGGATATGAGTGTTGAGAAGGTGATTTGAATGTTGAGAATGACATTTGCATATGTGCATTCATGACAAGTGCATCGAGCTAGGTCGGTGAGAAAGTCATATGGAGTATATGACTAATCCGGAGTGCTCAGAGATCCTACCCCGTAGTCCCATCCACTGGCGTGGATGGGAGCGGTGTTAAGTGTAGGACCCGCTACTGGGTAGCGGGCAAGTCCTGTTTCAGCAGGCCCCTTCCACGAGATGGTTGGGTTTGAGGGCACGCATCGACGGGTGGTGCACGGCAATACCGGTATGTGCTAAAAGAGGAGATGAGACATGCATGATGCATCATATGCATGAGAATGGTGAAATATGCATGAGAATGGTGGAATGAGATGAGAATTTTGAAATGAGACGAGTATATGAACATGCAAGCATATTTGCATCTGCATTGCATTGATAATGATGAATCATGTTTAATGAGTTGATTGTGATGTATGGATATGAGATTCTTCTTTTGTATGGCATAATTGCATCTGCATTGCATTGACAATGATGAATCATGTTTAATGAGTTGATTGCGATGTATGGATATGAGATTCTTCTTTTGCATGTTTTGTGCACTTGGGCATGAAGGCAGCGAATTGAAATTGTTAATGGTTAATCATGGAGCTAATGGCATGTATAGGTTGAGGATTGAGTCATGGACTCATCCAATAAGTGGCTGTCGAGGTATGAGTAAAGTTTAAATAATTCTTGAGATGGTTGTGGTATTTGGAATCAGTTCCAGTTCATTTATTTACCGAGTTCAATCAAGCATTTGAATATGTTACGTTTCACAGTTTTGGTATTTCGTTTGATCGGTTGTGTTTTTGGTTAATGCACTTTGCTGAGTCTTGGATTCACGCTTGTTGTTACTTGTTTTCAGATACGTTGAAGTTGTCTCACTGGGAAGGGAGTAGTAGCACGAACACGGCTACAATCACCATTATTTGAATTAAATAATGCGTAGTGTCAAGTCTTGATTATAATTGTATTATTGTGATTTCCGTTTGAGGAGTTGTTTAGTTGCTGAATTGTTGTTGTGAGAGTTCATCATTAAGTGCATTTGCTAAATTGTCCTTGTGATTGATATTATATTGAATTTGCTCTTATGCCTGTTGAGTGGATATCCATAGTTTTAGAAGAGGTGCCGCCGAAATTTTCCGTGAATTTTGGGAATTGGTAGCATTCCGGACTCCGTGGGGAGTCGGGGTGTTACAGTTGGTATCAGAGCGGGCTTCAGGCCCGTGGTGTTTGAATGTAGTGAGCAATTCGAGAATGAATTAAAATTTTGCTGTGTGAAGGTAGAAATATGGTTTAGGTTGAACTTTTAAAATGTGGCCCTAGGGCAATAACCATAAAACTTGGCGTAGAATGGTTAATTAATTTAAAACTGACACACTCTGATGCACAGTAGGAAAGGGATGTGATATCGTTTCATTGTGTTACAATACTTATTTTGCTATTGATGCTATGTTGATACTTGTGATTATGTTATTTGTTAGTTTGATAAGGCTATGGTAGACTGCTTAGAGGGGTCCGGTGGGACTCCTTGTGCCGAAGGGATTTCGGCCCTATCGTGTAGCTGTATTGGTCGGTGTGGCAGTTGAGAGCCAGCACCGGAGGATTCATAACCCCGGGTGAGAATAGTCCTAGTTCCTTTGCCGTAAATCGGAGAGTAATCGATTTATTGTTTTTTTCGTGATTGAGAAACTCGTTTTGGTGACTCTCTTTTATTGTGGGAGCTTTGTGATTTATCTGTGTTTCGGAGTTTGTGGTCATGACAAGGGTTGAATCTTGTCGTGAGGTAAAGTGAAGAGTATAGTTTTGTACCTCTTTTGGTTGCTTTGTGGAGAAAGTTATGTATTTCTTCGTGTTGTCGTTCTCCGGGTTGAAGTTTTGGATTTGGGGCTTTAAAGGAAAAGTGTTATTCGATCGATTCGCTTTCCTTTCTGTGAATGGATTTGTGTAACTCCTTTCCTTCGTGGGATTTTGGAGTTTCATGATTGGTTTGGAGACCTGTTGTTGGGCAAGGCTTGAGCCCTGTCATTTTCTAAGTCTTTTGAGAGTCGAGCTTCTTTGGAAGTTTTGGTTGGCTTTTCTGGAAGGGAAAATCCAACAATCAGAGTAAGTCGTAGGTTGATTGAAGGTCTTCCTGTAGAGGATTAGTAGAATGTTTATGTTGTGGGGATAAGGTGGTCGATCCTAATTGGTTGGATGTCAAGAAGTATTTTGTGGGTCAGGGTGATCCACGGTTATAAGTGGAGATCTAGAAATAGTGTTTACGTAAGGTTATAAACGATTGTGTCAAAGAAGTAATAACAAGTTTGGTTGAGGAACTTGTTAAATAAGTTGATGGGGTTCAATTGTCTAAATCAGTGGAGACTTAGATAATTGATCTTTGTGTTTGTCATATGGTTGATGGATAGGAACTTTGGATGGTAAGTTAATTTGGGATAAAAGTTAACCTGTTTTTCGTTGATGAGTTATGGGGGAGGATTTGTTTAATGTTGGTGATAACATTCTCGAACGCGGATGTAATTAGTCGAAAGGATAATTATTGGAGAAAGTGATTTGAGGAAGAGTGGTTATAAAGTTCTTGCTATGTCTTGTTGGGGCTTCCCAAAGGCGCTAAGTGTGAACATCGAAACCTTTATTATTAAAGGTGCAAGAATTTTAGAGATAATGGGATGTAAGATGAACTTAGGTTTAATTACCTATAGAAATGGGGTTGTCGGTGTAATTATTTGGAAGGTTGCCTTTTGTTTAAGGCAATTTGATTGGTGTGTAATTGAAATTGCCATATGAGTTGTGTTTCGCTAAGTGGTGGAGTTAGTGGATGAAAGATTATGAGGAAGAAAGAATGCATGCTTATGGAATAGTGTGATGTTAGCCTTTGTACTTACCATTTAAAGGAAATAAATAAATGTAATGGAAAATGTTGGATTTCAGGATCGTTTTGCTATTCCCGAAATGTTGGTTTTGGGATTAGTATGTTGTGTTGTTTTTAATCGAGTGGTTCTTCGGTGTGAAGCTTTCCACCTTAGGGTTTAAGGTGAGGGAAATGGTTTATGTTGTTAAGAGAATGGAGTTCTCTTCAATTTTGTGACTGCTTTTGAACAAAGATTGTGTGAAGTTCCTCTTCTCAATTGAGTTTTTCCCCTTGTGCGTTCTATTGCATTGATTTCAAGTTGAGGAGAGTGGTTAGTTTTTGTAAGAGAATCGAGATTCTTTTTGCTTTCTAGTGTGAGGAAAGAAAATGATTGGATGTGGATTCCTGGTTTGAGTATACGTGAGATTATACTCTTCGATTTGGTCTTTGGGCAAGATCATCCTAGAAGGAGAACCAAGTGTGGAGGGGTCACTGTTTCCAACGCGAATGAAACGATCTGAAACTTGCACGGGGGGCAAAATCGTTTCATTTTCACTCACAACACCATCCAAGTAGTAAATGCTATTGATTGCCTATAAAACTGTGAAAATGAAATTGTGCACTGGGAGTCCTTGTTTCATTCATCAGTCCACACCTCTTTAGATGACATGGCATCTTTCAAAACCGTAGAATGAAACTTAGCACTGGGAATGGCCTTAAGATAAGAAACACTGCATGGCCTCAAGCACTATAAATACCCATGTAAACTTTCACTCATCCTTCGCTTAATTTACACACTAGTAATGACCTCACAATGGCAGCACAAAACTTGTAGCTCTCGGCTTCATTGTCCTCCTGTGCATTGGATTAGCCAATGCTGCAAGGGTGGCGAGATATTCGAGTTCTCAAGGAACGCACGCAGGGGGGAAGGTGGTGGATATGTGAGCGGCGGTGGCTCGAGTTCGGGAGTGGATCCGGTGCAGTGACAAGTGGTATCAATGGTGCACATGCAAGTGGTGGAGGTGGAGGCGGAGGTGGTGGCAGTAGTCAATACGGAGGAGTCGGGTATGGTAGTGGATCTGGCTCGGGCTTAGGCTCTAGTCAGTATAGCCAAGGACCATACTTCGGTTATGGTGGATATTCTAGCGCCGGCGGTACTGGCGGTGGCGGTGGTGGAGGGCAAGGTGGAGGTTACTACGGATCTAGTGGTCATGGGTCTGGTAGTGGCACTAGCACTGGCTCAAGTGTGGCTAATACATATTGGAATGGGCCAGGTTATGCAAATGCGAACGGTGGTGGCAGCGGCCAAGGCACATATGGTGGGAGTCGTGGTGGTGGAGGTGCTGGATCTGGGTACGGCAATGCCAACCCTTAATTAATTTCCTTCATCCAACAATCTAAAGGTGGAGCCCAACCTACTATGTGTCATGTCGATGTTGTAGAATTTATTTCCATTTGTTTGCTGTTCGTTTTATGCGTCCGGTAGAAACAATAAATAAGGGGCTCTACTCGTTTAGTGAAAGTAGTAGTGTAACTGATGAGGATACTAAGTGACTGGCTGTTGAGAATGTAATGTATCAATTATAGTCACTGCATATCAAGTTATCAATGTTTCTTAAATAATCTAATTGTGAGTGTGGCTATTGAGAATTGCAGTGATGTTGTGTGTTCTATCTACATATACTAATTGATGGTTTGAATAAACGGAAACTTCCAAGACGGAATAATGCCATGGACAGCAGGATGGGTCTCCAAAACTGATGCAACTCCTAACAATTAAGTTTATCTCTTTTGGCTCATTGTTCGGAAGAAGGATAATTAATTTGATTAAACATTGAAGGTGCGAGACATATATTTTTACGTGGAATACTTCATTTATTCCATTAGACAGATGCTCTAGCCAAATCGCTAGACGCAGAGCAGAAATTAAACAGACTCCGGGAGCTCGTCATGCCAAATATATATACAGGAGCACGACGGATACGAAATACACATCGAACTTAGCCAGTACTTTTTTTTCGAATTGAACTTAGCTAGTTCATATGCATTGTGCAACTACTTTACACGCCCAAGGGTACAATACTCACTAGTTTTGGTCCGGCCGTAGTCCAAATCTAATGCGCATATATGTGCAGGTTGGGCCAAGAAGAAAATCTAATGCGCATATATGTGCGCGTTAGACTAAATGCGCACACACATCTGTAGCCGTCGAACGAGCATCGTGAGCGACCCATGTGACTATGCGAGGCATGTGACAATGAATCAAACTTAGGGTGGAAATTTTTTTGTTAAAAAATGCAATTGGTAGGAACGGAGAAGCCTGCAAAGTTAATTTTGAGCCTAGACAAGTCTAACTATCGGCTATGAACACGAACAAGTCGATGTATATATCATGCAAACAAAGTTCAGGATCGCAGTAGTTCTGAAATAAAATTAAGGTCCAGTATGCATGTGAATGTCCATAGATGAAAAAAAAAGGAAAGTTATGACATGCTTTGGCTGGAAAACGTCATTGTTTCATCGTGTTTGCCTACCAGCGGAGGAAATAGAAAATTTTTGCTGAGACCAAACTTCACATGTACAACTCTACACGCTTGTACAATGATTTTGTAAGATCATAAATCTAACATATATATTTAAAATTCACTAAAAGTACATTATAAATAGTTCTAAAGTTTTAAAAATCAGAAACCACTAAAATTAGAACCAATGCAATCAACAAATTTAGCTCATTAAAGAGATGAACTTGTAGCACTTTTTGAATTTTTGAAGGCATACCCGGCACCCTCCGACTATCGCCCCTGTTGGCTATGGCAGCGCTCTAGTGGGGTTCCACCATGGTTTGTGCTAGTGATCCTAGGCAACCGCGGACCATGCATGTCCAGGAGGTGTCTCTATCCCTGGTTGGTAGATTTTCTATGATGCATTTGATGGTGAAGTTGAACTACAAACTCACAAAATTGGCGGTAACCTTTTGAACTTAGTGGTAATTTTCTAAACAACAAATGGTAACTTAAGGGTGAAGTTGATGATAGATTTTCACTACAAGATAAACTACGCTCGCAAGCTGTGATGTAGCTTGGGAAATTAATTGGCTTTTGCAACCAGTGTATCTAGTAAAAATCTATACCTATACTAATTTGGCATTCTAAAGAAATTTCCATGTTAATCAAAAAAAGAAAATGATCCGCCATCCATGCCAAGTACAAACTAACTGAAACTCAGAATAAAAAATAAAATAAAACTAGGAAATTGATTTCCAAATGAACTTCATTGTAAAATCCCTAAATATCCAAAATTTGGAACAAAAATTAAATCAAATTAATAATTCAAAAATAAAAATAATAGAAAATTAGCTATTTGACTTCCATACAAATTTCAAATTAAAATGCCAAAGTAGCTAAAATTTAAAAAAATGAAATTAAAATTGCAAATTATATTTGTATGCGAATTCCAATGTAAACCTGATATTAAAAATAAAAAAAGTAAAAATAAAAATAGCAATTTAATTTCTATAAAAAATTCAAATTAAAATCCCTAAGTAGCTAAATTTTGGAATAAAAATTGGTTGTTGTCTGTGTATATGACTACCAACATAAACCGGAAAACAAACACCATGCCGTATAAATTGAAAACTATGGAAATTCAGAATAAAAATCAAGGATAATTAGTGATTTTATTTTATATGATTTTGAAATATTAAATTTATAGTAAGAACTAAAAATTAGAAATTTGGTTTTTATTCCAAACAAAAATTTGAAGAATATGAAAATTTGAAACCAAAGTAAAAATAAGATATGGGTGACGCAAGTTACAATGACTTAAGTAAGAGAAAGTGCCCATGTCAAGCACAGTGGAAATATACTAAAATTCAAAATAAATAATAAAATAAAATTAGCTAATAGATTCACATACAAAATCTTAGTAAACCTCTAAATAGATGAAATTTGGAATAAAATTTATGTGAAAAATAAGTTGTTGGATTTGTATACGAATTCTAATCTAAAACTCAAATCCTTGATAAGAAATAATAATATTAGTAGTTACAAAAATAAAATTCGGAATTAAAAATAAATGAAAATTTGTGATTTGATTGGCTTACGCAATCCAAATTAAAATAATTAAATAACTAAAATTTAGAATAAAAAATAATTGAAAATTACCAATTGGACTGTTTTTGTTTTCCGACCAAAAGATGAAAATAAACTCTATGGCAATTACAATCTGAAAATAAAAGAAAATCAGTAGTTTGATTTCCATAGAAACTTCAAAGTAAAATCCCTAAATAACTAAAATTGAAATAGAAATTTAATGAAATTAGCAATCATATAAGTAAGGTATTTTTTTCTACCATATATTTATCACAATAATGCATTGGGTTGTTCCCAGTTGTATGAATACACCGTTATTGGCTCGGTGTACGTCATCAATTCGTTTATTAGAAAGCACTTTTTATCCTTTGTACTAGAACTTGCACAAATTATTAATAATTGGAAATTAACGCTGAAATTAAAATTAGATTAGCCAATTAAGTGCTATTTTCTTCATAACCTAACATAAAAAAAAATTATGCTTCGAGACAGACAAAAATAAGTTTACCGTTGAAGCTAGCCTAAATGAATGCACGGGCTGCCAACTAGTAAAATTAAATTTGGCTATAGTTTACATCGCTGAAATCGAACTGGTAAGCGCTCCCTGTAATTCCAAACGATGGCACCTCTGTTCATGCATTCGCTGATCTATATTTAGGTGGTCCAATATCGTTCCTTTTATTTTGTTTTCTAAAAGTAAAACATGATGGTCAGTATACAATGATAACTATGAACATGGATACACAATAGACACAGTAGGGTCACAAACAGTTGCACCTAGGTTCCTCCCTCTTGAGTCCTCATCGCCGGTTCCTCTCCTCGCCGTGCCTCCGCTGTGGCTCGCGTCCGGCGTGGTCATGATGGCGAAGGCGGCAACGCAGATCCTAAAGACGAACTCTGGAATTGCTGGGGTTTGGAACAATCCCATCGCACATGCAAAGGAGATTGGAAACCCCGTGTCAGGGGTATTTTCGGTATGCGACGCAACCTGCTCGTCCCCACGGGTCAGTGATTCTCCTCGCCTTGATGTCCCCACTGGGGTGGATCCACCGGGCAGTGAGGCGCGGTATGATCCACGGGTATCTTACGATTTGATTTTTCGGGATGAAGACAGTGCAATTGAGGAGTTTTTTGGCCAATTGTGGGATATTCCTCTTACTCCTGAGAAATCTAGGGTTTCGTCTCGCGGGGAGACGATTTTCTGGGTGAGGAAGGATTTGGTCCAGTCCAGAAAATTTCTTCTGAGTGATTGTTTCCCGGTGAGACGTTCCGATCGCTTTGTCTCCTCTCCGATTCATATTAGCTTTTCGAGGGATTTGTGTTTGTCGAATCCGAGAGGGTCGTTTGCGGAGGTCGTGAGAAAGGGAAGGATGGCGGAAGGCCAAGAGGGCGGTCACTGGATTTGGCAACCGGATCCTCGTCTGTCGCGCTTGCCTCGGCAACCTCCGCAGAATCAGCAACTTCATTGTCAGGCCTTGCGTCCGCCTGGGCCGCCACATCTCCGCCCTCCCCCGCCTGCTATGCATCAGCATCCGCGTCCGCAAATCGTGCAAGTTCCGCAAGGTGATAGAGTTCCTCAAACTCAAATGCAACATCAGATGCATCCTAGACAACAGCAAATGAGGGTGAATCCGCAATAAGGGAGAAGGCCCCTGCAGCAAAAATGGGCCAAGGTATGAATGAGGCACAGATTAATATTGATCATAGGTATAGAGGATTGACTTGCTTTAATTGTGGGGAGCCTGGCCATTTTGTTGGTATTTGCAAGAGACCCAAGGTTTGCTTTATTTGTGCGGTTCCTGGCCACCATATGAAAAATTGTCCTGCCTGGTCCAAAACGATACCTCAAGCGACTTATGTTGGTAGTGCTGGGAGAGGTTTAGGGTTTTATCATTTAGAAATGCCCTCAGTTGAAACCACTCAATGGCTTAATCTGAAAAACTGTGGTATTGTGAAGCTTAAAAAAGGAGAAATTACTTTACTAGAACTTGAGAAGGAACTTGCTGAGATCTATTGCAAAGAATGGCCTTGGCAGATTAGAGAATTGGATGTTGACAAATTTTTAGTCAGATTTCCTCCCCATAGGAAGGTATTTGATATTAAAAATTACCCTTCCTTTAATTTGAGAAAGGAGGGTGTGGAAGTGGAGGTGCTGGAATGGATTGGGGAGTTAGAGCCATATGGGGCATTGAAGGAGGCTTGGGTGCAAATTAGAGGCATTCCACCCAAATGGTGTGATTGGAGTGTTTTTTCACAGATTTCATCTGGTTTTGGGATTATGGTTGATGTGGATTGGGCCGGTTTATTCAAATCATTCTATGAGGTTGTTAGAGTTAAGATTGCTTGTAGAAATCCGAGTCAGATTCCTCTTGAGAGGTTGTTTGAAATGAAAAAAAACTGTATTTGCTATCTTTTGTGGTAGAGGACTTTGGTCAAGACCTAGATGGCTCTTCAAAGCCTAATGATGATGATAATGATGGGGTACAATGAAGATGATGAGGAGGAGGATGATTTAGATGAACATGATAATGAGCAGCACATTATGGAGGTTGACAAATCCAAAGGTCAACAGAGTGGGCTTATCACTTTAAAAAAGAATGTTAGTGGATCTTCTGGTGGTGCTAAATCTTTGACTGCTTTGGATGAGCATGGTAATTTGATCAATCAGTCAGAGCAGCTTATAGAGTTTTTGAGTGGTATTGCTGGTCTGGATAGTGAGAATGACAACAGGCAGGGTGAGGATGCTTTTGTGACTCCTAAACAAAAGGTCAGGAATTATGGGCTTGGTGCTGTGATGACTGGAAAAGAGATAGATGTGGATGAAGTGAATGAGAGTATGTCAGATCAGTCTCGGTGGGATAAATTCAGAGCTTGTGTGATGGAAGGTCAAAAGATGGAAAGGGAGGATCTCTTAAAAGAAATGGAGTTGGTTGATTCTGAAGATGATGTGGAGAGTGAGAATGAAGATGTTGTTTCAGTTCAGGCAACCTTGGGTGCTGTGGAAGTTGATGCTGGGTCTGCTCTTGATGAAAATATTTCAGAACAGATATTGGCAGTCCAACTCGGGACAGATAAGGTGATTCAGAAAAAGTCAGAGGTTACTTGGGGCCCATCCTTGAGGATGAATCGCCCTAGAAGAGTGAAGGAAGATGGTAGGACTGTCTTGCAAAGAGCTCAAGAATATATGAAAATCAAGAACCTGGAGTCTAAGGAAAATTTTAAATGCGGTACTTCTTTTAACTCCTTACATGATGAACATCTATTGAGTATGGCTTCTCTTGTTGATGTTAGTTTGTGATCTAACCCGAATAATATTGCTGACAATATTGAAAAAATGAAAAAGACAGAAGAAGAGAAAGTTATGGCTTTTAAGGAAAAAAATCCTGATATGTTTCTTCCTATTGATTTAGATGATACTTTAGATCAACACTGTTTTCCCCCATTGATGGGCATGTCTCCTCAAAAAAATTCTCCCATTTCGGGATGTCTAAGTATGAATAGTAAAAAGACTTGGTCTCAGGTAGTTAATAATAATATTTAGAAAATCAATAATGAAAGGTGCATTTTGGAATGTTAGAGGCTTGAATAAAGCCGGCAGAATTACTGGGGTTTCTGATTTTGTTCTTGAGAACAATCTAGATTTTGTAGGGATTCAGGAAACTAAGAAAGAACATTTTGATGAATACATGTTGACAGATATTAATAGAGATTTTAACTGGAACTGGCTACCTGCTATTGGTACTGCCGGTGGTATTTTAGTTGGTGTTAGTTCTAGGAAGTTTGAAAGTTGTGTTTGGCAGAAGTTTAAATTCTGCATATCTTGTATTATTAATAATGTTATAGATAAATTTGTTTGGAGACTCGTAGTGGTGTATGGTTCTCCTTATGATGAGGGTAAACAAGATTTTATTGATGAGCTTCATTCTGTTATGCGTAGCTAGGAAGGTCCCACTATTGTTGGGGGTGACTTTAATATTGTGAGGAATCAATCGAAAAAAAGTAACGGGGTGATTAATCACCATTGGGCTTTCTTGCTAAATGATTGGTGTAATAGTTGGGGACTATTAGAATTGAAAAATTCGACTAGATCCTTTACTTGGTGTAATAATCAAGAGCATCCTATTATAGCTGCGCTTGATAAAATATTTGTGAACACTTCATTTGATCTTCACTACCCTGGGGCTTCGGTTAAGGCTGGCTCTAAAGCTAGCAGTGACCATGTTCCTTTAATTCTTGAGATGGGTGATGTGAATAGCAGGAAGCAAAAGCTTTTTCGGTTTGAAAAGTGGTGGCTGAACAATGCTGACTTCATTAAGGTGGTTGAGAAGGCTTGGAACTCTCAATGTGTTGAGACAGATCCTTTAGAGATCGGGCAGTTTAAGATTAGAAACTTAAGAAAAAAGATTCGAGGATGGGCTATGAATATGAATTCTGAGATGAAGAGGTACAAATTTAATTTGATAAAAGAGATAGATGTTTTAGATTTAAAAAGGGAATCTGCTCAGTTATCTGTTGAAGATTCTGATAGGCTAATGTTTTTGGTGAATGAGCTGAATAAGATTTGGAGTTTGGAAGAGATTAAAGCGAAGCAGAGATCTAGGGACAGGGAGATTAAAGAAGGTGACAAAAATACTGCATACTTTCATGCAGTTGCAAATCAAAGAAGGAGAAAGAAACATATTAGTGTTCTGGAGGGTCCTGATGGTCCTGTTGAAAATACTTCAGATATGTTAAAATTAGCCGTTAATTTCTATAAGACCTTGTTTGGTGCAGAAGAAACTTTAAATATCTCCTTGACGGATAATTTTTGGGATGCTGATAGTAGAATTAGTGATGAGGAAAACGGGTTGTTGGAAGCCCCTTTCACTGAGACAGAGGTTAAAGAGGCGGTGTTTGGGTCCTATGCTGATGGGGCTCCTGGCCCTGATGGTTTCTCGTTTATGTTTTATCAAAGATTCTGGGATATAGTGAAAAATGACCTTATGGCTATGGTCCATTGTTTTGATAATGGAGCTCTGGACCTGGCTAGGTTGAACTATACCATTATCACTTTGATTCCAAAAGAAAATGATGCCAAGAGTTTAAAAAAGTTTAGGTCTATTAGTTTGATTAACTGTAGCTTCAAAATATTTTCTAAGGTTATGAATAATAGATTGATTAAAATTGCTGATAGGATCATTTCGCAGAATCAGACTGCTTTTATTAAAGGCTGGTTCATTCTTGAGAGTGTCATGGCTGCGCATGAGATTATTCATGATGTGGCTAGGGAGAAAAGGCAAGGTGTTATTTTCAAAATCGATTATGAAAAAGCTTATGATAGAGTTTTTTGGAGCTTCCTTGATGATATGTTAAAAAGTAGAGGTTTTGGTGAGAAGTGGATTAGTTGGATTAATCATGTGGTTAGAGGTGGTTCTATGTGCGTGAGGATTAATGATGAAAATAGTAAATTTTTTAAGCCTGGTAAAGGCTTGAGGCTGGGGGACCCCCTCTCACCCCTGCTCTTCAATTTAGTGGTCGATGTGTTTTCTAGAATGCTTATTAAAGCTACTCAAAATAATCTGATTGAAGGTTTGATGACGAATGTGTGCTCTGGAGGTATTATCAGCCTTCAATATGCTGATGATACGGTGCTTTTTCTGAAAAATGATATGGATAAGGCTAGAAATTTTAAATGGCTGCTCTCCTGCTTTGAACATATGTCTGGAATGAAAATCAATTACGATAAAAGTGATCTGATGTGTATTGGCATGACTGAGAGGGAGCAAAATGAGTTTACCAGATTATTTTGTTGTAATGTGGGATCTTTTCCTTTTAAGTATTTAGGAGTTCCTTTGCATCATGCAAAATTAAGAAGGCAAGATATTCAGCCTGTAGTTGATAAAGTGATTAAAAGGGTGGCTGGGTGGAGAGGGCGTTTACTGTCTTATGGTGGTAGATTGACCCTTTTAAAATCCTGCCTAGCTAGTATTCCCATTTATTTGTTGTCGGTTATTAAATTTCCTAAATGGGCGATTGCGGAGATTAACTCCCAAATGGCTCATTTCTTCTGGAATGACAGTGATAAGAGGAAGCATTATCACTTGGCGAATTGGGATCTGATTGCGCAAAAAAAAGAGTTTGGTGGTCTTGGTGTTCCTGATTTAAGAAACTTGAACTTATGTTTGTTGGCGTCATGGGTTTCCAGATATCACTTGAGAAGGAATAGCCTTTGGAGGCAGATTGTTGACAATAAGTATCAAACGCATAATCCTAACTTGTTTTGTTGCACTGATGATAAATCTTCTCCTTTTTGGAAAGGTGTGCTTTGGGCTGTTAGAGCTGCTAGAATGGGATATAAATGGAAGGTTGGTGATGGTAGGAATATCAGATTTTGGGAGGATCAGTGGTTTGGCAATTCTAGTTTAGCTATTCAATTCTGGCCTCTCTATGTGATTGCTAATGAAAAAAATATCTCTATTAAAAATGCTTGGGATGGTGAAAATCTAAAAATTTCCTTTAGAAGGAATGTTTCTCAGAGGCTTATGTCTCTTTGGCATGATTTGGTTAGTATTGCTAAATCTATTATTTTTAATGATGATAGTGATTCGATTATCTGGCAATTTAATTCAAAAGGTGTGTACTCTGTCCAGTCTCTTTATGCAGTGATTAGTTTCAGAGGAGTTCGCCCTGTTTATATTCCGGCTGTTTGGTCAATTAATGTTCCTCCTCGAGTTCATGTTTTCTTATGGCTATTTGCTACCAACAAATTGATGACTAGAGATAATCTCCTTAAGAGGCAAAATGTTGAAGACACTACTTGCTTGTTTTGTACGGATTCCGAATCAGTCTCCCATTTATTCTTTACTTGTTGTGTTAGTAAGGTGATTTGGCACGATATTGCTGATATTCTGAATCTGAGTTTGGGTGATTCGTTTGAGAGTGTGGCTAGCTTGTGGATTAGTAGAAAGAAGCATGTGGTCGTGAACATTTGCTCCTCTGCTATTTTATGGACAATATGGAAGCTAAGAAATGCTCTATGTTTTCAGGGAGTGCAGTGGAAGAACATCCGAGTGGTGATGCATCAACTGGCAAAAAGATTGAGAACTTGGCTGATATTGCTGAAAGAAGACTTGAAGGTGCAGGTAGAAGGGGTGGCAAAAAGGTTGGAAGAAAAGGCTGGTTGGGCTCCGAGGCTTGGTTGGAAGCAAAGGGATATCGCAAGAAGCTTCGATTGGGAGGATCATCTGATTCTGTCGGAAAACTGCTTGCGTGTGAGCGTGGCAAATGATGATTGTGTCTAGTGCGCCAGGGTGCTGTTTCTTCAATTGCTGGTGGAAAAGTTTGGATGGCTGTGATTGTGGTCGGTTGAGGTGGTTTCTGGAAGATAGAGTTTTTAGTGTTTTGTTGCTGGTGTTGCTGCTTTTGTGAAGTTGGCTTGGCTCCTGTTTCTGGTCTGAAATTGCTCAAAGTAGTAGTAGTTTCTGTTTGTTTTGGCGCTATGTTAAGAGGTCCTGGGTATCCTTCGGTAGTTTGGCAAGGGTGAAGAGATAGTTGTTTGGTCACTTGAGTGGTTCTGTTAGGTCTTGAATGACCTTTTTGTGCTGACTGTAACTCTTTGGCTGTACTGTTGCTGGTTCTGGAAATGGAACCTGGGACATCAATTTGATGCCCTTTGCAATAGCCCCATCTCTCACTGTGGAAGACACAACAGCCAACATGTGTCCTGCCACGCCTAGGGAGCACAAAAGCCAGTCGGCACCGCGACAGGTTGGACGAGTGCCGCTGCGCATGCGGTCATAGAGCGACGCAGGTGCGTGTGCAGGCATGCATGGGTGCACGAGTAGGAGCGGGCAGCAGGCGTGTGCGCGTGCTAGCACGTGCACATGGGCCGTGGGGCCACATGCTGAGCGGAAGGCCTCTTTCCACGTCTAGGTAGTGCAGAAGGACCTCTGTCATGTCCTTGTAGCGTAGAAGGAGCTTTGCTCCTATGGTTGGCCAAACTCCTAACGAGCTAGCGTCTTTTTGCGCTTTCCATGCACTACTACAGATCAGACCTTCCATACCGACTCATCGATTTGCACGGTTCGATGAGGGCTTGATGCAGTTCATTGGCTACTGGATGTCGTGGGCTTCGATGCGGTTAGTAACACGAACCGATCGATGATCTCCTCATCGATACCGGTTCGTGTTACTGACCGGTACTAAAGTCTTTAGTACCGGTTCGTAACACGAACCGGTACTGATGTGAGGGCATTAGTACCGGTTCGTGTTACGAACCCGGACTAAAGGTACCTTTAGTCCCGGTTCGTGTTACGAACCGGTACTAAAGGCTCGTTCAACATACTTTAAAAGGAATGGCTATCCTAGTCTATTCAATAACGCGTGGGTGGGTGGGTTGGGAGTGTCTTGTGGTGACATGTAGGAGGTTCCAAGTTCGAGTCTTGAGTTCGTCATAATTTTTTCTATATCACGAGAGCGCTTTAGTCCCGGTTAGGGGAACCGGGACTAAAGATCACAGACCTTTAGTCCCGGATGGGCTGTCCCGGTTTGGCAACCGGGACTAAAACCCGTTGCTAACCGGGACTAAATGTTCTTTCCCTGGTAGTGATGGTAAAAGAGGAAATTATTTTTGAAAATACACGTGTGAGGAGACTAGATTTAAAAAAATTGCAAAGTGCTAACACAGTAAAAAAAATCACTACGTGAATGCACTAGCCAAATTTTAAAGAACAAGTATCTTTCATTTCTTGTCGATCTGTACTGGACTGTACTTGAGTAAGCTCTTTCTTGATTTGCTGTGTCAGTGTGTCTATCGCTTTTATAAATCAACTGCTCATCAATTTCTAGAGAGCACATATTTTTGGAATTATATGCATGATTCCTTGTGATAGCACTTAAGCCAAGCCAAGCTGATAATTAATGTCAAAGATATGCATGCTTGGATATACGCTAGCTTAAGGTCGAGAACCAAACATGCATGTCAGCAGCAGACTAGCACTATACTCGTTTGCTTCCATTGCCTACCTGACACGCTCGCTTATCCTAATCCCCGTATGCAACGGCCGGAGTCGATCTTAAGTCAGAAGAAGCGATCGTTGAACGCCGTAGTTTCATCAAGTATACTCAACTACACCGCACGAACTTCAAGGTCATCGCCGCCTGCAACAATGTCAACTCGACCGATTCTATGCATGGTTGCTCGTGTTGATTTCTAAACGTGATTCCATCCGCCGCGTCGGAGTCGTCGTTTACTTGGCTCGCTCTCTTGATATCGAAAATGGCGATCACTTCGATCGTTGTTAACTTCAAAACGATCGATCCAGCAAGCTGTTCACGGTCAAATTAATTGCTGGGATCGAGCAGTGCACTACTCCCACTACACTGACCGTGTAATGCGTTGATGAAATCTTGGTCGCTTCGTGGAAGTTCCCATCATCACTTTGATCTGTCGACTTATTCATGGTAACTTGCTGAGGCACTCCCAATAATCACTTGTGTTTGATACTATAGCTCTGCCACATTAGAACTTGATACTCATGCAAGTATCGAACTTTTTTTCTTTTTGAAAACCAAGAAAATAGTATCGGTGCATTGGAAGGATTAATTGATACTATTTTTTATTGGAATGGCTAATTGCATGACCATTATAGTGTTCTTTAATATCAGATATAGTGTTCTTTAATATCAGACATAAATAACAAGCTATTGCGGTAATCTATATATCTCTCTAATCTTGAAGATGTACAGAGGCTATTGCCGCCAGCCGCCATGCGGCCCTCATACACTGTAGTCTCTATAGTACAAAAGATAAAGTTTTTTCATTTTTTGTTTTTTAAAAATTAGGAATTTTTTTTAAAAAAATTGGTCAAAAATTTTCTCTCTCTGCTAATGTTGAGTCAAAGTATTTTTTATATATTTTTCCTGTTTTTCACACGGGATTTTAACTAACCAGTTGTTTCTAAAATGCCATATCTAACCACTCTCTTTCCTCCAGTATCAAGCCTTTGAATTAAATCATTGAGAGTGCTCTTAGTCAAAAGATAATTAAACCCAGTCAAGTCTCATGAGCACAAGCTTATACGATCCATAAATGAAGATCTCGAAAGAAGCATGCATATGCTAAGCTAGCTTGGCCTATATATGCATACCTACCGAGAGATTTGATTATTTGCCACTTCAAATATGTGGCTTCGCAAATTTGCCACTGGACCTACATTTCATTGACTCATATGGTCCTATATGTCATTAGCTCAAGTGACATCATAATCAAAGAGTCAATCTTTGAAGTGGCAAATAACCAAATCTTTCATACCTACCAGAGGACAGAGTGAGCAAATTGAAAGTACACCTAGCTAAGCAGCTAGGCCTGCGGTTCTTGCACATGATAATTTGATCAAGTAGCATAAACAAGTAGCAGATTTAATTAGTCTTGGCGTTTACGTTGAGATTGCTCTGGCATGCAGGCTTAATTTCGAGATTGGACAAATGATTGTGTGTGTGGTGGCATCTAACCATGTTGGGCATGATATTTATTTTGGTATTGCGCATTACCTCGCTGTAGTACAGCCATATATGGCTGATACTATAGTTTTGTTAAGTAACATGCAACTCTATAGCTTTGTTAAGTAATATCGTAACTCAATCACCACAACTCTGAGGTCACATGAGCGACGTCAACTGCATGTACTAGTAGAAATGTCCTTTGTAGATCAGTGGATGCTTGTTTAATTTCATTCCGGAACGTGCATTCAATTAATTAACCCAGGTCGTCGTTTACCACAACGCTATCGAGGTGATAACTGAGTGGCTATATCGTGTACAATCACCTATATATATGTAAGTGTATAATCAAATAATCTGGAGTACTTAATCTATATCCAACACTGGCTACTGGCAGGAGGTGTTCAGCAAATTTCAGGGACAGGGAGAGAAGAGATGGAGGGTGAGGTGGGAGGGTTTAAACGTAAAAACAGCAGCCAGCGTTGGATATAGATTAGGTGCTTCAGATCGCTTGATCGTACGCTTACACACATATAGGTGATTGCACAGGATATTTCTCCGATAACTGATTAGTACTTTCCATCATTTTAATTACTAGTGATATCAGGATCTTTTAGTTTTTTTTAGAATAATAAATTATATTGCATGTGCACCGATCAAAACTATTTCGACTAAGATCCAATGTACATATGATCCAATTAAGCTATGGGAATACTTGAATACTCTAGTAAAAAAATAAAAGTATAAATTTTGAAGAACACTAAATGCTATTCTCTTAGTTCAAAGATATAAGGCTTTGAATGGTCTTGTTTAAAAATATAAAGCTTGTATATAAATTTTAATGTTGGTGTCAAAAATATATGTTTAATTAACAAATGGCTTTTCAAAGTACTAAATGATGATGGTGTTTGGCAAACTCTCATCAGAAGAAAGTATATGGGGAATAAGACTCTTTCACAGGTAGAAAGAAAGTCAGGGGATTCTCAATTTTGGATTGGCCTAATGAAAATCAAATATTATTTTTTTAGATTTGGGTCCTTTCAACTTGGTGATGGATCTCAAATACGATTTTGGGAGGATGTTTGGCTTGGGAAATAACCCCCTTAGTGCCTAATACCCTTAACTTTTTAACATTGTTGAAAAAAAGTATGCCATGGTGGCTGAAGTAATGTACTTGTAGGATCGAAATATACTAATGTAGCAATCAGAGGGGAGGTGAATGATTGCGCGGAAGCTAAAATCAAATTTCTGGACTTTGTTTTTCTAACACACCCCAATTTAAACTCAAATTGCTTGGAGACCAGTTCATGCAGCCGGGAGACCAGTTCACGTAGTTGAGAGACCAGTTCTGCAGTTGGGAGACCGAGAGAGCGATCAGGCGACGAAGAGAGCGATCAGGCGACCAAGAGAGCGATCGGATAACGATGAGAGCGATCGAGGCGACGAGCGAGCAATTTGGGCGAGCAGACTAACACACGTTCACTAAAATAGTAATTTCTGAAGATCCAGCAGTTTCGGCGGGCAGATTGAAATTTTAACTGTAAAAACTAGATTCAATTCTGAATCTAACCCAAAAAGAATCAACTCGATCAGACCTATGGATCTTGAGATATTACCTTCGAAATTTGATTGAATCGTTAGACGCTGGACCAAAGCAAGAACAGAAGGATATACATTTACTAAAACAGTAATTCTTAAAAATCCAAACGTTGGATTTATACGAAATTTTAACTATAGAAACTAGGTTCAATTCTAAAGTTAACCCAAAAAGAATCAATTCGATCGGATTTATAGATCTTGAGATATTAGCTTCACAAGATGAAACCTTCGCAAGAAACCGAACTCCGTGATGAACTTCGTGACTGCTGCGACAGACAAAACTTCAGGCGATCGATCAACTATACCGGAGCCAAGAGCAAAACGAAAAATCTCCAGCCGCTGGAGATGCAAGAAAGATCTCTATTTTTGATCTGGTTACGGTACTCAAACAAAAGAGTACAAACCCTAAAAACTGGCTCTCTGAATAAACAAGAGACACCTCCCCCTATTTATACAAAGCAAACATAACGAGATTGAATACAACTCCACTTCGAACATGGAAAGAGTCTGTATACATCTCAACCTAGCCCAACATGGCCAAAAACAACTCTTGCACGCATGTACAGCCCACATGCTGTAATTACATGACTAACCAGTCTTCATGTATATGTTCTCTAGCCCGAACATCCCGCATGACATCCTCGACTACCAAGACCTCGATTCTTCCCTGAACCTAGTCCCGAATCTTAGTTCCTCCATGAACCTAGTTTCGGTCCCGTCATCGACCACGTTCGCCCTCAAGCAACACCTGCACATGAATAAACAAGAAACAAATCCGAGCACAAGTCCACAACTTGACTCAAAGTCAATCTATGCAACTACTCACACGAGTGCGTTGCATCAAGCAAAACCATCATCATGCTATCACCAGCATATCAAACAAATCCGAGCACAAGTCCATGACTTAACTCAAAGTCAATTCATACAACCACTCACACGAGCGCGTTGCATCAAGCAAAACCATCATCATGCTATCACCAGCATATCAAACAATCATCTCAAACAGCATATGCACAAGCACCACACATGCTATAATCACAACCACTTTGCAATGCCAATTTTATTACTCAACCAATTTTTCAGCATATGATTTCACAATCCCCCCTTGATGAAAATATTGGCAACACCATTTAGAACTGAACATTGACATTCACCTCACAACAAAATTTTAAAGAAATTTTATTTTAAAACAAAACGCAAAGTGAAAAATCTCCCCCTAAAAAGAAGAAATAATCTACCCCTAAAAAGAAGAGAAATGAAAGAAAAAAATGTATGTGAATGTGCAATATGTGTCCAAAATTCTCTCACTTTGACTCCAAAATTCTCCCCCATTGACAATGGATTCATCAAGAATACAAAATAGAGAACAAAATCTTTTTGTTTATTTTTAGTTTGTCTTTTTTATGTACTGAGCATTATAAGTCATGCACAATGATTTTATCACCAAGTCATGCTATCAAAAGTACTTACACCCTCAAATCTACACATAAATAATGTAGAGTAAGCATAACTAGAAATCAAGTACTATTAACGATTTTTTACATGGCATGATCTCCCTTTCTCAACAATCTTAAAACCTGGAAACATTGAATTTTTTTGTGCACTATATTTGTGCTTGAAAAACTAATTCATTAATTGATTGCAACAATAACAATTGCAAGGAATTATATGCACCATCAGCCTTACTTTTCAACCATGCCAAGCAGTCACAAGCTTAAGGTTTCATAGTTACTTTTCAACCATGCCAAGCTAACATAAGCTTAAGGTTTCATGGTTTTGGTCATACACAACCTCTTCCAAGTTCATATCAAAGTGCAATAATAAGCAGTCTTGTAAAGAAGAAGTGCGATAGTACATAACCTTGTTCTTGCATTTATCAACAATTACTCTTTGAGCTTTAGCACTTAACTTTCATATTTAGCACTTTTTGAGCAGGATCAAGATAGCCAAGAAAGTTCAACCATGACAAGATTTAATTCAAGTTGTCATTCCATTTAAATAGTCATGTCATAAACTACACCATATATGCATGAACATGAAGTTGCAAACATCTTGAAACATAAACATGGCTTCAAATGACATATATGTATGAAATACAATGCTCAGTACTTTTTCATTATTTTTTTTTTATTTAAGAAACACACAAAATAAAAAGCATGTTACAAAATATCACAAAAACATCAAAAACTCCCCCTAAAAAATAACCCATCGGATGAACCAACCCAAGTTCTCCCCCGAATAAAAGCAAAACGAGAAGAAGACAAAGGTTTTGTGAAAATGTCTGCCAATTGATGTTCAGTATCCATATGATGAAGCACAATATTTCCCTTTTCTACATGATCTCTAAGAAAGTGAAATCTGATCTCAATGTGTTTTGTTCTAGAATGTTGTACAGGGTTCTTAGCAATGCATATTACACTAGTGTTATCACACAAAAGAGGAACACTATCCAAATTAACCCCATAATCTTTAAGTGTAGCTACTATCCAAAGAATTTGAGAACAACAACTAGCAGCAGCCACATATTCAGATTCAGCAGTTAATTGTGCAACGGAAGATTGTTTTCTAGATGACCATGCAATAAGATAATTACCCAAGAAGTGACATGAGCCAGATGTACTTTTTCTATCAATTCTACAACCTCCAAAATCAGCATCAGAGAATGCTCTTAAACTAATGCATGAGGAAGCAGAAAGCCATATGCCAAAATCTTGAGTACCATGGAGATACCTGAAAATCCGCTTGACAGCTTGTCGATGTGAAACATGTGGTGAAGCTTAAAAGCGAGCACACAAGTACACAGCAAATTGAATATCCGGCCTTGATGCAGTGAGATATAACAGTGAATCTATCATGCTTCTATATTCCTTTTGATCAACCATCTCACCATCTTCATCCAGATCAAGTGTGCAAGTGCCTCCCATGGGTGTCATGATCGGCTTCCAGTTTTCCATCCCAAAGCGACGAAACAAATCTTTTGTGTATTTACTTTGATGAACAAAAGTACCTTCCTTCGTTTGTTTGATTTGCAGTCCCAAAAAGTAAGTTAACTCACCCATCATATTCATCTCAAATTCCTTCCTTATTGTTTCTGGATCGGGTGATTCTCTCATTTAAATCTCTAATCATCTGTTCAGGTGGATGTTTCCTTTGAATGTGCAAGGGAGCTGAAACTTCAGAAACTTCTCCTTCTCCTTCTTCATTTTTAGCATGTACAGAAGATGTTGTGGCTTGAGGATGCTCAGTTGTAGGTGATGTAGTGGTAGGTGGCAAAAGTACTACAGTTGGTTGTGCAATAGGAATCAACACTTTATCCTCAACATCATCATCATCATCATCATCAAGAAAGATACTCTCCCCCTGAACATATGCATCATTTGCCTCCAAAAGATTGAACACAAGAAGGTCCAACCGTGTCAAGATGTAGTAGCTGTCCTGGAGCGTTTGTCATCGCCATGGTAAGAGGTGGATGTGAACCTGCAGTCATCTTACCATGTCTTCACTGTACCTTTTGCCACAACAGAGGTGGAAGTCGCATCTCCAGAAGTAACACTTTCAGCACGAGATGCACGAGTGAGGGAGGAGAACCAATTTTTATCACCGGACATGTGGCGTGAGCATCCGAAATCAACTAGCCAAATGTTCTCCTTCCTCGCGCGAAAAGCCTACATAAAAACAGAGAATGTCGAGGCCTCGGTACTGGGGTTAGAAATAAGATGTTTAGAAATTTAGTACTGAGACACACGACAAGTAGGCACAACACGAGAATGCTTGTGTACAGAATCAATTTTGCCTTTTCCCGTGTTTCTTGCAACAAAAGATGTTTGCATCACCTTAGCACAAAATGAGGAGTAAAATGTGCCTTCTTGAAATTAGACCTAGCCTTAGCCTTTTCTTTCTTTTGTTGTTTGGATAGCCTAAAGCAAAAATCTACTAAATGTCCATCCCTACCACAATGAGTGCAATTGTACTTAACATGATGTTTAGCTTTAATAGTAGAAGCAACATTTGCATTCATCACAGTAGAAGATAAAACACCAGCAGACTTAAAAACAATTTTTTTAGGATCATTGACAATTTCAAATTTTCCACTTTCAAGTGTCTTACAACAGTGGGAGCATGTGATTTATGATGAGTATAAGAATCAAAACCTAAACCTTTGTGATGAGTGCTAACTTTTGATTGATCCAAAATCATGTTTAGGTTTTTCTTTCCTGTAGTGAAATGTTCTAAAGATTTTTTCAAATAATCAACTTTTCGAGAAAGAGTTAAACAGTTATTATAGGGAACGTCCACTTTTCCTTTTTGTTTGCGACAAGTTGAGCAAGAAAGAACCTCATGAGTGAGCAGAACATCTGTCATTTGAGAAACCCTAGCATTTGCATCATGCAACTTCAATTCTATTGTGGAGCATTTAGAACAGTGAGTTGTATCATGCAAATCAACAGTTGAACAACTAGCATTTTTTACATGTTTCTCATTTTCCTTCTTTTCAGCATTGACTTGCTCTAACAAGGTAACATGTTCTTTCCTAAGCAAAGTAAGCTCATTGTAAATCAAGTCACATGATTTGCAAGCATCACCATCAGGAATCAAAGATTTAACTCTAGCAATTTCAGCATTCAAAGATTCCACAACAACATCATGTTTCTTAATTTTCTTGTCGCGTTTATCAAGTAATTTACCAAGACGAGCAACAGTAATAGATAATTCATCGTAAGAAGGTTCTACCTCATTGAAGTCAATGTCGTGATCGTCCTCAGTGAAGCTGTTATCACTTCTAGTTATGAGACACAACCCTGTCAATTCATGCTTGCTTGGAGTTGTTGTGTCATCTTCACTGCTCTCCGAATCCACATCGCTCAAATTGACTTGTTCAAGAGCGAAAATGACTCGGTGGACAACTTTGCGATTCACAAAGTGACGAATACTCATACCCGGGGTATCCCACAGCAAAGTATACATCTATTTTGAGATCGACTACCTCCTAGTCGTTCGCACGTGGCGGCGAGACTGGAGGCGATGCAAAGCGTTGGAAGGGGTATTACCAAAGTCCCTGCCCCCTCCAGATGGGATTATCCCTAAATATCAGCTGGAACACCAGACGATCCGATTTGGGCCCAGCTTTAGACCCAGCAAAGGGCCACGAAAGACCCTCAGCCTCGTTCAAGACCCCCCAGGGGCGGTCCGACCTGGCCTCAGGTCGGACGCCTCCGCAGGATCCGACCTGGCCACGGATCGGACGTCCCCGCAAGCTCCGACTTGGCCTCAGGTAGGATCCCAGACGAGCTCCGGCTTGGCCACCTTCGCCACGTCGCCGGTCGACTCCGAATTGGCCGCCTGCCCCATGGACACGACATCCATGCTGGGGCAGGGGGCACCATCCCGAGGTAGCCAGAGGGCTGCCTTAGTCAAAGCCTCGGTCGCTTCGCCCCGTCAGGCGCGGTGGAGAGGCGCGCTCTCTCCCGAGGCGGCTTCAGGGCTCATCATAACGATGTTAGCGTCTGACAGCCGTGCGGAGGGGAGGCGCGCACCTTCCCAACGGGACACTGTCCGTTGGGTCTACCATCCCGGCATAGGGCGACAGGAACCTGTCAATCACCAAGACCGAAGACCGGGACTCCCGGGCGTAGCATACCCCTACCTTTTTCTCCAAAATTCCCGTGTAACCTGCCCCCTCCGCCTATATAAAGGGAGGCAGGGTCCCCAGGGAAGGGGCGATGATTCTCATTAGATCAACCCTCATACGTTCACACTCGATTCCGGGCTCCTCCACTCGGACGAGTATTCCCGAGCTCCCTCACTCGAACGAGCACTGAGGGCCTATCCCCAGTCCTCACGTGTAATCCTGTGTAACCCTTTACGCCCCGATCAATACAAATCCACCACATGAACTGGACGTAGGGATGTTCGGTCCGAACCAGTATACATCTTGGGCTCCCTGAGTCAACCATCAAGAGAGGGAACGCGCGGCCCCTTGACTTACAAATTTACTTGCCGGTTATATGAAACACCGACACAAAGCTTCTCTTCTTGCTACTGCTTGTGGTAGTCATCTTCTTCTCTTTTCTCCTGTCCTTATCATTCTCCTCCCTTAATGCTTTACCTGCAAGTTTAGGACAATTTGAACGAATGTGGTTGAGATCACCATATTCATAGCATCTTGGAGGGCCACCACCAACTCTCTTCCTGATTCTCACATTCTGCAAAGCTTTATTAAAACGAGAAGAGAGTAATACCAAGTCTTCTTCAGGAAATTCTTCAATCTATTCATCAGTTAGTGAAGACAAGGAAGAAACAGCAAAACTTGAAGAAGCATTATTCTGAGACATGTTTGATTGAGAGGTCAATGCAATTGATTTATGATCATTCTTCCTAGCAAAAACATCCAATTCATGAGTTTTTAATTTAGAGAAAAGAACATCTACAGTAAGTTCACTCATGATAGTAGATTCTCTAATGGATGTAACTTTCATCTCCCAAATAGACATGTCTAATGCACCAAGCAATTGTCTAGCATTAATAGCTTCATCAAAGGAAACCCCAACAGCATGTAAATTGCTAAGAATCTTATTGAAACATGCAAAGAAATCATCTAGTGACTCACCAGGCTTCATCTCAAATCGCATGTATTCTTTCTTATATATATCTTGACGAACCTCTTTGATAGTGTTAGATCCCTTATGATAATCACAAAGAGATTTCCATACCTCATATACAGACTTGAGATGGATCACGCGGTCGAAGTCACTTCTTCCCAATCCTTGGATGATCAAATTTCGTGCTTTGCTATTTGCTTCAACATGTGCTTGATTAGTTTCATTGACTTGATCATTCTCGGGAACTTGATATGGCTTGTATATTTTTTCCCAGATTGCAAAGCCCTGAGCTTAAATGTATGCCTCCATCTTTGCTTTCCAAAACTGAAAATCAACACTATCGAAAACACAAAGTTTTATCGAATACCTATCCATCGCTACGGTTTCTAATCACTAGTTAAGATTAATTAGAAAAACGAGGCTCTGATACCACTTGTAAGATCGAAATATACTAATGTAGTAATCAGAGGGGGGGTGAATGATTGCGCCGAAGCTAAAATCAAATTTCTGGACTTTGTTTTTCTAACACACCCTAATTTAAACTCAAATTGCTTGGAGACCAGTTCACGCAGCCGGGAGATCAGTTCACGTAGTTGAGAGACCAGTTTACGCAGTTGGGAGACCAGTAGAGCAGTCTGGGTGACTAGTAGAGCAGTCTGAGCGACCAGTAGAGCAATCGAGTGACCAGTAGAGCAATTTGGGCGACCAGGTGAGCAGTCGGGCGACCAGGCGAGCAGACTGATATATATTCACTAAAATAGTAATTTTTAAAGATCCAACCATTAGATTGATGTGAAATTTTAACTGTAAAAACTAGATTCAATTATTAAGCTAACTCAAAAAGAATCAACTCAATCGGACCTATGAATCTTAAGATATTACCTTCGCAATTTGACTGAATCGTCAGACGCCGGACCAAAGTAAGAACGGAAGGATATACATTTACTAAAACAGTAATTTCTAAAAATCCAACAGTTGGATTGATATGAAATTTTAACTGTAGAAACTAGGTTCAATTCCAAATTTAACCCAAAAAGAATCAATTCGATCGGATTTATAGATCTTGAGATATTTCCTTCACAAGATGATACCTTTGCAAGAAATCGAACTCTGTGATGAACTTCGTGACTGTTGCGACAGACAAAACTTCAGGCGATCGATCAACTATACCGGAGCCAAGAGCAAAACAAAAAATCACCAGCCATTGGAGACACAAGAAAAATCTTTATTTTTGATCTGGTTACGGTACTCAAACAAAAGAGTACAAACCCTAAAACCTGGCTCTCTGAATAAACAAGAGATACCTCCCCCTATTTATACAGAGCAAACATAACGAGATTGAATACAACTCCACTTCCAACATAGAAAGAGTCTGTATACATCTCAACCTGGCCCAACATGGCCAAAAACAACTATTGCACGTATGTACAGCCCACATGCTGTAATTACATGACTAACCAGCCTTCATGTGCATGTTCTCTAGCCCGAACGTCCCGCATGACATCCTCGACCACCAAGACCTCGATTCTTCCCTGAACCCAGTCCCGAACCTCAGTTCCTCCGTGAACCTAGTTCCGGTCCCATCATCGACCACGTTCGCCCTCGAGCAACACCTACACATGAATAAACAAGAAACAAATCCGAGCACAAGTCCACGACTTGACTCAAAGTCAATCCATGCAACCACTCACACGAGTGCGTTACATCAAGCAAAACCATCATCATGCTATCATCAGCATATCAAACAAATCCGAGCACAAGTCCATGACTTGACTCAAAGTCAATCCATACAACCACTCACACGAGCGCGTTGCATCAAGCGAAACCATCATCATGCCATCACCAGCATATCAAACAATCATCTCAAACAGCATATGCACAAGCACCACACATGCCATAATCACAATCACTTTGCAATGCCAATTTCATTACTCAGCCAATTTTTCAGCACATGATTTCACAGTACTTTGTTCCACTTAATGTATCCTTTCATGGAGCCATTACAGGCTATAATTTAGGATTAATTCCTTATTTGCCATTGTAAATTTGAGAAATCCTAAAATATGGGCCCACATGTCATTGACACAATGAGTGGTAAATAAGGGATGAGGCAAACTTCTAGTGGCATGTGAGGATTTTACCCTATAATTTAATGGCTTGGTATGAGCTTGTTGCAAAAATTGATGGCTCACATTTAGCAGCAACATGAGACACTTTTCAATGGAATCTCCATCAGAATGGATAGTTTTCTGTTCAGTCGATGTATACAGCCTTAATGCATTAAGATGTCCCAGTTATAAATCGATAATTGTGGAAGCTTAAGGTGCCATTAAAAATAAAAAATTTTCTTTGGTACTTATGTCGTAGGGTGATATTAACAAAAGATAACTTATCAAAAAGAAATTGGCATGGTAGCAAAAAATGTTGTTTTTTAACAATGAGAAAACTATTCAACACCTATTTTTCGACTGTCATTTTGCTCGCTTTGCATGGCGTGTTATACAAATGGCTTCTAATCTACCACCTCCTAGTAGCATACCCAATATGTTTGGGTATTGGTTATTGGGGTTTGGGAAAGATTTAAGGGCTAACTTTTTGGTCGGGACTGACACTTTGTGTTGCTCGCTTTGGCTATGTCGGAATGATGTGATTTTTAATGGGAAAAAAATCTCTAATCCGTTGCATGTTATTTATATTTGCACCAATTGGTTGCGATCATGGTCTGTGCTGCAGCGACAAGAGGACAGAGATGGGTGTTATCGGCATGCAGAACGCTGGAAATCATGGTTAGAGATCTCTTCATCAGCCATGGATGGCGTTTTAATAATAGGCTATGCTCGGATTGAGGCTTTGGTTTCACGTTTGTAATAGCTTGTTTAAACTTTCATGTTAGGGATTTCTTTTTGACAATTTTTTTCTTTTGTAATAAATGGTTGGCTATATGCATCTTATGATGCAGAGGTCGGGAGATGTATTCTTCCATTATCTAAAAAAAAATATAAATTTTAATGAGGCTTTTCGCTATACCTCTATTTATTCTCTCTCAACCGTATGCATGATGCATTTATTTATTACCACCTACACAAAGGATTATCCCTTATTTTCTAACACAATTAAATGGGGTATCTAAGTCATTTTCTTTTATATATTTCTCAATTAATTTCTCCGCAACCTTAATCCTTGTGCAGTCAAAATACGCCTTATGTTTCCGAATAGAGGGAGTAATTTACAGCAACCTATATTACTCGACCCACAATTGATACTGACGCAAGACTTGTACAATTTGGGTTTTCTAAGAACATAGAAGAACTAATTTTAAGTCACATTTCGCTTCAATTCATTTTTATGACGAGGCATTAATACTACAACTACTAATAAGAAACGTATCTCACAACATACTTGTTTTTATTCTATCCTTTTTGACATTATTAACGGAGCACTTAACACACGCATGCATCGATCTTATGTCTTAGAGACCTTGTAACATGTATGTAGCTTTAGGTTGCTCAGGTCAAGGGGCCTTCAAGACGTGCGTAGCCCTCGAACGACAGCAAAGACGTATATATATAAGATAACACATGAAGATCTCTACTGGTATTAGCAGACAGGGGAGGCATCTAAGAGCCTATTTATTTTTACTCTGGATTCTCTAAAAGCTGATTATGGATTGTGTTGTAGAAAAGTTGATTCTCTAAAAGCTGAAATCCAAAAGTACATATAAAGTGGATTGTGGATTCTAGTGTATATGGGTGAGTTGGATTGTGAGAATCGATTTCTAGAATTGGACTGTTTATTTTTTATTCTGCTTTTGGAGTCAGAATCCAGAATCAACGGCAAATACAAATAGACCCTAAATAGAGGAAAAATAATTAGACAAGTGGTAATCTCTTCATTAATGCATGCATGATATAGTCAAGTCAACGAACTCCATTTTTTAGTTTTTTTGTCTCCACTTGATCTCCTTGACAACTCCACACTACTAAGGTGCTATTAAGATAAGAAACACTGCATGGCCTCAAGCACTATAAATACCCATGTAAACTTTCACTCATCCTACGTCGCAATTTACACACTAGTAACAGCCTCACAATGGCAGGCACAAAACTTGTAGCTCTCGGCTTCATTGTCCTCCTGAGCATTGGATTAGCCAATGCTGCAAGGGTGGCGAGATACTCGAGTTCTCAAGGAACAGGCACGGGAGGGGGGGAAGGTGGTGGATATGTGAACGGCGGTGGCTCAGGTTCTGGGAGTGGATCCGGGTCTGGTCAGAGTGGTAGCAATGGTGCACATGCAAGTGGTGGAGGTGGAGGCTGAGGTGGTGGCAGTAGTCAATACGGAGGAGTCGGGTATGGTAGTGGATCTGGCTCGGGCTCAGGCTCTAGTCAGTATAGCCAAGGACCATACTCCGGTTATGGCGGATATTCTAACGCCGGCGGTGCTGGCGGTGGCGGTGGTGGAGGGCAAGGTGGAGGTTACTATGGATCTAGTGGTCATGGATCTGGTAGTGGCACTGGTACCGGCTCAAGTTCGGCTAATACATATCGGTATGGGCCAGGTTATGCAAATGCGTATGGCGATGGCAGCGGTGGTGGCAATGGCCAAGGCACATATGGTGGGAGTGGTGGTGGTGGAGGTGCTGGATCTGGGTACGGTAATGCCAACCCTTAATTTCCTTCATCCAACAATCTAAAGGTAGAGCCCAACCTATTATGTGTCATGTCGATGTTGTAGAATTTATTTCCATTTGTTTGCTGTTCGTTTTATGCATCCAGTAGAAACAAATAAGGGGCTCTACTCGTTTAGTGAAAGTAGTAGTGTAACTGATGAGGATACTATGTGACTGGCTGTTGAGAATGTAATGTGTCAATTAGTCACTGCATATCAAGTTATCAATGTTTCTTAAATAATCTAATTGTGACTGTGGCTATTGATATATATATTTATACACACACACACTAGTTGATGGTTTGAATAAACGGAAACTTCCAAGACGGAATAATGCCATGGACAGCAGGATGGGTCACCAAAACTGAAGCAACTCCTAACAAGTTTTTCTTTTGGCTGATTGTTCCGAAGCAAGATAATTAAATTGATTAAACAGTGAAGGTGAGAGACATATATTTTTAGGTGGAATACTTCATTTATTCCATTAGACAGATGCTCTAGCCAAATCGCTAGAAACAGAGCAGAAATTAAACAAACTCCGGGAGCGCGTCATGCCAAATACAGGAGCACGACTGATACAAAAAAACGCATCGAACTTGGCTAGCTCATGTGCAGCTCCTTTACACTAGGGGTGGCAATTTTACCCATGGGTTCGGGTACCCGTGGGTACCCGACCCGATAGGTTCGGATCTGGGTCCGAATCTGGACCCATGGGTATTTTTATCGGGTCCGGGTCTGGGTCCGGTCCGGTCCGGGTCCGAATATAGACCCGTGGGTACCCAGGACCCGACCCGAAATTCAGCCGATCCTGTCAGGCCATCCGCCCATCCGTTCGGCCCAAGGCCCATCAATTAATTTCCTCAGCTAATCCCCCTACTGGCCTTGGCCTACTCCCATCCTCCAGGCTCTAGGACCTCCCCAGTCCCCCACGCACGCACGCCTCGCTCCCCACTCCCCAGTCCCCAGGTCCGGACCTCTGGTGCTCCAAACCCTAGCCGCCGGCCTCAAGCCTGCCGGCTACCCCGATCCGGCAATCCGGATCCGCGCCGCCTCACGCCTGCCGGCTCCGGCTACCCTCGCCGCCTCACCGCCTCACGCTGTGGCTGCCATCATGGATACCCTAGCCGGCTAGCCGCCTCGCCGCCTGCCTCCTTTGCCTGCTGCCGTCGTGTCGCTGAGCCCGACCAGCGATCCCGATCATGGAGTACCACCGGCGACCCCGATCTGGATCTGCGCCTTCCTCGAAGACCCCGACTGCGGACTACCACCGCCACCGGCAGAGGCCGCCGCGCCACCAGGTCTAACCCGAGCCGGCTTTACATGCTAAATCAAACTTTTGATGATTCTAGTTCTAGGATGTGCTTGAACTGGGGGAGGGAGAAATCCTCATGATCAGCTGGTGGTCAAAATTCTTTTCATTCTTCCCTTTTGCATGCTGTTATGTGGTTATTATGGATCATGCTTTCAGGTTAAAATTCTTGTCTTGCTGGGAATATTTTCTTTAATTTCATAGACATATGCACTTAAAAGTTGTTGTCTATCTTATGTTTTTGACAGACTAATAGGGAGCTGTTGAGTATAAGATCTCTGTGTGCTTTTGCTAGACGAGCTCGCCACAAATACAAGTCTGAAGAGGCACTTCCTTCTTATTCAACGGTTGGAGTTGCTTCATCTTCCTTTGGTATATCAATTCAAAAGGTTGGTTCCCCTTCAACTAAGGTTGGTTCCCCTTCAACTATAAATAGTACTGGATAGTAATTGTTGCTATGAAATAAGCACAAATTAGTGTCTTTTTTGTGAAGAGAATTTGTTGAGTAGAGCTTATATAATCTGTAAGATGCACTCATGAGTAGAGCTTATATAATCTGTAAGATCCATTGTGTGCATCTTTGCTTCCAGAGCTTATATAAACTGTGTTGGTATGATGGTATCTAGTGGTCCCATTCGGGTCCTGGGTACCCGTCGGGTCTGGGTCTGGGTCTAGATTTGGACCCATATGTAATTCGGGTCTGGGTTCGGGTCTCAATTTCGTGTCTCGGGTCTGGATCCATAAGAGGAGGACCCGGAGCTACCCGACCCGATTGCCATCCCTACTTTACACGCCCAACGGTACAATGCTCACTTTCTTTTGGGCCGGCCGTAGTCACTCCCAATGGAGCAAATTACGATAACAGGCTGCAGGTTGGGCTAAGCTTTTAGGCCTTCGGTTTAGAATTTGCTATGCTAATATGTTATATCCAATTTAATGCTAAACATGTGCTCGTGCACCACCCTTGACCGAGCCGCTACTCCTCTCTTCCGTTCAAATACTGTCGACCGTCGTCCCTGCCTTCTTCCTCTATTTCAGTGGCCCAAGGCTTCATCTAGAGACCAACGAAGTCATGGTCTAATTTATCAATTTTTCGCGTACTTGTGCAGCAAAGCCAGAAAAAAAAATAGAGAATGAACTCAAATAATTAGACTAAATTGAGATAAACATATTAATCAGCGTGTGTTATATTTTTATAAGTTCGAGGCAGTGGTGGAACTAGAAATTTTTTGTTGGGGGTGCACATTTATATGTACAACTCTGTAGTTTTTTACAATTATTTCATAACATCGTAAATCTGACACATATATTTGAAATTTACTAAAAGCACAATATAAATAGTTCTAAGATCTTAAAAATCTCATACTACTAAAATCAGAACTAATTCAATAAACAAATATAGCACAATAAAAAATTAATCTAATGCAACTTCACAAAATTTTGGGGGTGCCGGGGCATACCCGGCACCCCCCCTAGTACCGCCTCTGGTTCGAGGTTACTAATAATACTTTATTAATTGAGAAATAGTTGTACAACTTTCGCTTGTCAAACTTTCATAAATCTATTAACAAGCTAACACTAATCAATCAAACAAATTGGCTATTATTTCTATTCAACCTATTTACACCGTTACAACTGACAAAAAAAATCATAAATCAGAAGAGATGCTCATATTGTTTATTTGTTGTTTTGGTCAGCTTACTTAGCCGATCAGACACTCACTGACTCACGTTGCGCTGCCTTCCCTGTCCACTCACCATTGCCATAGTGGGTTGTCCATCACCACACTCCTACACCCTCGTTGGCTTCCCGACATTCACTCTCAGCGGCATGCGTCAAGCGACCTTGACTCGACAAGCTGCCAGACTGTCATGTTCTCATGAAGGAGAGACATTGAGTTACACTCTCTCTCTCGCTTTATGGTCTTTGCACCAGTCTAGTGATCGAGTTTAGTTATGCAAGCAGCAAGTGAAGTCACCAATTGCCAAATTAAACCTCCAATAAGTAGCGGCCCATCAAGCCACATGGTACATAAGACAGCTCATCTACCTAGTGAAGTTTCTTCTTCCTCCAACCACGCTCTAGTGCATTTGTATTCACTATCGTTATGTCAAAAATTAAACACGATACTAAATATATCATTACATTACCTATATGCGCAGGATTTGGAGAGAAACGGGAGCTCCAGGTGTCACCTTGCGATTTTACAAAAAAACCCCTCTATTTCTCCGAAATTACGAATAGGTCCCTATACGATTTTTTGTGAGACAAGAATATTTTTTTTGCTTCGCGTTTAGGTCCCTGGCCCGGTATTTTTACGGAAAAACCTCCCGTTAGTTTCAAATCGCGAACAAACCCTTTTCTAATTTTTCGGGATAGCGAACGGGTCCAAAAAATAACATCCGGGTCCCCGCTTCTTACGTTCAGTCCTTTCTCCGTTTTCCGAAAAAATGTTTTCGCCACGAAAAACCGAAAAAAATTTTAGCCACCCAAAAAGCCGAAAAAATGTTTTCGTCACAAAAAACGCAGATTCATCAAGTTTATAGCGACTTATGTATTTGCCAGCTGTCAGAATCATGGGCTTTTTTAAAAATGTAGATTCATCCATGATTTATAGCGACGAGTGGATTCGCCGGTGGGTCCTAACGACCCATTTTTTTAGCGAGCGCAACAAAAAACCCTTAAAAAAATGTTTTGACACCAAAAAAGCGGAAACAATGTTTTCGTCCATGGATCGCCGGTGGGTCCTAACGACCCATTTTTTACCAAACGCAACAAAAACCGGAAAAAAATGTTTTCGGATAAAAAAAGCGAAAACAATGTTTTTCGTCGAAAAAACACAGATTCATCGAAGGTTTATATCAACTTATGGATTTGCCAACGGGTCATAACCACGCATGCTATCGAAATTCAGCCGGCGCAGCGTAGCGCGCTTTCCCACCTAGTATACTTAAAATCCAGTGGCTGTAGGGGGCTCCATGTTGAGAAATTAGACATTTTCCAGATTAAATTCCGAATATAAATCATGAGCAGCATGACAGAAACTAGCATGTATATCTCTAACATACTAGATAGCACGAACATCATGATCATCTTGATAAACTTGATTAACCACGAGGTTAGGACAGATTGAACGTACTGAGCAGAAGAAGATGACGGCGTGTTGCGATGCAGTTGCGATTCCGGTGTCGATGTAGTAGATGCGGTTGCGGTGTTGACGAGGATGGCGTTGGTGACGCGTCGCGTCGCAGAGTCGCCTGACGGCGTCTAGCGGCGAAACGAGGAAGGCGAGCGTGGTAGCGATCTTGAGCGATCGCGCGGGCGCTTCCAAAACCTTATTCGCCCTCTCCGGTGCGGGATCTCGAGAGCGAAGGGTTCCGGAGACTGCTCTCCGATGCAGTGATGCGTCGGCGCTCGGGATGGAGAAGATTACGACGGCGGCGGCAGAGAGGTGGCAAAACCCTAGCGATGTGTTACGTGCGTATCTCTACACGGGTGCACGACGCAGATTTATAGGGTTACTCGTAGCCGTGATCAACGTGACTCGAGGGCGTGCCACGATCGAGTCTGTTCTGAGTCCGTATCTCATCCGCAAACGTGTCTATCCCGAGTAGCAAAAAGAAAAACAAAAAGGAGGCGTCGCGCAAGGCTCGGACCGGATTCGGCGGACCATTCACGCAGTGCCGCCGACGCCCGCCGCCCCGCCGTGCGCGTGCGTGCCGAGCCGGCGCCGCCCGCATGAGGCGAGGCGAGCGTGTGGGCTTTCTCCTTTTCTCCCACATGGTTCTACCATGGTGAATCACACTCCACTATATAAACTAGTGTTCACCACTATAGACTAGCAATGTGGGACTATTGCTTGCACACATGCCTCCTCATGAATGGGCCTTTGAGATTTTCTAGGATTTATTTGTCTCAATTAAGTGGGCTTGGCCCAAATAATCCAACAATCCCCACCGATCTCAAGGTCCATTTAGAGATTTGCCAATACTCACTCTTGTTTAATATACCGGCGTTTCAAGATTAAGTTGAACTTCGCCTAGAGCTCCAAGCTACACCCATCCACAACTTGAACAATGGACTATGCCTTGAATTGCAAGTTTTGTGTGAACGAGTTTCACTCAAAGTCATAAGCGATGCACTGGCTGCGGTAGCCTTCTCCATGGTGGAGCATATGAGTCGTACTCCATGGTCGCTTCATGAGCTTACTAGAGATCACCGAATCTCATAGATCTGCGACTTTAGGCAGTCGGGCTCATATAGGTGTGTTCTTTCAAGAATGCTCAGTAGAAACAACATCTTCGCTAGTTATAGCCAATAGAAACACATTAAGGCATATTGCCATCCCGCCTTCTGACATTTTGAGAGTATTGCATCTTCACTTAGAGAGTATGATTACTCTCCTCGGTTCGCCAATGACTTGTTTTACCCAGACCCAATTCACGGGATCTCCGATCACAAAGGTCGAGTTACCACTATTGCAACTTATATGGGTCTCATACCCATCTCCTCGATGCACCTTCTATCACATTCCGTGATAGTCCCTTCATAAAGGATCTCGCCAGTTTTTGTCTGTTTGAATATAAGTCACACTTATTACTCAGGAGTTTCTCAATTTCTGACGAGACTTGATGCGTCTTTTAACGTGTCTTGATGACTTCGCATTATCCTTAGCCTTTATTCACTTTAGCAATCACGCATTGATTATCACGATTCATAAGGATAGCCGGTATTGGTTTTTCAACCACCGGCAAGTCCATCAATAGCTCACGCACCAATCTGCCTCTCTGATGGGCGTATCTAAGCGATGAGCTCCGCCTCCATGGTTGACCTTGTCAAAATGGTGCATTTGCAAGACCTCCATGACATTGCACCACCACCAATGGTAAATACATATCCCTTTGGTGGCATAGAGCTCATCTACATCGAAATCGATTCAGTCCTTTGTATCCCTCAAGCTCTGCAGGTGCCTGAATAGTGAATCGCATAACTCATAGTACCTTTCAAATAGCGCATTACCCTTTCAAGTGCATGCCAATGATCTGAACCGGGTTTGACATGAACCTACTCAATTTGCTCCTGACAAATGATATATCGAGTCTCGTTCTTGAAGAAGATACATAATGAACAAACAATCGAGAATATCTCAATTGGTTTAAGCCAATTCTCTTATTCTTTCTCGGTGTCTGCGGGATCATAAGGAGTGGGGAGGGCTTCTTTGTCCATAAAGCCAAACCGCTCAAGACCTTCTCCACATAGTGGGATTGCGAAAGAGTAATCCCACTCTCATCATAATAAGCTTGATGTTCAGAATTACATCGGCTTCTCCCGGATCTTTCATATCAAATTTCTTTTGAGAAAAGACTTGACCTCATTGATCACATCAATATTTGTGCCAAAGATCAATATATCGTCCACATAAAGGCACAATATAACTCCTTCACCCCCACCATAGCGATAGTATACACATCTATCGGCCTCATTAATGACAAAGTTCGCAGAGGTCAAAGTGGTGTCGAACTTCTCATGCCATTGCTTAGGTGCTTGTTTGAGCCATACAAAGATTTCAATAATTTACACACCTTGCTCTCTTGACCCTTTACTACATACCCATCAGTTTGCTCCATATAGATTTCCTCATCTAGCTCTCCATTAAGGAAAGCTGTCTTCACGTCCATCGATGAACAAAGAAGACCATACGAGGCTGACCAGGAAAGTAGTACTCGAATGGTGGTCATTCTAGCAGTGAATAAGTATCAAAGAAATCTTCGCCTTCTTTTGGGTGTAACCCTTAGCCCAAGCCGAGCCTTGTACTTCTCAATAGTACCATCGGTCTAAGCTTCTTCTTGAACACCCACTTACTGACCCACGTGTTTCTGACCATAGGGTCGATTCGGTCACCTCCCAAGTCCCATTGGCAAGAATCGAGTCCATCTCATTCGGGCTGCTTCTTTCCAATTATCTGCATCACGGAGATGCATATGCCTCTGCAATGGGCGTGGGAGTATCATCCACGAGGTACACAATGAAATCATTGCCAAAGGATTTTTCAATCCTCTCATCTCTTGCTCTTTCTAGGAGCTTCATTGTCATCCTCCTCTAGGATTTTCTCAAGTGGTTGCTCGGAAGACTCAACAGTGTAATAGTCTCGGGAATTATCTCAGAAGAAAATCTAGAAGTGCTATGCATGTCTTTCATTGGAAATATATTCTCAAAAAACGTAGCATCACGAGACTCCATAATAGTATCAACATACATATCGGCACATCAGATTTAACTACTAAAATCTATAAGCGATGCTCACGTGAGCATATCCCGTAAAGACACAGTCCACTGTCTTAGGCCCGAGCTTACGCTTTTTGTTAATCGGTACATTGACTTTTGCCAAGCATCCCCATGTGCGCAAGTAAGAAAGTGATGGTTTTCTCCCAACCCACTTCTCGTAAGGGGTCTTCTCCATGTTTACATTTGGAACTCTATTAGGACATGACATGAAGTCAACACTGACCTCCCCCACCATGCCTTAGATAAACCAAAGCGATGTCTAACATGGCGTTCACCAAGTCGGTCAACGTGCGGTTTTCCTCTCGGCAATCCCGTTTGATTCAGGCGAGTAGGGAGGTGTCCTCTCATGAATAATACCATGTTCGCATGAAATCATCAAAGATTTTGGGAAAATATTCGCCACCACGATCCGACCTAAGGCGTTTTATCTTTCTCTCTAGTTGATTTTCAACTTCACTTTATAGATTTTAAAGTAGTCTAGCGTCTAGTCCTTAGTTTTCAACAAGTAAACATAGCAAAATCTAGTCGCATCATCAATCAATGTCATGAAATATCTCTTTCCACCTTTTGTCAACACACCATTCATTTCACACAGATCAGAATGTATGAGTTCTAGAGGTGCTAAGTTCCTCTCCTCAGCCGCCTTGTGAGGCTTTCGAGGTTGCTTCGATTGCACACAACTATGGCACTTAGAACCTTTGGCAATAGTGAAATTCGAATTAAACTCATCTTTGGAAAGCCGATTCATAAGACCAAAATTAATGTGGCATAAACGAGAGTGCCAAATACTGCATCATCATTAACACTACCACATATATGGTTCACAGACTTATTATTGAAATCTGAAAGGGAAAAGCGGAACAAGCCTCCGCACTCATAGCCTTTACCAATAAATAGTCCATGCTTGGACACAACTACTTTATTGGACTCTAACACTACCTTAAACCCATCTCTCGCATAGAAGGAGCCACTAACGAGATTCTTGTTGATAGAAGGGACATGCTGCACGTTCCTCAGCTGCACGATCTTTCCCGAAGTGAACTTCAGATCCACTGTGCCAGTGCCATGAACAGAAGCATGTGACCCATTCCCCATCAGGACGGAGGAATCCCGAATGACTTGATAAGAAGAGAACATATTGATGTCAGAACACACATGAACGTTAGCACCCGTATCAATCCACCAACTGGAAGACTGAAATACTGAGAATACAGAAGGTAAATTACCATACCCTGCGTCTCCAGCATTGCTAGCGGTCCTTGTGTTGTGACCTTGGACGTCATCCTTTGTTGGCCTTTTTCCTCGGCCAGTGCGCACGATCAGGGCATTCCTTGGAAAAGTGTCCGACCTCACCACATGTGAAGCAGGCAGCTCAGCCTTGTTCATCTTCTTCTTCTTGAAGTTGGTAGTCTTGTTAGGCTTATTTTTCCCTTTGTTCTTGCCGTAGTTCTTCTGAACCATGTTGGCGCTGGACTGGCCCTCGGCTCCTTTACCATTGGAATCCTTAGCCCGAGCCTTCTCTTCAACATCAAGGGACGCTATCAGGTTTTCGACTGATATCTTTGTCCTCTTATGTTTTAGAGTAGTGCCGAAACTCCTCCACGAAGGAGGGAGTTTTGCAATGATGCAACCGGCCACAAAAGGATCAGGTAAGACACATTCCAGGAGTTCGAGTTCCTTGACAATGCACTGTATCTCATGGGCTTGCTCTACAACAGAGCGATTATCAGCCATCTTATAGTCATGAAAGTTCTCCATGACATACAGTTCCTTTGCCTCCATCCGATGCCGAACTTGGCGTTGATGTATCCCCTGATATACGCCAGCGTCTGTTATGTGCATGTACACATCACACGACGGTCGGCAAGAACGCTAAGAATGCATCCCACGAAAGAGTATTGGCATCCGTGAAACTCTTCTGCTGCTTCGGCAGAAGATCACCTTCAGTTTGCCTTTACTAACCCGAATACATTCATAACCGTAAGCGAGGCGTGACCTTGACTTGCCACCTCTTAAAATGCACACGAGAGAATTTCTCGGCCTCGGTCGTCGGCAAAACCAGACCATTGATAATCCAGAAATTGTCTACAATAAGGTTTTGGATTGTTGAGAAATTAGACATTTTCAGATTAAATTCGAATATAAATCATGAGCAAGATGACGAAACTAGCATGTATATCTCTAACATACTAGATAGCACGAACATCATGATCATCTTGATAAACTTGATTAACCACGAGGTTAGGACAGATTGAGCGTCTTGGCGTAAGAAGATGATGGCGTGTTGCGATGCGGTTGCGATTCGGTGTCGATGTAGTAGATGCGGTTGCGGTGTTAGCGAGGATAGCGTTGGTGACGGGCGTCGCGAGTCGCCGCGTACGGCGACTCTGGCGGCGTCAGCGGCGAACAGGAAGGCGAGCGTGGTAGCGATCTTGAGCGATCGCGGAGCGCTTCCCAAAAACCTTATTCGCCCTCTCCCGGTGCAGGATCTCGAAGACGAAGGGTTCCGGAGACCTGCTCTCCCGATTGCAGATGCACGTCGGCGCTCGGGATGGAGAAGATTACGACGGCGGCGGCGGCAGCGAGAGGTGGCAAAACCCTAGCGATGTGTTCTGTGCGTATCTCTCTACACGGGTGCACGACGCATTATTTATAGGGTTACTCGTAACTGCGTGATCGAAACGTGACTCGAGGGCGTGCCACGATCGGAGTCTGTTCTGAGTCCGTATCTCATCTTTAAGCGTGTCTATCCCGAGTAGCAAAAAAAAACAAAAAAGGAGGCTGCGTCTCTGCGCAAGGCCCTGGACCGGTTCGGCGGACCATTCACGCAGTGCCGCCGCGCCGCGCCGCGCCCGCCCGCCGTGCCCGTGGCCGGCGAGGCGAGGCGAGCGTGTGGGCTTTCTCTTTCTCCCACATGGTTCTACCATGGTGAATCACCTCCACTATATAAACTAGTGTTCACCACTATAGACTAGCAATGTGGGACTATTGCTTGCACACATGCCTCCTCATGAATGGGTCTTTGAGATTTTCTAGAATTTATTTGTCTCAATTAAGTGGGCTTGGCCCAAATAATCCAACACTCCAGCCTAACGGAACCACTGCAGGCTACGCCCACGTACTCGCATAAGGAAAATTAAATAGTAGCAAATTGTAATATGTACTCTCTCTGTTTTGCAATATAAGTCCCATGACCTAATCATGCATGTAAATAAACTAAGAAAGAACCGAATAGAAGTAAACGGTGAATCCTATTGATTGTACTACACATACACTGATATACCCGATTAAAAGCCATCATACAGCAACGTTACTATCTTTTACAAAATTAAATCATGTATAGGGATCGTGTCACTATTGTAACGTACAACTATATTCTTGGATTTACCGATGAACGATAGGGAGAGGGATTATAGGCATACATTGATACATATAAGTATATAACGTCCCGTGGTTCTTGACTAGACAAGATAATATATATAATCTAGTGTATTGTACAGTGTATTACTAGCAGCACAAACAAGTTTGCTTAATTTTAATTTATAAGCAAGTGAGAAGAGAATAACAAAATGTGCTAGTTGTGTTGTACCATAAATATTATTCTCTATGTGCTATTGTGTTATTCCTTGTGTCCATGTGTTAAATAATCCAGGGCTATAAAACCAACAACAATTACCTATTGTTCGACTACAGCAGTAATATGTAAAGCTTGCGCAATTTAGTTTTTAAGAACACAGAAGAACTACTACTCATCATTCACATATTCTAACTTCAATCGCTGTTATATATGACGAAAGGTTAATACAAACTAAGTGGCCCATGCTCACAATGTTCTTATTTTTATTCTTATGTATTTGGTTGAAATGATTAAGGTAACACATCCATGCATCTTATATGTGAGCTTATGAGTTGTAAGCTTAGCTAACTTTAGGTTACGCAAGTGAGGGGCCTTCAAGAATCAAGATAGTCTTACGACGAAATACCATGTTTTTTAGAGGGTAGACAATTGGCTTGTGATGACAACCCCCACTCTAGGGTTAAAGCTGAAGCAATAAGGGTTCTTGTTAGTTGTCTCACTTATCCCAATATCCGCATGCATCGGGTTCTTACTTATGGTCCCTGCGTGGCTGGGCTGCCATGCACTTGCTAGTTGCTACGTCAATGCATACATGCCAAAGTCAATTACGAAAACTTTGAGGTCGCCTCTGCAATGTCAACTACTAGAATTGTTTTGTTGAGCAGTGGATGCTTGTTTTGATTTCTAAATGCATCCAGTTAACATGGGTCGTCGTTTACTGCACTGTTACTAGTAATTAAGCATTAATTTTCTCATTTGATCTCTTGATCCTTTAGTTGTCACCTCGCTGCCAGGCCAGCTGTTCATGACTTAGATGAGTATAGTCAATTGGACCTGCACCGATCGAACCTTTCGACGAAACTTCAATGTACATGTGATCCAATTAAGTCATGGAAAGCACTTAATGCTCACTTCAAAAGTACGGACAACCAAAACGGCTAGAAAAAGAAAGATTTGCCATCCATGCAAACTGTTATGAAATTAACCATGTGGTCAATGCAATTAGCAGTTGATAATTACCAAAAGGTGCCTATTCGGAGAGGTGTCTTCTCTGAACAGACACTCCAATCTTGTATATATATGTATGATCAAACACTAATGACGATGATGAACGATTAACAATCTCTCAATTCTCTGTCTCTGTCAATTTTCCACATCAAAATACGTTATCAGCACTGTTTCGCTCTACTATATTGAGCAATTCCATAAGGATAAGCACCGTGCCACTCCTAGAAAACAGAGCAATCAACGAAGTTCTTACCTCTTTGATGAACCTAGAGACCGTTGTTTTGCGCCTCCTTCGCTCTCCTCAGTGACACCATTGTCTCCCTCTGCACCAATTCAACCAAACACACCTCCTTGGTGGTCGCCGTGTCGTCTTCGGTCATCGTGGTCGTCTCTATCGCCATGGTCGTTTCAGTCATCAAGGACGCACTAGTCATTGTAGGGACGGCCCTCGCCACACACCAAGGCTAGCCCTCGACACCCACCGCCAGTCCTCCACCGAGTCCTCGGCCATCAGCAATGACCTTTCGGTAGAGTAGGTCCCCGCGTCAACGACAATTGGACCTCCTCCAGCGATGGCAATGGTGGAAATGGCCCCTCAGGCACCACCCTCTTCGGTGAACCCATCGGTTCCGCCTCCTCCTCCGAGTGCATCAGTGATCCACTAGGTGACACCACCTTCGACTTTAGGAGATCCACCTCATTCATCTCCGACCAAACCGTCTCCCTCCGAGCGACGCATCCGCCGCTTTGCCCTCTCCACAGTAGTAGTAGCCAGAGGATCCATAGGCCCGAGCATCGGTGCTCATGGATCTCCCCTCCGGTGGTGGCATCAGGTTAAGAGTAAACCCTAACCCTAGCTCAGGTTGGGGGGCGACGGCGAAATGGGCCAACGGCCTACTCGGCCGATGCATATATGCCATAGGCATTTTTTGCAAAAAAATTCCTTCGATTTTCCGCAAGTTACATATAGTCTTGAATAAATATAATATGTATTTATGCAATAAAGCCCTTAGGTTTCTTTAAAAACTGCATAGTATCTATATTTACATTATGTAAATATTCTTTTCAGCTCTCAGGTTTTAAATATATCACATAATACTTTATATTGCATATTCTTATTTAAGCCATCAAGCTTTACATAATTCAATTGTACTTAATTTACTTCTTTGTAAATATGCATAATAGACCCTCAGGTCTTTACAAATTACATATTGATATATGTATCACTGTGTTTTTACAAAATTGGTGACTACATTCTATTATATTGGTACAAGGTAATGGAGTCTATGGCACTGGCTGCATCTATAGCGATGCCCATTCCTATTGAATGGAGTCTGTATCCACAGCAGCAAATATCTTGCCCATTACTGTGAGATCTACATTATATTGTATTACAATACGATGATTACCTTCATTGTGTTTACTCAATATTTAATAGTACAGAGTCTATGTCTTAGGACATTTGCAGTGATAAAAGTCGCCTGTACTATAGGTCTACACCAAATTCATTTTTTTGGACTCATCCAAAATTATATTATGCTATATGCATATGATTTAATTTACTCTCATAGTAAATAACACGTGATTATTTCATGTAGGACATGGCTGACATTACTAAAAAGGAGTTTGCTGAACTCACTTTGGATGGGAGTAATTATTTAACTTGGGCAATGGACATAAAGATCTATTTAGCATCTCATGGCCTCACGCTTACCATAACTCTACCTCAACCAAATGTCCTTGCCATTTTAGATACGTACAAAAATGTGTCTTTGCATTTTATACGACATCACCTCCACCCAGATCTCAAAATTGAGTATCTAATGGAGAAAGATCCACTTACTTTTTGGAATTCACTCAGAGAGAGAGAGATACGATCGGCACAAAACTGTTATGCTACCTGAAGCACAACGCGAATGGGCACTCATTTATTTTCAGGATTTTTAAACCGTAGCAGCTTATAACTCCGCTATTCATAAAATCTGCTCAAAATTAAGACGTTGCACGTCAAGGCATTGCATGTACCCCTTGGTGACTAGACGCGCCTTGTTCTTGATTATGGCACCATGTGAGTCTTTCTTCAATTTGTAGACCCACTTGAGTCCGATGGGACGATGGCCTATAGGTAAATTTGCGAGTTGCCATGTATTATTTTCTTTGATGGACTCCATCTCGTCAAGCATTGCATGACGCCAGCACTGGTGTGACTCCGCCTCTAAGAGGTTCATGGACTTCTCACATAAGAACCGATAATGATGTGCATGATCACATCACAGTCGGTTCTCATGTAAGAACCGACAGTGATGAGCGTGCACATTATTATCGCTTTTCGCATAAGAACCTATTGTGATGTACCTAGTGCTATATCACAATCGCTTCTAACCTGAGAGCCGATATTGATTATTATTAAATACCCCTCCTAAGTCATCTATCACAATCGTTTTTTCCTAAAAACTTAAGAATCGACCTAGATGAAGCGATAGTGATATACCATTCTGTAGTAGTAATATATATGTATGTGTGTGTGATTAATGTGAGAATTTGTAGCCTTTGTAAGTGAATATGGCAGGTTCTTTAATACAGTTTTAATAATATAATACATAGGGAACCACCTCTTATAGTGGTGGTACGACTCCACGATCAGGGTTTAAATCCTAGCTAGTGTCTATCTTTACACACACATGAACGCCCTTCCGTAGAAAATTTTATAGGATCATAGATTTATCCCCGACCTATGTATTTCTACACGTTTGCTAAGGGGACGCCCTCGTATTTACATACATATATATAGTGGTATGTGTGCACGTGTGCTTCTTTGTAATCGCAAAAAAAAAAGTAATATAATACATACATACATCATACATAGATTAACCGTGCACGTTAATGTCTACAAGCCCTGGAGGAGCTACACGCTTCCATGACTTGACTGAGCCAAGCCAACCTTGCTTAGCCCGCCAGGGACGTACACAGGCTTGGCGCTGCACAATATTTTCCGGGCCACGCGTGAGCCGTCACCGGCCCACGAGGGCCAGGAAGCCGCGACCGCGCGCGCAAGCCAACGGGTTTGGTTTGATTTGGGTGCGAAGCGGTGTCGGCGTAGGTGGGGCTCGCGCACGCACGTCCCCGTCGAGTTAGGTCGGGACCGGGCCTGCCGGTCCCATCAAATCTACCGGTTTCTGTCCCAAAAGTCGCACGTACCGCAGCAAAAAGCCCGTCATGCAGACAGTACGCGAACATGCAGCACAGCAGCAGCACGACGACGAGATGGGCGTGGTAGCCATTAGCTGATTAGCCATCTACTTGACGTGCCACCATCACTCCGAGAATCACTCCGACCCCAACCTAACGCCCGCACTGAAAACGCATCCACAACCACAACGCTATATGATGCATGGCGCAGAACTTTTTAAAAAAAATAATACAATTTTTTTAATAGAATTAAGAAAAAATATGTCAAAAAATAACTATATAAATATACCTCTGTCGCCAATTCAATTAGTGATAGAAGCATTGTAGCTATTTGTCACCAATTTATTCAGTGAAAGAAGCCTACCCACCAAATGAATCAGCAATAAACTGTTGGCTAAATAAAACTCTATCGTCAATTCATTTTGCGACAGACTTGTGTCGCTAATTTATTTGACGATAGGCTTATGAGAAGCTTCTATCGTTTCTGTCGCTAATTTATTTGTCAACAGATAACCTGTCACTAATCCATATATTTAACGGCGTAACCTCGGTCATATATTTATACAATATTTTTGACTATTTTTCCATAAATTTATTTGAAAATGTATTATTAAAAAAATCGCGTGCATGCATGTGCTAGCTAATCTAGCTACATGTAGAGTATACTAGCCAGAATAACGTGCTATACTGCGTCGCGCACGACAACGCAACATGCAAAATTTGAGAAATCTGGTCGTATTTTTTATTTTTGTATTTTTTAAAAAATAGGTCCTTAGGACCCCCGGCGAATCTACGGGTTGCTATAAGTCTCCGATGTATCTGTGGCTTTTTTAGAAAACCGCAGTTGGGATCCGTTGATGAATCTATAAGTTGCTATAAACCTTCGACGAATTTGTGTTTTTTTTAAAACGCGGCTGTTTTTTTAACGTATTTTGGGAAATTTAGTCGTATTTTTTGTTTTCGTATTTTTTAAAAAAAATGGTCGTTAGGACCCGTCGGCGAATCTATGTGCTACTATAAACATTCGACGAATCCGTGGGCTGCTATAAATCTTTGACGAATCTGTGTTTTTTTTTTTACCGAGACGTATCTTTGTTTTCAAGTCCCCTTCTCTAAAGACCACTGAGAGAGTCAAACATAAACCGTAGAAAGACATAAAGTAATCCTATTTTTTTCGGGATCCGTTCCGATAAAAACCACGAGAAGGATCTAAATGTAAACCGCGGAGGGATCTAAACGTAATTTTAATTTTTTTCGGATCTATTTTATTAAAAAACAGCCGAAAGAATCTAAACATAATTTATAATTTTTCAGAGGGTCTTCGCGCAAAAACACTGACGTGGCAGCGGCCGGCGCTCGGCATCTATAATAATATGTATACATTTGGCACCACACCGCACCATACGCGGGGCGGTCACTCCCTTGCGTTTGAAGATATTTGGCCGTTCCGTCGGCGTTGTACAGCGCGAGCCAGGCGCAGACAAGCTGGAGCGCATCTTGCTGTTGCTGCTTGCGTGCGAGCTTCCAGTGGCTAAGCGACCAAAAACGTACGCTCGAAAAGGCGTGTTGTTGTGTCTGCATTTCCGAATTCGCATGCATGGACGACATGCGCCGGTAGCGAGCGATAGTGAGTCTATGGGTGTGATTTAATCAGTTAGGCGCCGTTGGTTGGGCTTCAGCTTTCATGGGCCTACTCTCTATGCGCGTTCAATCCCTTTCTCTTTTTCCCCCCCTTTTGAAAATTTTGAGTTATCAGCTCGTCTTTGGTGCAGTGCGTGTCAAATAAAGCAGGAGTCGATTGGGTGCATCCGGAATTCAGCTGGCCATTATTGGCCGGTACGCCGGGCTACTTTCTATCGGCAGAAAATGATGCTGGATGATATATATATATATATATATATCCCCTTCTTGTTGACTTTCTAGGAGAAATACGTGGATGGTTACACTTCTGAACGTGAAGTTTTGTGTGTGATTAAGGACTGGACAGGGTCACCGGTCAGTGGTCAGAGAGAGATAGACACACTTGCTACACTCAGCTCTACTACGTACAGCGGTACAGGTAGGATATCCCAGATAGCTATTGCGAGCAGAACCGCAGGCCATTTTGTGCACACGTTTTCTCTCTCTCTGTCTGTCTGTCTGTCATTGAAGCAACGCCCGTACGTACGCGTGCCATGGGTTGCTGGAGTTTGTAGCTGTGCGATGCGACTACTACGTAACGCGAACGCCGTGCTTCTTGTCAGCTTTCGTGTCCAATTTTATTTTCCTCCTTGTCGGAGCTCGATCGATCTTAGCGTACGTTGGCCGGCGCGTAATGCTCCTCTTGTCGGCAGCGCCCGCTGCTCGCAACACGCCGGCGTCCACCTCTTCGTCGCTATCTCCAGCTCTCGCGCCAGTCGTCGTCGTTGTCGGCAACTGGGGAGAGTAGGGACGCAACTGAGGACGGACGTAGTCACCTACCTATCCAGGTACGACGTCTCTATGCGCTCTCAAATCCACCGCAGAGCCGGTCAAGCCCCAGCTCGCTCCAGCACAAATCTGGACGCAAGATCTCGCATGCGTGGGTCTACCTGCAGCGCGACACGTGCTACTCCAGATTTTAACTCATGCCAAGAGGCACAAAGAGAGAAAAGGAAAGGTGGGGAGGAAATTAAGTTTCTCACAGATATTTCGAGATTAACAAAGAGTGAACTGGCGAGCAATTTGACTATCTGTTATTCCCTCCGGTCACAAATAGTAATTGTTTTGGATATAGATATAATTAAACTTTCGAAACTTTGATTATCGATATCTTTTTAAATATTTAAATTGGGTTCATGAAAATCATATTTACAGATTTTTCTCAAAAAGTGATTTCATAATTTTACAACACTAATGGGCTTATAAATATATCATAATAGAAATTAGTGATCAAAACTGTATTCTGGAGACCGTGCTGATATCCAAAACGATAACTGACCAGAAGGAGTAATAGCTTAATATTATGCACTCATAATGGTGCAATCTTAATTTTATTAACTGTTACAATCATGGCCAATTGAATTAACCAAAAGTATCGCTAGTTATAACTTTTCACCAACTCTGACTGATCTCGTGATGTTGTGAAAGCTGCGCTCAGCTAGGGTTTTATAGGTCATGAAGCATATTATATAGTCCTTCCATTTCGCACATCTTTACGTACGTAATATCCATCCAAGGTATTGTCGTTACAGTGGTGGAACGAAAACTTCAACCTTTAGTATCAAACTCCTATCTACTTCTTTGGTATCTTTTAAAAAGCTTATTTTTTGAATAGTCTTGTTTACAAATGTAAGACTTGTATATAGATTTAATAAGATCTTTTCTTTTATACCCTATTTATTTTCTCTCATCCATATGCATTATTCATTACCACCCACATAAAGTATATTTTTCATCTTCCAAGACAATTAAGTAGGGGTATCTAAGTCATTTTTTCTCGTATCTTTCTCAATTTCAACGCAATTTTAATCCTTATGCAAAGTCAAAATACGTCTTATAAAAATAAACAGAGTTACCAAAACTTCTATTAAATTTTGTATATGGTGTCATAGACTTACAAACTTCATCAATTCTCACATATATCGGGCTGTTCTGACCTGACAGCTCTACACGTGGTTCCACCTCTGGCCAGTACGTAATTAAGTTTCACTACTGTGTTTAATCACATTCTTTTTCTTAAAAAAAAACTAGTGTAAATCACATTCACATAAGCACGCCATGCACGCCTTGAAAGGATTGTACATGTTCGCTTGTTCCATGTATATTTTATAATTTGGCTTCTCGGTACTCGGAAGGTTTCACTAGCTAGCTATATATCTATAGCATTCTGTGCATGCGATAGATTCAAAGCACACGTTAGTTGGCGGAGCACACTCTAGAAGTCCTGCCCGCTCGAGAACGAAATTGACTTCATCAGATAGCGTCAAATTAGTTGGGTCGAAAGAGCGAGTCGTCATGTGGAAATTGCATTTCTCGCGGCGACGAGGGAACAACCAGCAGGAATAAGGCTGTAGCGCTTTGATATTTTGGCTTCTAATTTGAAGTTAGCCTTTTCGTTTAAACGACTTAAAAGCAATCCGTATTTATATGTGGTAGAAGTGGATTGTTTTACCGTAAGTTCAGTAGCATTAGTCTAAAATCAATCATCAATAAGCTGAAAAAAGCATCTCTCCGATTGCTTTTAGTTTTTAGCTATGTAAAGGTTTATGAATTTTGAAAAAATCAAGATAAAAATATATCTATTTATTTAGGTTTTGACTTTTAAAAAGGAGAAAAAACTAAAACAAATAGGCCCTATGCTCTGCCAAAAAAAGGGAAAACCCTTGACGGTTAATAATTTTTCTGACAGACTAGCTAAGGATCATCATGATTTATAACTTTTTTTTTGAGAGGAACAATAAATCCATCAATAAAATTAAATTATCATGACAGGTATCACAGAACACTCAGGAAAATTACATTATCGTAACGATACCATAGAATCGTCCGGAAAATTATTTTTCCTGACTGGTACAAACTGCCTGGTTAACTCTTTGCCTGTTCCACCTGGTAATTAAGCACTCTCCCCACAAATCCTCCCCCCTTGGACCGGATTCTTCTTGAGTCATAAACCGTAATCCGCCGTTGTCAAGCTCGATGACTAGAAGGATCCAAAGGAAACCTATTCGTGATATTGCAACATATGGATAAGTAGCTACCGTACTATCAATGGCTTAAGAAATACAAGAACAAGAGGTTTGTGAGAACACGACTTGAAGTTGAAGGGCGTAGTATGTACGGTTTGTAGTGTTGTTTCAACAATGCATGCAAAAGGTATTCCTCAAGTAGCTGTTTTTGCTTGTTGTATGACCAGATTTTCTCGTTGACAACTCTCGGTCGATGAAGCCAACGCTCTGCTTGCCCGCCTTTTACATCGCTAGTATCTCCATTCTACATAAGAAGGGATAACTAAGTTAATTAGATTTTCAATTTTGTGGTGCGGAGGAAGCAAACGGTAAACTTAGTAGATCGACACTTACAGCACACCAAGCAGACATGAAAGACACGTTGACCTCGCCTCCTTGGTACACATGGTACAAGTCATCGAATTCCACCATAGTTCTCGTGTTGTTCCCATGAAGAAATACTCATCTTGGAAACGGAGGAGGAACATTGTATATCCTTTAGATGCCCTTTCCATGTACCATTCATGCATTTGACGATCTTGGTTGGGAGATCTTTTATATCCTTTGGATCAATTAGCTTATTTAACTCATACTTCCATTTGATTGGTGCCATTATTGGAATATCTCCGGTCTAATGATTTGAGTCCCGCCCTTCAGAATGCCATTCTCTCAAGTCCTCAGAAGATCACGATCTTCCACTTTCTTCTTTTCCCGCCAAGGAGCCCGTGGTATTTTGCAATCGTAGCCTTTCTTATTGTCCTTTGTAGTCGCCATCACAAAGCGGCCGCTTCTCCGCATGACCGAAAGTGCTTTGCTTTTTTTATCTATTTTAAGCTTTGACTCGCTTTTTGGCGAAGTCGCTTAGTCACATCCGGTTTTACGGATGTAATTAGCTCTCCGCAGCCAGTCATATGGCCTCTTTGGCGTTGTTTTGACATTCTCCGTCAGCTTGATGCCGATTTCGTGGGAGGAGGTGGTAGTAGGGATCTCTCTTCGACATCGAGCTTCTTCCTGGGAGATGCTGGAGGCGTGGCAGGACCGGAGATGTTGGGTGCTTTACTTTCAAAGCAGTATGTGGCGGCGAGTCGGGCTTTGTGGGAGCGGAGGTGAAGGAGACGTGGCCTCGACCATCGGGGAAGCATTGCGGCAAAGCGACGCCGAGGAGTCGTGGGTTGTCGGCGTGGAGGAGGCGTGCTTGCCCCGAGCCGGCTCAAATTAGGGGCCTCTTGCTTGCGGAGATATAACCTCCACACCATCTCGAAATATGATGTACTTTTGCGCCATAGATGAATGTGCCATGGAGGGCCTGTCTAAGGTTGGTCACCTCGCCGCCCTGTGAATATCGAGAACGAGATCTTCAAGCCCCCACCACCTCTTCCACCGTGACCTTGGAGTATCCGGAGGGTATCCGTTGCAATGGAATGTCCGCCCGCTTCCACCGGATAAGCCATGCCGTAAGCCACCTTGAAGGAGAGGTTACGATATCAATGTAGCTCGTGACCGGGCGCGTAACCTTGATGCTGCCCCACGGATGACGGGCGTAGGGTCGCTCGCTATAGGCCACGGCGGACGCCAAGAATCGCTTTTTGGCGTGGTCGGATCGATCACGGATTCCGCCGCTTCCAACATTGGTCGAACGTAGTGCTCCCCGGTCGCTCATTGCTTTGATACTTTTGCGTGACTGTGTCATCGATGGAAGCCTTCAGAGCTCTAAGCTCTTCCTCCAATCGCCCACTTACCCCGATCTCCTCTGCTTCGTTCCGACTCGTAAGTGCTTGAGTCTTTGGCAAAGCCGCGCTTCCATGGCACCTTCCCAAAACCTCGTGTCCGCCCCGTGTGCTCGTGGTTTTGAAGGGCATATGTTAGCTCATTATTCTCCCTCGCGTCTAAGCTAGGATCCCGACCGAACCGCCGATTGCTTCGCAATCCTTTTCACCAACTTCTCGATCTTTGTGCCATCACCAAGCTATCGCTATCGAAGGCTGCCCCCGTGACCCAATAACCAATTGCGCATGCGGGCTCCCAATTCTCGGCCAGTATAATATCGTGCAGCCAAGTTCATCTTCCCGCTTGTCCCATTTCTTTTGCAAAATTTGATGTAACCACCGTCCCGAGATGGTGGTGGTATTTTCTTCGTCGCATTCACCTTGTTTTTCTCTCGCACTAGCCCCGCATCCGGCTGCCTTGTACTCCTCGAAGCATCCCAATGATCGCCCAAATTTAGGAAATTTATTGAAGTCCGCCTTTTTTCCTTTGTCGATGTACTTATGTGAGGGACGACTTCCACCGCCAAAGGAAGTTGCCATCTTCTTCAAAGCCCATCCCTTGGCCTTCTGCTCGCACTTTCTAGAAAAGTGAAATTTTCCTTTATATCATTCCAGCAGCAGCCTTGGTAGCCGCAGGACTTCGCCTATTTCGGATGTCGATTGGGACGTGATCCTCACGTGGTAGCCGCAAGCGTTGTTGAAAGGCCCAATTGCTGAATCCGGCTAGCAGACTTCATTGCCGATTTCGCTTATCACGCACTTTGTCGAAGGCTTCTTGTTAGGTCCCTGCTCATTCCGGATCGGGTGGCCGATGAGGTACCGGCCGATACACAAACACATATAATATGAATAATTTTAGAATAATTAAATGTTTACGGTGAATTTATAATGGGTAAGAGTATACCTCTGCATCAAAGTGATAACGGCCTCATTGGCTAAGACGCTACCCCAAGAATGGTCTCTAACAATGATTTTCCGCTTCATCGTATTCCCGTCACCACGCCTTGGTGTCGCCATCTAGAGTAGAGCAAATCTCGAGGCTTAGATTACATACGTAAGACAAGATTGTTGAGAACAATTCGAGGCTTAGATTATATATGAACTTTCTCAGATGCAATCATATATTTATACATTTCACATAGATTTACACATTTCACATGATACATATACAATTGATAATTCACATATACTTACACATTTCACATAGACTTACACATTTCACAAGATACATATACAATTGACAATTCACATATACTTACACATTTCACATAGACTTACACATTTCACATAGACTTACACATTTCACATGATACATATACAATTGACAATTCACATATATTTCTTACACATTTCACATAGACTTACACATTTCATAAGATACATATATAATTGACAATTCACATATACTTATACATTTCACCGACGGATCTCTGCACTCTCCTCTTCCTCCAGCATGAGCTCTCTCCTCTCCGGCGCCAATCGCTACCATTCTCCTCAAACATATCCAGGACAAAGCCTCAAACATCCTGCACTATAACACATGAACACTAACAGAACAAAAAAACCACTTCATAGCCATCCATTCAACACCCTTGTGGGCACTAATCACAACACTTCATAGCCATCCACTAATCACAAAGACAACATAAACACTCCTGTGGGCATTTCACCTAACACCTTGTGTGCATAAAACAGAGAGAGAGAGGGGCAAGCCATTGCTGCACCTAGGATCTCCTGGCCTCCCGGTGGAATGGCGGGCCGAGCGCAAGTAAGTGAGGAGGTCCTGACAGGTGGCGCCGCGCTGGGACTCGGGATGAGGTGGCGGTACCGAGAAAATTTGGGTTGTGAGGAAGGGACTTAGAAAATTTGGGGTGTGAGGAAGAGCGGCAAGATGAACTTTATATAGGCACTCATTTTCACAAGCGGTTGGTAATAACAACCGCAGTAGAGTCCTCTCAAGCTGTTAGTATTATCAACCGCTAGAAGAGGATTCTACAAGCTGTTAATATTACTAACCGCCATGTAACGCATGGATGGGCGGAGGGAAGGTTTTAGTAAGCGTTGGTATTACCAACCGCTAGAGGGGGTGCCACAAGCGTGTTCGTAATACCAACCGCTTGTAAACGTGGCTGACCGCTTACACATTAAAAACAATACTATGCCCATATAGCTCGATAAGATCTCTTCCTCCTCAGCTAAGCCATGGCGCTTGAGTGTACAAGGCTCAACCACCTTGTTCAACCCGCCACATTGCCATTCTTTTTTTATCGTGGTTTTCAAGCTTAAGCTAGACATTAACCGCTTGTAGATCGTGATTTTACAAGCGTGTTCTACTACCAACCGCTACTAGAAGTTGGTAGAGCTTCTAAGTCCTCCGCATGCACTCTCCCACACCTTCAAATTTTCTAAGTCCCAAGCGCCTCCTCTATCGCACGCCCTCCTGCTCTCGCTTTCATGCCCACAAGGTGTTCCGTGAAATGCCCACAAGGAGTTTTGTTGATATATTCATGTTGGAGTAAAGAAAATATTGTTGATGGTAATTTGTTTCACTCTTTGAAGCAATTAATTCATGTCGACGGCTTCATCAAATGGCTAGACGAAGAGACAACTAGAGGCATTAAGGATGAAGCTATCGTGTCCTCGGCGCGGAGATCTCCAGAATGTGTTCACCTCCCGCACATCCAAGAATCCATCCCGAGTGTTCATGAAGTGTTCAATATGCCTGGTAAGTTTTTGAAGTTATTCATTTGTTCATATTCCTTGACTTTCACCTTCCGCTCCATTCTTTCTGCTTGAAGGCACAAAGATGTCCAGATTGGCAAGTAATGATAAAGCCACCATAGTCTTGAAAATCTTGCAATGCAAATTGTCAGCATTACAAGAAGATTTGCCGCCAAGGAGAGTTCATGATCCCATACTAGTGTCTATAAGAGGGAGAGATGCACATCCCACGCTTCTCGATGACAACAAGAGTATTAAAAGCTAGAAGAAAGGATGGAAAGAGTAGAGGACATGCTAAAGAAATTAGTTAATATAGCTATCATTGTAATGTTGCTCCTTTTAGTTAATATAGCTATCATTGTAATGTTATAAATTTCACCTTTAATTTTGGGGGTTTTGTATGGGAATTTATGAGCTAACTATGCTAAGTGAATTTCTCTTTGTATGGTAAAATTTACGCAATTCTTTCATAGAGTGGATATAAATTTCAAGTTTTGTTCTCATTTTAAAATGTGTACAAATGGTTTTCCAATTTTGTTTTCATTTTAAAATTTGTATAAATAATTATGTACAAGCAATGTTAAACATCAACATATCAACATGATTATATGGAATAATTTGTATACAAGTAGTACATCTTAAGTCTTCGCCTTTACAATTGTTCCTTCGTTATGATCGTGACGTATGAAGGAGCATCGACATCATCGCCACGCAGGACGCTTATGTCGACATCAATCGTAAAAGGAGGGAGCTCGCCGAATCGACCATACTCTTCCTCGCTTCGTGACGCTCTCAACTCCTACAATCCTTCGCTTGCCTTGGAGAACCACATGTCGCTTTGGCATTACCTTTTGCTTGTCCTTCGCTTTAGGTTTGCTTGACATGTCCATTACATAGAAGACCGATCACATCGTCATGAGAACAAACGGTTCGCGCTTATAGCCGACTGTGAGATCCACTGTTGTCATGCCGTATTGTCGACCTTCACACCGCTTGAGTCACTTGACCCATTGGCACTTAAATAGAGGGACCTTTAGAGGTCCATAGTCGAGCTCCCATATTTCTTCTATGAAACCATAATATGTGTCCAACCTCGCACGTTGTCTTCGGCGCCTATACTGACACCCATTGCTCGTTGGTGCTCCTGTTATCCGGGATCCGTAGAATGTAACCATTGATCTCATACCCTTGAATGTCACGATTTCTTGTGATGGTCCCGAGCCGCTGCTGCAATAGTTCATCGCTTGACCCTTCCTCAAGGATGTACTTCGAGCCACCGCCGAAAGAATCCATGTGCTTCGTGGTTATCCAACTCTCTTCTTTCCTGCGGAACTCGTGGCGAGGACACTCTTGTGCAATGGGACATAGGGGGCGACTATAGTTGATTGCTTCGCATCATTGAAATGTGCTTGCTTGAATGCAACAAGATCATTGCATGCAACCGATTGCCTTCCTATTGTCCCTTTGCCCCGTAGCCTCCCTCGCGGTCGTGATATGGGGACGCCGATAGGATTTAGATCATTCATGTAATCCACACAAACTCTATCACCTCCTCCGCCACGTAGCTCCTTGGCAATGCAGCCTTCCCGACGCTAACGGTTACGACGCATTTCTTGAGGACACTCATTTACCTCGAAAAGAACATGTTGTGCCATACACCGTCCGAGGATACCTATCTCCTTCACAAGGTGAACGGTGAGATGAACCATGATATCAAAGAATGCGGAGGAAAGATCATCTCGAGGCTAACCAAACTTTGTACCACATCACCTCCAACTTAGGCAGCTTAGTGGGTTCGACAACCTTCTCTGAAATGGCGTATGCTCAGAAGGAACATAGCTTTGTGATTGTCCCCGCACCCACTCCTGGCAAGATAACTGATACTACCGAGCAACTCGGTCATCAACACAAGGCGCTCATGGGATTTTAGGCCTTGAGTTTGTTCTCTTCGTGTTTACTTAGTCTCTTTACATTTGAGGAGTATCCGTAAGGACCTTCACACTGCTCAAACACTCAATCATGCTTTTTTTTCTTCTTTGCTTGGAGTGTAGCTCGCAGGATGTAGAAAAGTTGTTTTGTCCTTCTTTGTTTTTCGGATGTAGGTCACCTCACCTCCATGTCTTCAAGGTCCTTCCGAGCTTGCAAGTATCTTTCGATTTGCTATACATATCTATGTAGCCTAGCAGCGTGTCAAGCAAACATTTTTCGTGATGTGCATGAAGTCAAGCTTAGTGACTAACCTCCAAATCTTCCCAATACTAAGAGTCCCAAAATATTGATTTCTTCTTCCATGTGGGTGCATGACCATCCTCGCTCGCACATGTATGCTTCCAAGACCCTTCCCAAATACTACTTTCAGATCCTTTACCATAGCAAACACAAGTCGCCCATTTACGTCGAGGCTTAACACTAATTCTCCTCTGCTAAATTTATCGCTTTTCCACCTCAAAGCATGATCGCCAGAAGAAACTCCGGTGGCCCATGTACACACACTTCCGAGAGTTTTGTACATGCAATCCGCTTCATCTATGCACCGGTGCGTGCTTTAAACCCTTTGGCGCTTTAATTTGACAGTTACCGAGAGCGTGCTAATCGTTGATTGTTACAAACAACAATGCACGCAGTTGAAATACTCTTTTGTACTCATCCCAAACCCGCATACACCATCCTCCCACAACTTCACAAGGTCTTCAACCAATGGCTTCGTGTAGACATCGATGTCGCTTTCCGTGTTGCTTCGCCTTCGATCAACAATGGCATCATGATGTACTTCCGCTCATGCACAACCATGGAGGAATGTTATAGATGCAAAGCGTTGTGCGGATGCCGCTCAACCGACCGAAAGGATTCATCCCATCGGTGCTCAACCCAAACCTTATGTTTCGACCATTTGCAAAGTTCGTAAGTCCGATCTACTTTCCTCCATCAGCGAGCCATCTCGCAGGTGTCTAACATCCCGCCTTCCTTACGCTTCTTCTCGCATGCCAACGCATCATCTTGGCATGACCTTCGTTAGCAAATGAGACGCTTCAACCGGGGATCACAGGAAATACCACAATACTTTGGCCGAGTTCTTCGTCGACGATTCCCATCTAATTCACCTGGATCGCCACGCTGCACCTTATACCGATTCTTCGCGACACCGACAAACCTCCAAATCGCATACTCATTGCGTGATACAGATACAATCGTTAGGACATGCGTATCTTCCGTGACTTGCAATCCTAAAGGGCGAGGACTCGCTTCGCTCATACGTAGATTCGTAGAGTGTTACCTTCCTAAGCAACTTCTTTACGAGTGATAACAAACCATTGAATGCCTTGTCCGACACACCGCTTGTGGCCTTCCATTGCATGAGTTCTAGTGTAGTACGCAGCTTTTTGTGGCCCCGTCCACGCTTTGGGTACAGCGCCTGTGGTCCTCTACCATGCTCAAACTTTGTATTGTCTTTCCTCCGTGAACTCTCCTCTCCATCACGAAAGCATCCGATCTAACTCATCATCGCCATACTGCCGATCAGATCTTCCACGGACCAGATTGAGTGGTGTCCGCATACATCGCTGGCTCTATCTTCCTCTTCTTCATCTTCTTTATCATCTTCCCGCCGAATCGCCTGCTTTCTCCATGGTGGGTCCAGCAGTATAGTTTGCAATGAAACCTCTCGTGATCACATGGCTCATAACCATCCATCGCTCGGAGTGCTCCTTCTCATTCTTGCGCCTCACGCGACGACAACGATGAAGCTTCCTCGAGGCAAAAATGCAACTACCGCGGTCGAGAAACTCCTTCATGCCATCTTCGAACTCTCTTGACCGACGGTCCAAGATTGTACATCCATTGCTTGGCTTCTCTCTCTCTAATCTGAGTGGTAGTTGTATTACTTGCTTAGATCCACCTCGTTCCTATGCTAATTGAATTTTGAGAAGCAGTTTAAGAATATTTTGTAGCCAAGAAGTAGTTTAATTCCTTACTTGCTGCTTTACTATTTTCTCTAGTTTTTTTTTATCTCCTTATTCCGTCCATGCTTTTCTGGCCCTATGGCTGGCTAATGTGCAGGGATTTAGCTAGCCCCTCGGATGAGGACTTTAATGCCCATTCCCTTTAATTCCTTTTGGTTTTGTGGTCTCTTCTTACGCTGGTCGGTTAATCTAGGCCATGTTTGTTTAGGCTTAAATTTTTTAGTTTATAGCTTAAAGCCAGTTTTTTAGTTTAAACAGCTTAAAAGCTAATGGCTTTTTATCGTGATAGAGGTGTGTAATTTTATCTAACTTTAGTATTATCAGTCTAAAAACAACCATCAATAAGCCAAAAAAGCCTCTCTTTAGTGGCTTTTGGCTTTTAGTTATATAGAGACTTATAGCTTTTGAAAAACCTAAATAAAAAACTACTCGTTTGTTTAGGCTTTAGCTTTTTGGCTTTTAAGCTAGTGAAAAAACTCAAACAAATAGAGCCCTAATCCAATTGTTGTAAACACCGTCTATTTTTGTTCCACTTTTTTGTTTGGTGGAGAAATGTCGGACCTTGTGAATGAAAACCAAAATCCTTTGTTTGTCATGTATTAGTCTAGAAAAAGCTTTTACACATAGCAAAAATAATATCACAACATATCAAACGCCCTTCATTAATAATCAGAGTTTAAAATAAGAGTGGCATGCCGGCCAAATAAATTAGCATAGCAGAAGATAAAATAAAGCAGTAGAAGAGCCCAATCGACTAGGGAAGCGACCTAGTCCCCGTCCTCACCATTGAAATATAACTCATCCTCTAAAACAATAGAATAAGCAAGGCTGAGTACTAGAAGTACTCCACAAGTTATACGAAATGCTATAGGATCAAGGATAATTGACTAGAAGGAGTGGATAGGAGCTAGTTTTTAAAATTCTTTATGCTCTAAAACAATAAATGAGCAAGAATGATAGCAATTGTAATTTTGAACAATTAAAACCTAAGTTGTCTAGTTTTTGCTAAAGGCACCGACAAGTTAAGTCTAATTAGGTATAGCAATACTATAGAGATAATCAATCACAAAGATCACTAGGAATATAAATTGCACAAATAAATGGAGGCAACGATCAAACCACAATTGTGACACGTGAACTTTTATCTTGTGTTCTTGGAAACTTGCAGGTCTCTCCTAATCTACGTTGAGGAAGCTGCGCAATTGAGCTTCTCTCGATCAGTAGTGGTAGATCTTCGCCGCTCTAAGTAGATGAGCTATAACCTTCACACTAATACCAGGTCTCTTCAAAATCTTTTTTGAAAAGATCACTGGTTCTCACTTCTCCATCTAGGAGGCGGCAACCCCTCCAAGAGAATAGAATGAAGAAGCTCGCTTGAGGATGATCAAATGTCTAAATAGCTCAAACTCAAAATTCACACTTGAATGCTACTATCTCCCCCTAGATGAGAAACATTAAATGCTCAAGAGATGAATAGACACTTGCTAAGGCTCAACAAATATGCAATGAATGTCTAAGAGTTAGCCTTGTTGCAAGTGTAGGGGTATTTATAGCCCCCATCAACTAAACTAGCCATTGAGGAGAAAATACCAAAAACAATCGGCATTTTCGGCACTACCGGCATGTAAGCTGCGATAGTGTCAGCCCCCAAATAACAGTTAGAACATTGCATTAAATGCAAAGTTACTAGATAGTACTCGGCACTATTGACGTGTAAAAAGCAGTAGTGTCGATATTTGATCACAAATGTACTAAAAAATCCTCCCTATGAAATAGGTACCGACATAGGAAATCAGGTACTATTGGACAACGGTAGTATCAGCTTAACAATGGTAGTAGTGCTGACATTTAAATCTCAAAGGAATTACACAATCAAGCCATTTTCTATAAAATAGGTACCTGCCAAAAGCTTCGGTGCCAACGAACCCCGGCAATATTGGCTCTATAATGTTGGTAGTGCTGGCCCAATAAAAATACTCAAGAGGTGCATCTCTAGAATATGACTATCGCTAACACAACCTCGGTACTACCGTACTTACAGTAGTACCACCCATAATATTGTGGTGATGCCGGTCCAGAGAGTTAGAACATGCATGGGAATTTGCACTCTCTAAAATAAAGCTACCGCCTGCTATAAGTCGATACTACCACCCTTATGGTAGTACCAGCCATACAATAGTGGTAGTGCTGACATTATTGAACATGCTATAAATTTTGTGGAGATGCATTTCTATATGCTAACACTTTGTCTATATAAATGAGAATTTGAGCCTTGTGGCCTTTACTGCACCTATTCTAGCAACCTAATCTTTTCACCAAACTCCGAGATCGGTAAAAATTATGAAAAAGGTCCTTATGTTTTTATATCTTTTCCTTAAGCTTGATTTGTCCAATCTTTAGCTTATGACCTCCATGAACTCCTTAAGATGACAAGAACCAATTAACCTTTTCTCATACACTTAGAGCAACATGTTAGTCCTTTAATATTAATTATCATTAATTACCAAAACTCAAATAAAATTGAGGGCCTAAATGCTCCAAATGCTTTATTAATGTTAAGATGACAAAGGAAGGCATTATGGTTAAATTTTTGCATGAAGCAATAATTTTTAGATACTATAAGTAATTTTTAAAAGCATAATTTTACTTTAAGAACATTTCATTTTTAAACATCTTTCATCTTAGAATTTATCCTAGAGCTAAACTAATTTTTTCCACAATAGAATCACTCCATCTAAAATTCAATGGAAACACTCCATTTGAAACTCAATTTTCTAAAAATATTTTTTTTGAAATATCCAATTCTATTCTGTGAAAGATTTGCTTGGCATGCCCATGACCGAGGCTTAGATAATCGATCAGTTCTACAATCTGTAGACATTGTACAACTTTACCCATAAGACATGATCGTCTTTTTTTATCCAATACGCACTTCCTTTGATGTGTAGCAAAAAAATCATGACTAGACCTATAAAAAGGTCCATCCTATGTAGTCATACCTACTAAGATTTCACCACTAAAAGAGTTATATCCACCCTAGCCAAAAGCCCCCTCATACGCATGTTCATCCCAATGGCACAGCTAACAAAGAAATATTTCAAGATGAATAACCATGTCTATCTCATATCAAACTTGTAGTAGTACGGTAATACTTTACATTCAGCAGCTTACAGACCAAGCACGTGAAGAGGCATTTGTTCAATAAAGAAATTGAGAGGGAATTGATTCAGAAATTGAGAGGGAATTGATTCATTCTCACTATTTGCTATCCTTTTGATTGTTCTATGGTGCAATGGGTCCTTGATAAACTAAAATAATTAAAGTTGTAAATATGTCCTTGAACTGATAGTGCTAGAAAGTATTGCTTCTGTTAGTGCTAGAAAGTATTGCTTCACTGTCTTTTAGCTTGATCAATTTATTCAGTATCATGGTGATGCACTTTTAATTATTCCTAAGTATGTTGATTGCTCTATTCGTAGCATAATTTAGGAAGGTAAGAGTTCAAGACCTTATTTACTTAGTTAATCGTTTAAATTTAATTATGATTATTTGACCCTAGGTGCAGTGGAGGTAAGAGATTAATCTCTAGTAGCTCTACACCTTGTGGCGAGGAGACTGAAGGTCTAACGACCTTTAGTAGCCTGACAACATAGAACACTTTGTCCATATTCTATATTATTATGTAAAGAGGTTACACTTTTATTCTTTAATGATTAGGTAGATTGAGTCATATTGAATTTTAAATTGGAGTGGCTAAGGGCTAGTTTGTTTTAGTTTTCTTCTCTAAAAGCTGATTCTAAGTTGTGGTTGTAGAGAAACCGATTCTCCAAAAGCTAGAATCCAAAAGCACATATGAACTGGATTTTAGTGTATATGGTCGGGCTAGATTGTGAGAATCGGATTCTAGAATCGGGCTGTTTGTTTTTTATTCTGCTTTTAGGGCAGGATCCAAAATCAAAAGTTAAAACAAATAGGCCCTAAAGAGGGCAAAGTGACATCTTCTCTTTTCTTATTCTGATGATAAAAATCTTTTCGAACTATAATCTCCATAGATAGACCTGTTGAATGTGTTAGTTAATTGTGTATACTTATACAGATAGCCATGTCGTATAATCTCCAAGTGAGGCTTGTAAGCGGCTCCGTTCCCCTACAGGCTGCTTGGGGGCGTGTATCCATCCGTTTAGGAGAGATTGTACACGGTCGCACAATAGCTCCTGATTATGTGAAGGTTCACGTCGACGGTGTACATGAAAGTTTTAAGGCTTTCACGTTGAAAATGCCCTCAAACAACGAAATCATGACACTAGGGGATGCTATTATTACATTCATCTAGTGGCCCAAGAGGGACATCTCTTTCAACGACCATCCTGCAGCACCAAAGCTACATGCACAATATGAGCCACCTACTATCTTTGGAGCTACCAAAGACTCTAAGGAGCCCTATCTTTGCATCGAATTAGACCACCAAATTAGCTACCGTATCCCATATGGCACATGCTGGTACTTCACTTCTGGTCCAATCATCTCCTTTAAAGATGACCTACGATAGATGGCAAAACAGCGACAAAGTCAAATCGAAGCGGACCATGGAGGCCCCTGACTTTTTGTTGGCCCTATTGGCACGACATTTCAAGCTAAGACAGCCATTCGTACTGGTAGAGTGCTAGTATATGCTTACAATAGCTTATGTTAGATTACAAAATTAATGCATTGAACAAGCCAACAAGTCGGTAGTACAATGGGTATCGAGTATCTTGATCAGCTTCAAGGGGGATCATTTCTTGCACTAGTTTTCAAGAGGGCTTCTTCATGGTCGTCTTCAATGACTTGTTTGATCACTACAACGTTGACGTCTAACTCATCAGATGCTGAATATTGTAAAAGTGTGCAATCACGATCTACATTCTTATCATAACCATATATATATGTGTGTGTGTATGTGTGTGATCCTTGCTTTTGTATATATATACATGATCATTTTTAAGAAAAAAAGAGAAAGAATCAGTGGGTTTCTTCGACCCACATATGGTGTCCAAGCAAACCATAGACGAAAATTTATAAGTCATCCACAAGTATGCGGAAAACACATTACTGGCTCAATGGGAAACAACTTTCATATTTTTACATCACAATCTGGGGTAAGTGCTTCATTAGTTGCTATACTTGTTGAATTGTACTTTACACGCAACTCGAAGTTAGGTTGAATGACCATGGCGACATACTTATGTAGGTTTCACTGGGTTCTACTTGTAATTGTACCAAGACAGAACTAGATATTTTACCTTAATTCCAAAAAGGGCAACACCTATGACTTGATGCCTATTGCGAAATTACTCAAGACATCGTTCAATGTCTACAGAGCTCGTGGAGGGTCACACAAGGACTCATCGTAGCTGAAGCATGTTCATAAATTTTTGGTATCCGCTAGTACGGAATAATCCTTTACACTCCATTATAATACCTCCAGAACTAATCAATTATATTTTGCCAGTGCCACCAGAAACCAAAGGCTACTAACTAAAGTGGATTCGATGTTTACCACAATATGCAAATCCTCATTGGTGCCAAAAAGATCAATTTCTTGGAGATTTATCAATGTTGCAATAATTGTTTCTACTTATCAATTTATATACATACATGACCTTACTCTTCCCATCAACAAGTTTAGAAATACACTAAAGCTGCATTGGAACAAGCCGATTTGCTACAAATTCGTGGATAACTCTGTACCTTCTTGATGCATGAAGTCATAAATCCAAAAAGCGAGTGCCACTCAGCCTTACCTGATGAGTTGTGAATTTGGTAGCTACCACTTTGGGTTGATTTGTAAACATTGTGTTGTGAATTTGTGAGCTGTAGCTATAGATTCAATTGGTTAATACATCTGAGTTGATTTCTAAAATAGATGCACTGTACGTATGTGTAATATGTAATCTAAGTTTATTTCTGAAATTTATATCATAATAATATGCTTATGATGTAAATTCTGTAATCTGTTTTGTTTTAGATGGCATGGCTAATATGTTTATGATGTAAATTCTGTAATCTGTTTTGTTTCAGATGGTATGGCTAGCATTTACTGAGACAAGACAGTAAATAGAAAAGTGTAAATAGTAAAAACACAACATTACAGACAATTCTAAATAAGAACCGTCTATGGTGACAATTTTCCTAGAAGGTTTGAGAACTATCTGTGATGTGCCTCTTTACAATTGACACTTTGTTACTCACGGTTCACTAAACCATCACGGTTCACTAAACCATCTGAGATGACAATTTTGAACCATCTGTGATATTATGTTCTGTAGTAGCAAAGATATCTGCAGAGAGCCGGAGACTGAACACTGAAGTCTAGCTCCGTTGTGAAAATCGATTCCTTACGCTTCTTATCGCAATGCAACCTGTTTGACAGTGATGGAGAACGTCGATCGATTAAAGTTGTTTATAAATTAAGTTGATACATAATTTTCACTCATTTTAATTTACAAAAATGATAAGTATTCTCTGGATGCCGCTAGCCATATCTTAGATGCTTATTGCCGCAGTTTATGTTAAAACACTATTGTAGGCTTGCAGTGTACTTATACTAACCCATGCTAAGGCAGGGCGCCAACTAAGCATCAGCAGATATTCCACATTAGACAGAATAACTGAATAAGCACAGTTGACTACCCAAGCACATTCAAATTAGTAAAGTAGAAATGGTCTTCATGTGGAAACTTGGTTTGCTTGCTCGCAGACAAGCTGGTGTACATCCAATCTAGGTCGGCACATATATGAAATAGTGGTCATTTTCCCTAGAAGACTATTTCATTTTGACCAGTGATTATTCAATAATCATCAATTTCTTTCGGTAAGGCTAGCCCCTTCTGGGGATAGAGAGGTGATTTGTATAAAAGCAGTTTTAACTGTTTAATTCCGCGATATTTACTAATCATGCAGTAATCTCTCTTGTTTCTCGTCAGTGTCTACAAAAGAATCCTACTAGACCCGACACTCCATGCCTAACTTTCACATGATATTACTTAAAAATGGTACTACCACTGGCCAAAAAAAAGCACATTTAACGAGCGGTTAATTATATGGTGTTAGGGCCTGTTTGGTAGAGCTCCCTCTGATTCTGATTCTCTGTTAGAAGTGATTCTCTGAGAGAAGTGATTCTGTCGCTGAAAGTGATTCTCTAACTAATCCATAGGATAAACTCTATGGAGAAACCGACTCTTTGTTGGGAGTGAATCAGAGAAGCGGCTTTTTTCAGCTCGGCTCCTAGTTCATTTCGAGAATCACTTCACGGAATCACCCAGGAGCGATTCTCGAAAACTGCTGTTTAGCGAGCTTCACAGATTCACTCCTTGGTTTGAGCGAGCTCGCCAAACAAGGCCTTAGTTGGATTCAAGACCACTTCAGCTTGAATTTGTTTGTCTACTTTCTTCTTCATTAACAATATACCTAGTAATCCCTCCTGAATATTCTCGGTTTTTTTTTATTGGCAAAAGAAAAAGGTATCACACGAGTTAGTCCAACGAACGGTTGGAAGTTAATTGTGACCATTTCAATTTACAAACATGCATCAAACCTTGTTTAAAAAACATATGAATCAACCATATCTTGCATGAATTAATAGCCAAATTCTACTAATTGATGGCATAGTAACTTCATTCACCGAATAGAAAACCATGACTAGGCTCCAACTATAAATTATGATGAAACATAATCAGATCCACGTCGGAGCTACCAGGGCAGGATAAGTCCCTTGCATCTGCCAAATCACTGAATCATCAGTGCATAGATCACAGACAACACGTACGAATTAATCTGAAACCTTTTTCCCCAAACACACTTTTTTTGTTGCAAATCTAGGCACTTTCAAATAAATTTGCAAAAATTGTTCTCTCTCTAAATGCGCAGTAGGTAACACGTGTTATCCACCGCGCAACTGTACCATGGCACCCTTCAGTGCCACGGCAGCACAGTACATTGTAGCAAGTATGGTGTAGTTGGAGCTCGGCAGTAGTACAGATGCCGTGGACCAATGTCTGGCCTACCACCTCGGTAAGCTAGCCAATTCAATTAAGTAATTAATTAAAGTGATTAATTTAAAAGTAGTTAATCAAGTGATAAATTAAGTAAAGTGATTGATTAATTGATTTAATAAGCATATTCTAGCCTAGGAAAGGGGGCTTGGCAGGATCCTGCAACGTCTTGCTGTAGTATGGGAGCGTGGTAGATGGCACGTATCAACTACCACACCTTCCATAATTATATTTGCAAAAAAAAAATGTTAAAAGCTAGAAAATCGAAAGCTTTGTTAACCCGCCCCTAAGTCGAGCGGCCAACGGATTCGATTCGAGCAACTAAAACCCGAAGTCGTCCTCACGAAAACAATGTCAGATGACCTTAAGTATGAACAGAATGCAATAAAATCGAATAATACTTTCTACCCTGCAAAAAGCAACAAAAAGAAATAGAGGATCAAGCAAAAAAAGGTATACCGAGCCAGTAACAATGTAACATCACGCACCGCTCTCTGGAGTGTCAAGAAAAAGGCAGCAACCACTAGCACTAGCACTGCACTCTCCTGGTCCTCATTTCACACGAATCCATCATCCAACGCGCCCAAATTCAACGTGTTTTAGCCTTAGTTTTTGACCATGCAGACGCCGATCGAGCTGCCGAGCCATGCACGGAGCTGCACCCTATAAATACCCCAGCTCCCATTCACTCCACTCCACACAACCAACAACCACACTCGCACTGAAGTAGCTAGCTGGCAGCAATGGCTACCACTAAGCATTTGGCTCTTGCCATTCTTGTGCTCCTTAGCATAGGCATGACCACCAGTGCTCGAAGCCTCCTGGGCTATGGCCCTGGCGGAGGAGGCGGTGGTGGCGGCGGCGGCGAGGGTGGTGGTGGTGGTTACGGTGGGTCAGGTTCTGGGTCTGGATCTGGGTACGGTGAGGGAGGTGGCAGTGGAGGCGCTGCCGGTGGTGGGTATGGACATGGTGGTGGCGGTGGAGGCGGTGGAGGTGAGGGCGGTGGCGCGGGGTCCGGGTATGGGTCCGGGCAAGGCTCCGGGTATGGGGCTGGTGGAGCCGGTGGTGCTGGTGGGTACGGGAGTGGAGGAGGTGGCGGAGGCGGTGGCGGCCAAGGCGGCGGTGCGGGCTATGGGCACGGGGCCGGTGAGGGCTATGGCTCTGGTTATGGCGCTGGTGCTGGTGGTGCTAGTGGCGGCGGCGGCGGACACGGTGGAGGCGGCGGTGGCGGCCAAGGTGGTGGGTCCGGCAGCGGCTCAGGCTATGGTTCCGGGTCTGGTGGCGGGTATGGGCAGGGTGGTGCTCACGGTGGAGGGTATGGCAGCGGCGGCGGCGGCGGCGGCGGCGGCGGGTGGCCAAGGTGGAGGCTCCGGCTCGGGCTCCGGATATGGCTACGGCTCTGGTGGGGGCGGCGGCAACGGACACCACTAAACTCGTTTTCAGAGAAAAGTGCAATAGTCTATATTTTAAGTATCATCAGTGATGAATCGCTCTGCTTTACAGAGAGCTTGGTTTGAGTGTATGTAATACTGTACTCTGCTTGCCGATTTGCTTACTTGGCAAAGCCTAGTAAATAAAACGACCTTTGGAATAAGATCAAACTTCTGTATCTATGGAGCAGTGTAATTACTTAACTGAAGAAATGTGATATTCAGGCACAGAGAATGTTAGACGTTTCTCCTGCACATCACGCTGGTTATCTTCTCCTGATTTCATGCCAACATATTTGTAATCTCTTCTCGGTTTCTGTTAAGCCATGCATGGCAAGTGTGATCTTCTTTCCCTTGTTTTTGTCAAGCGTCAATCGCATCTGTACTTATATATGCCATGGCTATCAATGAGATTATTATGTGCGTGAATTCTATCCGCCTTCAGAGAATTTACAGTGCATGTCAACGTAGCAAATATATACGCAGATGATGAGTGAAGGAAAACTTCCTGCGCATTTCGGGCACGATCGATCTTTCACTGCTAAAATCATGTTAAACATTATAAAGAGAAGTTAATAAGACACAACTTCAGTTCCATTTCTATTTAATCAGACACAACTTGAGTTCCATTTCTACAAGGCTTGTTTGACTGATTATACAACATGCAGTTCCAGGAGGGTATCAGATGATCGTATACTGCACTCTATTTCTGAATCTCTGCTCTGAACATTATGCAGTTGCTCCGAGAATTTTATTAACCAAAGTTTACGCTAATGACCATAAACAATCCTGCGTCGACAATTGAACATCTCCCCTGACTCTGTCCCTTGTCAGTACGCTATTGTGAATTTGAGAAGCTGTTTTAGTTCTACTCTGAACTCTGCAACTCTTCCAATTCTTGTGCAAACTGCTCTGCTAAGGTTGATGGTGGCAAACTAAGAAAGAAGTTGCATATGCTGCTAGGGGTTTCCCTAAGAATTCAGACAGCATATTACAGAATAACTCATACTTGGATTTTTAATCGCAATAATAAGATCATATTCAGAACTCATGTATCCTGATTCCATGTCCGAATTTTTGTCTGCGAAACTAAAATATGCAGTGCTGAACTGCTGTCATTCTTGGCCACTTCTCTGTTTCCCTTCTCCTTTTCCTCTGTACGCTGTTCTTTGCCTGGCTGCCGGTGTCAATCCCTCCAAACTGATGCAGGTAAGTAGGTAACAAATCCGACAGCACAACAGTCAGGCCCTGTTTAGCACACTCATTTAATTTACAAAATGATAAATATTCTCTGGATGCTGCTAGCCATATCTTAGACGCTTGTTACTGCAGTTTATGTAGAATAGTGTAGCAGGCTTGCAGTCAGTGACGGATCCAGAAAGAATTTATAGGTGGGGCAAATTTGAAATAGTACTAAAACCATAATCGCAACGAGCCAGCGACAGAGTCCTCAACCTGGCTGCCTGTCCTACCTATGGACCAAATTTGTTGGGCTATACAATATATACACATCTGGGTATAAGAGGCCTTATAAATTGTAGGTGTGGCAGCAGCCCAACCTACCATACTGTTGGATCCACCCCTGCTTACAGTGTACTTATACCAACTCATGCTAAGGCAGGGCGCCAACTAAGCATCATCAGATATTCCATATTAGACAGAATAACTGAATAAGCACAGTTGACTAGCCATGCCCAAAGCGTCGAATTACTACATTAGAAATGGTCTCATGTGGAAATTTGGTTTGCTCGCCCGGAGACAAGGTGGTGTACATCCAATCTAGGTCGGCACATATGAAATTGAGTGGAAATTTTCTCTTGAAGATTATTCTCCGTACCTAATTTTCATATGATGTTACTTAAAATTGGTAATATCATTGCCAAAAAAAGCACATTTAACGAACGGTTTTATGGTGTTACTTAAATTCAAGACCACTTCAGCTTGAATTTGGATGTCTACTTTCTAGTTAATTAACAATATACCTAGTAATCCCTCCTACATATTCCCAGTTTTTTATTGGAAAAAGAAAAGGTGTCGCACGAGTTAGGGCCTATTTGGCAGGGATTCAACTTCTCTAGATTCGTGAATCTGGTGAAGCTGAAAATTCTAGCTTCACCAGATTCATGAAGCTGGAGCTGTGAGTACATTAAGAGTGTTAGATGGATCATCTTATTTACATTTTAGACTAAAAATATTCACATTATTTTAGCGTACAAGTTTCAGATTTCAGGTGAAGCTGAAATCTAGAGTTCTACCAAACAGGCCCTTAGTCTAACGAACGGTTGGAAAAACCCGAGGTCATCCTCACGAAAACAATGTCAGATGACCTTGAAGTATGGACAGAATGCAATAAAAGTCGAATAATTCTTTCTACCATGCAAAAAGCAACAAAAAAATAGAGCATCAAGCAAAAAAAAAAAACCAATTAGCCAGTGACAATGTAACATCACACACCGCTCTCTCAAGTGTCAAGAAAAAAGGCTGCAACCACTAGCACTAGCACTGCACCCTCCTGGTCCTCATTTCACACGAATTGATCATCCAACGCGCGCCAAATTCGACGTGTGTTAGCCTTAGTTTTGGACCATGTAGACGCCGAGCTGCCAAGCCATGCACGGAGCTGCACCCTATAAATAACCCATCTCCCCTTCGCTCCACTCCACACAACCAACAACCACACTTGCACTGAAGTAGCTAGCTGGCAGCCATGGCTACCACTAAGCATTTGGCTCTTGCCATCCTTGTGCTCCTTAGCATAGGCATGACCACCAGTGCTCGAAGCCTCCTGGGCTATGGCCCTGGCGGAGGAGGCGGTGGTGGCGGCGGCGAGGGTGGTGGTGGTGGTTCTGATGGGTCGGGTTACAGGTGCAGGTGCAGGTGCGGTGAGGAGGTGGCAGTGGAGGTGCTGCCGGTGGTGGGTATGGACATGGTGGTGGCGGTGGAGGCGGTGGAGGTGAGGGCGGTGGCGCGGGGTCCGGGTATGGGTCTGGGCAAGGCTCTGGCTATGGTGCTGGTGGTGCTGGTGGGTACGGAAGTGGAGGAGGTGGCGGAGGCGGTGGCGGCCAAGGCGGCGGTGCGGGCTATGGGCACGGGGCCGGTGAGGGCTATGGCTCTGGCTATGGCGCTGGTGCTGGTGGTGCTAGTGGCGGCGGCGGCGGACACGGTGGAGGCGGCGGTGGCGGCCAAGGTGGTGGGTCCGGCAGCGGCTCAGGCTATGGTTCCGGATCTGGTGGCGGGTATGGGCAGGGTGGTGCTCACGGTGGAGGGTATGGTAGCGGTGGCGGCGGCGGTGGCGGTGGCGGCCAAGGTGGTGGCTCCGGTTCGGGCTCTGGCTCCGGATATGGCTACGGCTCTGGTGGAGGCGGCGGCAACGGACACCACTAAACTCGTTTTCAGAGCAAAGTGCAATAGTCTATATTTTAAGTATCATCAGTGATGAATCGCTCTGCTTTACAGAGTGCTTGGTTTGAGTGTATGTAATACTGTACTCTGCTTGCCGATTTGCTTACTTGGCAAAGCCTAGTAAATAAAACGACCTTTGGAATAAGATCAAACTTCTGTATCTATGGAGCAGTGTAATTACTTAACTGAAGAAATGTGATATTCAGGCACAGAGAATGTTAGACGTTTCTCCTGCACATCACGCTGGTTATCTTCTCCTGATTTCATGCCAACATATTTGTAATCTCTTCTCGGTTTCTGTTAAGCCATGCATGGCAAGTGTGATCTTCTTTCCCTTGTTTTTGTCAAGCGTCAATCTTTTCTGTACTTACATATGCCATGGCTATCAATGAGATTATTATGTGCGTGAATTCTATCCACCTTCAGAGAATTTACAGTGCATGTCAACCTAGCAAATATATATGCAGATGATGCGTGAAGGAAAACTTCCTGCGCATTTCGGGCACGATCGATCTTTCACTGCTAAAAGCATGTTAAACATTATAAAGAGAAGTTAATAAGACACAACTTCAGTTCCATTTCTATTTAATCAGACACAACTTGAGTTCCATTTCTACAAGGCTTGTTTGACTGATTATACAACATGCAGTTCCTGGAGGGTATCAGATGATCGTATAGTGGACTCTATTTCTGAATCTCTGCTCTGAACATTATGCAGTTGCTCCGAGAATTTTATTAACCAAAGTTTACGCTAATGACAATAAACAATCCTGCGTCGACAATTGAACATCTCCCCTGACTCTGTCCCTTGTCAGTACGCTATTGTGAATTTGAGAAGCTGTTTTAGTTCTACTCTGAACTCTGCAACTCTTCCAATTCTTGTGCAAACTGCTCTGCTAAGGTTGATGGTGGCAAACTAAGTAAGAAGTTGCATATGCTGCTAGGGGTTTCCCTAAGAATTCAGACAGCATATTACAGAATAGCTCATACTTGGATTTTTAATCGCAAGAATACGATCATATTCAGAACTCATGTATCCGGATTCCATGTCCGAATTTTTGTCTGCGAAACTAAAATATGCAGTGCTGAACTGCTGTCATTCTTGGCCACTTCTCTGTTTCCCTTCTCCTTTTCCTCTGTACGCTGTTCTTTGCCTGGCTGCCGGTGTCAATCCTCCAAACTGATGCATGTAAGTCGGTAACAAATCCGACAGCACAACAGTCAGGTCCTGTTTAGCACACTCATTTTAATTTACAAAAATGATAAATATCCTCTGGATGCAGCTAGCCATATCTTAGACACTTGTTACAGCAGTTTATGTAGAATAGTATAGCAGGCTTGCAGTGTACTTGTACTAACCCATGGTAAGGCAGGGCACCAACTAAGCATCATCAGATATTCCACATTAGACAGAATAACTGAATAAGCACAGTTGACTACCCATGCGCAAGGCGTCGAATTACTACATTAGAAATGGTCTTCATGTGGAAATTTGGTTTGCTCGCTCGGAGACAAGGTGGTGTACATACAATCTAGGTCGGCACATATGAAATTGAGTGGAAATTTTCCCTTGAAGATTATTCTCCGTACCTAATTTTCATATGATGTTACTTACAAATGGTAATAACATTGCCAAAAAAAAAAAAACATTTAACGAACGGTTTTATGGTGTTACTTAAATTCAAGACCACTTCAGCTTGAATTTGGATGTCTGCTTTCTAGTTAATTAACAATATACCTAGTAATCCCTCCTACATATTCCCGGTTTTTTATTGGAAAAAGAAAAGGTGTCGCACGAGTTAGTCCAACGAACGGTTGGAAATTAATTGTGACCATTTCAATTTACAAACATGCATCAAACCTTGTTTAAGAAAATATGACTCAACCATCTTGCATGAATCAATAGCCAAATTCTGCTAATTGATAGGAACTTCATTCACAAAATAGAAAACCATGACTAGGCTACAACTAGAAATAATGATGAAACATGATCAGATCCACGTCGGAAATACCGGGGCAGGATAAGTCCCATCTGCCAAATCACTTAATCATCGGTGCATAGATGACATACAGCACGTACGCACACCAATTAATCTGAAACCCTTCTCTTCTGCTGGTCCCATCACACTTTTTTAAGGCAAATCTAGCCTCCTTTCAAACAAATTTGCAAAAATAGTTCTCTCTCCGACCACGATAGACAACACCTGTTATCTGCCGCGCTCCCATACCGTTGATCACCAGCACTGCGACAACACAGTTCATGGTAGCAAGCATGGTTGGCCCAGAGTTACCGCGCAGCCGGAGCTCGGCAGCACAACTACCACGGACCAATGTCTCGATAGGGACCTGCCAAGCATCCCCACATCGCTAAGCTATAAAATTCAATTATGTAATTAAGTAATATGATTAATTAATTAAAAATAGTTAATCAAGTGATAAATTGAGTAAAGTGATTGATTAATTGATTTGATCGGTGCATTCCTGTTGAGGAAGGGGAGTTTGGTTGGAACCTGTCACGGCCCTAATGCATGGCAAGCCTGCCAGCGTCTTGCCACAATATGGCAGCGTAGTAGATGATATGTGCAGTGGCGTATTTACCAGTGGGGCATAGGTGGGCTGGAGCACCACCCGTGCCCCCCCCCCTCTCCTTAAGCTAGACAAATTTAGGGAAAACTCATCTATAAATTTAGAAAAATTACCGAGTTAAATAATCAGTTCAGTAAATTTTCGATAGAGCTTTTGAGATGTATTGCTTGTCTAGACCCAAGAGATTTATTTGTAAATTTTGAACAAGGTAGGCTTCTTTGGTTTTTAGATATTTATTCAGATGATTTTTCATCATATGATCGTGTGGTTTTAGAAGCACAACTTGACTTATTCATTGATGACTTAAGAAAAGAAGAATGTTCAAGTTGTGATGATCTTATTAGTCTCGCGGTGATGATGGTTGAAGCAAAAAAGCATGTTGTTTATCCATTAGTCTATAGGTTTATTGAATCACTTTAGTTTTACTGTGAGTGCAGCTACTGATTGAAAGGGCTTTCTCGGCAATGAAGATTATCAAGACAGATTTGCATAATAAGATAAGTGATGATGGTTAAATGATCTCATGGTATACAACATCGAAGCGAGACATATTTTCCAAGATAGACATGGAAGATATTTTGCAGCGTTTTCAAAACATAAAACCCGTAAATATCAACTATCAACTCTAAGAAGTAATGATCGGTATGTTTTTCTTTGTAATGTTACGTATTTATATTATATGCGACTGTTAGATAAGTGTTGGTATTTTTATATTATATATATCATTCTGTCATTTTCTATGTTCTAAAAAAAATACTATATATATATTAGTTTGGAGGTTTCAATTTTAGCCCCTTCCTTTTTAAGTTTCTGGATACATCACTGGATATGTGTCACATGCCGTATCTTCTATGGTTGGGAGTAGTCATTTTTATAAATTTATTTGGAAACTGACCAAATTTGAAAAAAGAAAATGTCAATGGCTAGAAAAAGAAAGGCTTGTTAACCCGTGCCTAACTCGAGCGGCCAACAGATTGGATCAACTCAAAACCCGAGGTCATCCTCACGAAAACAAAGTCAGATGACCTAGAAATATGGACAGAATGCAATAAAAGTCGAATAATTCTTTCTACCATGCAAAAAGCAACAAAGAAATAGAGCATCAAGCAAAAAAAAAAACCCAATTAGACAGTGACAATGTAACATCACGCACCGCTCTGTCAAGTGTCAAGAAAAAAGGCTGCAACCACTAGCACTAGCACTGCACCCTGCAAGTCCTCATTTCACACGAATCAATCATCCAACGTCGCCCAAATTCGACGTGTGTTAGCCTTAGTTTTGGACCATGTAGACGCCGAGCTGCCAAGCCATGCACGGAGCTGCACCCTATAAATAACCCATCTCCCCTTCGCTCCACTCCACACAACCAACAACCACACTTGCACTGAAGTAGCTAGTTGGCAGCCATGGCTACCACTAAGCATTTGGCTCCTGCCATCCTTGTGCTCCTTAGTATAGGCATGACCACCAGTGCTCGAAGCCTCCTGGGCTATGGCCCTGGCGGAGGAGGCGGTGGTGGCGGCGGCGGCGAGGGTGGTGGTGGTGGTTACGGTGGGTCAGGTTCTGGGTATGGGTCTGGATCTGGGTACGGTGAGGGAGGTGGCAGTGGAGGTGCTGCCGGTGGTGGGTATGGACATGGTGGTGGCGGTGGAGGCGGTGGAGGTGAGGGCGGTGGCGCGGGGTCCGGGTATGGGTCAGGCAAGGCTCAGCTATGGGGTGGTGGAGCTGGTGGTCTGTGGTGGGTGCAGTGGAGGAGGTGGCGGAGGCGGTGGCGGCCAAGGCGGCGGTGCGGGCTATGGGCACGGGGCCGGTGAGGGCTATGGCTCTGGCTATGGCGCTGGTGTTGGTGGTGCTAGCGGTGGCGGCGGCGGATACGGTGGTGGCGGCGGTGGGGGCCAAGGTGGTGGGTCCGGCAGCGGCTCAGGCTATGGTTCTGGGTCTGGTGGCGGGTATGGGCAAGGTGGTGCTCAAGGTGGAGGGTATGGCAGCGGTGGTGGCGGCGGCGGTGGCGGTGGCGGTGGCCAAGGTGGAGGCTCTGGCTCCGGCTCTGGCTCCGGATATGGCTATGGCTCCGGTGGTGGTGGCGGCAATGGACACAACTAAGCTTATCTTCAGAGCGAAGTGCAATAGCCTATATTTAAAGATGTATCACAGTGATGAATCTCTGCTTTACAGAAAGTTTGTTTGAGTATATGTAATACTGTACTCTGCTTGCCGATTGACTTTCTTGGCAAAGCCTAGTAAATAAAAAGCTCTTTGGAATAAGATCAACTTCTGTATCTATGGTGTTGTTTATTACTTAATTGAAGAAATGTGATATGCAGGCACAGAGAATTTACAGTGCATGTTGTCAGCTACTTCGCGCTGGGGTACCCTCTCCAACACACAAAGCCCTTCCACGTGGCGGCTTGGCGGACGGGCGGGCGAAGCACGCCTGCCGGCAGTGCCGCCACGTGGCGCTGGCAAGCGGTGGGCGAGCACGCCGCTCGCCCGGCGCCCGATCCACGTGGCGGCTTTGGCGGACGGGCGGGCAAGCACGCCCGCCCGCCAGTGCCGCCCACGTGGTGCTCGGCGGCGGTGGCGAAGCACGCCTACCTTTCGCCCGGCGCCCGATCCACGTGGAAACTGGCGGACGGGCGGCGAAGCACGCCCCCCGGCCAGGTGCCGGCCACGTGGCGCCCGGCGGCGGTGGCGTGCGCGCCGCCGCCGGCGCCCAATCACGTGGCGGCTTTGGCGGATGGGCGGCGAAACACGCCCGCCCGGCTGAGGTGCCGCCCCGTGGCGCCCGGCGGCGGTGGCGAAAGCACGCCTGCCGCGCGCCGCCGCAAGGCAAAAAGGTAGTCGAGGTACCTTCACCTCAAGCCTCTTGCCCTAAATGCATCGTGCCAGCGGCGAGTTCGCAATGTCAGATCTATCAACTGCAAGGATTTCTGCAACAAGCCCATTCCTCTGACGCCTCTCACCTAACCGTCAAAGAGAGGTCACGTACCGGGCGGACCGGGCGAGGCCATGCGTCGGCATTTAATGAGGTTGGAGGAACGGGACAGCACGGGAAGGAGTAATAAATGCATAAGGATCAGCATGATGACCCCCCTTTTACCTACTCCCGTTAGCTCGGCCTATATAAGGGCCTTCTGGTGCATGGGAAAGGGGGACGACGAGTTGAACAAGCAAGGGTCCTGCAGTAGAGCCTAAGGAAGAACTTGTAACTCCCAAGCTCTGTACTTGCCTCGAACACTCTTAAAACAATCTAGCAGGAAGTAAGGCTTTTACCCAAGGCGATGTGGGCCTGAACCTGGGTAAAAATCTCTGTGTCATCCCTAGTTCATAGACGCCGGAATTCGTCGTGTGGGAGTCTCTAGGGTTTTCACCCTCTAGGGTTAGCCAGCCGCGAAGACGCCCTCCTACCGAACCAAACCCGGTCTGTAGACTCGTGCTGTCGGGTGGAATCTGTTGACAGTAGCGCCGAGTGGGGGCTAGTGGTTGGTTTTCCTGGCTAACTCCCCGGCGAACTTCGGTGTTCTTTCTTCAAGAAGTCAGCCCGCGCGTCTGGAGATGGCGGGTTCTCAGCATCAAGGGGCGGCGGGGGTGAGCGGCGCTCAGGACGCATCCTGGCAGTCTCACCGGTCGAAGGACCGTCTCACCCCGCCCCTGCAGGGCGACAGTGTGGCTCCGCTGGAAGCGGCGGAGCACCCTGTGCGACATCGGCTGGCCATGGAGGCCGCCACTCCTGCCCAGAATCTGCACGCGGTTCGTGCCCTCCTGGACCACCCTCCGGTGGAGTTCGCAGGAGATTCTCCGGCCACCCCGTGGCTGCGAGATATCGCTGGTCTCGTGGATGCGGCCCAGCTTCGGGTAGGGCTCCCCGACCGGCCGGGCACCGCCGGTGCCCGTTACTGAAAGGCGCGTCTTTGGCGCTCTCGGTGTCTAGCCGCCCAAAGGAAGCAGCTCACGGCGAGCGGGCGAAGCCAAGGGAAAAACGTGCGCAGCGCTGGTCCCGGTTCCGCGCGGGACCGTGGGGACCTTCGGTCGCACTTGGATGAAAGCCGCCGCCGGCGCGGCGATGATCTCCGTGGCCGCTTGCCGCGCCACCCGGTCCGGGAGCGCCGCCACGGGAAGCAGGTGGTCTCGGACGATGGGAGCCCCTCCCGTGGCTCTCGATCTCGAGACTAAGGAGGAGGTTCCTCCTCCGACTCTATAAGGAGCAGTTCGCGCTCCGAGAACGGTCTCCGGACCGGGCCCCGATGAACAGTGGGCTCCCTCTATGGCGTCGGGTGCCAAGCCTTCTCCCGGCGGCTGCGCCGCGTGACGTGGTCGGACAGGTTACGCCCGGCGTCCGTGGAAAAATATGACGGCACCACCAACCCGGAGGAGTTCCTCCAGATCTACACGATGGTGGTGCGGGCAGCTGGCGGGTCTGAAAAGATCATGGCCAACTATCTTCCAACGGCCTTGACGGGTTCTGCCCGCTCTTGGTATTAAATCTCCGCGAGAGTCGGTGCGCTCGTGGGGGAGTTGTGCGACCTCTTTGTCGCCAACTTTCAGGGCTCCTACGCGCAGCCGGGCGTGGAGGACGACCTCCACGCTCTGGAGTAGGAAAAGGGGGAGTCACTCCGCGACTTCATTCAGAGGTTTTGTCACTGCCGCAACACGATCCCCCACATCTCGGAGCAACCGGTTGTCATCGCCTTCCGAAGAGGCGTACGCGACCGCAAGATGAAGGAGAAGATGGCCACCCGTACTATCAGCACCACCTCCGAGCTCTTCTCCCTCGCACATAAGTGTGCGCGGGCCGCATGGCGAGGGCAACACCGCCCCAAGGGTGGCCAAGGCAGGGCAGACCGGACCTCGAAGGGTTCCGCCATATAAGCAAGAAGCGCCTTGCGCGAGGAGAGAGACAGGCGGGTCTTGGCCGCATGGCGAACGATGAGGACCCAGCGCATGGCATAAGCGCAACCGCCGCGACCGGCGCGAGGACCGCCGCGACCGGCGTGATAACCGCCGTGACCGGCGTGATGATCGCCATGATCGGCGCGATGACCGCCGCGGTCGTGAGAACGACCGCCGCGAACAGCAAGAGGGCGAGCTCTATTGCCCGATCCATCGGACCAACAGCAAGAGGTCGTGGGCAAAATGGTGGAGAAGCGGCTCAAGGAGCGCCGCCCTGACGGCGATCAAGACGAAGATCCGGCCCCGCTGGGTTTCCAGCAGGCGGACCACATCGTGGCCTACATCCACGGTGGTTCATCCACCTTTTCCTCCAACGCCGCTTATAAGCGGTTGAAGAGGGAAGTGCGCCACGGCGTCGGGCGGCGGGTCGGATCTTGAAGTGGTGAACGATCCCTCACTTTCGGTCGAGCCGACCACCACGAGGCGCCACCGGGCTCGGGCACCTCCCAGTCGTGGTGTCGCCCACCATTCGGAATGTGCGGCTAGGGCACGTGCTGGTGGACGGGGGGAGTTCCATCAGCCTCCTGTCCTCTTCGGCATTCCTGGCGCTCCAGATCCCGCGGCAGGATCTGCGCCCAGCTCTGCCCATCTTTGGGGTAGCCCCAGAGGTTGGCTTAATGCCCCTGGGTCAGGTGTCCCTCCCCGTCACCTTCGGGGAGGAAGACAATTACCGCACCAAGATGGTGGACTTTGAGGTCGCCGACTTCGACCTCCCCTACAATGCCCTGCTCGGCCGACCGGCGTTGGCCAAGTTCATGGCGGCAACCCACTATACTTGCATGGTGGTGAAGATGCCAGGGCCCAGTGGCCCCATTACGATCCGGGTGGATAAATCCGAGGCCTTGCGCTGCCACAAGTATGCGCTGGACATGGCCGGTGCCACCTGCGTCGGGCGCCCCGACGCCGCTTCCTCGGGAGCCCTCGGGCCCGACCGGGCCTCACTGCTCTGCCGGTGAGGTCAAGGTGGTCGCCCTGAGTGTGGGCGAACCCTGAAAGACCGTCAACATTGGCGCCAACCTCAGCGCCACATAGGAAGACGCGTTCGTCACCTTCCTCGATCTAACTCCGGCGTGTTTGCTCGGCAACTGTCCGACATATTTGGGGTCCCTAGGGAGGTGATCGAGCACCGATTAAGCAACGCCCCGAGGCGCGTCGGTCCGCAGAAGGTCGGAGGCAGCGCCCGAGCGCCGAGATGCCATTCGAGAGGAGGTGGAGAAGTCTGCGAGCGCGAGGGATTATTAGGGAAGTCTCTCATCTGAGTGGCTTGCCAACCCTGCAGGTTCGCCAAGAAGTCCAACGGAAATGGCGCGTGTGTCGACTTCACCGACCTCAATAAGGCCTGCCCGAAGGATCCATACCCGCTGCCGCGAGTTGATCTCATTGTTGACTCCACGGCCGGGAGCGAGCTGCTGTGCTTCTTGGATGCGTACTCCGGGTACCACCAGATCAGCATGGCGCTTGAAGATGAAGAGAAGACTACTTTTGTAACCCCTACAGGTGTTTACTGTTATGTAAGGATGGCTTTTGGTTTAAAGAATGCCGGTTCTACTTACCAACGTGCCATGCATATTACTTTCCGCCCCCAGATAGGGCGAAACCTCGAGGTCTACGTTGATGATTTAGTTGTAAAGATTAAGAAAAGCGAGGAGCTGATCCAAGACCTGGAGGAAACCTTTGCTAACCTCCGGAAGAATTGCTTGAAGCTCAATCCTGAAAAATGCGTGTTCGGTGTGCTCTCCAGCAAGCTGCTGGGTTTCCTGGTGTCCAGTCGAGGTATAGAAGCCAATCCTGACAAGATAGCGGCCATCGAACACATGAAGCCGCCAGTGCGACTCAAGCAAGTTCGATTCTGGCGTCGCCTGGCCTCCTGGGCGATTCATTGCGGTTAGGGAAAAAGCTTGCCTCTGTTCAAGCTATTGAAGAAGACCAACCATTTTGAGTGACAGAGAAAGCCCGAAGGCGTTCGAAGAATTGAAGCAGTACCTCACCTCTCCCCCGGTGCTGGTCTCTCCGGCGCCGGGTGAGCCGTTGCTCCTGTACATAGCTGCCACTCCCGAGGTGGTGGCGCCGTCTTTGATTCTTTGAAGGAAGGTGTCGAAGCGATCTACTACATCAGCAAGGTGTTGCACGAAGCAGAAACCCGATACCCGCAAGCTCATAAGATGCTGTATGCAGTCCTGGTGGCGTCCAGGAAGCTGCGGCATTATTTCCAAGGGCGGGAAATTACCGTGGTCACGGCCTACCCTCTGCAAGAGATCCTCCACAACCGTGAAGCAGAAGGCCGTATCGCTAAATGGTCGGTGGAGCTGGGGGAATTCAACCTTAAATTTGTACCCCGCACCGCCATCAAAAGTCAGAAGCTGGCGGAGTTCATCGCCTAGTGGACTCCCGCCACTCCTGAAGCCGAAGAAGTGCCCGCGCCTTCTCCCTGGACCTTATTCTTTAATGGCTCGTTCAGGCTGGAAGGCGCGGGGGCTGGGATTGTCCTGGTCTCCCCGACCGGTGACATCCTCTAGTATGTGGTCGCCCTCGACTTCAAGGCCACGAACAACATAGCTGAGTACGAAGGCCTGCTGGCAGGGCTGTGCATCGCTTCGGCGTTGGGCATTCGGCGTCTCCAAGTCAAGAGTGACTCTCTGCTAGTCATCAATCAAGCGCGGAAGGAGTTCCAATGTTCCGACCCCACCATGGCGGCGTACCTGGCGGAGGTCCAGAAAATGGAGCGTCGCTTTGAAGGGCTAGGGTATATTCATATCCCCCGACGCGACAACCACCTTGCGGACGGGCTTTCGCAGCTCGCGTCCTCAAGGGCTTCTGTTCCGGTCGGGGTCTTCGAAGAAAGGCTATCGCGACCGTCCATCGCAGCCCACAGTCCAGGTGGGGATGATGGTGTCGCTGTCGCAGCCCCCGGTTCAGGCGGGGACGACGGCAAGGCGTTCGCGACCTCTGGCTCGAGTGGGGAAGCGGTGCGCTGCCGCCTCTCGGTTAGGGAGGAAGGCGGCGTGCCGCTTCAGCCCAGTCCGAGGAGGGAAAGCGGCGGTCTTTGCCGATCGACACCGAGGAAAAGCTTGGCCCAGCGGAGTATCCGGGCGAGCACCGAGTGGTCGCCACGCTTGGCCAGGAAGATCGGTGGATGGATCCTATCCTAGCCTTCCTACGCGACCAAGTGATCCCCGACGATGATGCCTCAGTTGAGAAGATTGCACGTAAGGCTAAGTGCTATACTCTGGTAGGTGGGGACCTATATCGCCAGAGCAGAAATGGAGTTCTACTGAAGTGCATCACTCGGGAAGAGGGGAGTAGCTTGCTCTCCGATACCCGCAGGCGCAAAGGGAGCCATATGTCCAAATTTGGTCGGCAAAGCGTTTCGCCAGGGATTTTATTGGCCTACTGCCCTCCAAGATACTTGCGAGCTGGTGAGGACATGCGAAGCTTGTCAGTTCTTCGCCAGGCAAATCCACCGACCAGCCCAATCTCTGCAAACCATCCCGCTCTCTTGGCCGTTTGCGGTCTGGGGGCTGGATATCCTGGGTCCGTTCTCGCGGGCCACAGGGGGCTTCACCCACCTCTTCGTCGCCATTGACAAGTTCACAAAGTGGGTTGAAGCCGAGGCGGTGCGCGCCATCACGGCTGCTGTCGCCGTCAAGTTTATGCGCGGGATCTTTACCCATTTTGGAGTCGCCAACCGCATCATCACCGACAACGGGACTTAGTTCACCAGCGCGGCTTTCCTGGAGTTCTGCGATGAAATGGGCACCAAGGTATGCTTCGCTTCGGTGGCCCATCCCATGAGTAATGGGCAAGCAGAGCACGCCAACGCGCTGGTGCTGAATGGCCTCAAGACAAGAGCGTTTGATCGGCTCCACAAGCGGGGCGCGCGATGGACAGAGGAGCTCCCGGCTGTGCTGTGGTCGCTTCGTACCACACCTAGTCGGGCCACTGGCAAGACGCCTTTCTTCCTGGTGTACGGGGCGGAAGCCGTTCTCCCCTCCGAGCTGTCGCTCGGTTCTCCGCGCGTTTCGGCGTTCAACGAAGAAGGCCAAGAAGTCCTCCGGCAGGAAGAAGTCAACCTCCTGGAGGAAGTGCGCGATCGGGCCGCCCTTCGCGCCGCCCGATATCAGCAAAGCCTTAGGCGGTACCACGCCACCCAGGTCTCCGAGAGAACACGGCGTTAGGCGACTGGTCTTCGCAGATTGAGACGCATATCTGGGGTTGCGGTGTCTCCCTTGGGAGGGCCCTTTCAAGGTGGTCTCAGTATCTCGACCCAGGGCGGTCCGGTTGGCCACTGAGGACGGAGAAGAACTGGCGAATTCCTACAACATAGAGTTGTTGCGGAAATTCTATCCCTGAAAGAATTGTAAGTACCCAGCAGCTCGCCTTGGTCAGCCATGTGGTAAGTCTCTCCCCTGGCTGGTCGGCGGCTACTGGCGGTTAGTAAAGTTGTTGCCTAGAAGGCCTTTGCTTTACCATGATTGTCCCTTTTTTATGCCCGGAATGGCAATTTTTCGCATGAATGTCACTGGCTCCTTACGTTTGCTAATTCCTTGGTGATCCGTGATGGCACTCGGCGTCTATGTCTGGCGAGCACGGGCGACTGGGGGGCGAGTTGGGCGCAGTGCTCAAACGCGGCTCGCACACCTCGAGTTGGCTCCCTGAAGCACCGCTGGTCGTCACCGCGAGCACCGCCGTTCTAACACCACTCCTGGAAGCCCGCTGCTTTGACGCACGACACCGTAGTTTGATTTCCCGGAAGGTCACAAGGACTTAGAAACCAAACAGAGCGGACCAGGACATTCCGTGCTGGGACTTAGAATGTTTGGGCCTGCCTTGCACAGGCCCCTCCAAGCATCTGGTTATCCTTCTGGTAGTTGTCTATACACGCAGGTTGTGCGTAGAAGTGCCAGCTTATTCTTGTGAAAGGTTCCAGCATCTCCGCTGGTCGCCCGGCGCTCCGAAGGGTGGTCGCCCAGGTGCTTGGGGGCTGGTCGCCCGGCGCTTGGGGGCTGGTCGCCCAACGGCATATAAAGCAAGATAAGTGCTTCATGCCGCATTTTCGGCCATTTCCTTATGTGATTACACTAAGACGGGTCAAGCTACGTGTGATTGTCGCGAGTGTCAAAAATCAACGACCCCTCATGAACAAAGAAAATGTGCTAAGTGTTAACGTTCGGCGTAGCCAAGTGACCGGGGTGTAAGTTAGGTGCAAAACTCAAACACGGCTCGCACGCCTCGGGTTGGCTCTCCGAAGCACCGCTGGTCGTCACCGTCGAGTACCGCTGGCCTAAAAACACTTCCGAAAACTTGTTGCCTCGCCACGCTACGCTGCAGCATATTTCCAGGTGATCATCAGGGTTTAAGTTCCGAAAGAATTTGAATCAGCGACAATCCCGCGTAAACGCCTGATGCTAAGACTAGGCTACGTCTTACATCTCCTGTTAAACTCAATGTCATTTCTGCCTAAGTCCTGTATGGCTTGCATGATCTCTACTTGTGTTCGCAGCAAACGCGTATAATTGCTGGCAGGACTCCGGAACGCTGCCCTAGCCCAGACGTTCCTCAGGCGTTCCAGCCAAGTTAAAAACTGGCTGCCTGACAGTTCGATCCAGCGAACTCGATCATACAAAACAGATAAGCATACAGGTAGCATTAACCAAGAAGTATCCATTTTACTGAATCCTACCCAAGTGTTCATGCATACAGACAGATCAACAAAAGGAAATAAAAGCAAAAGAACAAAAAGGCTGCCCGGCCCTTCACTCGTCATCGCCGAAGTCAAGGTTGCCGCCCTCGTCGCCTTCCACGGCCAGTGGGGTGGAGACGTCCATGACCGGCTGCTCCACCTGCAGCATCCCGGCCACGTGTTCAGCGGCCGCGCGCACCCGCGCCTCCGCCTACGCCGTGTCTCCTTCAATACCGGCCGTCACCACCGCCATTGGATCGAAGGCGGCGTCGCGGTTGGCGCAGCAGGCCAGCGTGTAAGTCGCGGCCATGATCGCGACCTCCCGTCCCTCTCTGGCGGAGTGGGCGGCCAGGGCGGCAGGAAGTCCCCGGAGTGCCTCTGCGGCCTGGTTGGTCGCGTGGGCAAACTGAAGGGCGGAATCCTCCAGCGGCGCGTTCAGCGCCACCCCCAAGGGCTCCAGGCACCTTTTCGTGCGCTGGAAGGCCTTCTTGAGCATGATGGCCAGATTGTGCCGTAGGCGGAAGGATTCGAGCTCCGAGTTTTTTAGCGCCATCTCGGTCCTCTCTGCCCGCTCTTCAGCCCTCTCCACTCGCTACTGCATGGCGGTTGTGTTGGCCCTCTCCTGCGCCAACTCCGCTGCCGCCCTCTCCCTCTCCCGCTCCAGCTCGCCGCTCATGGAGGCCAACCGCTGGGTCGTCTGAGCGCCATGCCTGGCGGCTGCAGCAAGGAGAGTGCCCAGCAAGGCGTGTGTGTCGCCCAACTCGGTGAAGAGCTCGACGAAGCGCGCGGCAGGGGCAGTGACGGTGCGAGAAGTGAGGTGTCCGGAGGCGCTGGTGCTGGGGTCGCCCTCTTCGACCCTTTCTGCAGTGGCGGTCGGGGGCACCTGGGCGGAAGCGTCCGCCGCCCCGGTGGGCGCTGGGGGCGTCTGCGCCCTTGGCGCGTCCTGAGGGGCCACCCTTGGCGGCACCCTCAAGCTAAGACCGGCCATCGGGAGTGTGAGGCCACCTGTTGGCGGTGGCACAGGCTCCGTGGCGAAGGTGTTGGCGCCATGATCGTTGGGCCGGGCCGAGGAGGAAGCGCCGGTGAAGGCGCCGGAGCTAGCGCCGCAGGAGGCGACAGCGCCGGAGGTGAAGTCATCATGGGGGCGGCCCCTGTCGCCGCCCCTTGTGGAGGTGTCACCGCGTCAAGACTGGCGGCGGCAGAAGTCTGATCTATGGCTCGGATCCTCTTGGGGTCCGAGCCCGTGGCGTCCGGGGCAAGTGGCCGTTTGCCTGTGGCCCGGTCGCTGGCGGTGGTCGTGTCCCTGATCACCAGCGGATCGTGGGCCGGCACCATAGCAGGTCCCGTGGAGTCCATCGGCGAGAGTAGCCGGACGACCCGCAGGCGCTCCGCGTGCTCCAAATCGGCGAGCGGCCGAGCCGTCGCCGGAAAGACTGAGCCGCTCGGAATCGGCTGCATTAGCGCACCAAGCCACCTGCCGATCACAGGCTCCTCCAAATTTCCCGTGCCTGGCAAAAAACAAAGAATGGCTGCCGGTTGGTAGGGAGCCGCAGAAAGAAACATGTGCGCAAGAAAAAGCTAAAGGAAAGCGAAGACTTACGTCCTGGCCACGTGCGCGTCATGTCGTCGTCGCCTGTATATTGCCATGCAGGGCGGGCGCGGCGACGAAGGGGGCTGATCCTCCGGGACAAGAAGTCCCGGGCCACCAGCCCGCCAGATAATCCGGCGTCCCGCAATCTGTTGACGCGGGCCGCCATCGCAAGGAGCTCCGCCGTCTCCTCGACCGGCGAGTTCCAGTTCCCGGAGGCCTCCGCTGCTTCGGCGGGCACCTCCAGCGCGTCGACTCCGATGTCATTGTTGATGTCTGACCGGTCGCTCGCCATGCCTTCAAATGGACTGGGCCGAAGGCAATGTAGCGGAGGCCTTCTGTCCCGGCGAAATATAGCTCCCCACTACTTCGTTGTCGTGGGAAGGGCGGCAGATGTAGAAGTGGCGAAAAAGAGAGAGATTCGGCATCACCCCCATGAACATTTCACAGAGGTGTGCGAAGATGGAAAGGGAGACAATGGAGTTGGGGGTGAGGTGAAGGTGATGGATCCCATAGAAATGGAGGACGGTGAGAAAGAAGTCAGAGAATGGAGGGAGCAGGCCCGCCATCATCGCCCAGGTGTGGAGGACGATCTCGTCGGAAAGGCACCGCGGCGTGGCGATCCCCGCTCGGAAGCGAAAGGCGCCCTCCGGCGCGAGGATGGACATCCTCTTCACCGTGGCGGAGTCCGCGGTGGAAGCAGGGATGGAAGCTGCCATGGAGACGAAGAAGGCGAAAGGCTTTGGGCAAGGAAGATGAAGAAGTGAAAGTTGAGATGTGCAAGAAAGCAGAAGGCGTAAACCGCTTGGTACAAATGTGTCTATATATGCATCGCTCGCACCGACGGTTCGCGAAGGGACAAGATCATGCGCCGTTTCGGGTCCCAAGAAAAATCTGCGGATATGGGATGGAATCGAGGCGGTCGTATCCTCATGAGTGGTGGCCCCGCCTAAGAGCGCACTAAGCATTCAATGAAGGTTCCAAAAGGCTTCGGCATGCGCTCCAGGGCGGGCCCGGCTCTTGTCGGCGTGCCAGTACTGGGTACCCTCTCCGACGACAAAGCCCTTCCACGTGGCGGCTTTGGCGGACGGGTGGCGAAGCACGCCCGCCGCCGTGCCGCCCGTGGCGGCTTTGGCGGACGGGAGCGCGACGCCCGCCCGTGCCGGCCACATGGCGCCCGGCGAAAGGGTGGCGAAAGCACGCCGCCGCCGGCGCCCGATCCACGTGGCGCACTGGCGACGGGCGATAGCACGCCCCGCCGGCAGTGCCGGCCCCGTGGCACCGGCAGCAGTGGCGAAGACGCCTGCTTCGCCCGGCGCCGATCCACGTGGCGGCTTTGGCGGACGGCGGCGGCGAAGCACGCCCGCCGCCAAGTGCCGCCCACATAGCGCCCGGCGAGCGGTGGCGAAAGCACGCCGCCGCCGGTGCCCGATCACACGGAAACTGGCGACGGGCGGGCGAAACACGCCCGCCGCCGTGCCGCCACGTGGCGCTGGCGGCGGCGGTGGGCAACACGCCTGCCGCGCCGCGCCCGACCCGTGGCGCGTTTGGCGGACGGCGGGCGAACACGCCCGCCGGCCAGTGTCGGCCACGTGGCGCTGGCGGCAGTGGCGAGCACGCCCGCTCGCCCGCCGCAAGGCAAAAAGGTAGTGCGAGGTAGCTTCGCCTCAAGCCTCCCTGCCTGTCGTCGTGCGGTGCGGCGAGCTCGCAATGTCAGATCTATCAACTGCAAGGATTTCTACAACAAGCCCATTCCTCTAACGCCTCTGACCTACCTGTCAAAGAGAGGTCACGCATCAGCCCGGACGGACGAGGCCATGCGTCGGCATTTAATGAGGCTGGAGGAACGGACAAAGACAGAAGGAGTAATAAATGCATAAGGATCAGCATGATGACCCCCTTTTACCTACTCCCGTTAGCCCGGCCTATATAAGGGCCTTCTGGTGCATGGGAAAGGGGGACGACGAGTCGAACAAGCAAGGGTCCTGCAGTAGAGCCTAAGGAAGAACTTGTAACTCCCAAGCTCTGTACTTGCCTCGAACACTCTTAAAACAATCTAGCAGGAAGTAAGGCTTTTACCCAAGGCGATGGGGGCCTGAACCTAGGTAAAAATCTCTGTGTCATCCCAAGTTCATAGACGCCGGAATTCGTCGTGTGGGAGTCTCTAGGGTTTTCACCCTCTAGGGTTAGCCAGCCGCGAAGACGCCCTCCTACCGAACCAAACCCGGTCTGTAGACTCCGGGCCTGTCAGGTGGAATACGCCGACACATGTCAACCAAGGAAATATATATGTAGATGATGAGTGAAGGAAAACTTCCTGCGCACATTACAGGAACGATCGATCTCTCACTACTAAAATCATATTGAACATTGTAAAGAGAAGTTAATCATACACAACTTGAGTTCCATTTCTGCAAGGCTTATGATTGACTTATTGTACAACATGCAGTTCCTAGAGGGTATCAGATGATCGTATAGTGGACTCTATTTCTGACTCTATTCTTGGCCACTTCTCTGTTTTGTTAAGCTGACCTTATCTAAACCATATTGGTTAACAGATAGAGATCAGATCAGATCATGATAAGTTCTGAATACAAGTCAGTTTGTAATTTTTATCTCTCTATTGTAACAAACTGTATCTAAACCGACAACTTGATCAATATAAATAGCAGAGCTGTGCGCATTATTTGTGTGCAACAGAAACCCAAACCGATCTATATACTTTGTTTAGCCTCTTGTTTTTCATGGTATCAGAGCCATGACGATCTCTTCAAGCAACCTTCCGCTCGGAACTACGGCGGCCGGCGTGATGTCCACCTCTACCGGAATTCTGCCACAACCATTGACTCCGACGACTCCTCCGTTCGCTCAGCTTGTGACAATCAAGATCAAGAGGGAAAATGACCTCCTGTGGAAGGCTCAGATGATGCCTTGTCTCATGAGTTACAATCTCATGGGATTCGTTGATGGATCCAAGCCACTGCCACCATGATTTGTCACTGTTCCAGCCACCACCGAAGGTACTGAAGAGCAAAATCTTCCAAACCCTGCTCTCACAACCTGGCAGCAGCAAGATCAGGTTGTTGTAAGTGGCTTGTTGTCGTCTCTCTCGGAGGACATCCTTGGGAATGTTCTATTTCACAGCATATCAACAACAATCTGGAATGAACTTGAACGCATGTTCGCAACCAGATCGAGAGTCAAGGCAGTTCAAGTCCGAGTTCAACTCGCGAATTTCAAGCACAATGATATGCCTGTCATAGATTACTTTCACAAGATGAAAAATCTGGCGGATACTCTCTCTGCTACAGGGAGTCCACTTAGCGAGGAGGATGTTGTTTCCTATATCCTCATAGGTCTAGGACCACGATATGAAGCTCTGGTGGCATCTGTTTTAGTTTGTCCAGATTCCATCTCTCTGGGAGATCTCTATGGATACCTCGCAAGCTATGAAGCATTGCTGGAGCAGAATGCTTCAACTGGAATGCAGCAACAATTCTCATCGTCTGCAAATCAAATCTCACGCGGTAGCAGCAACTATCAAGGAAGTGGGTGGCACGGCAGGACCAACAACAGTGGCCGTGGTCGTGCACGTGGAGGAGGAGGTCGCGGATCAAATCAGGGACATAGTGGCAATGGTCAGCAGCAATATCACACCAATAACCATTCAGGACAGAATCGGCCACCTCTTCCCACATGTCAGATTTGCTCCAAGCGAGGATATGATGCTCTTAACTGTTGGAATTTCTACTCTGAAGATTATCCTCCAAAATCGAGCAGTACACAAGTGTATCAGGTTGACACCAACTGGTACATGGACTTAGGAGCAACGGATCATATTACTTCCGACCTAAGCAAGCTAACACCCAGAGATTGCTACAATGGCACCGAGCAAGTTCATGTCGCTAACGGAGCAGGTTTGCCTATCTCGTGCATTGGTCATTCAACTTTTCCTGGTTCATCTAGCCATTTGAAACTGAAAAATATTTTGCATGTTCCTCGTATTCGTAAAACCTTGTGTCTGTTCGCAAATTAACAACTGATAACAATGCCTTTGTTGAATTTCATCCAAATTCTTTCTTTGTCAAGGATCAAATCACGAAGAGAATCCTGCATCAAGGATAGTGTAAGGGAGGACTTTATCCTCTTAAAAGCTCGACTTCCACATCCTTGCCAAGAACACTTCTTTCAGTCACCAGAGTCGATCCAGAGCTATGGCACCGTAGACTCGGTCATCCTTCATCAACCATTATGTCATCCATATTAGCGTCGCTCAAACTTTTTCCTTTGAATAAAGACACACATGTGTGTGATGCATGTCAGCAAGCAAAAGCTCATAGATTACCGTATAAACCATCTTCTCGAGTATCCACTGGTCCTCTAGAATTAGTCCACTCAGATGTCTGGGGTCCTACCATATCATCTGTAAACGATCATAAGTATTATGCACTTTTTATTGATGATTTCAGTCGCTTTACTTGGTTGTACCTCCTTAAGCAAAAATCGGATGTGGAATATGCATTTCTTCAATTCCAACAACTTGTTGAAAAACAGTTGAATGCCAAAATTAAATCTGTCCAAACAGATGGTGGTGGAGAATACATCAAACTTTGTCCCTACTTTAACTCCACTGGTATTTCACATAGGGTTTCCTGTCCTTACACTAGCCAGCAAAACGGTGTTGTCAAAAGGAAACATCGTCACCTAGTGGAAACAGGACTTGCTCTCCTTGCTCAGTCCTCCGTTCCTCTTCGTTTTTGGGACGAGGCCTTCTATCCGTGTGTTATCTCATCAATAGAATGCCAAGTACTGTGATCAATAATCAAACACCCTTTACTCGGCTCCTGAAGAAACCGGTAGACTATTCCTTGATGAAAATTTTTTGTTGTGCTTGCTGGCCCAATTTGCGTCCCTATAATGCTCAGAAAATCGAGTTCCGGTCTAACCAATGTGTTTTTCTTGGGTACAGTAGCAAGCACAAGGGATATAAATGTTTAAATACGCCTACAGGGCGCATATACATTTTGTGAGATGTAGTTTTTGATGAAAAGATATTTCCCTTTGCGACTGCATCGCATCCTTCAGCACCTGAGTCTTCTCCAGTGTCCAATGCTCCTGTCATAATCTCCTCGCCTTCACCTTTTGCATTTCCCTTGTTTGAATCAGGAACAATTAATGATCGTGCACCAGAAAGCCGCCCAGTTGTTTTACCGACTAACAATGCTCCTGCAGATTTTCCTGATATTGCAGACCCGGGAGATAATGTTCATCAATCTGCAGATCAACTGCAATTACCAGCTGTTGTGCCATCCTCAACTGAACAAGATATGCCTCTGGCTGAATCTGATACTTTACCACCACCTGCTCTACCTCCAACTGCTCCTACACGAGTGCGCACAAGACTGAATCACGGGATCAGTACACCCAAGAAGTTCACTGATGGTACGATGAGATACTCGCTAAACAAGCGTGCATTCTTGGCAACTACTCATTCCTGTCCTGCAGCTCCTGTGTCACATGAGGAGGCTGCCAAATTTCCTGAATGGCGAGTTGCAATGGACGCTGAATATGAGGCTTTGATGCGAAACAATACATGGCGACTCATTCCGCATCAAGCACATCACAATGTGGTTGGCTGTTGATGGATTTTCAAGGTCAAACACAAGGCGGACGGCACTCTGGATCGGTATAAAGCCAGACTGGTTGCCAAGGGTTTCACACAACGGGAGGGCATTGATTATGGAGACACATTTAGTCCTGTGGTGAAACCCACAACGGTGCGCCTAGTGCTGTCCTTGGTAGTGTCTCGTGGATGGCATCTTCAACAGATTGACATTCAAAATGCATTTCTTCATGGAGATCTCTCTGAAGATGTCTTCATGTAGCAACCGCCGGGCTATGAGAACACTCAACATCCAGATTATATATGCAAACTTTATAAAGCCTTGTACGGTCTCAAGCAAGCTCCACGTGCATAGAATGCCAAACTCAGTATGAAGCTTCTGTCACTTGGATTTGTATCATCAAATTCTGATTCATCACTCTTCATACTGCATCAGTCCACAGTGTCAATCTACATGCTGGTATATGTTGATGATATCATTATTGCAAGCTATAATGCAAAGGCCTCAGATCGGCTACTGTGTCAGTTATCTCAAGAGTTTGCTGTAAAAGATCTTGGGGTGCTACACTACTTCTTGGGAATTGAAGCATCTCATGGTAGTGATGGAGTAGTCCTCACACAAGGGAAGTACGTTCAGGATTTGCTGAATAGAACCAACATGCAGTTGAGCAAACCAGTTGATACACCAATGTCTAATACTGAGAAGTTGTTGAAGGAGGACGGCGAGGCTTTCAGTGCCCATGATGCGTCTCTGTATAGAAGTACGGTAGGGGCACTCCAATACTTAACGCTCACTTGCCCAGACATCTCCTTCTCAGTAAACAAAGTGTGTCAATTTCTCCATTGTCCAACGGATGTGCATTTGGCCGCAGTCAAGCTTATACTTCGTTATCTAAAAGGTACATGTTATGTTGGACTGAAGATTTGGCGTTCTTCCTCTCAAGACCTCAGTGCTTTTTCTGATGCCGATTGGGTGGGATGTCCTGATGATCGGCGCTCAACCAGAGGCTTTGCAGTGTTCTGTGGGTCGAACTTGGTGTCATGGAGTTCTAGGAAGCAACCAATTGTGTCGCGATCAAGAATAGAAGCAGAATACAAGGCTGTAGCAAATGCTGCGGCTGAACTCATATGGCTAGAATCCCTGCTGCATGAACTGAAGGTTCCTCCGCGCCGGTCACTGAAGCTTTGGTGTGATAATATAGGAGCAACATACCTCACGGCAAATCCGGTGTTTCATGCTTGCACTAAGCACATTGATATTGACTTTCATTTTGTGTGAGAACGGGTTGCGCAACAAGAGCTCAAGATTCAGTTCATTTCTTCGGCAGATCAAGTTGCAGATATTTTCACAAAGCCGCTTCCTCGACATTTGTTTCGAAGGTTCTACGGCGATCTCAATCTGACAGAGATAGGCTGAGATTGAGGGGGCGTGTAAGCTAACCTTATCTAAACCATATTGGTTAACAGATAGAGATCAGATCAGATCAAGATAAGTTCTGAATACAAGTTAGTTTGTAATTGTTATCTCTCTGTTGTAACAAACTGTATCTAAACCGACAACTTGATCAATATAAAGGCAACGTATCCTGTGCACACAGGCCCTCCCGTGTACACATCGTGCACACCAACTAAAAAAAGTCGCAAAAAATTCTGAAAAAAATTGTAGATGTACTTCATAGATTACTCTACCTATGTATAAAATTGTAGGATCAAATTCATTATGTATCAAGAGTTATAAAAAAGAGAAAATTATGATAAGTTTAAATTCTTTAAACTTGTCAGAATTTTCTCTTTTTTGTAACTCTCGATATATAATGAATTTGATATTGAAACTTTATATATAGGTAGAGTAATCTATAAAGTACATCTACAATTTTTTTCAGAATTTTTCGCAACTTGTTTTAGTTGGTGTGCACGGTGTGTACACGGGAGGACCTGTGTGCACAAGATACGTTGCCCAATATAAATAGCAGAGCTGTGCGTATTATTTGTGTGCAACAGAAACACAAACCAATCTATATACTTTGTTTAGCCTCTTGTTTTTCATGTTTCCCTTCTCCTTTTCCTCTGTACGCTGTTCTTTGCCTGGCTGCCGGTGTCAATCCTCCAAACTGATGCATGTAAGTCGGTAACAAATCCGACAGCACAACAGTCAGGTCCTGTTTACCACACTCATTTTAATTTACAAAAATGATAAATATTCTCTGGATGCAGCTAGCCATATCTTAGACGCTTGTTACTGCAGTTTATGTAGAATAGTATAGCAGGCTTGCAGTGTACTTGTACTAACCCATGGTAAGGCAGGGCGCCAACTAAGCATCATCAGATATTCCACATTAGACAGAATAACTGAATAAGCACAGTTGACTACCCATGCACAAAGCGTCGAATTACTACATTAGAAATGGTCTTCGTGTGGAAATTTGGTTTGCTCGCTCGGAGACAAGGTGGTGTACACCCAATCTAGGTCGGCACATATGAAATTGAGTACAAATTTTCCCTTGAAGATTATTCTCCGTACCTAATTTTCATACGATGTTACTTAAAAATGGTAATATCATTGGCAAAAAAAAAAGCACATTTAACGAACGGTTTTATGGTGTTACTTAAATTCAAAACTACTTCAGCTTGAATTTGGATGTCTACTTTCTAGTTAATTAACAATATACCTAGTAATCCCTCCTACATATTCCCGGTTTTTTATTGGAAAAAGAAAAGGTGTCGCACGAGTTAGTCCAAACGAACGGTTGGAAATTAATTGTGACCATTTCAATTTACAAACATGCATCAAAACTTGTTTAAAAAAATATGAATCAACCATCTTGCATGAATTAATAGCCAAATTCTGCTAATTGATAGGAACTTCATTCACAAAATAGAAAACCATGACTAGGCTACAACTAGAAATAATGATGAAACATGATCAGATCCACGTCGGAACTACCAGGGCAGGATAAGTCCCATCTGACAAATCACTTAATCATCGGCGCATAGATCACATACAGCACGTACGCACACCTATTAATCTGAAGAGAGCTACTAATGCACGGTATACAGTTGAACTCCATCCTAACGGTATACCAAAAGGCCGTTACCCCCACTCCATCCTCACATGTTTCAGATTATGTTTCACAAGTTTCAGATCAAGTTTCAGATCATGTTTCACAAGTTTCAGATCAAGTTTCACAAGTTTCAGATCAAGCTTCAGATCATGTTTCACAAGTTTCAGATCATGTTTCACAAGTATACCGTTATTTTTGGCTCCAACGGTATATCGTTGGTTAGTTTTTCTGTAATCTGAAACCCTTCTCTTCTGCTGGCCCCATCACACTTTTTTAAGGCAAATCTAGCCTCCTTTCAAACAAATTTGCAAAATAGTTCTCTCTCCGACCACGATAGACGACACCTGTTATCTGCCGCGCTCCCATACCGTCCGCCAGCACTGCGACAACACAATTCATGGTAGCAAGCATGGCGGGCCCAGAGTTACCGCACAGCCAGAGCTCAGCAGCACAGCTGCCACGGACTAATGTCTCGATAGGGACCTGCCAAGCATCCCCACATCGGTAAGCTAGCAAATTCAATTATGTAATTAAGTAATATGATTAATTAATTAAAAATAGTTAATCAAGTGATAAATTGAGTAAAGTGATTGATTAATTGATTTGATCAGCGCATTCCTGTCGAGGAAGGGGAGTTTGGTTGGAACCCGTCGTGGTCCAAATGCATGGCAAGCCTGTGAAACCCATGCTGCCAGCGTCTTGTCACAATATGGGAGCGCAGTAGATGATATGTGTCACATGACGCATCTTCTATGGTTGGAAGTAGTCATTTTTATAAATTTATTTGGAAAATGACCAAATTTGAAAAAAGAAATTGTCAATGGCTAGAAAAAGAAAGGCTTGTTAACCCGTGCCTAACTCGAGCGGCCAACAGATTAATTGGATCAACTCAAAACCCGAGGTCATCCTCACGAAAACAATGTCAGTTGACCTTGAAGTATGGACAGAATGCAATAAAAGTCGAATAATTCTTTCTACCATGCAAAGAGCAACAAAAAAATAGAGCATCAAGCAAAAGAAAAAAACCAATTAGGCAGTGACAATGTAACATCACACACCGCTCTCTCAAGTACTGTCAAGAAAAAAGGCTGCAACCACTAGCACTAGCACTGCACCCTCCAAGTCCTCATTTCACACGAATCGATCATCCAACGTCGCCCAAATTCGACGTGTTTTAGCCTTAGTTTTGGACCATGCAGACGCCGAGCTGCCGAGCCATGAACGGAGCTGCACCCTATAAATTCCCCATCTCCCCTTCGCTCCTCACCACACAACCAACAACCACACTTGCACTGAAGTAGCTAGCTGGCAGCCATGGCTACCACCAAGCATTTGGCTCTTGCCATCCTTGTGCTCCTTAGCATAGGCATGACCACCAGTGCTCGAAGCCTCCTGGGCTATGGCCCCGGCAGAGGAGGCGGTGGTGGCGGCGGCGGCGAGGGTGGTGGTGGTGGTTCTGATGGGTCGAGTTACAGGTATGGAGTGCAGGTGCAGGTGCACGGTGAGGGAGGTGGCAGTGGAGGTGCTGCCGGTGGTGGGTATGGACATGGTGGTGGCGGTGGAGGCGGTGGAGGTGAGGGCGGTGGCGCGGGGTCCGGGTACGGGTCTGGGCAAGGCTCTGGCTATGGGGCTGGTGGCACTGGTGGTGCTGGTGGGTATGGAAGTGGAGGAGGTGGCGGAGGTGGTGGCGGCCAAGGCGGCGGTTCGGGTTATGGGCATGGGGCCGGTGAGGGCTATGGCTCTGGCTCTGCTGGCTATGGTGCTGGTGCTGTTGGTGCTAGCGGCGGTGGCGGCGGATACGGTGGTGGCGGCGGTGGGGGCCAAGGTGGTGGGTCTGGCAGCAGCTCAGGCTATGGTTCTGGGTCTGGTGGCGGGTATGGGCAAGGTGGTGCTCAAGGTGGAGGGTATGGCAGCGGTGGTGGTGGCGGCGGCGGTGGCCAAGGTGGAGGCTCTGGCTCCGGCTCTGGATATGGCTATGGCTCCGGTGGTGGTGGCGGCAACGGACACAACTAAGCTTGTTTTCAGAGCGAAGTGCAATAGTCTAAAGATGTGTCAGTGATGAAGCTCTGCTTTACAGAGAGTTTGTTTAAGTATATGTAATACTGTACTCTGCTTGCCGATTGACTTACTTGGCAAAGCCTAGTAAATAAAAAGCTCTTTGGAATAAGATCAACTTCTGTATCCATGGTGCTGTTTATTACTTAATTGAAGAAATGTGATATGCAGGCACAGAGAATTTACAGTGCATGTCAACCAAGGAAATATATATGTAGATGATGCGTGAAGGAAAACTTCCTGCGCACATTACGGGAACGATCGATCTCTCACTGCTAAAATCATATTGAACATTGTAAAGAGAAGTTAATCAGATACAACTTGAGTTCCATTTCTACAAGTCTTATGATTGACTTATTGTACAACATGCAGTTCCTGGAGGGTATCAGATGATCGTATAGTGGACTCTATTTCTGAATCTCTGCTCTGAACATTTTGCAGTTGCTCCAATAAATTTATTAACCAAAGTTTTAGGCTAATGACCATAAACAATCCTGCGTCGACAGTTGAACATCTCCCTGGCCTGGCTCTGTCCCCTATCGGTACCGAACTGCTAAAATATGAAGTGCCGAACTGCTATCAGACAACACAACAGTCAGTATAACGCTTTGATTCCTTTACCTACTCCCCTTGGTTAAGTTGTTTGTATCTTCCAGTCTATCAATCTACCAATCCAAGTCTAATGTTTTTTTCCCTGGGTGGCTTAGTACAACACGACAGTCGGTGTAAAAGTTTGTCAGGCGGCTTGACGACTACTTAGCAGTGGCTAGAGCTGGGTGAGTAAGATCATGTTTGTCACATCATTAATGAATCTCTCCAGCTGAAATATATGTGCCTTGTTGAAACATATTTTGTTTTTATTTTCTACTATCTTTTAGGGATTACAAATTTACAGTGGCATCTGTGCTAGGATGCACACTTCAATTCATACGTGCTTCGGCTCCTTGTCATGTTGATTAGCAATTAGTATGTATACATACCTCAGCGGCTCAGCATGCATGGCTAGTTTGTTGTCCATGTGAAGCTAATAATTGAAATGTGTGCCTAATAATCAGCTGGTGTGCACGAATGTGTGTATATTACTTCTCCTTCTATCACAAGTAGTTGTCGTTTTAGACATCGACACGGGTTCTAAAAACACAATTTTGACCATTAATTTCTATTATAATATATTTATAAAATCTTATAAAATTGTAATATTATGAAAATACTTTTCGAGAAAAATCTACACATATAATTTTCATATACCCAATTTAAAAATTTTAAAAGATACTAACAGTCAAAGTTTTAAAAATCGAACTACACCGATAACTATTTGTGACCGTATGGAGTATATAGCTTTACGGATGCATCAATTATTTGGTTAAAAAAAGCAAGGAATTGGAAAAGTATAAAGCAACACACACCGCTCTCAAAAATGTCAAGAAAGGCGATAACCACTAGCACTACAACACCACTGCTGGTCCTCGTTTCACACCAAACGCGTCCAGACGTACTCCATCTATATATACATGCATTGTGGCCTTTAGTTTTGGACCATTCAGTGAGCCAGTCTGGAAGCCATGCATGCACGCACAAGAAGCGCCCTATAAATACACCCTATCCTCGGTCTCACCACACACACAAACAGTTGCACTGAAGTAGCTGCCTAGCAAGTGAAGATGGCTAGTAAGCATTTGGCTCTAGCTAGGCATCCTTGTCCTCCTTAGCGTGAGCATGACCACGAGTGCCCGAACCCTCCTGGGTTATAGCTAGACCTGGAAATTGGGCCGGGCCTTAGTGGGCCAAGACGACCCAAGACGAAAAAAAATAGGCGAAGCTGCGACTGGCACGAAAAAAATGGGCGGGCTGGCACGGCCCGAATGGCGTGCCGGGCCGGGCCTAAAAACCTGGCACGATGGGCCACCCGGCACGGCCCGATTGTATGGGCCGTGCTCGGGCCGGCACGGCCCGAAAGCCAGCCCGAATCTGTAATTTGTATTTTTCAGGGTCTTTCTTTGCTCATATGAATTTATACTCTACATGAAAGTTGTAGAGAATTTCGAGACGCATCTTTTTCATGTAGACAACTTTTCCATTTGAGCAACGTATGAATTTATAAAAAAATATTTAGTACGCTGTGTAATTTCAGACCGACGCCACGTCTCTCGGTAATCTGCATTTTTCAGTGTCTTCCTTTGCTCATATGAATTTATATTCTACATGAAAGTTGTAGAGAATTTCGAGACACATCATTTTTATGTAGACAACTTTTCCATTTGAGTAACGTATGAATTTATAAAAAAATATTTAGTGCGCTGTATAGTTTCAGACCGACGCCACATCTCTCGGTAATCTGCATTTTTCAGGGTCTTCCTTTGCTCATATGAATTTATATTCTACATGAAAGTTGTAGAGAATTTCGAGACACATCTTTTTTATGTAGACAACTTTTTCATTTGAACAACGTATGAATTTATAAAAAAATATTTAGTGTGCTGCGTTCTCTCTAGTGCCGTGTTAAATTCGGCCCGGCCCGACAGCAGACCAGCGTGCCTTTGGGCCGTGTTGGGCCTTGATTTTTGCCGTCCGTGCTGGCCCGCCCGCACGAAGAAATGACCGGCCGTCTTGGCCCGTTTCATGTAGGCCCGGCACGACAGACTCGGTAATCTTGCAAGACGACCCAATTCGAGTCTAGTTATAGCGCCGGTGGATGAGGCGGCGGTGGTAAAGGTGGATATGATTCTTGGACATGGTCAGGGTGCTGGTGGTTATGGCCATGGTCTAGGTATTAAATTATGATTTTCACGGTTTCATGGTAAGGTCTGAAAAAAGCTACAACAGCTATCACTAGCTGTCGCGAAGACTATCTTTCATCATGTTTTCAGTATTAAAAGACAGTAAAAATTAAATATGTATATAATGTAAGTTACCTCCAAATAAATCATAAAACATAGTACTTTAGAAGGGAGAAATATTTTTATAACAAGAACACGAGTTAAGTCCTAAATCAACAAATATTAAGTACTTAATCACTAATAAATATGACTAGAAAATATATGCCCAAAAAGACCATAAATAATAATTGTATCATAATATTCTTTGCAATAAGTACTGACGAATAGTTATACCAGGGTACCTCACAGCAAGGTATACATCTATTTCAAGATCGTCTCTCTCTCAGTCGTACGGACAAGGCGGCAAGATCGACAGCGGTGTAGAATGCTGGAGAGGGTATTACCAAAGTCTCCGTCCCTCACGGATGGGATTATCACTAAATATTGGCTGGAACACCGAGTGATCCGTCTTGGGCCCAGCTCTAGGCCTAGTGGGCCCACAAAGGACCCTCGGCCTCGTTCAAGCTCGCCAGGGGCGGTCCGACCTGGCCTCGGGTCGGGCGCTCGCGAGCTCCCACAGCCACAGGTCGGGCGCCTCATGAGCTCGACTTGGCCTTAGGTCGGAGCCCAAACGACCTCAACTCGGCGACCTCCGCCACGTCGCGATCGACCTCAGCAGGTCACTGCCCCATGGGCGTGGCGGCCATCTTTGGAGCAGTGGCTCCTTCCCAAGGTGGCGGGGCCGCCAAAGTCAAACTTTGTCCCTTCACTCCACCTGCGCGGTGGAGACGCGCTCAAATCGGCGGTGCGAGCCAACATGAGCGTCGGCACGACAAGCACTCGGAGGGCAGTCGCGCACCTTCCCGACAGACGCCGCCGTTGTGTCTACCAACCCAGACGTGGGGCGCCTGAAACTGTCGACCACCAAGACCAAGACCGGACTCCGGCGTAGCATACCCCTACCTTTTTTCTCCAAACTCCCGTGTAACCTGCCCCCTCCGCCTATATAAAGAGAGGCAGGGCCCTCAGGGAAGGGCGTTGGCATTCGCATCCGACTTAGGCAAACACATCCGGTCTCGAGCTCGTCAAACATACAGACGAACATTCCTAACTCCCGAGCTCTCGCTCCTCTCACTCGGACGAGCGCTCAGGGCCTGTCTTGAGCCCTCGCTTGTAGCCCAGTGCAGTCCGCTGCACCCCAAGCAATACAAAACCACCACCACGAACTGGACATATTCGGTCCGAACCAGTATACACCTTGGACTCCTGTAATCTAACCATTCAAGGAGAGGGAACGCGCGGCCCCTATACTTACAAATTTACTTGTCGGTTGTATGAAACACCGACAGATACATTTGGGCCTTTTAGTAATATTGGATTTCAAAATGGGTCTAATATTTTAACCCAAGGATATCTATGTAAGATAGTGGAGCTATTGCTAGCTACAAGCTATGTCAAATAGCGGAGCTTTCACTAAATATAACACTTATAACTAATATAGTAGAATATTGGCCAATAACTTTGCGTTTTTGTTCAAAAAAGTAATAGTGCAGCTATAGCCAGCAATTTAGAACACTGGCCATGGTGATGGAGTTGGCGGTGGTGGCCCTGGCTAGCTCTGGTACAGTTATAGGCAAGGGTATGCCTTTGGTTATAGGTATGACGGTAGCAATTGGGATGCTGGTGGTTATGGGAGTGGTGGAGATGGTGGTCAGGTTAGCGGTGTGGGATCCGGATATGAATCAAGCAAGGGTTATGGCTCTAGGTATAGATCTAGTCCATTGGGTGCTAGCTAGGGATGAAAACGGATAGTAATTCGGATATCAATTTTTTTGTCTTTGTTCTTCAATGGGAAACAAATAGGATATAGAATTTTCTATCGAATTCATATTCTTGTTTGTGGTGTTGAGCTTATTCAAATTCATAAAAATGAACCTCAAATTCATTATATATTTATTTAAATGATAGAAACAAAATTAGGATATCAATGGGATACGGATTAGGATATTTTTCACCTTTTTATTTATGGGAAGCAAATAATGCGTAATTTTTTTATCTAATTTTATAATCTTATTTTTTATAATGAGCTTGCTAAAGTGTTAAAAATGAAAACCAAAATCGTTATATATCTATTTAAAATGTCGAATTTGTTCAGAAATTCGGATATCCGTTTTCATCCCTAGTGCTAGCGACGGTAGAGGTGGATATGACAGTAGTGGTGATGGCTAAGGTGGTGGTTTTGACAATGGCTCGGGCTATGGCTCTGAATATGAATGTGATAGTGGATTTGGGCAAGGCAGTGTCCATGGTGGAGGATATCGAGGCAGTGGCAACGGCCGAGGTGGTGGTGGCCAAGGTGGAGGCTCTCGATATGACTCTGGATTTGGATGTGGCTATGGCTCCGATGGAAACAGCCGACATTACTAACTCTGTGCTCAAAGACAGCATTTCCACCGTGACAGCAAATAAACTTAAACGAGTCTGTATCATTGGTATATAAAAGCTTAATTTTTGTTTTGACAATATGTAACGCTGTTAAATTGGGCTTGCCGATCGATGATGTACTCGCTTGGCAAAGCAAAATAAATAAAGTGACGCACTCTTGGAATAATTTCAGAAACGAAAGAAGTAATATTCTCAATGCTATTTATTAATGTGGATTAGAATAACCCAAAACATCCAAGAGTAACAGATGAGTTAATGGAGGATGGTAATTTGGTTATTTTTACATATGCCTTGATTGAAGTGCAAAATCAAAAACATCATCTGTTCAGAAACGTGACGAGTAATTAGGAAATACAGTGGAGCATACTAATAATAATACTCTTACGCTGGAAGATATTCGCGCAAGGGGAGCCATGGCACGTCACTTTTTTTTTTTTTGGGAAAAAGCTCTCCGAGTATTAAGAAATCGTGAATAGATCTTTCCACCGTTTTTTTGCAAAAAGAACCTGCCGTTCCACAAATTCGCCGAAGGCTCCTAGTCGGTCCATTCTGCAAAAGGCCCCCGAGAAAACCAAAATTACGTTGAAATCCTTCCACTAATTTTTTGCAAAAAGAACCTCTAGACCAAAATTCGCATGGCGCGACATAGTGCACGACTTTGCATAATACTCCATCCAGTCAGAAACATAAAACGTATTTTGACTTTGCATAAGGATCAAGGTTGGAGTGAAATTGTGAAAGATATGAGTGAAAATGACTTAGATACCTTTACTTAATTGTTTTGGAAGATGAAAAATAATATTTTGTATGTGGTGGCCATGAATAAATACATATAGTTGAGAAAAAATAAATAGAAGTATACTAAAAAAACCTTATTAAATCGACATACAAAACTTATAATTTTAAACAAGATTATTTAAATTATAGATGTTGTATTCCTGAATAAAGGAGTAAGAAAAGGTACGGAATATCTTATGGAACAAGACACCACCACCTCTAACATATGGGGACAACGTGCGAGGAAGACCCACGTGTAAGTAAAAAGGAGAAAGAACATCTTGTTCTAGTCGCTTTTTGTCTCCCCCATTATTCTCCCACCCCGGGTTCCGTTTATCCCAGATGTCCCCTCTCTCTCTCTCTCTCTCTCTCTCCGGGTCGCATCTCACATCCTTCCTCTAGCGATAGCAACGGGAGAATCTCTACAGGGAGCATCTTCTATCCTCGATCCTTTATAAGCAAAATTTTCTAACCTTTGTCTCCATCTCTATATATGGAGCTTAATTTCCTTCGTCCCGATCCCTGATGGGTTTGTGGGGCCTTAATAGGAACTAATCCCCGAAAATGCTATATAAAAGATCACATACTACATGAATTAATCACTAAAGTAACGGTGTATGTGTGATTGAAGTGTGAGTAAATCACTAAAGTAATTCATATTGAGCATGTTTATTAATAATGATCTTACGTATATTCTTTTTTCTTTTGAGAATGATCATTTACTCTCACTTATTAGTGATAACGTGAGAACGGGGATGGGGAACGGTGGAACATCCCCGTCCTCACGATCCTGACGGGGGCAATATTTTCCCTGATAATCCCCTACGGGGAGAGATTTCCCCCATCCCCGTCCCATAATAGGGGAATTCCCCACGTGAAAATAGGGATCGGGGCCCATTGCCATCCCTACTTCCTCCCAGGCACCGCCACGTCTTATCCTCCCACTAGTGATAACGCGGGAATGAGGACGGGGAACGGTGGAACATCCCCGTCCTCATCATTCTTGACGGGGGCAATATTTTCCCTGACAACCCCCTGCGGGGAGAGATTTCCCCCATCTCCGTCCCATAATAGGGGAATTCCTCATGGGGAAACAGGGATCGGGGCCCATTGCCATCCCTACTTCCTCCCAGGCATCGCCACGTCTTGTCCTCCCACTCGCGACTGGGCCAGAGACGAACAAATTTTTTTTAAATAATACATTTTTTATTCAAAATTTCAAAAATATACTACGGAAAAAAAATTACAGAAATATACCCCTGTCGTCCGTTGGTTGGGCGAAATACAAATATAGCCGAACCAACGGGCGACAGGGGGCTATGTCGCAAGATCGATGGGCAACAGGAGGCCACGTCAGCCCCCTAGCCTCTGTCGCCCGATGAAATGGCGACAGGGAGTAAATCCCCCGATGGTCGGGCGACAACCAACAGGCGATAGGAAGCTCATGCTCTATAAAACAATAATCGCTGTGTTCATCAATCAACCAGCCAGAGAAGAGAAGAAAGGGAGAGAAGAAGCAAGAAAAGAGAGAAAAGAAGGAGAAAAAGAAAAAAGATGCCGAAGCGTGCAAGTGGAAAGGAAAAGGGAAGCGAAAGAAGAGGGAGGTGCTTTGGAGTGGTCGCGCAACATCGCGTACCAGGACCTCTTCGTACTGTTCGGAGTTATCCCACCGATGTGTCTGTGCAGAGATTCTTGCAGGCTTGTCCACTCTTGGGAAATTCTAACTTGGAAGAGGAGGTATTAGAAGTGCCGCAACTACGAATTCGACCCGCCGGAGAAGAGCCTAAAGAATCGCCAGCTAGTAACAATCATATGTGTTTCGTAATATTTGTAAGTGAAACATTGCTAATTTATGTTTCATGCAGTCGCTTCCGTCACTGTGTGAATTTGAGCAGTGGTTTGATATAGAGATCAACCTCGAAGATCAAAAGCTCCTTGATCAAGCCAACCGGGACGAGGAGTTCAGGTGGTAGCTTCAAGCGCAGCGTGACACCACACGCGAGGAGGCACGTCGAAAGGAAGCAGAGGAGAAGGAGGCCGAGAGAGAGAGGAAACGAGAGATGGCACGTCGTGCCAGAGAAGCCCCACCGGAGGCATGGGCGAAAGGGAAGTGGCCTCGATTCACTCAATAGACGTGAAGTTGTAACCATTATTTTTCTTGTTCGTGATGCGCATCCTAATTTTATGTCGTAATGAAGAGTGTAGTCTACTTTATTTTCAGCTGTAACTTCTAATCTAAGAAATCGTGGCCACTTAGGGGTTTTCCTTGCCTCGCGGGGCCCATCGGATACGGCCCAAAGCTTACAAAAAAAATCACGAGTGATCTACGCAACGTGGGTAGCACTCATCAACGGGCGACCTGGCCAGGCGTTGCCCCGGCACGAAGTTGCGAAAATCGGAAAAGGCACTCGCGGCCACGAAACCGTGAAAATCGTGGCCACTTAAGGGTTTTTCTTGCCTCGCGGGGCCCACCGAATAGGGTCCAAAAATTACAAAAATGTGAGATCATGTGATGAAAAATTGGTTGAATAGTGAAATTGGCATTGTAAAGTGACTTTGGTTATAGCATGTGTGGTGCTTGTGCATGCGCTATGTTGAGATGATTATTATGCTGGTGATAGCATGATAGATTTTGTTTGATGCAATGCACTCATGTGAGTGGTTGCATGGATTGACTTTGAGTCAAGTCGTGGACTTGTGCTCGGATGCGTTGTTTGTTTATTCATGTGCAGGTGTTGCTCGAGGCGAACGTGGTCGATGACGGGACCGGAACTAGGTTCATGGAGGAATTGAGGTTCGGGACTAGGTTCAGGGAGGAATCGAGGTCCTGGTGGTCGAGGATGTCATGCGGGACGTTCGGGCTAGAGAGCGGTGCACACGAAGGCTGGTTAGTCACGTGAGTGCGGCAGGTGGGCCGTACGCGTACATGTTTTGGTTTGTAGGCATATATTGGACCATGTGTTATCGGGCCAGATTGATATGCATATATATATTTGTTTTAGGGTTTTGAGTTGTATAAAAGGACTTAAAACCTGATCAATGAATGGGGCTTTTTGTCGAGCGGCTGTCTTGTTCGTGTCGAGAATTCATGTGCTGGTCAAGATTGATCTCGTCCTTCATCTGTGGGTTGTGATGTTCTCGCGTGAAGAAAAGCACCCTGCTGGCCGTGCGTGTACTTGATTGAGAAGGACGTGATCGATGCGAGTCACACGTAAAGAAGCAACGACAAAAGCAACATCATGAGTTCGTCGATTTTGTGCAGGAAGCGATTGCAACAGGTAAGAGTTTCTGTTAATAGCACATGAACCAAGGAACACAAGAAATCTCCTGGCAGCAGCGACGAATTAATAGCAAGCATGCATGTATGATCATTCCCTGTAATTTCTCAATTAGCTAATTAGCTAGTTTCACTTCTACAGATTGTTAACTATTTTTACTTAGTTACTCTAATCCTTGTTCATCGTTTAAATTAATTATTATAAATTGATTTTTGCAATTTATTCATTAAGTGATTGATCTGAAAATTTAGTTTGGTTAATTCCTTGTAGATTTTGTTTAATCTCATAATTAGGGTTTGATCTATTCTCGTCATTATTTGATACAGTCAATTTGTGAAGGTCATAACTCTAGATCAGTATATCCGATTGAGGTTATTCTTGTTGCATTAGTTTTGGATCTGAATCTAGTTTATACAGTTAAAATTTCACATCAATCCGACGGTTGGATCTTTGGGAATTACGGTTTTAGTGAACGTCTGTTAATCTGTTTTTTGTTGAAACCGAGAGCAATATTTCATAATTAATTTAGGGGGTTTTGTGAATCAAGAAAATTTTGATTTTAGCTTCCGCGCAATCATTCACCCCCCTCTGATTGCTATATTAGTGTATATCGATCCTACAAAAAAAATCACAAGCGATCTACGCAACGTGGGAACCACTTATCTATGGGTGGCCTAGCCAGGCGTTGCCCCGACACAAAGTTGCGAAAATCGGAAAAGGCACTCGCGGCCACGAAACCGCGAAAATCGTGTCCAGTTAGGGGTTTTCGTAGCCTCGCAGGGCCCGCTGGATATGGCTCAGAAAATACGCGAAAAATCATAGGTGACCTACGCAATGTGGGCAGCACTTATCTATCGGTGAGCTGGCCAGACGTTGCCCCGACACGAAATTACAAAAATTGGAAGAGGCACACGTGGCCACGAAACTGCGAAAATCGTGACCACTTAGGGGTTTTCGTAGCCTCGCAAGGCCCACCGGATACGACCTAGAAAATATGCGAAAAATCACGGGCGACCTACGCAACATAGGCTACCACTCATCTATGGGCAAGTTGGCTGGACATTGCCCCAGCACGAAGTTGCGAAAATCGGAAGAGGCACACATGGCCACGGTGTCGTGGTCCTCGATGAGGTCATTTTAGTCTGAAAAACGAGGTGGAGCGTGTTGTCATTTCAGTCTGAAAAGCGGGGTGCAGCGTGTTATCGTTTCAGTCTGAAAAGCGGGGTACAGCGTGTTGTCCAATCATTCTGATGAAGCAACTAGGTGTGTGTTGTCCAATCTGCTAGGTGTGACAAAGCTAATGAAAGGATTAACTAAGTACATAAGATTAAAAGTACGAAGAATGCAAATACAATAGTTCGTACAGCATGTTTCGAATGATTAACTAAGTACATAGTATACTACCAACATAAAAAACAAAAGAAACTACTGTCGGCCCCACTTCTAGGCAGCTCCTCGCGGCTGGGCAGGCCTCCTCCGAACCTGGCCCTGCGAGTACGTCAACTGCGTCGGAGCGTGGTGGACCCTCTGTGGTCTAGCTAGAGGTGTGGCGTACTCGGGCTAAGAAGGTTGCGTCGGTGGTGGTGCTCCCTACAGCTGTGATAATCCAAGCTCATATGGATCGACGAGGAACCTCGCTACATCGTCTTGCTCGTAGTCCTCCTGGTTTGGATCATCACCCTGCTCCTCGTAGTCGTCAGGTGCAGGTGGAGTTGTATGCGGGAAGAACCGTACCTGTGAGCCTGTAGCAAATGAAGAATTATTGAGAGCATTGTAATACGTGATTGCAATACGTGAAAAGTGCATCTCAGTACTCACCTCTAGCATGCTCAGTAGCTCGCCCTCTCGCAGCCTTGCCTCCGCTAAGCGGCACACTGTAAGCCACCTCGGTAGGGGTGCGGCATCCCGCCAACTCAAGGGCGTGTCTTGCACTCTCCGAAAACCTCACGAAGTAAGAGGTCACCTCATCTCTCGTCACCTCAAGTCCGTTGGTCAGACGAGAAAGGAAACCCCCTGACTCCTCGTAGTAGTGGAGCAGCACGTCGTTCTGCAAAGTAAATTATGAATTAGTTAGCACAGTTACTAACTAAGATTACATGAGATCGCAGATAGAGTGCAACGTACCGAACTGTGCGCAGCCGAGTCCGTATGGGCGGGGTACGTGTCTCTCACCCTAGGAACGTGTGCAGGAGGATCGGGGTCGACACGCACCAAACGTAGTCAAGTACGGGGAGTGTACCACGCTCGGTAGGCACGGTACGTCTGTGGGTCGTACGGCGCAGCCTCAGCGTGGACGTCCTCCAGGGCTCCTCCCCACTCCTCAACCCAAGGCGCCATACGTACGTGCCAGGGGGTGGCCCCATGTGTGCCCTTCCTACTCTGCCTGTGGATAAGAAATAAATATAGCATTATCAGATGGCATTACATAATAATAATTATAAAAACATCGATGTAGGGAACTTACATGTGGGTTGCGTGTGGGACTGCACGGTCGTCGTGCATCGGAAATTCCTGTCGTAGACCAAACTGCCTCATCACTCGATGGACAGCGTAGCCCTCGACCTGGACGTCGAACACGAGGAACCGACGCGTGCGCCAGTATGCCGCGTCTCGTGTGCAAAGGGTGGACATGCCACCCATCACACGAAGCTGGACCTCTGCCTCTGCATACGGCGTCCAGCGTACATGGTCCTCGGTGAGGTGGTCGAACGCAGCGACGAACTGGGGGTAGCCCATCCGCACCGTCCTGTGTGCCCACCTAGGCTGTAGTGACGATAAAACGTAACCGTTAGTACTCACAAAAGTTAAAGGAAAAGTACCAAAATTGTGATTGCAATATCTTACCCATCGGTGGCACCAGATGGTGCCCATGATCGGACCGTCGACGTCGCCATCACCTGCATGCTCAAGAGGCTGCAGGTTGATGTCGGGCCGCCTGATCTGGAACATCTCGTATGCCCACAGCTGTACCAGCAGTGGACATCCTTCGAAAGTCGCCTCGTCAGCGAGCCGTGCACACCCGTCGCAGAGTGCATGGTACGTGGTGCAGCACAGCTGAGACCTAAGAGTACTGCGGCACGGCGTCAAGGGGTGCGCCCGCGATCTGCCTTGTGAACTGGACGAGGTGCCTGTCCACGCTATCCCCATGGGAGCTCGTGAACATGCACCAGCCGAAGAGCCACATCAGGTACGCCTCTAGGTGGTGGCTAACCCTGTACTCGTCCGCACCCTCGACGATCCGCGACGCCGGTAAATTAAAGCTCACTTGTTATTTTAAGTAGTATATGCATAATTTAGTTTTAAAGGCTAGTTGCGTACCACGAATTGTCGAAGCCACCGCATGTCGGACCATGAGTACTGTTGAAGGCTCGGTACCCAGCAGGTGGTACCACACCCTCGAACCTCTCAAGCAGCTCCTGGCGCCACGTCAGATCAATGTCCTGGGCCACCACAGCGTCACCGGCGATCGGGAGGCCCAGGAGGTACGAGACGTCCTGCAAAGTGATCGCCATCTCCCCGACAGGTAGATAGAAGGTGTGCATCTCCAGCCTCCACTGATCCACTAGAGTGGTGATCAGAGACCTGTTGAACGGGAACCGGCGACCCAGGTCCTCTACCATCCGGGCGAGGGGAAGCAACCCTGAAGCACGAAGCCTAAGAAACAAAAACATGTAATTAAGATCAGTATAGCACTAGAACAAACATGTTTAGAAATTTAAATACTGATATGTTACCTAGGGATCCAACGATCATCGAGCATCCAGGAGTACTGCGGTGTCCTAGGTCAAAGAACGCCGAGCTGCACAGGATCCCCTCCCTCCTCTGGAACAGTAGTGGCGAAGTGGGCACGATGACGACGATCGACGACCGGATCTAGCAACTCAAAGGGCCACTCGTCAACTCCATGCTGGTGAGCCATACCTGTAAATTACAAAAATGAAAGTTATAATTAAAACACATATAAACAAAAGCGTACGTAAAATTATACAAGCACCACAACAATATATTGAAACAAATATGCACATAAAAATGGAAAAGCTCATAACAATATATTAAAACAATTCCAATAATTTGTCAAGATACAACACTCACAACTGCAAGGTAAAAAACAGAGTTCATACAACACACGTTACATCGACGAAATACAAATGTGACATATGGCATATGATAATTCAAATTGCTTCTCATCTGGTGCGATGGCGTCGTGCAGCACTCCTCGTAGAGGACGATCCTTCCCCCACCATCGGGTGACGATCTCCTCCTTCATCTTCTTCGTTTTGTGCCTGGCAGTTCTTGAACGTATGTCCTGCTTGGTTGCACAATGAACATTTCTTCACGTGTTTGCCAGCTTCTGACTCATCCATGTCATTTTTGATACGCCTTGTTTTTCAACGTCCTGCTTTCTCTCTTATCGCATCAAAATCAGAGACCCAGAACCTTTCATCAACATTAGGAGTTGTGGTGAAAGAACCCACAACCCCATAACCATAAAGCTCCTCGCTCCAAGTTGCCATCACCCTTTCCTTCATAAAATACTCAAATAGATATGTACCAGATTCCATTCCAAATAAAGCACGTGCGGCTATGACATGAGAACATGGCTTATGCAAAAGTTATGGCTTGTTGCACTCCTGGGTGACAACCTTCTGGTTGGTTCCACGCCGTTCTTTATCCTTGCAAATCACCTCGAAGCGCAGTGTTCGTACACCAACTTTGATAGCTCTATGTTTGACCGCCTTCTGACTCTTCTCATCCATATATTTAGTGATCATCGAAGAGTACAGAAACTTCTCATCTCTCATTGCTATGTCAGCAGCTGCCTGCCTGTACACAAAGTAGTTGGTTGTACCCCTCAGCACTCCCTCGACAATTCCTACCAACGGAAGACACCTCATGCCTCGCATTACCCAGTTGTAAACTTCTGCAAAGTTAGTGGTCATCACACCGTATCTGGCACCATGTGTGTCATATAACAGTAACCACTTCTCTTTCGGTTTGTGCTTGATCCAGTCTGAGAAACATTTAATTGGTCTTTGCCTCCGACGATGATTAGTCGCCTCATCCTCTATTGGCAGGGGGAAAAGAGGCTTCGCTTGCTCCTGTGTTCCACTGCTAGTAGTGTTGTTCGTCTGTTCCTTGTGTTTTCTTGTCAGCTCATCAAGATTTTTCTACAGAGTTCGGAACTTTCTCTCCTGGTTCTGCTTACATAGTCTTTTGAACATGTTCATCAGTTCCTTGTTCATGAATTACTTATAGTAGTCTGCACCCAAATGCCTCATGCACCATCGACTCTGCAACTCAGGTCATGAAAATGGCTCCTCCTCCCCTGTTTGCAACTGAATGATAGCACTAAGCAGACCAGCATGCCTGTCATGCAGCACGCACACATCTTGACGAGTTTTGACCACCCCGATCTTCAAGTTCCGTAGGAACCACAGCCAACTCTCGTAGTTCTCGCTTTCTACAAAGGTAAAGGCAACATGTAGAATCTGGTTGTTTCCATCAACGCCCACAGCTGTCAATATTTGCCCTCTGTATTTCCCTGTCAAGAATGTGCCGTCCACGCACAACAATGGACGACAGTGATAGAACGCCTTAATGCTAGCTCCGAATACGAAGAACACTCTTTTCAGATGCCTTTTAGTTGGCCACTTGGTTGACAGACAGTCTTGATAATCATAGTAGGTCCTAGGATTTCTTCCCTGAATGCAACTAAGAAGTGCGGGCAGGTTATGATACGAGTCTTCAAACTTACCAAACCTCATTTCTAATGCCTTCTGTTTCGCCCTCCACGCCTTCCCATAGGTAATTGTATACTGATATATGTTCTCGATTGCTCGGATAATAGCACGGGGCTCAAAACTTAGGTTCTCCACTATCTCTGCGTACATGATGTTCGCCACATACCCGGATGATAGGTTCCTGTGAGCCATCACTGTTTCCTCAGTCATACAGCTATGCTGCTCAACCTTCGAACAAAGCCAATGGGTGCCCCATTTGGGCTTGTACGCGTGCACTCTCCACAGATACCCATGGATCTCACACACCACATCGTAGCAAGTTGGGGTGGATTTCTTAACACTGAAAGTCCTTCTTAATGATAAAGCCCAATCTTTCACAGCATCCTGCACAACCTCTTTTGTCGGGTACATACTATTAGGCCTAACCTCATTGTCACTATACTGCCAAGGTACATCGTTGCTTTCATTGACAACCAGCTTATCAAATTGATGCGTGCTCCAGTCAGCTGGCACAAGCGGCTCCGTACCTCCATCTTCCTCATCCGACTCATCGTCATCCTCCACTTCTGCTCTGCTGTACTCACGATCTTCCTCTTCTATCCTAGCTGTTATTTCATCAATTTGCTCACCTTCGTCTACCTGTCCCCGCGCTTTTTATCCAACATTTTCATCATCCTCTCCAAACTCAACCTGTTCACCACTTTGACAAATGATGTCATCGTTGCATTGCTGAACATGCTGCTCACGGTTAGATTCCCCAATTTCAGTGTCACCGAAACTGAGCTCATTTTGAGGCTGACTACACTCACCGGCGTCCAACTACTACTAGGGGCAACATTCCTGTCATATGCTTGCACTAAAAGCACCCGATTCCACCCCCGTTGCTCTGCCCCCCTCACATATGATCTCCACAATGTGGTTCCCTTCAGCTCAAAACTAGCTCCTAGTAAATAGGGTCGTTTCGTATACTACATAGGCAAAATACCTTTAACTCGCACTTCTCTTGTTCCATCCGAAAAGTATAATACAACCATTTCAACACAGAAGCAAATGTGTGCTCCTCGACCCTACTCAAACTTCTGTCCACATACTGGAAGTTACTTAGATCCGCATCCTCTAAACCACACATGAAAACCCCTTCTCCATAATAGATTCTAAATGGAACTCGTTCTGCCATATCTGCAAATCCATTCATTCACCCACGAATTAATTACTTTCCGTAAAAAATACTGTGACACCTAACATAACTATACCTACATGCTACAAAAATATAGATCTAACTGTAAAAAACATCTACATTCCTAAAAATATATATCGACGTACTTCTATCCGGGAAAAACATCTACATTGCTAACAACATATAGATTACTTAGATCTAACTACATTTCCATAAATATATATCGAGATACTCCTATCCATCTACATTCCTAACAACTTATAGATTATCTAGATCTAACTACATTTCCATGAATATATATCGAGATACTCCTATCCGTAAAAAACATCTACATTCCTAACAACATATAGATTATCTAGATCTAACTACATTTCCATGAATATATATCAAGATACTCCTATCCGTAGAAAATATCTAAATTCGCTAGATCTATCCGTAATCTATCAATTTACCTAGATCTAAAATTATTTCTAATCTACCACAATTACTGCTAAAAAATTAAACAACTAAATTTTACCTCCAAACAGTTGCGCAGACCCTCTCTCTTCCACTTTTCCTCTCCTCTCCTCCCTCTTCCTCTTTCTTCCTCTCTTTCTTTCTTCCTCTTTTCCATTCGCTCAAATGAGAATAGTACCGGGCGAGGGTTTTTAAAACTGTCCCTGTCACCCGTTGGTGGGGCGATAGGGGCGTGCGCCCTCCTGTCGCCCGACCAACGGGGGATTTACTCCCTGTCGCCATTTCATCAGGCGACAGTAGGCTGGGGGCTGACGTGGCCTTCTGTCACCCGTCGATTTTGCGACAGAGTCCCCTGTCGCCCGTTGGTTTGGTTATATTTATATTTCGTCAAACCAACGGGCGACAGGGGTATATTTCTGTAATTTTTTTCATAGTATATTTTTGAAATTTTGAATAAAAAATGTATTATTTAAAAAAAATTCGAGACGAACAAGGCAAGGAAGCATCGGCGTTAAATGCGACCACGAGCGCACGACAATCGAGGTATGCCGGGCAGCTGAGCCACTTAGATCCACGAAGCGCAGGGGACATTGAGGCCCAGCTCGAGCATGAGGCGTGGGCATTGTTTTTTTTATTTAATTGGCTCGATATTTTGTTTTAAAATAATTTGGTTTTTAGAAACTAGATATTGTATTTCTCGATTAAAATAAAAAATCGAACCGAATTACTAAAATATTTTGATTCAGTTAATTCAGTTTTTTGTTTAACCAAAATATAAATAAACACTAGGTAAATTAGATTTAGTTCTTCTCATATCGCAATACATAGTACCAATAAACCCATACAATATTCATAGGCCATTATAGTAGGAGTATAATGGAACATATGTATGTGCCAAACATATACATAAATATGTTAGAATATGAGAATTGTTTAGTGGCTTTAAGAAGAACATTATAAAAGTGGTATTGTATATGGGCTATTCAGTTATTGCGGTTTTTGGAAGCGAAAAATCGAACTGAAAACCGAAAAAACTGAAATAATTGGTTAATTCAGTTCAATTTGGTTTAGTAATTCGGTTTCAGTTTAAAAATATCCACCCCTAGGCGTGACACTGCCAGACAGGGGCGGAGCTACAGGGTGGTCCCGGTGGGCCACGGACCACCCTGGCCCAGCCGTAGAGTTTCATGTATACCGTATAATACATCCAGAGTAGTACACACTGCTGGCCTGTTGCCTGTTGGGACTGGAGGCTGACCACGCGTACGCGACTACTCGACTACTGTCTGCCAACGCTTCGACTGCGCGAGGGAGTTCGCCGTCAGCCTGTCCTCAGTCCTCATCTCTCGTCCAGGCCACGACGGCGTGACCCGCACGGCGCGACGCACGACGGCGCGAGTGCTACAGCCTGCAGAGTAGTAAGTAATGGCTTGTCTTAGACTCTTAGTTGTTAGTTGTCTGTACCTACACTTGCTTCTTAGTTGTTTCCTTTGTTTGATCGGTGCGTGCATATATATAGTTTTCAGTCATTTGTGTTCAGAGTTCCCATAAGACCATAATTAACTCTGTTAACCAAATGTTTTGCAATTTATATGCTTCAAAACTGTAATAGCCCGTCGGCCGTCGCCGGTGAAGTATTGCAGCGAACTGGAAAAGGAAGGGTGGGGGAATATTTTGATGCATTGTGCCTAGAGTCTTCACTCACAAGGTACGCAGCATGCAGGAAACTTCTTACTTATCAGATTCAGTCATTTGTGTTCAGAGTTCCCATAAGGCCATAATTAACTCTGTTAACCAAATGTTTTGCAATTTATATGCTTCAGCAAATCAGATCATTGATGGTTTTCCATCTTGTCAGGTGATAGAGAAATTATTTATGCCGATTATCAGATTTAATTCTAAACATGCAATGGCATTAAAATGATTGAATGTCATGCTTTCTGAGTTCTAACTGCTTCATTTTCATCCTGTGCATGCGAATTCTATGATTTCGTCTTTATCTGTTTCGACTTTTCAATTTCTTCAGATAATAAGTTAATAACTATCATAGCTCTGTTTACTGCATCATATTTTAGCCCAGGGTTTGACGAGACCCTGGCTCCGCCACTGGCTGCGCCACCAGCCCACCACGGACTGACCACGAAGAACTAGCAGTGTATTCTTCTTAAACTATCATTATAGGTATGTAAGCTACAGATTTAATACCTTTTATTTTAAGATGCTAGATGGTTGTTAAAACTTTTTATTTGATCATATTGTGTTTGGTATTTTTTTTATTTAAATGTTGGTATGCTGCACTTATATTGTTAAAAAAAGTTAAGCTGAACCACTCATAACTAAAATCCTAGCTACGCCACTGCTGCCAGACGATTGGTGACCTTGGCGGGCGCCTGGGTGGCAACCATGGCGTGATGCGCTTGACTCCAGGAAGAACATGCGCCTATGCATTGTCGCAAGAGGTTGAGCCGTTGAGCAACATCGTGGGCAAGTTCTTCCTCAAGTTTTGCAGAATGTCCTCATTTCAATTGCAAATGAGATGTTGAGTGTAATGTTTTATGTGTTTTTTTTTGTTCAATTTGTTCAGACGGAAGCCTTCAACCGTATCATTGGGAGGCTTGTTAATGACCTTAATTATCCAATTCTACCAAAGAGAAGATGCATTAATTGCTGCCGCATATTCTTGGATTTGTTGACTGAACAAGACTAATTCGTTGTTGTTCTTGCAGTGTTTTTGTTTGTTCTTGTGTCCCAAGGAGAACTTCAATTTTTGTCCCCTTCTAGTCCTTTTTTTGTTTTTGTAATGTCCAAGTAATGTCCCAAGTGCTATTGTTCCCATTTTCAAAATTCATTCCTGTGATGCCAAGTAATGTCCCAAGTTCTATTGTTCCTATTTTCAGATTTTGTTCTTGTGATATCTGAAGTGATGTCTCTATTGCTATTGTTCTCCTTTCTGAATTTTCTTCGAACAGAAAAATCAACCTCAAATTTGCATCAAATTCCACACATCCATGTGACAACGCTTGTTTGTTTTTTGTCCCAACACGTCGATCTGTCATTTTTCTTCCTCATTGCTGTTCCATTTCTTTCTTTTCTTTTCCAATATATATTGTTCCTACTTGTGTACTGCGAAAAATGGGGAGAGTTTAAAGGACATTCAATTTCAATTGTGTGCATTGTGTATGAGGTTTTTAGCTTTCTTTATTTTGGATAATGGATTCGAGCAGATTGTGATTAATTTGTGCCATGGCATCCAAGAAAAGGTATGTCGAAAATGTGAAGGACGGACTGTATTGTTGATGTCCCAGCAGCCTTGTGAATTTGTGTTGAACCCAAAATTTGGTTGATGTGAGCCCTGAGTCAAGTTCTCACTTTTTTGTTTTTATCCTATGTTCTTAAAGTGAAATTTTGAAATTTTTTCATACTTTTTTTAAGATAATGGAAGATTAAATCTCCCGGCCTCTGCATCGTGACATGCACACAGCCAAACAATTATTACAAAGTTACAGCCAAACAGTTATCTACAGAAGAATATAATTAAATTATGTAGAAAATTTGCAACAAGACAAATTAAAGATGTAACAAAAGGACTCAATCCGTACACAACCTATTACTAATTCTCCACCCATACCTGATGAAGAGGTCCCTGAGTACCATGTCTAGCAATCTACATTCTGAAAATACCACAGCCTAGGCTTCCTGAGACTGCAGCATAGACCATGAGCATAACCAACTAATGCACATAAAGGTAACTTGCAATGGATTAGAATTTCTTTTCTTATCAAACACCATATCATTCTGATGTGACCAAATTGACCAACAAAATGCAGCAGCGCCCACCAAAATGTGAGCCCGTAAATCTTTACCTAGCCCTATAAACCAGTTCCTAAATATATTGGTCATGCTATTACTAGGAGATGTCAAATTAAAAGCCACTTGAATGACACACCAAACCAAACAAGCAAAATGGCATTCAAAAAATAGGTGTTGTATAGTTTTATTCTTGTTAAAAAAACATATTTTACTACCATTCTAGTTTCTTTCTGTAAGGTTTTTTTTTTTGGTTAATATCATCCCACGACTTAGGTACCAATTTTTTTAAAAAATTTTAGAGGTATCTTAAGCATCCAAAAATTATGGTTTGTAATAGGAACATTATAATGTATTAAAGCTTGATACAATGATTGAATAGAAAACTGTTTATTCTGATGGAGATTCCATCGAAAGATATCTCCTTCTGATGTTAATTACACCCACTAACCTTTGTAACGGGGTTATACAATGCCAACAAATTATGTCCTGTAATAGTTCGACGAAAAGACACATTTAGTGTGTTAGAACTCATGACCTTAGCCACCGTGGTATTTTTTCCGAACAATTTGGAAGAGTCGAGGGTATTGTAAGCTAAGAGAGTTGTTTCCAAGCCAAGTATCTTGCCAAAACGAATTTGAGTGCCATTACGAACTTAGGAGGACCCAAGTCTAAAGAAATAATGTTTAACCTGCATTAGTCCGGACCAAAATTGAGATTCTTCTAACTTCCTTTCTACATAAGAAGAGTCTTGTTTCCCAAATATTTTCTTCTTAAAAGAAGTTGCCAGACACCATCATCATTTAAAATCTTGAAAAGCTATTTACTAAGCAAGCAAACATTTTTTACATCAAGGTTTTGAATACCCATGCCTCCTTCATCCTTTGGTTGACATAATATATTCCACTTAGCAAGCCTATATTTCTTTTTATGGTGATCACTTTGCCAGAAAAATCTAGATCTGTAATAATCCAACCGTTTGAGGATCCCATGAGGTATCTAAAAAAAGATAACATAAACATGAGTAAGGTGCTAAGTACATAATTCAAAAGTACTAAACGACCTCCAGCAGACAAATGCTTGCCCTTTCAACTACTCAAATGTTTCTCAAATCTTTCTTCAACCCCTTTCCATTCATTGATTCACAATTTTCTATGATGAATTAGGACACTAACGTAGGGCAAATTTCCTAACCCACAACCAAAAAGCTGAGTATAATGAACCTCTAATTCCTTAGCAGCACTAAAACAGTATATTTCACTTTTATTGAAATTGATTTTGAGACCAGAAATTTGTTCAAATGCACATAGCAATAATTTCAAGTTTATGACCTGTTCAAAATAATTTTTCATAAATAAAATAATGTCATTTGCATACTGTAGAACAGATAACCCATCATCCACCAAATGTGGTATTATGCCACTTGTTTGCCCATTGTTTTTGGCTCTATCTAAAATGACCGCTAGCATGTCAACTGCAATATTAAATAAAATGGGGGATAAAGGGTCACCCTGTCATAGCCCTTTTGTGTTCTGAACAAAATGGACCAATATCATCATTGCCTTAATGGCCACACTACCCCAGTAACAAAATTCTTAAACCACGTACACCACTGTGGTAAGAAACCTTTCATCTATAAAGTTTGTTGAAGAAAATGCCATTTAATTTTGTCATAATCCTTTTCAAAATCAATCTAAAAAATCACCCCATCCAGTTTTTTCTTGTGCAATTCATAAATAGTTTCATAAAAAATAATCATTCCATCCATTATGTTCCTACCTGCATGAAAGCCGTTTGTGTAGGACAAACAAAAAGATCAACCATAGATGTGACTCTATTTGTGCCAACTTTAGTAAATATTTTGAACTGACATTTAGAAGGCAAATTGGTCTATATTGTTGTATTTGCCTAGCATCTTTAGTCTTTGGTAAAAGTGTGAGTATTCCAGAATTCAGATTGAACAGCGACAAGACAACTTTATGTAAATCTTGGAACATTGCCATTAAGTCTGTCTTAATTACCTCCCAAAAAATCTGATAAAATTCAACTAGGAATCCATCAGGTCCCAAGGCCATATTATGTTCCATTTGGAGCACTGCCGCTTTCACTTCCTTTTCAATAAACAGATGTACAAGAAGGTTATTTTCTATCTCAGAAACTTGAGGAATATCCTCCTAACAAGATTCAATCACTGAAAAATGATTTATATTCGACGGTCCAAAAAGACCTTTATAATATTTGGTTATGTATAGTTTAAGCTGTACATCACTGACTATTATTCCCTTATCTTACTCAAGTTGGAATATTCATTGTTTCCTATATTTACTATTTGCAATCAAATGGAAGTATTTAGTATTATTGTCCCCCTCAAGAATATGTTTAGTTTTCGATCGTTGGTATCATTTGATTTTCTCCTCACATAACAACCGAGCTAATCTCTCAGTAGAATACTGTTTAAGATCAAAATCTTTATTAGACAGCCCAGTAAGCTGTGATTGTTTATCAAGCTTATCAATAATATGAAGTAACTCTTTCTTTTCTTTCTTGTATCTTCCACTAGTAGCTTTAGCCTAGCCCCGTAAATATTATCAAAGACTTAGAATTTTAAATTGCCATCTAGTCATGGATGTATTTCCCCTATTCTCATAGTGCCAACAATTGGACACCATGTCAAAGAAGCCATCTCTGTTGAACCATCCAAGTTCAAATTTGAACATTGGCAGATTCCCCTTGTGGAATGCTACCCCAGTATTGAGTAAAAGGGGGGTATGATCCGACAGGGACCTATCAAGGGCAGTCACCATAACTAGGGGGAATTTCATTAGCACCCCATCGAGCTTCTCAAATATATGTTTATCTAATGTGTTTGCCCAAGTAAATCGACGACTAGACAAATCAATCTCTCTCAAATCTAAACTGTTAATGACAACATTGAATAAAAAAGGCCAGCGAGAATCAAAGTTATCATTATTTTTTTCTCATCTTGTCTCTTAATCATATTGAAATCACCTCCTATCAATATAGGTAATGATTCTTTTTTACAAATATTAACTAATTCTGTCAAAAATTGTTCTTTTAAATGATTTTGTATTGCACCATAAACAGCTATCAAAATCCATTGAAAGCCATCATTCTTATTTCTCAAATGAAACTTCACATAGAAGTCATCAATAGAGGCAATATCAAAAGAATGCAAATTGACTCCTAAAAGGATCCCCCAGATCGCCTGCGAGGAGGCATATAGTGCCACAAGAATTCATGTCCACCAGAAAGGTGTTTTAGACAAGATGTGGAAAACTCACTCTTGCCCATTTCAAGAAGTGCAACAAAATCAATATGTTGTTCTTTAACCAATTCTAAAATATATCTGTATTTAGCCAAGTCGCTAAGACCTCATCTATTCCAAAAGACTCCTTTCATTTAATTACTTTCTTGATTGGGCGACTCAGCCGAGCCTTTTGGCCTAACAATTTTGGACTTTTTTTGTGACAATTCTCATGGTGATCACTACATAAGTGATCATTCCCCTTGTCCAAAACTTTATCAGTTAAATCACTACATAAGTGATTGAGGGTAGTAGTATCAAGAATTTCTTGATCCACATCCTGGGCAACATGATCAGAAGGCTAATGGTTATTAGATTTGTTCGTTGATGCTTTCAAACAATTTGCCTCTACATTCTTAATTTATTTAATCGATTCCCCACTTCATCCTTAGTGTTTCCCAAAGAAATGTAAACCTTATGTAATTCAGAAGCTATATGAGTATCAGGAAAATGAAAGAAAGAAGAGGAAAGAGTACTTTGGGAACTTCCATGTTGCGAATAGAAGCCCTGTACTTTATCTTCTTCAAAGTATCCAAATTAGCAGACGCCACCCCACCTGGTAATATGGGAGTATTCAGCCGCCTACATCTGCGAGGAATGTGGAGAAGATGGGTAGAGGGCAGAACTGCACGAGGCTCCTCCACTTCACACGCCAAGGGATACCTAGTATTCTCCACAATTACATTGTTGACCTTCCTTTCTGAAGCCTTCGAGCCCAATGTACTGAACTCATGTTCATTAATAGCATCAGGTACTCTCCGATTGTTAGCAACAACATTGATAGAATGTTCAGCAAAAGCATTAGTCACATCCTGCCCGGGTGCATCACCTCTGATATAACTATATCAGCAGAAGACACATGTTGATTAACATGAGTATCTAGATCAACCTGATCATCACAAGCATTCTGTTTGAGACTTACATCAAGCACATTAGTGCCGAGAACATTATCACGGAGAGTATTGTTGACAGTTTGAACTGAATTCGTGCGGTAATGACATCAGAAAAATACTGATCAGCAGAAACCATAATTTGAACCTGTTCGGCTAGTGCAAATGAAGAAAATTGATCTGCAGCAGAAAAGCTATGATCGGCAGCAACTAAATTCTTATCAGTAAATTCAGTCTGAAATTCAGTTGTAACATTATTCTGTGTAGCACAAGCAATAGTTTCAATCTTTTCAGTGAATGTAGCACAGAAAGGCTGATCGGCAGCAGTTACAATCTGATCATCAACATTTATCTGAACAGCAAATGCAGACTCAATTTCCTTTGCAGCAACCCCCAGACCAGGTTCAGACTAAAAGACAGTTTTAGCATCATTCTGATCAGCAGAAGCATCAGCAAAAAACATTAATTTCTTGCTCTTCGGTCAGTGCAACACAGACAGGCTGATCGGTAGAAGCTAAATTCTGATGTGCAGTATTTATACATTGAACAGCACATTCAGACTGAATGGCATTTGCAGCAACCACAGAACCAGAATTGTTAAGAGTCGAAGAAATATTTGCAGAATTACTGTGCATAGCACAAAAGGTATCAACATTACTACAAAGAGCATCAGGGATCTGTTCTGGAAAAACCTGGTCAGCGATGAAGTTATGCCCAGTACCACCGAAATGAACAGGAGTACCACAGAGTTGTTGAGCTACAGGTGAATCAATTTTTTCGTGCTATGGATCAAGGTTGATGCAAATGTTTTCGGTTAAGGATGTACCTTGTCCTGCTGCTATTATTCTTTTCTTCTGATTTTCATCTTTATTGTTTTAAGTTATGTACTCTTGAAGTTCCATTTTCTGCAAATTAACATTTTATTTTCTTGAAGTTGCTTGATCTTTGGAGCCAAAATGCTTGAAGTTGTCGTTCCATTTTCTGTTGTTTCGAAAGTAGTTTTACTTCTTTGCAAACGAGACAGACATTCTACAAAAAAAACTGAAGTTTCGTGATGAATTGGTGGGAAAAATGCGATGTATAAAAAAATTGCATAGAAAGCAAAATTGCGATTTTTACTCCAGCACACATTGTTTGCTTTGGAGAATATTATTTTTGGCCCAGCACACATTTGCGCAGATAATGTTGAAACCTACATGCTTTATGAATCTAGTCCAAAAAAAAAATCCCGATGAATCTGACCTAAAAATAGTGTAATGTTGAACTAAGAATGAAAATTCTAAAAAAAATAAATTATTGTCCTTGGTACATTTGGAGGGGCGAAAAACATGTCTCCTTAATGTTGTGCTCGTTATGCTCCACACTCTCTTTCCACCTTTCAACTATTTCTTTCTTGCCTGAGACAAGGGAAGCAGTGAGAGAGCATACTTATCGGTACCCGTTAATACTAGTTATACTAGCTTCAATATCGGACATTACTGATTATACCGACTTCGATACCATACAATACAAGTCATACTAGTGGGATTGATAGTATCGTCTATTAAACTATATGTAATATTTGATAGTACTATTATGTATCTAGAGTAATATTATAAGTTAAATTTAATGTACGTATAATTAAACATGTGTATACTCATAAATATATATTATCATATTAAATCCGGAACAGCATACCGGTATAGACTGATACCAAAATATACAATTCTTAGAGCCAAATCGGTATAGACTCCAATATGGTAATAACAAGTATTGGAGAGAGAGGAGGGCGCAGCCTCACATGAAGCTCAAATACATGTGACAGAAATTAACAAAACTTTGTTGAATACATGGCAATACTTTTTATCCATATAGGGATGCACTGATCTCGATTAGGGGTGAAAATGGGTAGGATTCAGTTGAGACCGGATTTGGGAAGGGATTTAACTATCCGGCCGGATCAGAACAGGATCCAGATACTTGAATCCGAATTCAGGATCGAATTCGGAGCATTCAATATTTGGTAAATATGTGACGGATCCGGATATCGATTTTTTTTCTGTTCTATTTGGATATCTGGCAAGGCCCAGTCCATTCATTACATATATTCTATGGCAACTCATTTATATTGACAATTAGTTGGTTCTATTGATTCTCAAGTAGCATATTATTTCTACGATATCTCTATTAGGTTTTGTTGATATATAACTTGCTATTATAGTCATGTACTTATATGGTTTGATTCAATATATATTATTTTATATATGCGTGCATTAGCCGTATATCTTTATCCAATTCCGACCTAAATCTGTCACGTATTTGTCTCGTATCAGTATCTTAAATAACCTAGATTCGTACCGATATCCGGTTCAGAATCCGAAAACAATATACGGGTTAGGATACGAAAAGAGCAATATCCATCTGTATCAGATCTGTTTCCACTCCCTAATCTCGATGCAAAGTAAACAGTAGAAAGTGGGGGAGGATGTCCTGTGGGTTGGACAAATGCGTTTCCCTATGTCCACTGTGCCATATTCGCAGGCCACGAATTTTTTTTAAATAATACATTTTTTATTCAAAATTTCAAAAATATACCACCGGAAAAAAATTACAGAAATATGGACGGGCGACAGGGGCCTAAATAGCAAAATAAACGGGCGACAGGAAGCCACGCCACCCCCTAGCCTCCTGTTGCCTGATCAAATGGCGACAGAACGAAACAACCCCTGTCGCTCGATGAAATAGCAACAGGGAGTAAATCGACTGATGGTCGGGCGACAGGGAGGGCGCGAGCCCCTGTCGCCCAACCAAAGGTCGACAGAAACGTTTATAAAAGGCTGTCGCCTGGCACTGTAGCCATTGAGCTCGGTTTAGAATTTGAGAAAGAGAGGAGAGGAAGAGGAAGAGGGGAAAGAGGAGAGGAGTGAAAAGAAGGAAGAGGAGAGATTTCTGCATGTTGTTTGGAGGTAAATTTCATTGTTTACTTTTTTAGCGATGAAATTATGGTATATTAGAAATAGTTTTAGATCTAGGTAATTTGATATGTTACGGATAGATTTAGCGAATTTAGATATTTTTACGGATAGGAGTATGTCGATATAGATTCATGGAAATGTAGTTAGATGTAGGTAATCTATATGTTGTTAGGAATGTAGATGTTTTTATGGATAGAAATGCGCCGATATATATTCTTAGGAATTTAGATGTTTTTACGGATAGAAATGCGCGATATATATTTTAGAATTTAGATCTTTTTTACGGATAGAAGTACGTCGATATATATTCTTAGGAATTTAGATGTTTTTTACGGTTAGATATTTTTGTAGCATGTAGGTATAGTTATGTTAGGTGTCACAGTATTTTTTTACGAAAAATAATTAATTCATGGGTGAATAAATGGATTCGCAGATATGACAGAATGAGTTCCATTTAGAATCTATTATGGAGAGGGGGTTATAATGCATGGTTTGGAGGGTGCAGATTTAAGTAACATGCAATATGTGGACAGAAGTTTGAGTAGGGTCGAGGAGTGCACATTTGCTTCTGTGTTGAAATGGTTGTATTATACATTTCGGATGGAACTAGAGAAGTGCGAGTTGAAGGTATTTTGCCTATGTGGTATGCGAAACGACCCTATTTACTGGGAGCTAGTTGAGCTGAAGGGAACCGCATCGTGGAGATCATATGTGAGGAGGGCAGAGCAACGGGGATGGAATCGGGTGCTTTTAGTGCAAGAATATGAGAGGGATGTTGCCCCCCAGCAGCAGTTGGACACCGGTGAGTGTAGTCAGCCTCAAAATGAGCTCAGTTTCGGTGACATCGAAATTGAGGGATCTAGTCATGAGCAGCATGTTCAGCAATGCAACGATGATATCATTTGCCAAAGTGGTGAACCGGTTGAGTTTCGGGAGGATGATGAAAATGTTGGCCAAGAAGCGCGGGGACTGGTAGACGAAGGTGAGCAAATTGATGAAATAACAGCTAAGATGGAAGAGGAAGACCATGAGTACAGCAGAGCAGAAGAGGAGGACGACGATGAGTCGAATGAGGAAGATGGAGGTACGGAGCCGCTTGTGCCAGCCGAGTGGAGCACGCAGCAATTTGATAATCTAGTTGTCAATGAAAGCATGATATACCTTGGCAGTATAGTGATAATGAGGTTAGACCTAACAGTATGTACCCGACAAAAGAGGCTGTGCAGGATGCCGTGAAAGATTGGGCTCTATCATTAAGAAGGACTTTCAGGGTTAAGAAATCCACTCCAACACCTTTCTGACGTGGTATATGAGATCCATGGGTGTTAAGTGGAGAGTGCAGCGTACAAGCCCAAATGGGGCACCCATTGGCTATGTTCGAAGGTCGGCGACATACATGTATGGTGAGAAGCGATGATGGCTCATAGGAACCTGTCATCCAGATATGTCGCGAACATCATGTATGTAGAGATAGTGGAGAACCTGAGTTTTGAGCCCCGTGCTATTATCCGAGCGATCGAGAACAGATATCAGTACACAATTAGCTATGGAAAGGCGTGGAGAGCGAAACAAAAGGCATTAGAAATGAGGTTTGGGAAGTTTGAAGACTCGTACCATAACCTACCCGCACTGCTCAGTTGCATTCAAGGAAGAAATCCTGGGACCTACTATGATTATCAAGATTGTTCGTCAATCAAGTGGCCAACTAAAAGGCATCTGAGGAGAGTGTTCTTCGCATTCGGAGCTTGCATTAAGGCGTTCTATCACTGTCGTCCATTGTTGTGTGTGGACGGCACATTCTTGACCGGGAAATACAGAGGGCAAATACTGACAGCTGTGGGCGTTGATGGGAACAACCAGATTCTGCCTGTTGCCTTTGCCTTCGTAGAAAGTGAGAACTACGAGAGTTGGCTGTGGTTCCTACAAAACTTGAAGATCGGGGTGGTCAAAACTCGTCTAGATTTGTGCGTGTTGCATGATAGGCATGCTGGCTTGCTTAGTGCTATCAACCAGCTGCAAACAGGGGAAGAGGAGCCATTCCGATGGCCTGACTTGCAGAGTCGATGGTGCATGAGGCATTTAGGTGCAAACTTCTATAAGCAATTCAGGAACAAGAAACTGATGAACATGTTCAAAAGACTATGTAACCACAACCAGGAGAGCAAGTTCTGAACTCTGTGGAAAAATCTTGATGACCTGACAAGGAAACACAAGGAGCAGACGAACAACACTAGTGCTAGTGGAACACAGGAGTAGGCGGAGCCTCTTTTCCCCTTACCAACAGAGGATGAGGCGACTAACCGTCGTCGGAGGCAAAGGCCAATCAAATGTTTCTCGATTTGGATCAAGCCTTAATCGAAAGAAGTGGTCACTGTTATATGGCACACATGGTGCCAGATACGGTGTGATGACCACTAACTTTGCAGAAGTTTACAACTAGGTAATGCGAGGGATGAGGTGTCTTCCATTGGTAGGAATTGTCGAGGGAGTGCTGAGGGGTACAACCAAGTACTTTGTGGACAGGCATGTAGCTGCTGACATAGTAATGAGAGATGAGAAGTTCTTGTACTCTTCGATGATCACTAAATACATGGATGAAAAGAGTCAGAAGGCGGCCAAACATAGAGCTATCAAAGTTGGTGCACAGACACTGCACTTCGAGGTGATCTGCAGGGATAAAGGAAGGCGTGGAACCAACCGAGGGTTGTCACCAGAGTGCATCTTCTGGTGAGTGCAAATGCTTGTGCAACAAGCCATACCTTTTGCATAGGCCATGTTCTCATGTCGTAGCCGCATGTGCTTTATTTGAAATGCAACTTGGTACATACCTATCTGAATATTTTATGAAGGAAAGGGTGATGGCAACTTGGAGCGAGGAGCTTTATGGTTATGGGGTTATGGGTTCTTTCACCACAACTCCTAGTGTTGATGAAAGGTTCTGGGTCCCTGATTTTGATGCGAGAAGAGGGAAAGCAGGGCGTCGAAAAACAAGGCATATAAGAAATGATATGGATGAGTCAGAAGCTGGCAAACGCGTGAAGAAATGCTCATTGTGCAACCAACGAGGACATACGTTCAAGAACTGTGAAGCACAAAACGAAGAAGACGAAGGAGGAGATGGTCACCCGACGGTGGGGGAAGGATCGTCCTCTGCGAGGACTGTTGCACGATGCCATCGCACCAGATGACAAGCAGTTTGCATTATCATATGTCATATATCAAATTTATATTTCATCGATGTAACGTGTGTTGTATGAACTCTGTTTTGTACCTAGCTGTTGCGAGTATTGTGTCTTGACAAATTGTTGGAACTATTTCGATATATTGTAATGAGCTTCGCAAGTTTTTTATGTGCGTATTTGTTTCAATATATTGTTGTGATGCTTGTGTAGTTTTACGTATTCTTTTGTTTACATATGTGTTTCAGTTCTAACTTTCTTTTTTGTAATTTGCAGGTATGGCTCACCAGCATGGAGATGACAAGTGCTCGTTCGAGTTGCTAGACCCGGTCATCGACCGTGGTCACCGTGCCCGCTTCACCACTGCTGTCCCAGAGGAGGGAGGGGACCCTGTGTAGCTGGGTGTCCTTCGACCTAGGCCAGCGCAACACACCTGGACGCTCAATCCGCGTTGGATCCCCAGGTAACATATCAGTATTTAAATTTGTAAAACATGTTTGTTCTAGCACCATGACTAGTGCAGCACTGATATTAATTACATGTTTCTGTTTCTTAGGCTTCGAGCTTCAGGGTTGTTGCCCCTCGCCCGGATGGTGGAGCACTTGGGACGCCGGTTCCCGTACGACCGGTCGCTGATCACCGCTCTGGTGGATCGGTGGAGGCCGGAGATGCACACCTTCCATCTCCCTGTCGGGGAGATGACGATCACTTTGCAGGACGTCTCCTACCTCCTCGGCCTCCCGATCGCCGGTGAGGCTGTGGTGCCCCAGGACGTCGACCCGGAGTGGCGCTAGGAGCTGCTACAGAGGTTCGCGGGTGTACTACCACCTGCCGTGTATAGGACCTTCGAGCACACGCACGGACCGACCTTGGGCTGGCCGGCGGTTAAGTGATGCATAAGTAGCCTTTAAAACTAAATTGTGTACGTACTGCTTAAAATAACAAGTGAGCTTTATTTTACAGCATGAGGAGATTGTCAAGCCAGCAGACGAGCAGAGCCTCAGCCGCCACCTGGAGGCGTACTTGCTGTGGCTCTTCGGCTGGTGCATGTTCACGACGTCCCATGGGGATAGCGTTGACGCCGTGCCACAGTACTCCTGGGGCTCAGCCATGCTGTGCGCCACCTACCATGCACTCTGCGATAGGTGTGCATGGATCATCGATAACGCGACCTTCGGAGAATGTCCCTTCTTTGGTACAATTGTGGGCATCTGAAGGTTCAGTCAGGCGACCGAGATCGACCTGCAGCCTCTAGAGCATGCAGGTGGTGATGTTGACGGTCCGACCATGGGCACCATCTGGTGCCAGCGACGGGTAAGATATTGCAATCACGATTTTGGTACTTTTTATTTAACTTTTCGAGTACTAACGATTCGTTCTATCGTGACTCTGACCTAGGTGGGCATACGGTATCGCGGGTAGCCTACCCGCAGTTCGTCGCTGCGTTTGACCACCTCACCGAGGACCACGTACGCTTCGTGTGACGGGTGGCCTGTCCACCCTTTGCACACAAGACGCGGAGTATTGGCTCACCCGTCGGTTCCTCGTGTTCGACGTCCAAGTCGAGGGCTACGTTGTCCATCGTGTGATGAGACAGTTTGGTCTACGGTAGGCATTCCCGGTGCACGATGACCGTGCAGTCCCACCCGCAGTCCACACGTAAGTTCCATGTATCGATGTTTTTATAATCATTACTGTGTAATGCCATCTAATAATGCTATATTTATTTCTTACCCACAGGCAGAGTAGGAAGGGCACACCTGGGACCACCCCCTAGCACTTACGTATGGTGCCTTGGGTTGAGGAGTGGGGAGGAGCCCTGGAGGACGTCTACGCTGAGGCTGCGCCGTACAACCCACGGATGTACCGCGCATACCGAGAGTGGTACACTCCCCGGACTCGTCTGCGTTTGGTACATGTCGACCCCGATCCTCCTAGACACGTTCCCAGGGTGGTAGACACGTACCCCGCCCATACGGACTCGGCGGCGCACACTTCGGTACGTTGCGTCATACCTTCGATATAATCTTAGTGATTCGTAATTTATTTTGCTAACTAATTCATAATTTATTTTGCAAAATGATGTACTGCTCCATCACCACAAGGAGTTTCACGGCTTATATTCTCGGCTGACCACTGGAGTTGAGGTGACGAGAGAGGAGGTCACCTCTTACGTCGGGAGGTTTTTGGACACCTCGAGACACGCCCTTGAGTTGTCGGGATGTCGCGTCCCTACCGACTTGGCTCAGGGCGTGCCGCTTAGCGGGGGCAGGGGTGCAGCAGGTACATCTTCGCACGCTACCGTCCTGCAGGCTGCGTGAGGGCACGCTTCTGTAGCCGCTCACGCTGTAGGTGAGTACTGAAATGCACTTTTCACGTGTTACAATCGCGTATTACAATGCTTAATTCTTCATTTGCTACAGGCCTGCAGGCACGGTTTTTCTCGCACGCAGCTACACCTGCTCCTGATGACTACGAGGACCAGGGTGATGATTCAGATCCGGTCGACTACGAGGACACTGTAGCGAGGTTCCTCGTCAACACAGATGATTTGGGTCATCACGGTGTCGAGCGCCACCACCGACGACCTACTCGGCCCGTCTGCGACACCTCCGGCTAGGCGCAGAGGGTCCACTGCCGCAAGCGCAATTGGCGTACTCGCGAGCCCGAGTTGAAGGAGGAGGCCTCCCGAGCGAGGTGACGATGAGTTTCTGTTGATTTTTATTATTGGTAGTATATTATGTACTTAGTTAATCATTTGAAATATGTTGTACGAACAATTGCATTTGCATTCTTTGTAATTTTAATCTTATGTACTTAGTTAATCCTTTCATCAACTAATAGCTTTGTCACACCCTAGTAGCTTTGTCAGACTGAAACGACAACACTCTGCACCACGCTTTTCGGGCTGAAACGACAACACGCTGCACCACACTTTTCAGACTGAAACGACAACACGCTGCATCCCGCTTTTCAGACTAAGTGGCCACGATTTTCGCGGTTTCGTGGTCACGAGTGTCTTTTCTGATTTTTGGAATTTCGTGCTGGGGCAATGCCCGGCCAGGTCGCCCATAGATAAGTGGTAGCCCACGTTACGTAGAGCACTCATGATTTTTTTTCGTAATTTTTGGGCCGGATCCGGTGGGCCCCGCGAGGCTACGAAAACCCCTAAGTGGCCACGATTTTCGCAGTTTCATGGCCGCGAGTGCCTTTTCCGATTTTTGCAACTTCGTGCCGGGGCAATGCTCGGCTAGGTCGCGCCATTGATAAGTGCTGCCCACATTACATAGATCACTCATGATTTTTTTTGTAATTTTTGGGCCGTATCCGGTGGGCCCCGCGAGGCAAGGAAAACCCCTAAGTGGCCACGATTTTCGCGGTTTCGTGGTCGCGAGTGCCTTTTCACATTTTCGCAACTTCGTGCCGGGTCAATGCCTGCCCAGGTCGCCCGTAGATAAGTGGTACCCCACGTTGCATAGATCACTCATGATTTTTTTCGAAATTTTTGGGCAGTATCCGGTGGGCCCTGCGAGGCTACGAGAACCCCTAAGTGGCCACGATTTTCGCAGTTTCGTGGCCGCGGGTGTCTTTTACGATTTTCGCAACTTCGTGCCGGGGCAATGCCCGGCCAGGTCGCCCTTTGATAAGTGCTGCCCACGTTCCGTAAATTGCTCGTGTTTTTTTTCGTAATTTTTGGGCCTTATCCGGTGGGCCCCGCGAGGCAAGGAAAACCCTTAAGTGGCCACGATTTCTCAAATCAGAAGTTACAGCGGAAAATAAAGTAGACAACACTCTTCATTAAGACATAAAACTAGGATGCGAAAATAATGGTTACAACTTAACGTCTACTGAGTGGATCGAGGCCACTTCCCCTTCGCCCATGCCTCCGGTGGGGCTTCTCTGGCACGACGTGCCCTCTCTCATTTCCTCTCTCTCGCCTCCTTCTCCTCCACTTCCTTTCGACGTGCCTCCTCGCGTGCGGCGTCACGCTGCGCTTGAAGCTGCCGCCTGAACTCCTCTTGCCGGTTGGTTTCATCAAGTAGCCTTTGGTCCTCAGGGTTGATCTCCATGTCATACCATTTCTCAAATTCACACAGTGGCAGAGGCGACTGCAAGAAATATAAATTAGCAATGTTTCATTTATAAATATTACGAAACAAATATGATTGTTACCAGTTGGCGATTCTTCAGACTCTTCTCCGGCGGGTCGAATTCGTAGTTACGGCACATCCAATACCTCCTCTTCGAAATTGGAATTTTCTAAGAATAGACAAGCCTGCAAGCATCTCCAAGACAGCACATCGGTGGGACAACTCCGAAAGGTCTGAAGAGGTCTGATGCAGCGATGTTGCGGCCACTCAAGCACCTCCTCTTCTTCGCCTTCCCTTTCCCTTTCCACTTCGCTTGCGCTTGGCATTTTTCCTCTTCTCCTTCGTTTCTCTCTTCTTTTCTTCCTTCCTCTCTCTCTTTCTACTCTTCTTTGGCTGGATGATTGAAGAATGGGATGATTGAACACATTGTCGGACGATTGCTTAAATAGAGGGAAGAGCTGTTGTCGCCATATGGTTGGGCGACAGGGGTGGTGCGCGCTCCTGTCGTCCAACCATTCATCGATTTATTCCCTGTCACCATTTCATCGGGCGACGGCCTCCTGTCGCCATTTCATCGGGCGACAGGAGGCTGGGGGTGACATGGCCTCCTGTCGTCCGTTTATTTTGCTATTTAGCCCCATGTCGCCCGTTGTCGTAGGGGTATATTTCTGTAATTTTTTTTCGGTGGTATATTTTTGAAATTTTGAATAAAAAATGTATTATTAAAAAAAAAATTCCACAGGCCACAGCGAGACGACCACGCAGCATCTGCTGGGATCGTGTTCATAAACCATGTCGACCTGCAGAGAAGTGCTACGGCGTCTTAATCTGCGATCTCAGACGTCATTCTCGGTTAGCTAGCAGCCTAGCACCAACTAAAATGCAGAGCCTAGAAGGCGGGTGGCGTCAAACTACTGGGCTAATCGATCGATCAGTCAGAAGAAGCGTGGAACGGCCTAGTTGTTTTTGTTTGGTGGATCATTTGAAATGAAAGCTGAGACGCTATAATCTTCAGAAACATGGGTCGGGGCGTTTATTAGCAGCTAGCCTCTTTGAGCGGACCTTGAAAGTCATATCTTCTGGCTAGAAATCTGTGAGGACATCTTCAGAAGCTATAGCCAGAAGGCGGGGACAGAGGGCTTCAGGCAAATCCGCGATCGTGTCGTAGCTTGTGGACATGTCTAGGTGACAGAGTCCCTCTCTGCAGTGCAGTGCTTCACGTTTTACGTTGTGCTGTGCTAAGAAGTAAGAACCATATCTTTTAGGCTGAAACCACAAAGAGAAGCTTTGCCCGGTTGCACTCCTCGCTGGTCCGCTGAGTTCCACACTAACGTTTATAGTTGTCGCCTTGATATAAGTACGTTAAACTTCTGAAACTTTAACTACCAATATCTTTTTAAATACTTAAATCAGATATATCAACATTATATGCGTAGATTTGTCTTAAAAATTACATTCATAATATTATAATTTAATTGGGTTTTATAAATATATTGTAATAGAAATCAATGGTCAAATATATGTTTCGGAGACATATTAAAAATGATAACTATTTGACGGAGCAATATGGGTTCCGTAGGCTGTATATCTACTTTCCGTCTCCGTTGATTTCTGACTCTGTTCAGACTTCAGAATGCGGTGGAAGTCCGCAAGTGATTTCTGACTCTGTTCAGAGTCTTCAGAATGCAGTGGAAGCCCGCAACTTCCGGTGCCACTTGCACCAGGCCGGCGCTCTCAGTTTGCGATTTGCAGGGAGAGGCTAGGACCCCGTCTCCACTGTACTCGTCACGGCCAGTAAGAAGCGAGCGCCATCTCCTGAATTGATCAATTAAACACTAGATTATGATCAGGTTCTGGTATTATGCCTTGTTCAGTTGATATCTAGTCAAGTGGCCATAAAAACACCAATTAATCACAAGGTATATCCAACTAAAACTGTCACAACCAAAAGGTGATCCCAGTGACCTTGTTCAGCCTTGTGTGCTATGACTATATACAACGGTCTATATGCTAGATCTCACTTAACAAGGCAGAATGATGAATCCTATTTACTAAATATAGTCCATAACAAGAAAGCAGCAGGTACTAAAATAACAATTTTAAGGTCAATCTAGCCTGTTCTAAAACATTTACATTAATGAGGAACCGTTTGAATAACTGGAATATGGAAATGAAAATTAGCTACCAAACATAAAAGGAACTATACATGACCACAGAACAAAAACTGGTAAGCATGAAGGTGTATATCACAAACCATGGAAAGTGCCTCCTGTTCAAAAGATGGCATTTTCTTCAAAGCCAACTGTGCTGCGTGTTTAAGCTGGAAACATACAAAAACTTCAGAGATAAGATACATCGTTTTGACCATCAAGACAGAAAAAAAAGGAACATAGTGAGGTAGTATACCTGGAGTGTCTTTACACCCTCCCATAGAGAAGGCAAATCAGTTAAGATACTCTTCATTGTCAATTCTGGAGGTTTTGCATTTTTGAAAAATGAATGCTTTAGCAACTTCTCAGCTGTTGGCCACTTTGTTTGATCTTTGACCAAGCACATTGCAACCATCTCCTTAAATAACTGGCCACAACTGAAAATGCTTAATTAGAAAGGTAAACATTAGAATATAATACATGGTAGATTTGGAGCTCAATGATGTGAAAATATAATATAAAGTGTTTGTGTTCTGTGAATGTGATATGTGCATAATGTGTGTAATCTATTCTGTTTGAATATGATATGTGTATACTGTGTGAAATATGTGCTGATTTAGGAGGGTGAATTGGAAAACAACACACCCCCTCATCTCTATTAGTTCTTATAAAGAAGCGATAGAGATGAAATATGCGCTAATTTAGGAGGGTGAATCGGAAAACAGCACACCCTTTCATCTCTATCAGTTCTTATAAAGAAGCGATAGAGATCCAATTGTGATGAGGGTGCCATCTCTATCGATTATTAGAAAAAAGCGATAGAGATGCTTCTAAAAAGCGATAGAGATGAGAGATGAGGGTTTCGTCTCTATCGGTTCTTAGAAAGAAGCGAGGTTTTTTTCTAAGAAGCGATAGAGATAATATGTCATCTCTATCGCTTTTTAGAAGCATCTCTATCGCTTTTTTCTAATAATCGATAGAGATGAAACCCTGGCCACTTTGTTCTAAAAAAGCGGGCTGCAATGTGTTGTCATTTCAGTCTAAGAAAGCGGTGGGTTGCAGGGTGTTGTCACTTCACTAAGATAGGGAGTGTATTGTCACATCGATCTGAGATGGGCAGTGTTTTGTAACTTGGTGGTGTGCTATAGCGTGTTGTAGCGTGTTGTCGAATCAATCTGAGGAACCTGACAAAGTTGTTGTGTGTGTTGTCCAACAGACATAAGAAAGCTGATGGTAGTGTCTAATTGTCCTAAAAAAGCTGCTGTGAGGGGGTGAAATGTGCAATTTCATCTTCACGGAGGCTGCACTGTATAGGATGTTTTAACTATTTTTAAGGCATTAGTACGGGATATTTTAAATAATAGTATTCTATAACCAAATACAGTAGTTTGTACAATATATCTGGAACTCTAAGTATATAAGATAAAAAGTACTAACAATCCAAAATATAAGAAACTACTGTCGGCCCCGTTTTTGGGCGGCTCCTTGTGGCCGGGCAGGCCTCCTCCGAACCTGGCCCTGTGAGTATGTCAACTGCGTCGGCGCACGGTGGGCCCTCTGTGGTCTAGCTGGAGGTGTGGCGTACTCCTGCTGAGAAGGCTGCATCGGTGGTGGTGCTCCCTGCAACTGTGATGGTCCATGCTCATCCGCATCGATGAAGTACCTCGACACATCAACAGTGTCGTGATCGTACTCCTCGTGATCTGGATCATCAGCCTGCCCCTCGTAGTCGTCAGGTGCAGGTGAAGCTACAAACGGGGACCACTGTGCCTATGAGCCAGTAGAAAATGAAGAATTGTTAAGAGCATTCAAAAAATGATTGCAAAACATGAAAAGTGCGATTATGTACTCACCTCCGGCGTGAGCTGCTAGACCAACGTGTCCAGCAGCTCGCCCTCTCGCAGCTGGCGGTGTGACGGTGGCACGGGAGGCTGTAGCATGAGAAGCTGTACCTACTGCACCCTTACCTCCGCTAAGCGGCACGCTGTGAGCCACCACATCGGTAGGCTGGCAGCTGTAGGATTAAGGATGACCGACTAGAAGGGGTGAATAGGAGGTTTTTAAATTTTTACACACTAATATCAAATTTAAAGATTTCTAAGCGTGAATGAAAATTTTAGTCCTTTTAAATATCAAGCAATTCTAGTGATCACAAGAATATTTCTTCTACTCAAGTACTCCAATCACTTAACTAATCTAAGCAAGACAATCAATTTGGTAGAATTGAATAATTACTCAAGAAAGTAAATAATGCAAACCACAAAGCATGAACACACGAATTTTTATCCCGTGGTCTCGGAGACTTGCCGGTATCCCCTACTCCACGTTGAGGTGGCTTGAACTTATTCAAGCCGGCTCCACTTATGAGCCTTCCTCGATCACTCGTGGTAGCTCTTCCCCACTCCGGGTAGGCGAGCACCTTGCCTTCACAACCGTTTGGGCCTTCACACAAGCTTCTTCGTGAAGGTCACCGAAACCTCACGCCACCAAGCCGTCTAGGAGGCGGCAACCTCCAAGAGTAATAAACTTGATGTTGGCTTGAATCCTTAGAGTGCTTCCAAGATGGCTCAACAAATTTCTATACAATGCACTTAAATTTTCTCTCTAAACTCAAAAATCAAGAATTGAATGTACTTATGAGAGGAGAGAGTTGCTAGTGCTCTAAATGTATTCAATGGAGTCACCAACCAGCCCTCAATACAGGTGTGGGGGTATTTATAACCCCCCACACTTAAACTAGCCGTTATATTAAATTATCCAGAAAAAATCGCTAGGGCCGGCACTACCGCACTCTAAGGGCCGATAGTGCCGCCCATGGAGCCAACGGCTAGTTTGAGCATTTAATGCACTGACACATAGCCGTTTTCTCAAAATTCCCTCCAAGTCCGGCACTACCTCTATGGGGGCCAGTAGTGCCGGTCGTGAGCAAATTGGAAAAACAACGTTTTGTCAAAAAGCTACCGCCAATGTGACGAATACTCATACCAGGGGTACCCCACAACGAAGTATACATCTATTTCAAGATCGTATTTCTCTCAGTCATCTGTACTCGAGGACCAAACCGCTGGCATCATTGCGGAGTGCGGGAGGGGATATTACCAAAGCCTCCGTCCCTCACAGATGGGATTATCCCTAAATACCACCACCACGAACTAGACGTAGGGACATTCCGCCCGAACCAGTATACATCCGGGACTTCATTAGTCTAACCATTCAAGGAGAGGGAACGTGCGACCCCTATACTTAGAAATTTACTTGCGGTTATCTGAAACAACCGGTTGGCGCGCCGGTAGGGTCTTCGCGTCATCTTCATGATCTCCGGTTCCCATCTCCTCCTTGATGGTCCTCTTCACCGGCGACGCGTAGCGTCTGCGTCAAGAAAATTGGATTCGCCGGCTCCTCGACTTCATCGCCCCCTGGCGGAAGAGTTCGCGCTCATCCCGCCACTCCTCGGGCTAATCGCTGAGCTTGTGGCGCTTGAACAATTTGGAGGTCGAAAGGCGAGCTTGCGAACTCGAGGCGATCTGGGCGAAGTCGGCCAGACTTCGCATGCACTGGCTGCAGCAAGACTGCGTCGAGTTCACCAACAAGCTGGCGAGGGTCGTCACGGTCTTTTATCGTCCCCCACGCCCGATAAAATATCGGCTGCGGCGGTAGTCTTTGCCAGCGGCATCCCCGAGCCAGAGGACCCGGGGGCCGAGGCCACCTACCCGAACCTCTGGGGGTTGGTGGGGCGCGCTGTTGTGCAGCACATGCAGCTTTCCAGTTCCCATCACTCGGGGGGCTTCCTCGGACTACCCAATCCGTGCCGCCACGCGGGAACAGAGAGGTTCAGCGTGGGCGGCGCCGCTCGTCGAGCGACTCCAAGCCTCGCGCGTTCCGGATCGCTGTCGACTTCGGCGCGTGCCAACTCTACGTACACGGCGACTCCAAGCTTGTCGCCGACCGAGTTGTGAAGGCCTCGGAGCCTCATAAGCGCTTCGTATGAATGACATCTTGCGGGGACCGGTCCGCTAAGACCCGTCTCCGACCTCTCGTGCCTCGATCCGGTGGGTTAAATCGTGAGCAGCCGATCGACCCTCCGGGCGCGATCGCTCCGTTCGTCGGTCGGTCGGACGCGGAACCACCCGGGTCGGGTCGCGACTCGCTGGTCGTCAACCCCGACTAGAGGAAGCCCTTCAGCGTCGGCAACCTGGTCCTGCGCCAGGTTAAGTCTGGCGCTGGGGCCAATCGCTTGGCCAATCTCGCGTCCTGCCGGGGACCGGTCCCGCCAGGGACCTTCGTCTCCGACCTCCTTCAGCCGTCAGTCCGACCGGACTCATCAACCCAGCAGCCGGCCGACCCTGGATGCGGTCGCTCTGACTACCGGTCAGTCGGACGCGGCGCCTTCCTGGTTAGGCCGTGGCGTGGGTCGGCCCTTCAATGATTGGCGACCTGGTCCTGCGCCAGGTCCAGTCCAACGGGGTAGGCGCAAGTCGTCCCCTTCCAGGGAAGGGCCCTTCACCACCATGGGGGTCCTCCGACTTGGCACCTTTCAACTCAGAAACGCTGATGGCCATCGCTGTGCCGAGCGTGTGGGGTGTTGAGAAGTTAAGGAGATTCTATCCCAAAACTCCGTCTTCACCCCCACATTTCTGCCAAGTCCCCCGGGCTCGAAGCGCTGCGTGCCGACCACATCCTGGTCTTCACGAATGACTTGGGGGCTGCTCGCTTGCTTGCCTACTTAAGATCGCGCCCCGACCGACCATCGGATCCCTTGCGAGCGGTAACCCCCTCAGCCCAAGTGCTATGGCCTACGCCCTAGCGGCTACGATTACAAAGTAGTGTTTTGCGGAAGAAGGGAGTGCCCACGCGAGGTGATCCACGGTCGATCTCGGACGCATCTTTTTGGCTCCCAGATCCCTTGCTTCGTTTTTCGCATTTGCCTCAAAGTGTTAGCACTCTGACCTACACTCTAGCAACCCCTGCGGTTCCTAGGGGCTATAGTGCGTTCGGCAGTGTTCATTACGAAAGGAAAGGCAAAATGTCGGCAAAGTCCCCAAAATCCATGACATCAAATGTACACACATTGCATCATCTAGAAGCAAAAGTTAGACACGGACGCCTGGAGGCTCATCCGGCGAGGTCGTCATCGTCCTCGGAGCTGTCGCTGCTCACCTTGACCGCGACAAGCCCCGCCACAATCTCTGCCGCCGCCCACTTTCTGGCGAGCCGGTCGCGTCGGCCTCGACCCGCAAGCGGTCACGATCGGGTCAAGGAAACATCGCGGTGGCGCGAACGAGCCAAGCACGTACTCCGCCACGGCGACGACGATTCCCCGCCCCTCACAGGCGGAACGCTCGCACAAGGCGCGGGGTAGGTCAGCTAGGGCGTTGGCCGCCCGGGTGACGCCGAAGGCGTAGTGCAGCTCATCACTCTCCAGCGGCTCCTGCAGCTCCGCCCCAAGCGGCCTGAAGCTCCTGGCCATACTCTCGAAGGCCAGGCCGAGTATGTTCATGAGGTCCTCGCGCAGGACCCAGTGCTCCTCGCGCACCTTGGCCAGCTCCTCCTCAGCGGCATCGGCCCAAAACCGCTGCGACAGCACCTCCTCACGCGTTTGGGCGAGTTCCTCCCTGGTGACCTCTGCCAGGGCCCGCTGCGTTTCCACCTCCTCACGCGTTTTGGAGAGCTCCTCCTCCATGGCTCGAACCCGGGCCCGCTGCCACGACACCTCCGCCCCTTGGGTGGCCGCCGCTGTGGCTCAAAAACGGAGGGAAGCCTCCAACCGCGTCACCACAGACGCGGCTCGGGCCCCCGAGGGACCGCCCGGGGCAGTCGGGAGAGCGCCGAAAGCGGTTCTAGCGGTGTCCGCCTCCCCCGCTAAGGAGGCCACCAGGGGCGCAGCCGGCGGCTAGCCCGATCCTGAGCCAGAAGCGCTAGAATGAAGGAGAAAAGAGTTCAACGTCATCAGGACAGGCTCAAGGCCATCCCAACACCAGGCGAAGGAACTCACCTTGCGAGGGGGTCCCTGATGTGGAAGACCGACGAGGGCAGGATAATCCTACCCCTCGTCGCGGCATTGGACACCCCGGCGTCGATGCGGGACGTCTTGGCGCCGGTGCGCGGCAGCCCCGCTGCCGCCTCCCGCTTGCCGGCCCTCCGATCGTCATCTCTGTTCGCCATCGACACTCGTGTTTCATAACCTTTTCCCTCTTTTCTCGTTGAAGGGCAAAAGGAGAGCGGGAAGACGAAGAGAATGGCGATGCGAGGTCACTCCCCAACACCGTATTTATAGGCGCGGGACGGAGGCGGTGGCGGGCGTTGCCGGCGGCGCGCGCCGCGCGTAACTCCACATCCGCGCGGCGGGGCGTGTCTGTCACGCCTCCACCTCGCATTAAAATGCGATGTGGTGATGAAGACGGAAGAAGCTGCTGCCGCTCGAGGCCTTGTGCGACCGCCGATTCGGCTCGGGCGGTGACCATGGCGATAGTTGGCGCGAGGCACGCTTGGGCGGACATGGCGCCCTAAGTTGGCAGAAGGCCCGTTAGCTCGACCGCCCCAGCGGAGGACTGAGCGAGGGGCCCAGCGCCACACCACCTCCACCTCGCGGAATAAAAAGTTAAGGCGATTTCTTCCCTAAAACTTTTCCTCGTTCCCGCACGGATTCCCTACTTCTCCCAGTTCAAGCGCTGCGCGGTGACCACAGCTTGGTCCCCACGCACCGCTCGAGGGCTACAAGTTCCTACACTCACACAGGTCGGTGACCCGGTCGGCTATACGGTTCTCCCTAGCGGTAACCCTCTCGACCCAAGTGCTCTGACCTCGCCCGGCCAACTCTGATTTGCAGTAGTGCTTTGCAGTAGAAGGAAGTGCCCGTGTGGTACGATCAATAGTCGGTCGGGAACACTCCTCCTCCGCGCCGAGTGCAAGCGAACTTTTCGCCCCTTAGGTCCCTATCCTTTTCATGTCTTCCCCGAAGAGGTTAACACGCTGATCTACGCTTGTACAACCCCCGCGGTTTTTAAAGCTATGGTCATCGAATATTCGTCATCTCTGGGAAGTGCGAAAAATAGAGCCAGACCTACGGAATGGCCCGACCGGCCAAAACGCTAAAACAAAACTTCAGTTCATTACAAAGACGAAGTTATTAAAGAAATCAAAACATCTAACTTTCTTCCTGTTTTCGGTGGAGGATGCTCTCTGGTGGTATTCGGCTGGCGATCACTGCGGCGTACAGGTCGACCTGGTTCGGAACCCTTCGACCTCTTCGTCAGTCCGGTTCGCTGCGACCCCACTGCTAACAACGACAAGGTCGATGCCGTTATAGTGGGAGAGGGCAAAAACCAGCGCCGAACAAGCTCTGAGCTCGATCCCCTCGCTCACCGAGCACTCGACATGCTCCGGCACGCGGGCCAGCGAGGCGGCAAGTGAGCTCGGACCCTGCCCGGTGCCCCCAAGCACTCGATCGCAGACCTCCTGGCCGACCTCCTGAAGGGCTATCAGTTCGGCGGTCCGCTTGGACAGATCTTGCTCCCCCAGCTCCTTCGCCGAGAAGGCCACTGCTCGCGACGTGACCGCCGCGTCACGTTCCTCCACCGCCAATTTCTGTGCCTCCATGGCGTCGCCGAGATCCTTCCGCAGCACTACGGATTGAAGCAGTGTCAAAAAGAAGGCCCGGCGGTCCACGATAGCGGAAACCTGAGCTAGGGTTGGTTTGCTTACCAGCCGTGGAGGCCTCTAGATGTCGGAGATTGTCCACGGCCTTAGTCCGGACCTCCTACTCACGCGCGGCATCCCCCCTGGCGGAGTCCGACTCCGCCCGAGCTCGGTCGCGCTCGTCCTGGAGGTGCACTACCTCCGATCGCGTGGCCTTTTCGGTGGCGACGGCAGCATCCTTGGCGCTGTTGGCTGCCGCCAGGAGAGACTCAAGCTCGGATATCCTCGTCTCCTGGGACCTGGTTACCCGACACTTCTCGAGCAGCTCCTGGCGGGCCCTCTCCACCTCCGCCCGCTCGCGCACCAGAGCTTCTTGAGCCTCGCGTGACTCGGAGTGCTGACGGACGTCCCCCTCCGCAGCGGCCATCCTCCGCTCATGCAATATATGGAGGAACCCCGACTTGTCCCCCGACTGGATCTTCAGTTGCTGCACAAGCCCAGGCACTCCGTTTAGTCTACTGGCCACTAAAGCAAGTCGAGGGCTGAAGCTAAGGGTTCGGTCGGGCTTACCTGGCTGATCGGGCGGGTCACCTCTGAGATGATTTTCAGCGCCCCGTCAGCTGAGACAAGGGCGAAAGCCAGACCCTCCTGAATCTGGCTTAGATGAGCCTCCACCCGCTGCGCGCCCTCTTGGAAGGTCCCCCATGACTCGGCCTCTGCCTCGATGTTCAGCGTGGCTGCGGCTTGCAGTTGGGTCGTGCCGGCGAGTTAGCCTGAGCGAAGTGCCTTGGTTAAATGAAGGATATCTGTTGCCTCTGCACCTCGGTCTCAACCGCCCCCGGCGTCTGGACCGCCCTCTCCGGCGGGCCCCTCGGCGACGACGGCATGGTCACGACAGGCGCCAGGATTGCACCACCTGGCACAGGCCCTGGCGGCGGTGGCGGAAGCTCTCTTTCATCTCCTTCGGCCTCCGATCGGGACCTCAACCCATCAAGGGGTGCCAGAGCGTCCTCGCGCTCCGACTCTTCCAGGGCCTTCTTCCCCTACGGTGGTCCCAACTCCGACGGCGGCAGCAGCCCGGCACCCAACGCCCCAACCGTCGTCGGAGGCAGATCCGGCACCAATTCTCGTTGGGCCACCGTCGCTCCGGTGCAGACTACCTCTGAGCGAGGGAACTGCAGCGGGAACCGCATCCTCTTCACCGGCCTCCCTGGCAAAGGCGAATCGCCCTTCCGCTTCCCCAGGGACGTCTCCCCCCGGGGTACCACCACCTGGGACTCGGCGATAGCGGCGCTCGTATCGGCGCCCTCGTTGGGCTCACCGCCGATCAGCGGCCCAAAGAGGGCCCCATACAGATCGTCGAGGCTGTCACCACCTCCGTTGCTCGAGGACGACTCCGGATCAGCCGTACTGATGGTGGTCGACTCAGAGGCCTCCTTGCCGCGCGCGACCTTGGTTGCGCGCTCTTTCTTCTTTTTCCTCCTCTTCTCCTCCTTCCGCTTCTTGCGGTTGGATTCCTTCAGGGCGGCTGTCTCGCGGGCCTGGGCCCTCTGCTGCTTCTCCCCTGGCAGCAGTGTCCGGGACACCATCCTGCCCAGCCCCTAGATAGCACAAAGGCGCCGGTCAAACCACATGCTAAAGGCTGAGGGGGTGGAAGAGAAAGAAGAAAGGGATCACTCGGCTTACCAAATCCGGGGGGTTCCCCACCGAGAAAGGCTCGGGGCCGCCACCCGCCGCCACGGTGGCGCTCCTGACCAGCACAACGGCCACTCTGGCCTCGAGCTCCGACGCGGCGAGGTCTGGTGCGACCATCCTCATAGGGTCGGATGCCCCGCCGTACAGGTACATCGGGCGCGCACGCGCATCCTCATGAATGCGCGTACAACGGCATCACCGGTCAGGCCCCGCTCCTGCTGGAGCTTGATCCGCTCTCGAATCAACACCACCTTCTTCTTCTCCCTTTGATCGGGGCCCCAGCCCCACTTGTCCCTCGACTCGGGAGGCGGTGGTGAAGGTTTGGTATTGCCTCCCGATTCGGCGTAGAACCACTCAGAGTGCCACCCCCGGTTCGACGTTGGCAGCTTCAAGGGGATGTACTCCATTCCGCGGCCGAGTTGCAGCTGCAGGGCTACGCCTCCCATGGATGCCGTAGCATCCGCCGCCTTGTCCTTCCACAATCGGGCGTAGAAGAAGTACTTCCACAGCGCCCAATGGGGCTCGATCCCCAGGAAGGCCTCACACAGCATCATGAAGATCGCTATGTGGAGTACGTCGTTGGAGTTGAGATGATGCACCTCCACCCCGTAGTGGTGCAGCATCCGTGACGAAGGATGGTGAGTCGAACCCGCTCATAAAACCCGGCGGGCACCACGATCTCCCCTTCCTCCGGCGCTGGTTCTGTGGCCCCCGTCGGAACCCTCCACTTCGAGACATCTTGCGGGGGGAGGAACCCTTTCCTCTCCAGGCCAAGCGCGCGGCTGGGCTGGGCGGTGCACTCCGACCACGACATCTCCAGTACGCGAGCAATCGAAAGTCGGAGGAGAAGAATGTAAGCGACTCTCTCCCGACTCCTTTGTTTCTTTTCTCGTCTCAGATGAAGGCAAGGGGCGAGGAAGGCAAAGGAGAGGGGGCTGCAAAAGCAAAGGCGGAAGCGTGCCCTAGCACCCCCCAGCGCCGAACTTATGGGCGCCGAATAGGCACCGACCAAAAGCAGCATCGGCCGAGCAGCGTGCCGACAGATCTTGCGCCGATCAAGCGGACCTCGTATGAAGCATCGCCCGTGTCATCGAAGCGCCACGCCGTGCCGCTGGTAAGACGTATCGCCCCCAATCATTTCGCTTCGCATTTAATTCCCTCACGCGCATTAAATGCTAGCAGGAGGTGCCAGGCCATCGCTCCGGGGGGGACGCCCTGCGACCTCTTGATCTCCGCCTCCGGACCGGCTCAAGTGAGTCGGCGGTATGAAAGCCCGGGGCCGTGGCAACCGAGGTGGCGAGAGGCTTAAATGCCTCACGATCAAGACACAGGCTGCGGGTTCGAAGGCAAAATCCACCAAGTGGATCCTAGCCGCCCCTAGCAAAGCGAAGCAGCGGGCGAGTCAAAGCGAACCCTCGGTGGGTCTCTAGTTGGGTTGGCGGACGACCAATCGCCTTAACTCGTGTCGAGACCATACTTCAAACTCTCGCGGAGCCCCAGAAGGTAGCGGCCAGTGCGCCCGAGATTCTGAGCGGCTCGGGGTCGATCACGGGATCAAGTAAAGAAAGGTTTTTATGGGTGCGCCCCAAGCGGTCAACGCCAAACGAAGGACGATCCGCTAGAGATCCGGCGACCGGGGATCCCGAGGTCCTGGATAACCGTTTGTAGCTCCACGAGCACGGTGTTTGGCGGCGTATGGTAAACAGCGTTTGCTCACCCCTCTAGGTCCCACACTGCGGACGGGCGTGCGATGGGACCCGGCGGCCTCTCCTCCATGAGATAGCCTCGCCCGACGAGGACTCGGGACGGATGCCCTTCGCCTAGCTCCGGCGTTAAACCAGCCCGACTAACTCGCCTAGCTCTGGCGTTCAACTAGCCTCACTGACTCGTCCAGCTACGACGTAAAACGAGCATTCGGGAACTAGAACCTCTCGCGAAGGCATCTGGGCATCCCTGCCGACCACGGCCGCGTCCAGCTATGACGTAAAACGAGCATTCGGGAACCAGAACCTCTCGCGAAGGCATCTGGGCATCCCTACCGACCACGGCCGCGTCTAGCTAAAACGTAAAACGAGCATTCGGGAACCAGAACCTCTCGCGAAGGCATCTGGGCATCCCTGCAGACCACGGCGGAACCAGAACCTCGCACAAGGCACCCAGGTACCCGCACCAACCGGAACGGCGTCGAACCAGGGCCCCCCGACCAAGCCGGTCGGGCTCATCTGGCAAGGGTAACCCCCCCCCAACCAGCTCTCCGACCTGCTCGGGGGCTACACCCACCGGGTGCGCTTGCAGCGCCGCCGAAACCAAATCGGTCGGACTCATAACAAAGCCGACCCTCCGATCCGCTCGGGGCTCGGATCAGCAAGGTCCTTTGGATTAGCCAGACGGATATTCACCGACCAAAATAACCCCGACCAGCTCTTCGACCCACTCGGGGGCTGGGGCTACACCCACCGGGTGCACTCGCGCGCACCCGGTCGAGACCGAACGACTGAGTCGGACGGACTCGGTTGACCAGGGCGGTCACCCCAAAGTTCCACAGGGAGAGCCTTCCCATCATCTTCAAAGTGAACACCAAGATAAGCGAGCGTCGTCCACGCCGATTGAGGAGACCGCGTCGCCGAAGACGAAGGGTCCATCTGAGGAACGCAGCGTTCGCCAGATGGCCGGGGCTATTGACGAATACTCATACCAGGGGTACCCCACAACGAAGTATACATCTATTTCAAGATCGTATTTCTCTCAGTCATCTGTACTCGAGGACCAAACCGCTGGCATCATTGCGGAGTGCGGGAGGGGATATTACCAAAGCCTCTGTCCCTCACAGATGGGATTATCCCTAAATATCAGCTGAATTGCCAGGTGAACCATCTTGGGCCCAGCTCTAGGCCCAAGGGGACACGAAGGATCTTCGGCCTCAATCAGGCCCACAGGCGCTCAGACCAGTTGCTGGTCAAGGCGTCTCACAGTTCGACCAGACGGTGGTCGGCGTGCCCGTGAGCTCAGACTAGGCCCCGGTCAGAACCCTGACAAACTCCGCCTCAACGACCCCCGCCACGACATCAATCGGCTCCGATCTGGTCACTTGTCCCATGGACACGACGGCCATACTGGAGCAAGCGTTCTTCCCAAGGTAGTGCGGGGGTCGCTAAGTCAAGCGCCCGTCCTTTCATCCCGTCAGGCATGATGGAAGGACGCGCTCCGTCCCAAGGAAACACCATAATACGGCGCAAGCAACGTCAAGATCGGCGACGGCGGAGAGAGGCGGTCACGCACCTTCCCGTGAATATTGTCAGATGTATCTACCAACCCAGCATGGGATGAACAGGAATACTATTAGTCACCAGGGCCAAAGACCGGGACTCCCGGGCATAGCATACCCCTACGTCTCTCCTCCGAATTCCCGTGTAACCTGCCCCCTCCGTCTATATAAAGGGAGGCAGGGCCCTCAGGGAAAGGGGACTCTCTCATTTTTTGCATGCTACCTCGCTTGCTCACCCGACCCAATTCGGGCCCTCAGGCCGAAGGCGTTCTTAGCTCCGGGCTCCCCCTGAGACGGCGCTAAGGGCTGTCCCTAGCCCTCGCTTGTAACCCACCATACTCGAGCAATGAGAACCACCACCACAGGCCGGGCGAAGGACATTCCATAGAACCGATATACATCAAGGACTTTCTTAGTCTAACCATTCAAGGAGAGGGGACGTGCGACCCCTATACTTACAAATTTACTTGCCGGTTATACGAAACACCGACACAATGTCAATGTGGTAGTGCCGCATTCTTGGCGCTCTACCGCCTCTCTCGGTAGTCTTGGTAAGCGATTTCAAAAGATAACAACATTCTGTTAAAAAGCTACCGCCATTATTAGTGCAGTAGTGCCGCAAGTGCGGCACTACCGCTCTACCATTGCGGTAGTGCCAGCCAAGGCTACACGTATAATCCTCCCTCTATTAAATAACTACCGCCATTGATGGAGCGGTAGTGCGGTATCTTGACACTACCGCCCTATCACCCCGAGAGTCTGGGATCTGTGAGGGTTATGAACCAACAGGGAATTAGAATGCATGGCTGAAATGTTTTTGAACTTAAGCCATATTGGATGCACCTTTTGAGTTCAAGCTACTAATCAAGTCCCCCTTTATAGTACAACATCTATCCTAATAATCCAATCTTTTCTTCAACACCTAGATCGGCAAAAACAGCTAAAAATAACCCTAAAATTTTTATACCTTGATTGCTTGCACATTTGATGCGTACTCCTCTTTTTCATTCACTTGATGCTTCTGTGGTCTTCGAAGTATTTTGACTCACCTGCTTTTCATTATTCTCATACAAACACGTCAGTCCTTTAACCTTGATTGTCATTAATTACCAAAACCTTAACCACGTAGGGGCCTAGATGCTTTCAGCGGCATCACACCATCTCGAGGACGCGTCTCGAGGCGTCCTAAAACCTGACGAGGAAAGTGGTCATCTCCTCTTTGGTCACGTCTAACCCACTGGTCAAAGAGATAGGAGGCTCCCTGACTCCTCGTAGACCTAGCTTAGCACATTAGTCTGGAAAATACATTATGAATTAGTTAGCACGGTTACCAACTAAGTGTACATGAGATCGTATATTGGACGCAACGTACCGCACTGTGTAGAGCCAAGTCCGTGTGGGCAGGGTACATGCCTGTCACCCTGGCAACGTGCTTAGGAGGATCGGGGTCGACATGTACCAAACGCAGACAAGTACGGGAAGTGTACCACTGTCGATAGATGCGGTACGTCTGCGGGTTGTATGCCGCATCATCAACATGGACGTCGTCCAGGGCTCCTCCCCACTCCTCAACCCATGGCGCCATGCGTACGTGCCAGGGGGTGGCCCATGCATGTCCTCCCTAGTCTAGCTATGGATAAGAAATAAATATAGCGTTATTAGATGGCATTACACAATAATAATTATAGAACGTTGATGCAGGGAACTTACGTGTGGGCGCTGTATGGGACCACATGGCCGACCTGGACTGGGAACTCCTACCGTAGACTGAACTGCCTCATCACTCGATGGACAGCATAACCCTCGACCTGGGCATCGAACAGGAGGAACCGACGCGTGCGCCAGTACGCCGCGTCTCGTGTGCAAAGGGTGGACAGCCCGCCCATCACACGAAGCTCCATCTCTACCTCTGTGTACGGCGTCCAGTGTACGTGGTCGTCGGTGAGGTGGTCGAGCCTTGATGATTTAATCATGGGTAGCCCACAAGACTATCTGTGTGCCCACCTAGGCTACAGTGATTGCAATATCTTACCCATTAGTACTCACAAATGGTAAAGCGAAAGTACCAAAATCGTGATTGCAATATCTTACTCGTCGGTGGCACTAGATGGTGCCCATGGTCGGACCGTCGACGTCGTCATCACCTGCATCTACAAGAGGCTGCAGGTCGATGTCGAGCTACCCAATCTAGAACCTCTCGTATGCCCACAACTGTACCAGCAGTGGACATCCAGTGAAGGTCGAGCCATCAACGATCCGTCCACAACCGTCACAGAGTGCACGGTACGTGGCGCACAGCACAGCGGACCCCCACGAGAACTACGGCACGACGTCAAGGGGTGCGTCCGCAATCGCCCTCGCGAACTGGACTAGGTGCCTGTCCACGCTATCCCATGGGAGCTCGTGAACATGCACCAACCAAACAGCCACAGCAGGTACGCCTCCAGGTGGCGGCTCACCTTGTACTCGTCCACAGGCTCAACGATTTGTGCCGCCTGTAAATTTAAGCTCATTTGTTATTTTAAGCAGTATATGCATAATTAAATTTTAAAGGCTAGTTGCATACCACGAACTGTCGAAGCCACCTCAATGTCGGACCATGTGTACTGCTGAAGGGTTGATACACAGCAGGTGGTAGCACACCCTGGAACCGCTCAAGGAGCTCCTGTCGCCACGTCGGGTCGACGTCCTGGGGCACCACAAGGTCACCGGCAATCAGGAGGCCGAGGAGGTACGAGACGTCCTCCAAAGTGATCGCCATCTCCCCGACAGGTAGATGGAAGGTGTGCGTCTCTAGCCTCCACCGATCAACCAGAGCAGTGATAAGGGACCTATTGAATGGGAACCGGCGACCCATGTCCTCCACCATCCGAGCGAGTGGCAGCAACCCTGAAACTCAAAGCCTATGAAACAAAAACGTGTAATTAATATCAGTACAACACTAATCATGATACTACAACAAACATAGTTATAAATTTAAATACTAATATGTTACCTAGGGATCCAACGAGGATCAAGCGCCCAGGAGTACTACGATGTCCTCGATTGAAGTACGTCGAGTTGCACATGGTCCTCTCCCTCCTCTGGAAAAGTAGTGGCGAAGTAGGCACGGTGATGATGATCAACAACCGGATCCAGCAACTCAAAGGGCCACTTGTCATCTCCATCCTGGTGAGCTATACCTACAAATTACATAAATGAAAGTTATAATTAAAATGCATATAGAAACAAAAGCGTATGAAAAACTATACTGCCAACAGAACAATATATTGAAACAAGTGCGTACATAAAACTATACAAGCATCATAACAATATATTGAAACAATTATAATAATTTGTCAAACCATAACACTCACAATTACATGCAATATGCTTACAATTAGGTAAAAAACAGAGTTCATATAACACACATTACATCAATAAAATATAAATTTGACATATAGCATATGATAATTCAAATAGCTTCTCATCTGGTACGATGGCGTCGTGCACCACTCCTTACAGACGACGATCCCTCCCCTGCCGTCGGATTGCTATCTCCTCCTTCATCTTCTTTGTTTTGTGGCTGGCAGTTCTTGAACGTATGTCCTATTTGGTGGCACAATGAAAATTTCTTCACGCGTTTACCAGCTTCAGACTCATCTATGTCATTTTCTGATACGCCTTGTTTTTCGACGCTCTATTTTCCCTCTTCTTGCATCAAAATCAGGAACCCAAGAACTTTCATAAACACTAGGAGTTGTGGTGAAAGAAGTGACAACACCATAACCATAAAGCTCCTCGCTCTAAGTTGCCATCATCTTTTCCTTCATGCAATATTCAGATAGATATGTACCGAGACGCATTCCAAACAACGCACATGCGGCTATCACATGAGAACATGGCCTATGCAAAAGGTGGGGTTTGTTACACGAGCATTTGCAGCCAGCCTCCAAGGTGCATTCTTGGGTGACAATCTTGCCGTCCTTAACCTCAAAGCGCAGTGTTCGAGCACCTACTTTGATTGCTCTATGCTTGGCCGCCTTAGTACTCTTCTCATCTATGTATTTAGTGATCATGCTAGAGTATAATAACTTCTCATCTCTCATTACTACTTCAGCAGCTTGATGCTTATCCACGAAGTACTTGGTTGTGCCCCGCAGCACTCCCTCAACAATTGCTACCAACGGGAGACACCTCATCCCTCTCATTACCCAGTTGTAAACCTCCGCAAAGTTAATCATCATGGCACTGTATCTGGCACCATGTGTGTCATGTAACAGTGACCACTTCTCTTTCGGCTCGTGCTTGATCCAGTTCGAGAAACATTTGATTGGCCTCTGTCTTTGATGACGATTTGTCGCCTCATATTTTGTTGGCAGAGGGAATAGAGTCTCCACCTGCTCCTGTGTTTCACTGCCACTAGTCTTGTTCGTCTGCTTCTCCTTGTGTTTTCTTGTCAGCTTATCAAGATTTTTTCACAGAGTTCGGAACTTGCTCTGTTGGTTCTGCTTACATGGTCTTTTGAACATGTTCATCAGTTCCTTGTTCCTGAATTGCTTATAGAAGTTCGCACCCAAATGCCTCATGCACCATCGGCTCTACAAGTCAGGCCATGGAAATAGCTCATCTTTCCCTATTTGCAACTATTTGATGGCACTAAGTAAACCAGCATACCTATCATGCAGCATGCACACATCTTGATGAGTTTTCACCACTCCGATCTTCAAGTTCCGTATGAACGACAGCCAACTCTCGTAGTTCTCGTTTTCTACAAAGGTGAAAGCAACAGGCAAAATCTGGTTGTTTTCATCAATGCCCACAGCTGTCAATATGTGCCCTTTGTACTTCCCGGTCAAGAATGTGCCATCCACGCACAACAATGGACGACAATGATAGAACGCCTTAATGCAAGCTCCGAATGCGAAGAAAACTCTCTTCAGATGCCTCTTGGTCGGCCGATTGCTTGACGGACAGTCCTGATAATCATAATAAGCGTTAGGATTTCTTCCTTGAATGCAACTGAATAGTGCAGACAGATTATGGTACGAGTTTTCAAACTTCCCAAACCTTATTTCTAAGGTTTTCTGTTTCGCCCTCCATGCCTTCCTGTAGCTAATTGTGTACTGATATCTGTTCTCGGTTGTTCGGATAATAGCACGGGGCTCAAAATTAAGATTCTCCACTGTCTCTGGGTACATGACATTCGCGACATACCCAGATGCGAGTTCTCGTGAAGCCATCGAGGTCTCCTCGATCCTCTGACTATCTTTGTTTAACCTTCGAGCATAGCCAGTGAGTGACCCATTTGGGATTGTACGCATGCACTCTCTAGGGGCACCCATGGATCTCACACATTACATCATAGCAAGTTGGGGTGGACTTCTTAACCTTAAAAGTCTTTCTTAATGATAAGGCCCAATCTTTCACAGCATCCTACACTGCTTCTTTTGTTAGGTACATACTGTTAGGCCTCACCTCGTTGTCAATATACTGCCAAGGTGTATCATTGCTTTCATTGACAACCAGCTTATCAAATTGATGCGTGCTCCAATCGGCTAGCACAAATGGCTCCGTACCTCCGTCTTCCTCAACCAAGTCATCGTCGTCTTCCACTTCTATTCTGGTGTACTCACAGTCTTCCTCTTCCATCCTTGCTGTTATTTCCTCAATTTGCGCACCTTCATCTACTTGTCCCCCCGCTTCTTGTCCAATGTTTTCATCATTATCCCCAGACTGAACTTATTCACCACTTTGGTAAATGATGTCCTCATTGCATTGCTAAACATGCTACTCAAGGCTAGATCCTCCGATTTCGGTGTCATCATAACTGAACTCATTTTGAGGCTCACTACACTCACCGGCATCCAACTGTTGCTGGGGGGCAACAATCTTTTCATATGCTTGCACTAAAAGCATCCGATACCATCCACGTTGCTCTACCCCCCTCACATATGGCCTCCACGATGCAGTTCCCTTCTACTCAACTAACTCCCAATAAACAGGACCATTCTGTATACTACATAGGCAAAATAACTTCAGCTGGCATTGCTCTTGTTCCATTCGAAAAGTATAATACAACCAATTCAACATAGAAGCAAATGTGCGCTCTTCGACCCTACTCAAACTTCTGTCCATATACTAGAAGTTACTCAAATCCGCACCCTCTAGACCATACATGACAACCACTTCTCCATAATAAATTCTAAATGGAACCCGTTCTAACATATCTGCGAATCAATTCATTAACCCATGAATTAATTACTTTTCGTACAAAATATTGTGACACCTAACATTCCTATAAATATACATCTCTCTACTTCTATCCGTAAAAAACATCTACATTCCTAAAAATATAAATCGACGTACTTCTATTTATAAAAAACATCTTGTCGGTGTTTCGTGAAACCGAGCAAATAAATTATAAGTCGAGGCCGTATGCGTTCAGCTCCTGAATGGTCAGACCAAGAGGGGGTCCAAGATATATACTGGTTCGGGCTGAAAATCCCTACTCCAGTTCGTGAGGTGATCGTATATTGCTCCTGATGCAGGGGGCTGTATCGTGTTACAAGCGAAGGGCGAGGTTTGGTCTCGAACACCTTGTGCGTGGGGTTGGCCGAAACGGCTGTGAGCGCTAGGAGTTTTAGGGCGCAAGTGCCTTCGAATTCCTGAGCATTGCTATCGATTGAACTCTCTCTCTCCAGGGGGTCCTGCTCCTCCTTATATAGCTTGGAGAGGTAGGTTACATGGGAGTCTGGAAAAAAGAAGGATGGGGTGCCCTACGCCTGGGAGTTTGGTCTTCGGCCTCGGCGTCTGGTCCTTGGATTCGATGTTTGACGGGTGGTCGCGTGTCTCGTGCTGGGTCGGTGGACGCACAGAGTGGCGGAGCATTCCACTTCGTCGGGAAATGGCGTACCTGCCCTCTGCGCACTAGTCGTAGGCTGATGTCGAGGCGCCTAGCTCCGGGAGTCACCCCGGGTGGGCGTGCGTCCCTCCACTGTTCATGGCCGGGCGATGAACTCGGCGCCTGTCTTCGGCCACCTGCTACCTCGGGAAGGGGCCTCCCACCTTAGGGCGGTCATCTTTGAGGTGTCGTGGCAATGAGGGTAGTAGCAGAGACGAGGACCCGCCCTCGATGACCTGACGTCTGCTTTCCGGTGAAAACAGTCTGAGCCTGGCCGGAGCTCTCGAGCGGTCCGACCCATCGGTCGGGCCATCTTGCGGGTCGTCTATGCCGTAGCTCGAAGGGTGCCTGACCTGCGGCGCAGGTCGGGCCGCTTTTTGGGGTCGGGATGGTCGGGAACCTGGGCATCCTTGAACGGGGCCTCCAGTCGAAGCTTGGGCTTCGAGGCGGCTCATTCATCTTCCCCTGGGCCGCTGGGGATACCCATGTCTCGGGCACCCGTCAATAGCCCCCGAGCCCCCCGGCGGGTCGGAGAGCCGGTTTGGTGGGTTTACCTCGGTCGGCGGGTTCCGATCCAAACTCGTCGTCTTTATTGCGGTTAAGGCTTCATATGCGAGAATAAGTCGGTAATTTGCCCATTTGCCAATGCCCGACCGACTTGGTTGGTCGGCTTTAATCGGTCTTGCAAGCGATCCGGTCAGATGAAACCCGAGCCCCGGCGCGGTCGAGACGGTTGGGGTTATCTCGCACCTGAGGTGATGCAATCCGCCTGAAGGTAGCTGCCGATGCGGTCGAATTTCGCGCCTTGAGTGAATCGAGCAGCCGTTTCGGTCGCTAGCGCCCGATCAACTCTGACGTTTCGACCGGGTGCGCGCGAGCGCATCCGGTGGATGGAGCCCCCGAGCCCCCGAGCGGGTCGGAGACCCGGTTGGGGGGTTAGCCCCGGGCATAGAGGTGACCTTGACGTTGCCTTGGCTCAGGGCGTACGGCCGGACGCCTTACTCAGGGCTCCGATGTCCAGGCGCCCGCTTTACGCCGCGTCCTCGATATGCCCGCAAAGCTGGGTTTGAGTCGGAGCTGGGCGAAAGGCGTCCGTCTCATGTCCTTGCCCGGCGAGGCTATCTGTGAGGAGCGGCCGTTGTTCGTCCCACACGTACGCCCCGTCCGCAGGTGTGGGACCTGGAGGGGGTGAGTCACCGCGCGTTTACCATACGTCGGTTTGAACGCCGTGCTCGCGCGAGCTAATAACGAGTAATCCGAGTGGGCCCTGGTGATTCCCCAGAAATAGGGATCATTCCGAGCGAGCGTTATCCCGACGTGGGCACCCGGCCCTCTGGGGGCGACCTATGAGAACCTTTCTTTATTCGACCCCGTATCGGACCCCGGGCCGTTCGCCAGCCCGGAGTGCAGCTGGCTGCCGCCCATCGATGGGCTCCGCGGGAGAGTGTGAAGTATGGTCTCGGACACGATTCGGAGCGATTAGGTCGTTCGCCGTCCCAACTAGAAGCCCTGTTGGGGGCTCGCCCTCATTCTCGTCCCTTGCTCGATTTTCCGTTGGGGCGGCGTTTGAGTCCACTTGGTGGATTAGGCCTTCGGAACCCACAACGTTCTGACTGGGCCCTAGGCGTGAGTTTGTTGAGACTTTTTTTGGTGACTCTTGAGACCGCAGCGGCCTGGTGGGCCCTTTGTTCGCTGGCGGTTCGCCTCAGGAGTCCTGTGACGCGTTACCGATGCATCCTTCGCTTTCGCTGCTTTGCCTGTCGAGTTTGAATGCACGGGGTCGAGGAATCGAAGCGGCGTCTGGGTGGTCGATGTGGTGGTCGGAGAATGATCGCCGTCATTTACTTTGGCGTTTGTTTGTCTGGCCGACGCTTGTCCCGTGGCGTCGATTAGGCCTTTATAGGTTAAATCGGGAAGTCGGCGGGGCGGATCTCGCCCTATTTCCTTTGTTTCACCTGCAAAAGAGAAAAAAGGAAACAGAAACCAGAGAGAAGAAATGGGAGGGGAAGGTTTAGGGAAGGAGTCCTTCGCTTCCGCTCCTTCCTCGTTTGCCGATCTCATCGGAGATGTCGTGGCCGGAGTGCACTATTCTTCCTGCCCGCGCCCTTGGCCTGGAGAAGAAGCGGTTCCTCCCTTCGCGGGATGTCTCGCAGTGGAGGGTGTCGACAGGGGCCGTGGTGCCAGAGCCGAGGGGCGATGAGGTCGTCGTGTCCATGTCATTCTTTGAACGCGGTTTGGGACTCCCCCTTCACTCGTTTGTTCGCGGGCTCCTCCATTATTACAAGGTGGAGGTACATCATCTGAATCCCAACGGTGTGCTTCACATGGCGATCTTCATTACGTTGTGCGAGGCATTTTTGGGGATCGAGCCTCATTGGGCCCGCTGGAGGTACTTCTTCCAAGTACGGTCGTGGAAGAACAAGCAGTCGGGCGACGCATCGCTGGCGCCAATCGGCGGCGTCGCCATCCAACTGCGCTCCAACCGCGCGACGGAGTATATTGAGGTGAAGCTGCCCACATCGAACCGGGGATGGCATTCTGAGTGGTTCTATGCCCAGAACTTGGGGAATAGCGCCCGACCTTCAATGCCCGATATCTGGCGGCGCCAAGTGGAACCAGGGTCTGATGATAGGGAGAAGAGGAAAATGGAGGTGATTCTTGAGCGGATCATGGCTCAGAGGAGGCGTGGCTTGACCGGGGAGGTTGTTGTTCGCGCGTTCATGGCGAGACGCGTGCAGCCTCTCATGGATAGGCCGCACCCCATGTTCGCATATGAGGGAGCTCTGATCCTATGAGGATGGACCGTTCCGACCTTCCTGAAGCAGAGGTCGAAGCTCGGGTGGCCGCTGTTTTGATTCGGAGAGCCACCGTGGTGGCGGGTGGCGCCCCTGAGCCCTTTTCGGCGAAGAATCCCCCAGACTTGGTAATTTCGGGCGGTTCTCTCTTTCTTCGTCCTTCCCTTCCCCCTTTCCTTTTACCCTCTGTACTTTGGTCTGAATGGTGCCTTCGTACTCTCCAGGGCCTAACCAGGGCATCTTCTCGGGCATGGTCACGGGGAAAAACAATCCGTTGCAGCTTGCGAGGAGGTTGCCATTGCTGAGTCTGCCAAAGAGCGGAGGGAGGGAAGGAGGATGGAGAAGAGGCGAGAACGCGGAGCGAGGCGCGCGGCGAGGAGGTCTCCGACTCAACCATCCTCTCCGTGGCCGGTGCGGGGTCGTCCTCCAGTGATGGCAGCGTCCCCGACGATCCGTACGGCTCGTGGGATTTCGGGCCGCCATCAGATGACAGTTCGGATGAAGGTGCTGATGTGGACGTTGCCGTCGTGGCGTCCCAAGTGATAGCACCCCCCGCTGAGGCACTGTAACACCCCAATTTTTGCTTTTCTTGCATTTTAATGGTATTTTGAATTTTTGGGAATTTCTGGAATTTATTTGGATTTATTTGGATTTATTTGAAATTATTTGAATTTATTTTGAATTAAGCCATTTAACAAATTAATTAAATAATGGAAAAGTTAAAATAAATTTTTGCTGAAAATATTTTATTTGAGTCACAAATGTCTTAAAATATTTTTGAGAATTTTTCTAGAATTTTTACGATATTTTTAATGCCCCAAATAAATTATTTGAATTTGGGAATTATTTTAAATCGAAAAAGGATTAAAAATCGATGAACGATGTTGGGCGAACATCGTGCGGCCCGTTCGGGAAAACCCTAACGCCAAACCGTTCGATCTCCATCAAGCGGCTCTCGTTGCATACGTCGACGATCCAGTCATGCCACGGACTCGCCATGCCGCCGTGTGGGCCTCGGTCTCGCGCTTTCACGGCCGAGGGCACTATTTAACTTGCCGCCGCCACCGTGATCCCCACCGCGCCGCACCCACCAGTACACCGACGCCGCCCAGAGTCGCCGCCGCCTGCCAAGAACCTCGCCAAAGTCCCAAAGCCGTCCGCCGCGCTTCTTAGCGTCGGTTAAATCGCCACGGTCACTCTCCGCCGCCGTACCACTCCGAACTCACCTTGCCGCGCGCGCCGGGAGCGCCACCGCAAGTCGCCGGAGGACCACAAACGCCGCGCCGACGTCGTCGTCTTCATCTCCGGTGAAGCCGAAGCCGCGTCGTCGCCGCCGAAGTCGAGCTTCATCGGTATACGATCTCCATCCGGCCGAGGTGAGTCCACGTCGCCCTAGGAACGAGTGAACCCCATCTTCTAACCTCCGCCGTTAGATGTAGATCTAAGGGCGGCCGTAGTGCTGCGTCGCGCCTCATCGTGCATGAGCGCCGACAAAGGCGGGCTCGCATGTCGGTCGCCGCGCGACGAGCGATGCGCACGATCACCGACGACGCGACCCACATGTCGACCACACCGAGAAACCTTTGTTCACGAGGCGGCGGACGGACGGGCCCACTCGGCACCGCCGCGCCGACTGTGCGCGTGGCGTCCACCAGCGTTATCTTGCCGGCGTCGCGGTGGGACCCACTGCCGATGGGTTGGCCGAGTCATGCCGACGTCATGATGGCGTCATCTTGGCGTCATCACGGAGCCGGTCAGTACGGCGTCGGCAAAGGCCACGTGTCACTCTCTGGTGGCGACGCGTGTCACAGATGACGCAATAATTAATTTTCCAAAAAGAAAATATTTATTTAATTCGGTTTATTGATTTAAAATATATTTTGAAACTTCAAATGCTTATAACTTTTGCGTTTTAACTCCGATTTGAGTGATTCCAATTTCTATAAATTTGTAAAATTATGATCTTTCTGTTTATGAATTTTATTTGAATTTTTGAGCACTGTATGTCTACTGTTTATTTATTTTATTGTTTTGTCTTTGCGTTCTGGCGTGAAGCGTTGAAATACGAAGGTTTCGAGGAGAGGTTCGACCGAGAGCAAGCTCGGAGCCGAATCAGTACTTTTTGAAGGCAAGTTGTGTTTGATCATGTTGAACCTATTAGAGAAAATTATTTTGATTTAATTTATTGCATGCTAATTTAGTAAAAATTTGATTGAATGCATTTTGGGATTAGCTAAATGCCTAGTTCTTTGTATGCCACCTTGTAAGTAAATAATTGTAGGCCATGAATCATTTGTCACCCTAGGTTGTGGATTAATAGTTGGACATTATTTAATTGCCAACATGGGTTGAGTAGACCAAGTAGTATGCTTAGCCCTGCCACGTGGACAATTCATGATTTTGGAAGTACCAAAGTAAAATATTGACTTAATGAGATATGGAACTTGTTTTGTGAATGAGACATGTGTTATTGAGTTGATGATGGCACGTGGTGCAATGGTAAAGAACCGGTGGGAAAATGATTTAGGCGAGGCATGCGGCAAGATTGTTTCAGTGGGCCAAGAGTGGCAATCAGGCGGTCGAATTTGGTTTTATTGGTTTTGATATGGAGATCACACTTGGTTAGTCTTGCCTCGGTCAACTAAGGACTTAACCTTGCGAGCATTTGAACTGAGTCTCTCATACAACCACAAGCTCCGTAATGGGACGGGCTTAGCTGAGTAAACCGGGAAATCTATTCTTGATCTTCTGTCGTGGTGGTGTGAGGCAGGAGAAGCGGAATGAGAACTCACATGGCGCAAGAGGGGGCCTGGGTGTGGTAACCAGTCCCTCCAAGTGTTGAAACCTTAGCGAAGCGATCTTGAGTTTAGATGGAACTTTGGAAAGGCCGTTACTGTTATTTGCCTTGGTGGTATTTGGTGTATCTTGTGGGTAAAGTGTATAACCTCTGCGAGTGTACAACCTATTCAATAGCCGTGCTCACGGTATTGAGCATCGCTTCGGTGATTCTGATCAAGGGTTAGATTTTCATAAAAATGACTTGTTGATGGAAAATGCTTGGGTTGGTGATGATGAACATGACTTAGGATGGAAAAGTGATTTACTGATTGAAATGTTTGTGAAAGCTACTATTCCTACTCTTGTTTTATTGCTTTGCAATCTATTATCATTTATCTTGAATCTTTGCATCAGCTCATGAACCATAGCCTATCCTTTGTACTAAGCCATGCATGTAGAATATTAGATTTGCATTACATGCATGACTTCTTTGAGTGCTCAAAGTACTCACCCACAACAACACAACTTCAGTTGAAGAAGAAGCAACCCCTGCTCGGGAGGAGGAGTATCGGGAGCCGAGCGAACTAGGAGCGAGCCGATCTGTTACTGTGGCAAATTGGTTGGCGCCACGAGTTTATTTTATTTCCGCTGCATTTGAATATTTTAATAAGTCTTAGCCTGTAGTATTATCTTGTAACTTGACCATAAGGTCAATCAACTAGTTTGAGTATTTAATTAAAGTACTTATTATTTAGTTGGTTATGGTGTGATATGTACCAATGTTGAGGCTGTGTGCACTAAGCGCGATCTGGACTAGTCTGAATACACGAGGGTCCGGATTTGCACATTCGGGTCCCGACAGAGGTGGTATCGAGCCAGTTGATATGAGGATCGGCCCTTAGTTAGAATGGTCGTAGTGAGGATAAAATTATTTTCTAAAGAGTTAAAATGTGCCAAGATGATAATGCAATCTCGACTTACCCCTTCTCTCTTCTCACACCCCTTGCTGAATTTATCACGTCTTTGCTTTGTTTTAAAATATGTGAGTTTCACGTGAGTGTCCTTTGGCAGATGAGGATGATCCACTCTTTTGGTGAGCGCACTGGAGGGTACGCCGCGGAGCTTTGGCGTATGATGCATTCTTTGGGAGGATATGAAGCCGATCTACCGGGGACTCATCAGAGATCGGGCGGGATGGATATTGCACAGGATGTCACTATCACAGTTTACGCTCGGGATAGGGCGAGGGCGAGTCGTCCCATCCGCATCACTGCCAGGAGGTCATCATTTGACGCTGGGATCCAGGAGACATCGCGTCTGGCGATGAGGCAGATTGCTCGTACCTACCCCAGGGAGTTGGATGGCACGGTGTTCCGTCACCACCCCGCAGAGACGCGCGCTGGCAAGAGCCCATAGAGGAGGAGGATGCCACGATCACCCACGGCGGATATGTCATCGCTCAAGAGGATGCTATCGGCGAGGCGGTTCAGAGCTGCAGAGGTCACGTGGCGAGTTCACGCAGTGAGGGCTCATCTGTTGCAGACTTGTGAGTACTTGGCCCCTCTATCCAGAGGATTGGGGAGTTGGAAACAACATTTGTCACGGACGAGCCGAGCGATCTTTGAGCTGCACGACCCAGGACCCGGAGGAGCCCCAGCGAGGCGCGCACAGAGCGAGCCGGAGCAGTGGAAGTGAAGCGAGCACTGTGGAGGTCAAGCCGAGCGAGGAGGTTGAGCCGGGCAGGAGGCCCACCAGTGCGGATCGTTGGGATAGGTTTGTACAAGACCAAGACACCCGGTGTATCCACCAGAAGTTCGGTGGGGTTGGCTCGAGTGGCGTTAGGATTAGCAGATTGAGACTCTGAGTTGAGTCGCGTCTTGGAATAAGAGTCACCCTTAGGCGTTTGACTCCAGTGTTAGTTCGATTTGCTTCTTTCATGCTTGTGAGTGATTGGTATGTGTTGCAAGGCCCTTAGGCATTGTGAGCAACCATACCCGATTATTAATAAAGTAATAAAGTTGGATTTTGTGTTACACCTTTGACCCGCATAAGTATTCTACTACTTGTCTATTCTTACTTCCTCTCATCTCTAAACCATGGAGCAATCGACAGATGGTGAACACCCGTGGAAACCAGGAGAAATGGAAGTGGTTCACGCCACCGAAACATCAATGATGAAGGACAAGGCACTCAACCAAAGACCGCCTTGATTGATATGCGTAACTTTGGAGCCTTCCTTGCTGCCTGACTTCGATTAATGCATGCCATGATCGCAAGTGCAGCAGTCCTTTGCCCAAGCGCCGCCGCTCAAGTCAACAGGCCAACCCGGTCACAGAGGCCACACTCGAGGCCGTCTGAATTCATGAGGACTAGGCATAGCGTTCTCTGAAACGCCAATCCATTGGAGGCGGATGATTGGTGAGGGCGATAGAGAGAAAGTTGCACATTACTCGGTGTGAAGGAAATGAGAGGGTACTCTATGCCTCTCATCGCCTTGAAGGAACCGCCACTTGAATGGTGGGAAAATTATCTTGTTGCTCATGAGCACCCGCAGACATCGGTGGGAGGAGTTCACGGTCGCTTTCCGGCAGTATCATGTGCCCGAAGGCATAATGGAGCTGAAAAAGGAAGAGTTTAGGACACTCAAGCAGGGCAATCAACCAGTGTCCGAATATCTGAACAAGTTCACGCAGCTAGCACGCTACGCTTTTGAGGGCGTAACAATGGACAAGGCCGAGCGATCCGTTTCATGAAAGGATGAATTCAGATTGCGGTGGGACTCATAACCCACACCTTTCCGGATTTTCAAGAGCTAGTGAACAAGGCGCCGATATTGGAGGACAAGCGCAAGGCGGAGGACAACCGAAGCGCAGGATGGCACTGAGGAGCACGCGTCGAGGCGCAGCGTTTGAGGGTTGCGCCAAACCAGTTCTTGATTTCACCAAGGAATGTGATGACGCCGCCACTCGATACCAAGACACAGCGGACAAAATTTTGAACACCAAAGACAAGTTGGGAACACGAACCACGAGGAAGCGGTGATCGGTAGTCAAGCGTTGTTTCATTTAACGAGCAGGGCACTTTGCCAATTATTGTCCTAAGAAGGGAGGAGGAGTGACACCAGTTCGCTTCAACCTTGGGACTACCCCAGCAAAGACACCCGCGCCAGGAGCAAGCCGTGGAGTTGCACAATCTGGAGCTGCCACACAGACTGTGGTAAGAGGCAGAGTCAATCATGTCACCGCAGATGCAGTGCAGAATACATCGGACGTCGTACTGGGTAAGTTACTTGTCAACTCAAGACTACACCATGCTTTTATTTGATTTCGGAGCTTCACATTCGTTTATATCTCGGATTTTTGCTGCGAACAATGGGTTGAAAATGGTGAACCTTAGGCATGTATTGCTAGTACAATCCCGGGATCGAACTCCGATCGATGTAGGATGTTACGGGGTAAAGTTGCTTATAGATGGAGCAGAGTTCTAGCAAACTTAGTGGTGTTAGATACCCGCACCTAGATGTTATTTTGGGAATGGATGGTTATCTAAACACAAGGTTGTATTAGGCGTGGACGAAGAGTCATATCGATCGAGAGTCCTTGTGGGAGGAAAATAGAGTTTCGAAGCCAACGCTGTTCGGGAGGGGCAGTTGATGGTCAACAGCGTGAAGGCCGTCGGCATAGAAGATGTACCGGTTGTCGAGAGAATACGGATGTATTTCGGAGGATTTACAGGATGCCACCGACGAGGGACATAGAGTTTGTAATTGAGTTAGTGCAGGGAACGGCCCGATAGCTAAGAGACCTTATCGGATGTCAACCGATGAGCTAGTGGAAATGAAGAAGCGATTGAGGAGTTGATGGATAAGGATTTATCGGACCAAGTTCGTCACCATGGGGAGCACCGGTTACATTTGTCAAGAAGAAGGGCGGGAGTTATCGGATGTGTGTGGATTATCGGCGTTAAATGAAGTCACTATAAAGAATAAGTATCCGCTACCCAGGATCGATGACCTATTTGATCAGTTGAGAGGAGCCGGAGTTTTCTCCAAAATTGATCTACGATCAGGATATCACCAGCTGAAGATTAGATCGGAGGATGTGCCGAAGACCGCATTTTCGTCAAGATATGGACACTACGAGTTTACAGTTATGTCTTTTGGTTTGACAAATGCACCTGCATATTTCATGAACATGATGAACAAGGTTTTCATGGAATATCTGGACAAGTTCGTTGTTGTGTTCATAGATGATATCTTAGTCTACTCCAAGACGAGAAAAGAGCATGCCGAACATTTGAAGCTAGTCCTGGAGAAGTTAAGAGAACAGCAACTTTTTGCTAAGTTTAGTAAGTGTGATTTTTGGAAGAACAAGGTGGAATTCCTTGGACATGTAGTAACCGCCGAAGGAGTCGCAGTTGATCCAAGTAAGGTGGAAGCAGTGTTGCATTGGGAGCCACCCAAAACGGTGACCCAAATCCGTAGTTTCCTAGGAATGGCCGGTTATTACCGCCGATTTATTGAAGGATTCTCAACGATTGCGAGGCCTCTTACGCAATTGTTGAAAAAGGAGAAGAAGTTTGCATGGACGGAATGCGGCGTAGTTTTCGGGAGTTGAAGAAACGCCTGACAACAGCACCAGTGTTAGTTCTACCGGATTTAAGCCAGAGCTTTGATATATATTGTGATGCATCGCGCCAAGGACTCGGTTGCGTATTAATGCAAAACTGTAAGGTCGTTGCATATGCATCTAGGCAGTTGAGGCCGCATGAAGAGAACTATCCAACGCATGATTTGGAATTAGCAGCCGTGGTACACGCCTTGAAGTTATGGCGACACTATTTAATTGGGAACAGATGTGAGGTGTACACCGACCATAAGAGTCTTAAATATATATTTACACAGTCGGACCTGAACATGAGACAGAGGAGATGGTTGGAGTTAATTAAGGATTACAATCTGGGAATTCATTATCACCCCGGAAAAGCCAATGTAGTGGCGGATGCTTTAAGTCGAAAAGAGCCACCAAGTGAACATGTTGATGGGAGAAAACCAGGCTGAGTTATGCAAGGAATTTTAGAAGTTGAAGCTGGAAGTTGTGCATAAGGGATTCTTAGCCGCTCTAGAGGTGAAGCCTACCCTGGAAGATCAGATTCGTGAAGGACAGAAGGACGATGTCAAGATTCAGAGAATTAAGTCCAAAATGGAGGAAGGCAAGGCGAAGGATTTCAAGCTGGATGAACGAGGTACATTGTGGATCAAGAATCGCATTTGTGTACCGCACAGGAAGGAGCTGAAGCAGCTGATTTTGGAGGAGGCCCATGATTCCAAGTACTCAATTCATCCGGGAAGCGCTAAGATGTACCAAGACCTGAAGGAAAGATTTTGGTGGCCAAGCATGAAGCGTGAAGTTGCGAGCATGTCGCGTTATCGACATATGTCAAAGAGTCAAAGCAATGCATCGAGGCCAGCAGAGGTTACTCTGACCACTTAAGATACCCGAGTGGAAATGGGAAGAAATCGGAATGGATTTCATTACGGTTTACCAAGGACCCAGACGGTATGATTCTATATGGGTTATAGTGGACCGCTTGACAAAGGTTGCTCACTTCATACCGATAAAGACTACATACTCGGGGACCGCTTAGCAGATTTATATATGTCAAGAATTGTATGTCTACGGAGTTCAAGAGAATTGTATCGAGAGAGGTACCGGTTTACCTCAAGATTTTGGGATAAATTGCATGAGGCTTTAGGGACTCGTTTGAACTTGATCTTGCATATCACCCACGATGATGGGCAAGCGGAAAGAGTTAATCGAATCTTGGAGGACATGTTGAGGGCATGTGCATTGGCTTACACAACATCGTGGGACAAGTGCTTGCCGTCGCCGAAGTTCGGCTACAACAACGATTACCGAGCAAGTTTGCAGATGTCGCCATTGAAGCACTATATGGCGAGACCACGCGAACGCCGTTGAATTGGAATGAGGCAGGAGAACGTCATATGTTTGGGCGGATATTCTTGAGAAGTGAGGAGCGAGATAGCCATGATCAGGAAAGGTTGAAAATTGCACAATCAAGACAGAAGAGTTCTGCCGATAATCGCCGCAGGATCTCGAGCTTTGAGCTGAAGATTTTGTGTATCTCGAGTTACCCCACTCAAAGGAGTTAAGAGGTTCCACACCAAAGGGAAGTTAGCACCAAGATATGTTGGTCCATTCAAGATCCTAAGTCGTAGAGGTGAAGTGGCGTGTCATTTGGAGTTCTGCATGATCCTTAGCAGTGTGCATGATGTGTTCCATGTGTCACAATTAAAGAAATGCCTCCGAGTGCGGAAGAAGCGGATCGTTAGAGTCGGTCGAAATTGCGGAGGATTTGACTTATAGAGAGTGCGGTGAAGATCTTGGACACAATGGATCGGAGGCGAAATAAATCAACCCCTCGCAGAGTTGATGGAGTAACCATTCCGAGAGTGAAGCAACTGGGAGCGTGAAGAAGACTGAAGGAATTCCCCAACCTATTCCTAGTCGACCACGAATCTAGGGTCGAGATTCCGTTAAGGGGGAGGTTTGTAACACCCCAATTTTGCTTTTCTTGCATTTTAATGGTATTTTGAATTTTTGGGAATTTCTGGAATTTATTTGGATTTATTTGGATTTATTTGAATTTATTTTGAATTAAGCCATTTAACAAATTAATTAAATAATGGAAAAGTTAAAATAAATTTTTGCTGAAAATATTTTATTTGAGTCACAAATGTCTTAAAATATTTTTGAGAATTTTTCGAATTTTTACGATATTTTTAATGCCCCAAATAAATTATTTGAATTTCGGGAATTATTTTAAATCGAAAAAGGATTAAAAATCGATGAACAGTGTTGGGCGAACATCGTCGGCCGTCTCTCCGAAAACCCTAACGCCAAACCGTTCGATCTCCATCAAGCGGCTCGTTGCGCCACGTCGACCGATCCGAAGTCGCCGGACTCACGCCGCCGCCGTGTGGGCCTCGGTCTCGCGCTTTTCACGAGCCGAGGGCACTATTTAATCTTGCCGCCACCGCACCGTGATCCCCACGCCGCCACCAGTACAGACACCGACGCCGCCAGAGTCGCCGCCTCGCCGCAAGACTCGCCAAAGTCCCAAAGCCGTCCGCCGACTTCTTCGCGTCGGTTAAATCGCCGGTCACTCTCGCCGCCGCCTGCGCCTCTCGAACTCACCTTGCAGCGCCAGCGTCGGAGCGTCACCGCAAGTCGCCGGAGGACCACGAAACGCCGCGCCGACGTCGTCGTCTTCATCTCCGGTGAAGCCGAGCCGCCTTGTCGTCGCCCGAAGTCGAGCTTCATCACCGCACGATCTCCATCCGATCGTGAGGTGAGTCCACGTCGCCCTAAGAACGATGAACCCCATCTTCTAACCTCCGCCGTTAGATGTAGATCTAAGGGCGGCCGTAGTGCCACGTCGCGCCATCGCAGTGCATGGCCGTACCGACAAGGCGGCCGCATGTCGGTCGCCGCCAAGACGAAGCGTATCGGCACGGCACCGACGACGGACCCACATGTCGACCACACCGAGCATCGTTTCACACGAGACGCCGACAAGACGGGCCCACTTCGTGCCGCCGACGCTTGTCGGCGCGTGGCGTCACCATCGACGTTATGCCGGCGTCCGCAGTGGGACCCACTGTCGATGGGTTGGCCAGGAGTCATCTTGACGTCATCCGACGTCATCACGGAGCCGGTCGGGCTGGCGTCGGCAGGCCACGTGTCACTCTCTGGTGGCGACACGTGTCACAGATGACGCAATAATTAATTTTCCAAAAAGAAAATATTTATTTAATTCGGTTTATTGATTTAAAATATATTTTGAAACTTCAAATGCTTATAACTTTTGCGTTTTAACTCCGATTTGAGTGATTCCAATTTCTATAAATTTGTAAAATTATGATCTTTCTGTTTATGAATTTTATTTGAATTTTTGAGCACTGTATGTCTACTGTTTATTTATTTTATTGTTTTGTTTGCGTTCTGCGTGAGGCGTTGAAGTACCGAAGGTTTCGAGGAGAGGTTCTGACCCAGGAGCAAGCTCAGGAGCCAGAATCAGTACTTTTTGAAGGCAAGTTGTGTTTGATCATGTTGAACCTATTAGAGAAAATTATTTTGATTTAATTTATTGCATGCTAATTTAGTAAAAATTTGATTGAATGCATTTTGGGATTAGCTAAATGCCTAGTTGCTGTATGCCACCTTGTCGTAAATAATTGTAGGCCATGAATCATTTGTCACCCTAGGTTGTGGATTAATAGTTGGACATTATTTAATTGCCAACATGGGTTGAGTAGACCGAAGTAGTATGCTTAGCCCTGCCACGTGGACAATTCATGATTTTGGAAGTACCAAAGTAAAATATTGACTTAATGAGATATGGAACTTGTTTTGTGAATGAGACATGTGTTATTGAGTTGATGATGGCACGTGGTGCAATGGTAAAGAACAAGGGGTGGGAAAATGATTTAGACCGAGGCATGTGGCAAGATTGTTTCAGTGGGCCAAGAGTGGCAATCGGGCGGTCGAATTTGGTTTTATTGGTTTTGATATGGAGATCACACTTGGTTAGTCTTGCCTCGGTCAACTAAGGACTTAACCTTGCGAGCATTTGAACTGAGTCTCTCATACAACCACAAGCTCCGTAATGGGACGGGCTTAGGCTGAGTAAACCGGGAAATCTATTCTTGATCTTGTCGTGGTGGTGTGAGGCCGGAGAAGCGGAATGAGAACTCACATGGCGCAAGAGGGGGCCACAGGTGTGGTAACAGTCCCTCAGTGTTGAAACCTTAGCGCAGGCGATCTTGAGTTTAGATGGAACTTTGGAAAGGCTTAGTCACGGTTATTTGCCTTGGTGGTATTTGACTGTATCTTGTGGGTAAAGTGTATAACCTCTGCAGAGTGTACAACCTATTGAATAGCCGTGCTCACGGTATTGAGCATCGCTTCGGTGATTCTGATCAAGGGTTAGATTTTCATAAAAATGACTTGTTGATGGAAAATGCTTGGGTTGGTGATGATGAACATGACTTAGGATGGAAAAGTGATTTCTGATTGAAATGTTTGTGAAAGCTACTATTCCTACTCTTGCTTTTCTTGCTTTGCAATCTATTATTGTTTATCTTGAATCTTTGTCACGCTCATGAACCATAGCCTATCCTTTGTACTAAGCCATGCATGTAGAATATTAGATTTGCATTACATGCATGACTTGTTTGAGTGCTCAAAGTACTCACCCCACAACAACACAACTTCAGTTGAAGAAGAAGCAACCCTGCTCAGAGGAGGAGTATCGAGGAGGCCGATTTAACTAGGAGCGAGCCAGATCGGTTACTGTGGCAAATTGGTTGGCGCCACGAGTTTATTTTATTTCATTGCATTTGAATATTTTAATAAGTCTTCGCCTCATGAGGCGATCTTTGTAACTTGACCATAAGGTCAATCAACTAGTTTGAGTATTTAATTAAAGTACTTATTATTTCGTTGGTTATGACCGTGATATGTACCAATGTTGAGATGTGTGCACTAGCGCGATCTGGACTAGTGCTGAATACACAGAGGGTCCGGATTTGCACATTCGGGTCCCGACAGGCACCCCTGGGGGAACGGAGGGGTGACTCGCCTGCGCTGGAGAGGCCGTGAAGTGGGCGCGTTTGTTCGGCACCCGTTCAATGCGGTCAATGCTTTTGCCCCCGGGTCGTGCCGTGCTAGCTTTACTTGAGTTACTTATGATCGGTCGCTGTGCTCAGGACCTTTACGGGGGAAAGCTTAATGGCGACGGCGGGTTTGGCGCGCCCCGCTCGAATGATGCTGCCCCGCCATCGGTGGGAGTCGGCGACGCCACCGATCTGAGCAAGTGGTGGAAATAGCCGCCGCCGGCCATGCATGTGGCCGTCGACGCGTCGGCGTCGTTCGAGGTCAGCGCCGTCGGTTGACCGACCAAGACGCGGAGCCCCGACGGCCGTTAGTGATCTGGTGCCGCGGTCGGGGGCCGACAAAGGCGGGGAAGAGCTTTTGCCACCGGTTGCGGGAGGGTCACCGACCGCGGCGGTTTTGGCGCTTGGGGCGACGCCGCCGCCGTTGCCCCGGGGCTCTCTGGAGGGGGTGGCCCAAACGTTGACGGTTGCGAGCGAGCCGTCGGTGGTGGTGGTAGTCGACCCACCATCGGTGCGTGTCGCTGAAGTGATCACTGGGGAATCCCCTCGGCCACTCCTGTCCACGCTAGCCTAGCCAGGCGACGACCCGTCCGGTGGGCCACCGTATGTTTTGGATGATGAAGCTGAGATCGGGGAATGGGAGCTCCTGCGGGACAGCTCTCGGCGGGTCAGGGATGAGGTGGACTGGATCAGGGCGGATCTAGACCGCCTCCTCGGATCCTCCGGAAGAGCGCTGGACGCCGTTACTAGGGGAGTTGACCAGACCAGCGTGGTGAGTCGTGCTCAGGGACTTCCCACCTCTATATTTTCGCCAGATTTTTCCGTGAGCTGAAGGAATGTTGGTTCTGCAGCACCTGCGGGAGCGATCGGAGGACAAGTCCAAGCTCCTTCGGCGCCTGCATGGCCGGAGGACGGCTGCTGAAGAGGGTCGCGACCAGCTGGACTCCGAGCTGCGCGAGGCTCGGCAGGTCGCGACGCTTGAGCGTGATCGGTGGCGGAGAAGCCAGCCGAAGCTGGACAGATCGCCCTGAGTCTGCAAGAGAACGCTGACGAACCGATCTTTGAGGCGAGAGTGTCCGATCTTGAGTCCTTTGGCGAAGGCTAACCGCGCCAGGACAGCGCCAGAGGAGATGGTCTGCGCAAGAAAACTTGACGGGGAGACCCGGGCCAGGCTTGAGGCTATGACGAGCTCCGCAGCTGGTGAGGAATCGACATTCTGGTTGATTTTTATAAACGCCGTCCGTCGGGCGCGCTTTCTGACGCTGCTTCGATCTTCAGAGCTGCAGAAGAGTCTCAGCGACGTTGCGGAGGCACGGAGACTGGCGGTGGAAGAACGTGATGCGGCGATTGCTGCGAAGGAGGTGGCCCAGACGGCGCTGCGGGTGGCGGAGGGCGGTCGGTCCGAGATGGCAGCCCTAGGGAAGGTCGGCGGTATCTGCGATCAAAGTGCTTTCGGGGCCATGCGAGCTAAGTTCGCTTCACGCCGAAGCTAGCTCTCGTGTCGGGCACGTTGAGAGCTCGGTGAGCAAAAGCGCCGCACTTGGGGCTTCCTCCGCGTTTGTCCGCACCATGTCCTTCTACAAAAGTCTCGACCTGGAAAACATTAGCAGTGGGATTGCCGGGAATTGGACCGACGAGGAAGTCGAACGCTTCGCGCTCCAAGTCGAACCGCATGCCTGGGCGATCGCTGACGAAATATCGCCGCAGAGCGTCCTCCACGAGGAGTATGAGTGAAGTCAGACACTTTTTAAGGATGTAAAAAACTTTTGACGTGCAACGAACTGGCCTTTCGCGCTCCCTCATGCCGGTGAATATTCAGTGACCATAGCCCTAGAAACCACGGGGGTTGCCCTGACGTAGGTTGGTGTGTTTGGTATTTTCGAGGAGAGCGCAAAAAGGGTGGGGACGACCCCCGGGAGCGGAAAACGTCTGTTCGCACTTGTGAAAGGAGTGTTCCTGACCGATTGTGGATCGTCCCGTGCGGGTACTTCCTTTTTCCACGAGGCGCCACTCGGCAACCATAGCCACTGGGGCGTAGGTCGTGGTGCCTGGGTCGAGAGGGTCACCAACGGGGATCCTAACAACCGATCGGGTGTTCGCACTTGGGAAAGGAGTGTTCCCGACCGATTGTGATTCGTCCCGTGCGGGTACTTCCTTCTTCCACGAGGCACCACTCGGCAACCGTAGCCACTGGGGCGTAGGTCATGGTGCCTGGGTCGAGAGGGTCACCAACGGGGGGATCCTGACAACCGATCGGGTCATCGATCCGCACGAATGTGCAATTGACGTTATCCCTCGAGCCCCCGAGCGGTGCGTGGGGACCAAGTTGTGGTCGGCACGCAGCGCTGGATTTTAAATTAAGCGTAAGGGAGATCGAGGGTTGAATGCCTTATCTTTTTTGGGCTTCTATCCCGGAATGTTACCCTTCTGCCTGCTGGCGTCCCATCGGCATTAAATAGGCGTCACGTCTTGGAGCAGAGGAAATGATGAGGCGTGCGGTGCTTCACCCGAAGCGACGCTCGTCCAGACCGCACTGCCACGCCTATAAAAGACAGGGCGTTAGGGGCGATGAGGACGGTTTGCCTTTTCCATTTCTTCGTTGTCTCCTCGTCTTCTCGTCAGTTGCCGCAAAGTTCCTTCCTTGAAGGGGAGATGTCGGGCGAAGGGCGAGATGGCAGCGAGGACAGGAGGGCCGGCAAAAGGACGCGTGCTGAAGCCGGCTCGTCGGGGGCCGCGGCGAGTGGCGAGATCATCCTGCCCTCGCCGATTTTTCGCATCCGAGATCGTCCCCCGAAGTAAGCCTTTCTTTGTATCTTGGGGCGAGCGGTATTTTCTTTCGTTTACGCGGGTCCCTGTTTGACTCCTTCTTCAACGTCACTGGCTCGGGTCCTCAGGGGCCGCCCGCCATGGCGTCGCCGGGCGCGAGGGGGCCGGACGTTCCTGGAGCCACATCCCATGCTTCTCCAGACTCGAGCCTCCTCGGCGCTTCTGCTGCGCCACCCGCATGACTCAGAAGCGAGGCGTGCGTGCTAAGGCCCGCCCACCGCGAGGAGGAGCTTGACTGGACGCGCGAGGTGGTCTCGTCGCTGCAGCGTCGTCGAGGCCGCGAGGACAAAGTCGATGGGATGCACGAGACATTTGGGCCCGCTGCGACAACCTCTCGTCCATGCTTGTCGGTGTCACGACAAAGATCGCCGAGCTTGAGCAGTGGGAGTGAAGTGAAGGGCAGCGAGACGCTCCCCTTCGCAGTACGCATTTGGCCTCACCGTGGCGGCGAATGCTCTGTCTGGCCTGCCTCGTGCCTTGAATGAGCGCTCCGCTCGCGAAGGGCGGAAGGTCACCGCCTTGGCGGCGGAATACGTATTATTTGCTTTGCGGTACCGTGGTGTCTGCCGATCCGATGGCCACCGTCGCGGGATCGAAGGTAAGCCTGCAATGAGCCCGTGCGAGTGGCGGCGGAGGAGGTGGCCGAGCGGTTGTGCGTGGACGCTGGGGGTGATGGCGCCGAGGGCAGCGATGATTCCGACGACGACGACGCCGTCTAGTTTGGGGATACTCCGGCGGCCGGCAGTTGATGTTTATTTTTGTGATGTAATTTTGGTATATATTCTGGACACCTTGGACTTGGCATGCTGGTTAGTTTTTGCAATCTTGTTGCTTGCATTTTCCTCTTCGCGGTGTGCGCCGACTCGAGCGATCGTAGCACTTAGGGAAGGCAGGGGCCTTTTGTGCGTGGATAAGAGTGTTGGCGTGTAGATGAAAATGCGAGGCAACCGAGGGCCGCACGATCAAGCGCCCCCGTCCGACTAGCCATAGGTCATCCTGCATGGGCACTTCCTCCGCAAGGTACCATTTAGCGACCGTAGCCACTGGGGCGTAGGCCGTTGCGCCCGAGAGGGTTACCGCTAGGGGAAAACCAGCGGTTGGTCGGGTCACCGACTCGAGTCGGAAGAGTTGCCTCCCAGGGAGGGACGCAGGGCCAGCCAGGTTTCCGATCCGCGTGGGTGGGTGCGAGTCCCGAAATCATGGCTGCCCGCCCGCGTGGCCAGTCCGTTCCGGGGGCGAAAACCGAAGGGTCGCGCGAGATGGCGTCCTTTTGCCCCCGTGCGGTCGCGTCGCCATTAAATGCGGAGTGGGTTTTTAATTCCCGTCATGTCCATGTGTGGAGCCGTGGGTATGACGGGACGCATGGCGGGGCTCACGAGGCGGCGGCTGCCTGGACCGCCTCGTCCTGCTCCTATAAATATGGGGCGCGGGGTGTGCCGATATTTCCCTACAGCCATAGCGCCTGCCCTTCCTTGCCCTCTTCGCCCTCCGAACCCATCCTTTTGAAGAAACTTCAGAGTTTGTGATGGCAAGCGGGGGCGGCGATGACGAGAGGGCCGGCAAGCGACCGGCGGAGGCGAGCCCTCGGGGTTCGGACCCCAAGAGGCCTCGGCCCAAGGCCTTCGCTCTTCAGCGCCATGAGTGGGCTCGGCCTACCACCCGGCCTTCTATATGTGGAACCCCCCTCGAGTGTAAGTTGCTGCTTGGCTCTTTTGGTGGAATTCTGGTGTCCCAAGGCTGACGACAGTCTCTTGCCCTTGCTCTTGGCAGGTCCGACTCAGGTAGAGCGGAGCCGGCGGTCGCCGCTGGGGCTACCGCCGTGGCTCCTTCGGCAGTACAAGGCGACCCTCCATCGATAAGGGCGCGGGCGGCCAGTATGGTGGATGCGTTGGCGAGGTCAGAGGCCTCCCTGGCCTCCCACGTGGCGTCCTCCGCCGCTTTGGAGACGGAGGCGTTAGCTCTGCGGGCGCGCGCTCAGGCTGCCGAAGACGAGGTGGCGGCGCTGCGGTCGCGCGCCCAAGCCGCTGAGGTGGAGGTGGCCCGTGTGCGTGAGGAGCTCGACTCTACGTGCGCGGTCCTCCTTTCCATGCTCCGCCCTGCCTATGAGAGCATGGGCAGGAGCTTGAGGCCTCTGGGGGTGCGGCTGGATGAGCCATTGCAGCGCACCGTCACTCAGTACGCCTTTGGCCTTACCCGGGCGCCGAGGCTCTGGAGGGCCTACCCATGCCTGCTGTGAACGCGCCGCTGGCGGGCGAAGAGGCCGTGGTCTTGGCGGGAGTATGTCTTGGCTCTTCTGCAAGGCCCGGCCGTGTGGCGCCGACCGATGGCGGCTGTCGCCCGGATTGAAGGCGCAGCCGTGAGCACTGAGCCTGTGGCACGGAGGCGGCGGAAGTAGTGGCGGGGCGTCTGCACCTGGAGGTCTCAGATGATGAGGCCGAGGACAGCGGAAGCTCCGGGAAGGGCGGCTCCTTCTGGGGACCCGGCCCTTCGGAGTAGGAACCCGCCGCGCGCTCGCCCCTGAACTCGTCGTGCAGGCGAGGCAACTCCGGCGCTGGGGCGTCGCTTTTTGGTCACCGCGCCCCGATCCTTGTTTTGCAGATTTTTGCACTCTTTTTGCTTTTGGACAGCATTGCTATAGAAGTAGGCTCGTTGTTGCTCATGTTTCCTTTCCGTATTATGTACCTGTGTTCTTCTTGGGAATATAGTGCCTTCTATGGAAGATCTTGTTTCGCTCAATGTTTTGGTCTTCACATTCTATTCCCTTGTATTTGCCAGAGCCGTTGGCACGTAGGTCGGGGGATCAAGGGAAAACCTCACGGGTAGAACCGTCTGAGTTTTTCGATGTTCCAAGCGTTCGAAAGAATGTCACCGTTGGCGTCTTTGAGTCGATAGGTGCCGGGCCGGATAACTTCCACGATGGTGAAGGGGCCCTCCCACGGGAGCGAAAGTTTGTGCCTATCCTTGTTGGACTGGACCTGGCGCAGGACTAAGTCACCAACGTTGAAGGCCCGACCGCGGACCTGATGACTCTGATAACGCCGCAGCGTTTGCTGGTACTTGGCCGACCGTAGGACGGCGACGTCGCGCGCCTCATCGAGCTGGTCGACGGCGTCTTGCTGCGAATCGAGCCCCCGTGCCTCGTCGAAGGCCTGCAGCCTTGGGGCCCCGTATTCTAGGTCGGTCGGTAGGACGGCTTCGGCGCCGAATACCAGGAAGAATGGCGTAAATCCGGTCGACCGGGTGGGCGTAGTTCGCAGGCTCCAAAGAACGGATGGCAGCTCGGCCGCCCATCGCCCCGCGAATTTCTTCAGTCGGCTGAAGATTCGCGGCTTGAGCCCTTGAAGGATCATGTCGTTCGCCCTCTCGGCTTGGCCGTTGGTCTGTGGGTGAGCCACGGCTGCCCAATCGACGCGGATATTGAAATTGTCATAGAATTCGAGGAACTCCTTCCCTGTAAACTGAGTGCCGTTGTCGGTGATGATGGAGTTTGGGACCCCGAATCGGTAGATGATGTCGCGGAAGAAGTCGGCCGCTTGCACCGACGTGATGGAGGCGACCGGTTTCGCCTCTATCCACTTGGTGAACTTGTCCACCGCGACAAACAAATGGGTGAAGCCCCCGGGCGCCTTTTTGAAAGGTCCGAGCAGGTCGAGTCCCCAGACCGCGAACGGCCACGTGATGGGGATTATTTGAAGAGCCTGTGCTGGTAGGTGTGTTTGCCGGGCAAAAAACTGGCACCCTTCGCAGGCGCGAACGATTTGCTCGGCGTCGGCCACGGCGGTTGGCCAATAGAAGCCTTGCCGGAAAGCCTTTCCCACGAGGGATCGTGGCGCGGCGTGGTGGCCGCAAACCCCGCCGTGGATATCGAGCAGCAACTCCTTCCCTTGGTCGGCCGGAATGCACTTCTGGAGGACCCCGGAAGGACTCCTCTTGTAGAGGTCTTCGTCGACCAGGATGAATGACTTCGCCCGCCGAGCGAGGCGCCGAGCCTCGGTCGGGTCGGTGGGGAGTGATCCGTCCGTCAAGCGGTCGACGAAGGGCTTCCTCCAGTCGGAGTCCGTCATCAGTATGTCTTGGCCTGGCCCGGGCGGTGCCTGAGTTGATCATTCGGCGGTTGATGCAACCCCATCCGGTGGGTTGACCGCCGGTCCATCCATGGGATCCAGTCGGACGGACGGCTGGTGGAGGTCGTGGACGAAGATCCCAGACGGAATCGGTCCTTTGCTGGAGGCGAGGTTGGCAAGGTAATCGGCCTCGGCGTTATAGCGTCGGTAGCTGTGGTGGAGCTCGAACCCCTTAAACCTCTCTTCAAGCTTGCGTACTTCACGGCAGTATGCCGCCATGCGGGGGTCCCGAGGCTCCGTAGCCTTCATGACCTGGTCAACCACTAGCTTGGAGTCGCATTGTACATAAAGCCGCCGTGCGCCGAGGTCGGCCACCACCCGGAGACCGTTGATGAGGGCCTCGTACTCGGCGACATTGTTGGTAGCGTCGAAGAGCAAGCGGATGCCATACTGGAGTTTGTTGCCGAGCGGAGAAACGATGACGACTCCGGCACCTGCCCCGTTCTTCGTGTAGGACCCATCGAAGTACATCGTCCAGTACTCGGGGTCTTCAAGCACTGGTGGCGCTTGGGCTTCGGTCCACTCCGCGACGAAGTCCGCCAGGACCTGCGACTTGATCGCTGTTCTGGGGACGAACGAAATGTCGTGGCCGTTGAGCTCGAGTGCCCACTTGGCTATTCTTCCGGAGGCGTCGCGGTTGCGGATGATCTCGCCTAGGGGCAAGGAATTTACCACGGAGATGGAATGCTGGCTGAAGTAATGGATTAGCTTCCTCTTCGCAATGAGCACCGCGTAGAGCAGCTTCTGCACTTGAGGGTATCGGGTCTTGAATTCGGAGAGCACCTCACTGACGAAGTAGACCGGTTGTTGTACCTTGAGTGTGCGGCCTTCTTCCGCCCGCTCCACGACGAGTGCCGCGCTTACAACTGGGTCGTGGCGGCAATGTAGAGGAGCAGCGGTTCACCTAACGCCGGGGCAGCTAGAACTGGGGGTGAGGTCAAGAAAGTTTTCAGCCGATCGAGGGCTTCCTGAGCTTCCTGTGTCCAGCTGAACTGGCGGGACTTCTTGAGCAATTTGTAGAGCGGCATCCCGCGCTCGCCGAGGTGTGACACGAAACGGCTCAAGGCGGCGAGGCATCCGGTCAACTTCTGGACGCCCTTTAGGTCGACGATCGGGCCCATCTTCATGATCGCAGAGATCTTTACCGGGTTGGCCTCGATGCCGCGCTCGGAAATGATGAATCCGAGGAGCTTCCCTTTGGGGACCCCGAAAACGCATTTCTCGGGGTTGAGTTTTATGCGAAACCGTCGGAGGTTCGCGAAAGTTTCTTCTAGGTCAGCGATGAGGTCGCTGGTCCTATTGGATTTGACGACGATGTCGTCTACGTACACCTCGATGTTACGGCCGATTTGATCATTAAAACAGGTGTACATACACCGCTGGTATGTAGCGCCCGCGTTTTTCAGACCAAAAGGCATCGTTACGTAACAAAACGAGCCAAACGGGGTGATAAAAGAAGTCACGAGCTGGTCGGACTCTTTCATCGCGATCTGGTGGTAGCCCGAATAGGCATCCAGAAAAGATAATGATTTGCACCCCGCGGTGGAATCGACGACCTGGTCGATCTGAGGCAAAGGAAAAGGGTCCTTGGGACATGCTTTGTTCAGGCTCGTGTAATCAACACACATTCTCCATTGCCCGGACTTCTTTTTTACAAGGACAGGGTTAGCAAGCCACTCGGGGTGGCGCACCTCCTTTATGAACCCTGCCTCCAAAAGCTTGGCTACTTCCTCCCCGATGAGCTTGCGCTTCTCTTCGTCGAAGCGGCGCAGGCGCTGGGCGACCGGTCTTGCGCCAGGTCGGATGTTGAGGGTGTGCTCGGTGACTTCCCTTGGGATGCCCGGCATGTCGGAGGTCTTCCATGCGAAGACGTCTCGATTCGAGCGGAGGAAGTCGACGAGCGCGTCTTCCTATTTGGCGGGGAGGGCGGCTCCTAGCCGCACGATCTTGGTTGGGTCCTCGGGGTCGACCGCGACCCCCTTCGTGTCCTCGGCGGACTCGAAGGATCCAGGCCCCGACTTGCTGGAGCCGGGGGCGGACCCAGAGGTTTCCCTCCGGTATTTATCGAGCTTGGCGGATGCGATGACCGCCGAAGCTAGCTCGCAACTGCTTCGCTCGCAGTTCAAGGCAAGCTGGAAGGATGAGGCCACGGTGATCACGCCCCGTGGTCCTGGAATTTTCAGCTTCAGATATGTATAGTTGGGGACCGCCATGAATTTGGCATAGCACGGCCTCCCCAAGATAGCGTGATAGGAACCCGCGAACTCCACAACCTCAAAGGTGAGGTTTTCGGTGTGGAAGTTTTCTGATCCCCCGAAGGTGACGGGAAGGTCGACCTGCCCGAGCGGGTAGGCCTGTCGACCTGGGATGACGCCATGGAAGGGAGCCTTGCTCGGCCGCAGGGTCGAGCGAGGGACCCCCAGGGCGTCGAGCGTCTCGACATACATGATGTTGAGACCGCTGCCGCCGTCCATGAGCACCTTGGTAAGGCGCTTTGGCCCCACGATGGGGTCGACGATGAGTGGATATCTTCCCGGTTGCGGGATGTGGTCGGGGTGGTCCTTCCGATCAAAGGTAATCGGGGACTCCGACCATCGGAGGTACTTTGGTACGGCGGGGGTCGCTATGTGTACCTCGCGATAGGCAAGCTTTTACCGTCGTTTGTCGGCGTAGCTCGCCGGGCCACCGAAGATCATAAGGCATCCGTCGGGCTCCAAGAACCCGTCGTGTGCCTTCTCCTCCCCGGCCTCCGGTGCCGGGTCCTGCTTCTTTCCTTTACCCCGCGGTTGAGGGGGGGTTCCCAGAGAGGAATCGTTTCAGGACCTCGCAGTCCCGATACTTGTGCTTGACGGGATACTCGTGATGCGGACACGGGCTCTCCATCAATTTTTCGAAGTGGTCGGGCGCCCGTCGCGCCTGCTGTTTGGCAGGGCGGTCGGTGGCCGCGACCATGTGACCCTCGCGGGCCTGTTTCCCCTTCCGTTTCCGTTTGTCGGAGCGGTCGGAGGGGGCGGCAGGTTCGGTGCCGGACTCTCGTTTGGCCTTCCCCTTATCGAAGATGGCCCCCACGGCCTCCTCACCGGAGGCGTGGTTGGTGGCGATGTCCAGCAATTCCTTGGTGGTTCGGGGTTTGATGCAACCCAACTTATGTACCAAGGCCTTGCACGTAGTGCCGTAGATGAACGCCCCGACGACGTCGGTGTCGCTAATATCGGGGAGTTCGTTACATTGCTGGGAGAAGCGCCGGATATAGTCCCGAAGCGTTTCCCATTCTTTGTTTGCGCTTTTAGGTCAGGAGTTTCGAGCGCTTATCGTATTCTCGAAGTTTCGACGAAGACGCTCTTCAGATCGGCCCAGTTCCTGATGGTCCCCGCGGGCAGGTACTCGAGCCAGGCTCGAGCCGAGTCCGCCAGGTAAATGGGGAGGTACTGAATGATAAAAAGATCATTAGTAGCTCCGCCGGCTCGGCAGGCGAGCCGGTAGTCTTCTAGCCACACACCGGGGTTTGTTGCCCCCGTGTATTTGGCTATGTTGACTGGTGCCCAGAACCGGGCAGGGAAATCCGCCTTACGGATCTCTCGTGAGAATGCCCGCGGCCCCGGGCCGTCCGGGATTGGACTGCGGTTGCGGCGCCGCCGTATCCATGACTGCGCGAACGCCTCGCTCACCGTCCTTTTTCGCGTCGAGGGTGTCGCAGTAGTCGTGGTTGCGGCCAAGGCACTGACGTCGCCGGAGTATCTGAACTGAGGCTATTCAAGCCGCTGGCGCGGTGTCTTCGCCGGGCTTTGGTGAGCCAGGCTCCGGAGGCCCGAGAGGGATCCCGAGTGGTGAGAGCCGGAGGCTGGAGCGTGCTGTACGGCGGCACGCTTCACCAGCTCCTGGAGGTGCTGGTAGGTGGCCCTAGCCTCGGGCTCGTTCGGCTCAGGATGCGGAGCGATATTGTGGCATGGCGAAGTTCGCTTGGGAGGAAATGCAGGACGGCGTCCGCCCTCGGCCCGATTGTTGGTGTACTGGCGCGCCGCAGCGTCGCCGCCTAGTGCTTGCGGGGGCGCGAGTTGGCTCGGCCCTAGGTCGGCCTGTGCTTTGCCAAGCTTGGCCGTCTGAGCTTCCAGCTCCTGGTGCAGCTCGGCGTGTCGGGCCTGGGGATGCCCGACTTGTCCGTGCTGGTGGCCCGTCTCTCGCGCTTCGGTGCGCTGGAGGTGGGCCTCTTGACTTGGAGAGGTGGCGGCCGGCTGATCGGTCACGCCGGCCATGTTGCATTCTCGTGAATACAGTTCCTCCGAAGCGTGCTCTGCGTCAGAGCTAGAGCCGTAGTCGGAGGAGCTCTCCAGTATCTCATGGATAGAGGCCGGTGCGTAGCCGGCCATCGCCACGAAGTATGAACCCGCGGGAGGCGACGGCGCCGCCCGTGTACGCCTATACGTGGCGAACTCCGGCGCCGAGGCCTGCACGGAGGCCTCGATCCGAAGGTTGCCGAGGGCGCAGGTGACGGGGCCCAGGCGCCCAGCGGGGGCCTGGTCCTGGGAGGCGGCGGGAGCGAGTAGCAGATCTCCCGTCGTGGTGGCGACGAAGTCGAAGGAGCCGAAACGGATCCAGCTCCCCAGCGCGAGCGTATCGTCGCCGGCGAAGGAAGCCATCAGGGAGGCGTATGGGACTCCGGAGACGCCGATGACGCGAGGCCCCTACCTGGCGCGCCAACTGTCGGTGTTTCATGAAACCAGCAAGTAAATTTGTAAGTTAGGGGGCTGCGCGTTCCCGCTCCCTGAATGGTCAAACCAAGAGGGGGTCCAAGATGTATACTGGTTCGGGCTGAAAATCTCTACTCCAGTTCGTGAGGTGATCGTATATAGCTCCTGATGCAGGGGGCTGTATCGTGTTACAAGCGAAGGGCGAGGTTTGGCCTCGAACACCTTGTGCGTGGGGTCGGCCGAAATGGCTGTGAGCGCTAGGAGTTTTAGGGCGCAAGTGCCTTCGAATTCCTAAGCATTGCTATCGATTGAACTCTCTCTCTCCAGGGGGTCCTGCTTCTCCTTATATAGCTTGGAGAGGTAGGTTACATGGGAGTCTGGAAAAAAGAAGGATACGGTGCCCTACGCCTGGGAGTTTGGTCTTCGGCCTCGGCATCTGGTCCTTGGATTCGATGTTTGACGGGTGGTCGCGTGTCTCGCGCCGGGTCGGTGGACGCACAGAGTGGCGGAGCATTCCACTTCGCCGGGAAATGGCGTACCTGCCCTCTGCGCACTAGTCGTAGGTTGATGTCGAGGCGCCTAGCTCCGGGAGTCACCCCGGGTGGGCATGCGTCCCTCCACTGTTCATGGCCGGGCGATGAACTTGGCGCCTGTCTTCGGCCACCTGCTACCTCGAGAAGGGGCCTCCCACCTTAGGGCGGTCATGCTGAGGTGTCGTGACAGCGGGGTAGGTAGCCAGGACAGGGACCGGCCCTCGATGACCTGACGTCTGCTTTCCGGTGAAAACAGTCTGAGCCTGGCCGGAGCTCTCGAGCGGTCCGACCCGTCGGTCGGGCCATCTCGTGGGTCGTCTATGCCGTAGCTCGAAGGGCGCCTGACCTGCGGCGCGGGTCGAGCCGCTTTTTGTGGTCGGGTTGGTCGGGAACCTGGGCATCCTTGAACGGGGCCTCCAGTCGAAGCTTGGGCTTCGAGGCGGCCCATTCATCTTCCCCTGGGCCGCTGGGGATACCCATGTCTCGGGTACCCGTCACATCTATATTCCTAAAAACATCTACGTAGAAGTATCTGTACAAACCAACTAAATTATGAAAAATAAACAAAATTTATCCGTAACCTCTAAATTTAACTAGATCTAATTTTTTTCTACCCTATCGTTATTTATAGCTAAACAAAATGTATCCGTAACATCAAAATTTAACTAGATCTAAAATTTTTTCTACCCTACCATGATATATTGCTAAACAAAATCTATCCATAACCTCCAAATTTAACTACATCTAACATTTTTTCTACCTTACCATTATTTATTGCTAAATAAAATTAATATAAAAAAATTACCTCCACAAATGTCGCACGGCTACACAAATCTCCGAATTTTTCCTCTCTTCTCTTCCTTCCTCTCCTTTTTTCTCTCCCTCCCTTTCTTCTTTTTTTTTCTGCTTTGGCTCGGTTCAAATGTGCTGGCGAGTGCGCTACAGTGCGTGAGACCGATTTATATAGGCTACCTCTGTCGCCCATTGGTTGGGCGACAAAGGCGCGCGCTCTCTCTGTCTCCCAACCAACAGTCGATTTATTCTCTATCGTCAGCTCAGTTGGCGGAGAGGAGGCGAATAGTTCGCCGCCACGTGGCGTCCACTAGGGTCGAACGAGCCGAGCCGAGCTGCTCGGCTCGGCTCGGTCGGTTTCGGTGAGATGGCGAGCCGAGCCAGCTCGGCTCGGCCCGATGCGAGCTCGAAAACCGGCTCGGCTCGGCTCGAGATCGGCTCATGAGCCGGCTCGTTATTTCGCCGAGCCGTATGATAAACTAGACTAGAACTTGGTGGGTGATGCATAGATGAGACCGACATTTTGAACTTCAGTTACAAATTACTTACAACAAAATATTGTCATGGAAATGCCATGATATATAAACAGATCATGCAACATAGAGAAGCATTGCCCAAACTCTAGAAGCATTGCCCAAACAGATCATGCAAATTACTTGCCGCATAGATAATAATATAATATTGAGTGAAAATATCAGAGCTTGCTTAAGCTGACCATCGGAAGAACTGAGATGCCCGTGATGCTCCTGGACGGACCTCGCGTGGCGCTGAAGAGCACCTCCTCCACCGTGCCTCGCCTCTGCGTTGCATAGCAACTCAAGCCGCGGCTGCCGCCAGAGGAGAGGGAGTGAGGACTGCGGTGGGGAGTCGGTCGCCTCGCCGAGTCGGAGTGGCCTGGCGCCCTGGTCGGCTGGCCGAGTGGGGATTGCCGGTGGGGATTGGCCTTGGCGGCTGCTAGTGGCAGGGCTTGGCAATGGCCGATTGGGGAGTGGGGACTGAAGGAAGACGGGAAGGGAATTGCCACTTCGCCAGGAGCCTGCCCAGGACGCAGACGGGACGCCAGTCGCCACAAGGCACAAGCCTCCAGCCGCCAGGGGAGGGGACGGGTCACGGACTCACAGAGGCGGGGAGGGGATTAGGGCATAGGGGATTGGGGACTTTTTGCCGGTGGGTTGCGAACTTATATTGGCTGGGCATGGCTTGGCTTATTGCCGAGCCGCTTTGGCTCATGAGCGGCTCGATGGTCGAGCCGAGCCGGCTCGGTGTTTTTATGAGCTCGAAAGCAGGCTGGCTCGGGCTCGGTCCGAGCCACGAGCTGTCTTGAACCGAGCCAGCTCGACCGAGCCCGAGCCGAAGCTGCGAGCCGCGAGCTAATTTTCCAGCCCTAGCGTCCACGTAGCCTCCAGTTGCCCATTGGATGGGCGACACGTTTCTCTGTTGCCCATCCAACAAGCGACATTTTTCTCTCGCCTGCTGAAAAGGAGGCAGAGGTATATTTTAAATTTTTTCTCGAGATATATTTTTGCAATTTCAATAAAAAAATATATTATTAAAAAAATTCTCATTTGTGCCTCGTGGATTTTGTTGTGAAAGACAAACAACAATATGTTACTACCTTCGGTCATCAATAGTTGTCATTTTGGGCATTACGATCTCAAACACAATTTTGACCACTAATTTTTATTACAATATATTTAGAAAATCCAATAAAATTATAATATTATGAAAATATTTTTTGAGACAAATATACACATATAAGTTTTATGTATCTAATTTAAATATTTAAAAAGATATTGACAGTCGAAGTTTCAATATTTTGTTCAAAATGGCACTATTCGTGACCGGAGGGAAGAGAGTAGTAACTTAAGGCATGTGTAAACACCGAAACTGAAATAACATTACCATAGCATTTCCCATACATCGATCGATCCTATCAAAAGCAAAGCTTCAGCTTAGAAACAGGGACGCCGACCACTTCATCGGTCGGGTCATCTACAGTCTGCCCATTATTTGCTTTAGCAGATGGGCGACGCCTCGCGCTTAATTGCTTGCCCGAAGATTAAAATTACACAAACATAAAAACAGTTACAGCAACCAAAAAAAAAAAAAGCCCTGTTACAATATCATCTTCCATTTCAGGTAAGTTCGCATTTGCACAGTTGCTCCCTTCCTCCCTTGTGGAAGGAGCCTGCTAACTTCTTGTACTGCTATCCTTGCTTCTGCTAGTTCCATGCTTCCTTCAGCTGATCAGTAGCTAACGACGATGAGGAGACCGATGGCGGTGACGATGATCGTCGACGGCACGCCGAAGCGGAGGTGGCTCCAGAAGGTGAGGTTGTACCCGAAGAACTGAGCCCGCCTCGCCTGCTCGCAGACTATCAGGTTTGCAGCTGAGCCCAGGAGCGTGAGGTTGCCGGCCACTGTGCTGACCCAGGCTAGGATCAGCCAGGCTTTCTTCTCTGAAGCAGGGGAGATTGCAGCAGCTGATGCTGCCACTCTTGTGCCGAGCAGTAGAACTGAAAAGACAAGTTCAGACCTATTGTTAGCACTTGCAGACTCGAATAGTATCTTCTCCCTCCTTGTTATTCTAGATTTTTACACTTTCACCCTATCACATCTATAAAAGACTATATTACCCCTCTTTATTCCTACATAGATGATGTTTTAGATGTTTACGCTTCAACCAATGCATGTGTGGAAATGACTAAAGTCATCCTTCTTTGTTAGCTCACTTATTATTCTTAGATGATGTGTGGTACTCTAATTCATAATAATAAATATCCTTGTGAATAATGAATGGTAGGGATACATAAAGGAAAAGATAGTTAAAAATTATCTTGAAATTGTAGAATGATATGTAGGAAATAAAATAGGAAAGCTAAAATAACATGTATTCAGGAATAGAGAGTATATCTTTAAATGGTGTGTCTTACTCTAGTACATGATAATACATAATAATGGAAATAACTAAAGTGGAGGGGTACAAAAGGAAAAATTATAAAAAATATCAAACCGGTAAAATGACATGTATTTAAAAACAAAATTTGAAAGCTAAAATAACATGTATTCGGAAATAGAGGGAATATCCAACAAGTTTAAAACCTTGCATTTTTTTGAAACATTTGAACAGACCTATTTTCATCTCCTTATTATCCCAAGAGTAGTCGATATTAGACATTTTTTAGCATCTTTCTTAAGTTTGCTGCTGTTGTAATTTATAAGATAACAAAGTTGATTCTGTATCCAACTGAAAGTACGGATATATTTGAAAGGTTTTGTGTAAATACGTGGTCAGGCACAACAGAGTTAAACAAGTCAACATCAGTGGATTCTGAAGTCATTATTGGTTTTACAAGCTAAACATAAATATGGTACTGTAACTAAGGTTTGTACAAACTAATAAACTCACTGCATCATAGGATCAGATCTGGGTGCACCACCACCACATAATTATGATACTAGAACATGGGCATGATCTTTTTTGTTCTTTTGAACTACACATAGGCATGAATTCCGATGACAAACAGTGTGCCAGTATCATGGTGTGATTCTTAGAATTTTGACTAACCAAACAAACATTGATATCGAAGAGTTTGTTTACCTGTTGGAACATTAGAGGCCACATTTGAAAGAACAAGAATCACAACCGCGAGAAGCGCAATGCCTTTGGCGCTGTCGATTCTCGCGTGTGGTTCCACCAACTCCCAGAGTGCATTTGGTATGCCAGTCTTGTTGAAGCCATCAACCGTTATAAACATCCCACAGAAGAAGATCAACAATGAGTATGACACCTGCAAATCATCAGTGTCATATGAAATTGCTCCAAATTAGCATATTCAGACAAAACAAAATGATCGATCAATTAGTAATCGAGATAGCTCCAAATTAGCATATTCAGACAAAACAATGATCAATCAATTAGTAACCGAGATAATTTTCTTTCATTGTCAAATTCAGAAGACGTGATCTCATATATACCTTCTCCAGGCAAGCTTGTGCGTCAGTGAAATCAAGTGCCAGAAGAATCAGGGCAGCAGTGATGGCGGTCCAGGACATGTTGAGCCCCATGAGAAGCGAGACGAGCATCCCAAGGGTCGTGAGATAAACGGCCGCCTTCCACACGAGCACCTTCCACCTCTTCTCCTTGGCCTCCTCCTCCTTCTTCTCGTCGTCGAAGCCATTGGGGTCCTGCTCGGGCGCATCCTCGATGATCACGCTCCGCTGGTGGCTGGTCGTCCTGGTGATCTTGCGCGGGCCTTCATCTCGCAGCTGGCAGACGGTGGACACCTCCACCATCTCCTGCGACATGCTCGACGCGCGCAGCGATCTGATGGCGACCTGGATGTCCCCCTCGGAGTTGTAGCTCCGGCTCCTCAGGGTTTCGGCTCTGTTCATGCTGTCGCTCCGGCGGATTGGCTCGCTGACGCAGTCGATTTCGCCGTTGACGGACGAGGCGTGCGACATTCTCGCCGGCGTGAACCGGTGCGAGGTGACCTCGTCGTCGGCGACGACCTCCGGTCCGGTGGCCGTCCCTCCCTCCTGGTCCTTCTCCACGGACAGGTACCTCCAGAAGTAGCACAGCAGGATGCAGGTGTTGGTGAGCACGCCGACGATCATCGCCGGGAATACGCCGAGCAGGAACTGGCCGAAGGAGATGCCGCTCTCGACGGCGATGACCAGGTTCTGCGGGTTACCGATGGGGGTCGCCGCGGAGCCGATGTTGGAGCTGGAGGCGAGCGCGAGGAGGAACGGCTGCGGCGGCAGGTTGTTCTGCCTGGCCACCTTGAGGATGAACTCGGTGAGCACGACGCAGGTGGTGTCGTTGGTGAAGAGCGCGCTGGCGACGGCGGAGACGACGCAGACGCGGAAGAGCAGGTCCTTGCTGCCCCGGCTCTTCCACGACAGCATGCTGCCGAGGTACTTGAACATGTCGGCGCGCTCGAGGAAGATGCTGACCACCATGGTGCCGAAGAGGAGCCCGATGATGGGGAGGTCGATCGCCGCGTACGCCTCCTCCGGCGTCATGACGCGGAAGAGCACCATGAGCATCGCGCCCAGCAGCGACCCCGCCGTCCGGCCCACCGGCATGAACGGCACTGACGGGAAGACGGCCAGCACCCAGAAGATGCAGAAAGCCACGCATCCCAGCACCACCTTGGGCGTGCTAGCGAGCACCATCTCCTCAAATCTAGCACGATCCTAACGCTTGGGACGGACAACCAAATCCAGACAACAACCGATCAGCGATCCTCAGCAGATCAATGCCACTCGATCGATCTGCGTACAGATCAATGAGAGGCCTTCCTGTCTAGCCAGCTAAACGTTCAAGATCCTGCAAAATCGGAGCAAACGAACAGCAGCTGCGTGTTAGTTAACGCAGAGGACAACAACTCAGCAGTCAGGACTACCAATTGATCAATGTGCAAAGATTCGACACTGAAAGGACTCAGAGGTTGCATGAATGGCAAGAAACAGTCACGATTAATCCTGCGTGTTCAGTGAGATACATGCATATCATCAGAGAGTTCAAGAACCGAACTCGCGGTGCCGTGCGTGCGCTCGAGCAGCATGCAGCGCTTACAGGATCGGCAAGCTAGGAGGTCAACACGGCCAAAAATAGGCAAGTATACTTAGGTCCAACACCGCCCCCCGCCCGCGCGCCCGCCGGCGAAACGGCGGTACGTGCGAAAGGATCGGTTTCTGCGTGCCGTTCGATTACGAGGAGCTGCAAGAGAAGGGAGCTTCACATGGAATCGCTCACCTCGCGGCGTCGAGGGGTTTACACCACCGAGCGAGCTGAGAGGGCGCGCAGAGGGGTTCGAGCAAGCCGCGTCGGAACGATGGAGCTAGCTAGCTAGCTACCACTGCGATACTAATACTACTACTAGTAGTTGTACTGCAAGAGAGTAAGGTTAGGGGAGTGTGAGGCAGGGGGGTTACTACAGGTCTATCACCTGCGCGCTTGTTATCTCCTCGAGGTTGGGGCTTAGGATGTGTATTTATTACGCAGAGTGCTCACCAGAGACACGCACCCTCGTTGTGACATATGGCAACTTTAGTTTTGGTTTGGCTACGGTTTGCCGTGAGATCTGGATCAGATATTCAGATTAGACGGGGCACACACGCATCATGCATGCATGGTTTGGGTCGGCTGGACTTGCTTGGGCCAAATCAGCTTGTTCCTTGTAGTATTCTAAAACAATCTTATATCGAGTCATTCCTGATCACTTAGGGCCGTTGGTTTTTGCTTTTGATTCTAGATTCTAGCTCTAAATGCAAAATAAAAAACAAACAGTTTAATTTTAAGAATCGATTCTCACAATTTAGTCCACCCATGTATACTAGAATCCACAATCCACTTCATATATGCTTTTAGATTTCAGTTTTTGAAGAATCAGCTTCTCTACAACCACAATCCAAAATTAGCTTTTAGAGAATCCAAAGCAAAACAAAGCAGTGCCCTAAACATGCGCACTTTGCCATTGCTGTGCGCTATTGCAGGTTAGTTCTTGGAATATTTAGCAACGTTAGCTGGCTTCTGCTGCTATGGCTAAATATAATGTTTTCAAAGCGTCACTATGACCAAAATGGCAAAAAGAAGAGGAACAAAACGACGAAGCCTTAATCTATTGTTTGATTAAAAATAAATTATTAATAATGCAATAAAACCATTTCTCTAATTATTCGTGAGGACAAACTGGTGACAAAGTAATATTCTCCAACTTGATATTCATAAAATGGTACAGCTACACGAATTTTAGTTTTAAAAAAGTACCACATAAGTAGAGCCAAAAGTATCACTTATGACCTTTACTTCAACTAATTCACCAATCACCATGAACCTATGGCAGTATATCACTGCACCTCAACCACTAATTCAGTGGGGGACCTCGTGCGAAAACACGGGACCTGAGCCGTTGATGCAATGTGAAAACCTCTGCCAAGTATGGGACCAGATCCAGTCATTTTTGTCTTGATATATGTTAAGGAAGCAGATGTGAGGTGATTGTATACAGTAATTTCTCATCCTTGGTTGCCGGAAGTACATACACACATGAACAAAAAAAAATGTGGTCACGACAGGAACATCATCGCAATGTAATGGCTTAGATCGAGTGGAATGCCTTTGCATGGCTGAAATGACGAAGTGCAGTGGCGTTATTCTCACCCCGTGGCAAGAAGGGTCAACGATTGCACAACTGACGGTATGTTTCAGGATGTGTATTTATTACGCAGAGTGCTCACCAGAGACACGCACCCTCGTTGTGACATATGGCAACTTTAGTTTTGGTTTGGCTACGGTTTGCCGTGAGATCTGGATCAGATATTCAGATTAGACGGGGCACACACGCATCATGCATGCATGGTTTGGGTCGGCTGGACTTGCTTGGGCCAAATCAGCTTGTTCCTTGTAGTATTCTAAAACAATCTTATATCGAGTCATTCCTGATCACTTAGGGCCGTTGGTTTTTGCTTTTGATTCTAGATTCTAGCTCTAAAAGCAAAATAAAAAACAAACAGTTTAATTTTAAGAATCGATTTTCACAATTTAGTCCACACCCATGTATACTAGAATCCACAATCCACTTCATATATGCTTTTAGATTTCAGTTTTTGAAGAATCAGCTTCTCTACAACCACAATCCAAAATTAGCTTTTAGAGAATCCAAAGCAAAAACAAACAGGCCCTAAACATGCGCACTTTGCCATTGCTGCGCGCTATTGCAGGTTAGTTCTTGGAATATTTAGCAACGTTAGCTGGCTTCTGCTGCTATGGCTAAAAATAATGTTTTCAAAGCGTCACTATGACCAAAATGGCAAAAAGAAGAGGAACAAAACGACGAAGCCTTAATCTATTGTTTGATTAAAAATAAATTATTAATAATGCAATAAAACCATTTCTCTAATTATTACCACCCTTCAGATTTCAGCTCTATCCAAACCTTTCCTGCAGTACTTAGGTCTGCTGCGACCTACTAAGCTTAAACGCCGGACTGCAACCTCTCATTGATAGAATAAGGAAACGTCAGGTGGAAAGGAAGATTACTTTCTAGGGTAGGCAGTTGATTTTGACGAACTCCGTGCTCACGTCGCTAGCGGTATACCACCTCACCGTGTTTCCGCTACTGCTTGGGCATAAAAGAAAATTGATGATTCAGTAGAAGTTTTATTTGGAGGCGGCAGGATTGTTCGAGGGCACCTTTGCTGGTTAATTGGAAGCGGTATGCAGCCTAAGGCCTTGGGAGGACTGGCGTTAAGATTTATCCTCTTTGACGAGCACTCGCCTTAGATGGTGGTATGCCCGGATCGATCGTAACGAGCCATGGGCAGGATGATTCCTTGCGGCGACTCGATTGCAGCCTCTTCGCGCAAGCACAAGCATCACCATAGGGAATGGAGAAACCGCAAATTTTGGAACTCCAATTGGCTCATGAGGTCGCCAAGGAAATCGCAAACGCTTATCGTGGTTAGAGGAATGGCTCGGTCAGGATGAACTTCATTCAGGAATTGGTTGCGCCCATTGAGGAGGATTTCCTCGCCGCCCATCAAAAAAATTATTCGTGAGGACAAACTGGTGACAAAGTAATATTCTCCAACTTGATATTCATAAAATGGTACAGCTACACGAATTTTAGTTTTAAAAAAGTACCACATAAGTAGAACCAAAAGTATCACTTATGACCTTTACTTCAACTAATTCACCAATCACCATGAACCTATGGCAGTATATCACTGCACCTCAACCACTAATTCAGTGGGGGACCTCGTGCGAAAACACGGGACCTGAGCCGTTGATGCAATGTGAAAACCTCTGCCAAGTATGGGACCAGATCCAGTCATTTTTGTCTTGATATATGTTAAGGAAGCAGATGTGAGGTGATTGTATACAGTAATTTCTCATCCTTGGTTGCCGGAAGTACATACACACATGAAAAAAAAAATGTGGTCACGACAGGAACATCATCGCAATGTAATGGCTTAGATCGAGTGGAATGCCTTTGCATGGCTGAAATGACGAAGTGCAGTGGCGTTATTCTCACCCCGTGGCAAGAAGGGTCAACGATTGCACAACTGACGGTATGTTTCATAACTAGTGTACGTGCTTCTTTTTGCAAATTTGTAAAAAAAAATGATTTTCTACTATGTTGTAGAGTTTGTCTGAAATTAATTGATTTTGTTTCTGCCTAGCAATATTTACGAGGTTTCCTCGGAGAATTTTTGAAAGGCCTGTTTATTTTGCATTAATTCTTGTTCGAATTTATAAAGGTGTGCATACATCTTTAATGCTATTTTCTCTATTTTGCACTTATTTATTTTCTTCTGTTTCTAAGTATTTATGCATGACTAATCACACAATCTAGTCTCTTTTATATATCTTTTCAAAGCCCTTAATAAAAAGTACTTTGATCATTTTCTTTGGTGACTTTCTCAATGTTACACTTTCTTAATCATGTGTTCAGTCAAAATACGTCTATAAAAATCAACGTAGTCTACAAAGTCAATAAATATTGTAGTTGTGTTCTAAAAAAAACTTTGTGTACTACTTTCGACTAATATAAAAGCCTGGATGAGAGGCATCGTAAGGCTTATTCATAATTTCCTAATGTCGAGATTTAGACCCTACGATCTACCGTATAACAAGATGGTCTATAACTTCGATTACAACCTATGACTAGCATTTGGACAGTAATTTTAGCATTGTAGTAAGTATAACTTCTTAAACTATCAATCAAATATCTGTAGGAATTGCACCCTTGCACATGTATATATATATATATAGTGCTTTTGTGGTACCATGCAAGTAATTTTGATGTATAAAGCATTCCTTTGTAGAGTCAACCATGCAAAGTGTTCAAAAAGTTCCATGGATTTAATGATTACCGACCATCTATCCTTCATTTACGAAGTTGAATTATTAATTCGTTGACCTTTTAATAAACAAAAAATGAAAGTAAAAACATGGAAAAGTTCCAGTATATATGTGCATTTTCAGTTAAAAAAACTCAAATAGATCATAATTTCATTTGAATATATGGACCCATCGTTCCATATTCAAATAGTACCAAGGTGATCCGTGCAATCATATACGGCAAAAAAGAAAAGTTTGCCGCTGTTGGACACATCGTTCGCCACCATTTCGTTGGTGAATCGTCATGTGTTGAACCAATCATCGCGAGCTAGTACCTGCAATTGCAAGACAGGCACGCAATTGCACAGTTGTCTGTTGCTCAAGTGCTCCATGCAATAGCATGGATATGAACATGGCCAACAGTAGATCGCCAATAGCTAGCAAACGTCGACAAGGGATATGTAAAACGGCACTTCGGCTTGCTAAGCTAGCTAGAGAGACGATCTTTTGGTTGGTTCCTAGCGAGATGAAAAGCATGCACGCTTCAGATGCAGTGGCTTTCCAAGATGGTGATGATGTTGCGCAATGATGGAACTCCAAGTTGTTCCAAGAACAATTACTTAGATAACTGGTCACAGTTGATCCTTCACAAAAGTTGGGACGGACTTAGATAACTGGTCACAGTTGATCCTTCACAAAAGTTGGGACGGAAGAAGGATGAAGTTCCTCGCTCGAATTGTGAATGTGCATGCCTTGTTTACTTCTTTTAGAAAAAGGTGCGTGCATGCATGCTTCATTTTTGCACACGGTAGGCACCTTCCCAAGTCTGATGGTACAACAAGGACGTGCTACAACGTTTTGCATTATTGCATTTGCATATATAACCGAACCGAGGACCAAAAAGCTTCACTACATGTTCTTCTCCGACACCAACCAATCAGCAAACAAGCCAGACTGACCCTGGTTTGGAAGCATGCACAGAGCTAAATCACGCCTGTGCGACGGCTGGGCCGCGAGCCAGTCCACTCCGCCGGCGTCACCAGGTCGCCCGCACGTTGGTAATCCGTCACATTGCTGCCCCTGCCTCCGCACAGGCAGTCAGGCACAGACTGCCTGCCTGGTCAGTTTCCACTATTCGGTCGTTGGCTATATAGTTTCTAACTATTCTCTGGCTACTGCTAGTAACACCACCGAGTAAAAAAAAAAAGACGCAAGCATTAATTCTGTAGAAATTAATCTACGCTATACGCAAACCCTGATCACTTACTCCCTCCGTATAAATTTATATAACGTATTTTATTTTGATATATAAACCAAAAAGATATTGAAAATGACTAGCTACCTCTAATTATTATCCCTAAGCGCTGTATTCAATACATATATATAGAGAAGAGTAAATTTAGATATTTATTAGGGATATAAATTAAAGGAATGTTATGCTAATTTATATTAAAACATATATAAAACATACTTTATGTTTATAGATAAAATCATTTAAAAAAATATGTCGGGAATAAAAACTAAACCGAGAAGGTTACAGAGCCCCAAAAGTCCAAAAGAGGCTGGCAGGACTGCAGGAGTAATTAAGATGCGATTTGATGCGATGCTTTTTCGGCTGCGAGCTCGCTATCACCGGGGACGGATGGATGGACGCGGATGGTTTTGCCCGGTGTAGTACTTGGGCCAATTAGGGAAATGAAATCGCAGGACAAAAAAAAAATAATTCATGGTTTGTTATGTAGCTATCTTTTCACTGTTCAGCTGTACTGCAGTGATTTAAGTTCTTATAAAGAACCATTAACAAAGTACTTATAGAGAGATATTCTGGTGTATTTAATCTTCGTATAAATCAACCACTGTTGCGGGTGCGTGTCTTTTCTTCTGATGAAAATAGCAAGTTAACAAAGCCGGTCGATGATCCTTTGCCAACCGGTGGTTAGTCCAACCGGTATGCAGCCATGTGTTGTGGCCAATGGCCATGGTGCAAACCCTACGAACTGCACATTAGGTGGGTTCATTCGTGGATTTTTAAGATTGGATCCCTTCGTCTATTGTCCTTTTGATTGGCGAGTCTTAAAAGATTGTGTTAACTGTTAACCAACCGTACCAAAAAAAAAGGGCCCTTTTATGCATGTTTTCAGTTTTGCAATTTTATAAGCAACATCAGCGTGAATATTTTCTTTTATAAAATAACTGTTTAATTCAACTCATATATTTAAGAACAACCTTGCTTTAAACTTATTTTTTAAAGAATGAACCATGTTTGCAACTGTGTCGAGTGGCGCTGTTTATAATTCTATGACGTCACATATGGTTCCGAACTTATTTTCAATTTTGAACACTGCTTGCGACATCAAGTACGTGTTGTTTTTTTTTAAATACGCTCAAGGGAGGTTTATTCTTAAAATTAATGTAAAATAGGACTATAGGCCAAATCAGAACGGTACGCAAATAATAAATATAACTTCCGCGAAAGCAAATCCGTATCGACCCAAGATCGTATGCCGTACATAGCTCTCCTTCTCACGTACAGTTATAGCTCACTGTCTACGTACCTACCAGATTCTGGTTGCGTTTGTCCTCTGACCCTCTCGGATTTTCTAACTAGGTAGCTAGCTAGATATAACAGTCTAACGAAAAGCTAGTATACCACTCAATACGTGGAACAAAGGTTGAAAAATCTCTTTTGATCATTCGCATGATATGCGAGCATCATGCACGCGGCCACGTACGTACGATCGACCCCAACGTTATTACGTACCAAAAGTATATTTCTTGAGAATCCGTCCATGACTAGTCTAGAACTTTTATTAAATAATATATTTTTAAATAAAATTACCGAAAAAATTTATTCTCATCGTTAACTCATTTGACGACAAACACCTATATCTGTCAAATAGATTTGTCGGCCAAATAAATCAAATAAAAAATTACCTATTTGCCAAATAAATCATCGACAAAACTGGTGCCTAATCAAAACTAAGGTGTGTCAATTCATTTGGCGACAAACTTCTGTCGCTAAGTGAACTGACGACAGGCCTGTGGAATGCTTCAGTCGCAAAATGAATTGACGCCAGAGATACATTTATGTAGTTGTCTCGTTGGATGTATTTTTTTGTGATTTTATTAATTTTTTTTTTAAAAAAAATCGACTAGTCTATGCGTGCAACAATACAGCAACGATCTCACGAGTTGCAACTTGCAACCATGCCACCAACTCCCTCACGCCTCTCGTCAAAGATTGTATATATAAGATCATGCATGTATATATAAAACAACTCACAAGCGTACAGTACTAGTGAAAACAGCATGTACGGATCAGGATCCGGCCGAGAGAAACTTACTTAGCTTACATTGACGGCCTCGTTCACCCCAGCGACCCCACACGCCGATGCATGCGTACTGCCAATCCTCTCGCCGTGTGTGAAGAAGAAGCTTAACGAAAGATCAACTCCATGCGCCTTCAACAGGAGAGAAGGACGGCGCAAAACTTGGATCTGGACTTATGTGGCGCGACGGGTGGAGTCTACTACGACCAGCAACAGTCGGTCGCCGATTGCTCGCTCGCCTCGAGCTTCACGTGGAGCTCCTAATGGCCACTGCACCGCACAGCACAGGCCGGGATGGGATGAGGAGAGGAGGCCGGCCGTTTGGGTATAAATAAGCTGCCAGAAATAATCTAGGCGTGCCACGTGTGCGGTTAGGCTTCTAGCGGGTGATTAAGCTTTGCACACTTGATGCTTGCGGCATGTAGGGTTCGTACGTTGCTCGACAGAAAAAGGTTAAAGCAGCGATTCTATGTATCTTTTTTTTTTAACATGAGTTATATAAATCATAAAGTAAATAAAGTGATGAGTGGTCATAGTTTTTATCTTTTGTTAATGCTTTAGTATTTATGTAACTTTTAAATAGGAGTACACGGAGATGTACCTTCGGAAAGGTTACTAGACGTATGAGAAAATTGCGCTAAGATCCCTGAACTTGCGTGGCTATGGCAGTTTGCTCTGTGTGTAGACTTGAAAACTAATTAATTAATCGGGTGACAGAGAAGCTAGCTAACCATTGTAATTGAAGCTCGTGTGTGCGGTGGCGGGTTATATTTGAAGCTTAGAGACTTCAGTGACCCGAGATACTCTAGTTTAGGAACTCCGTACCATGTGGAGTACATGACTTTCGCTACTTAACATTCGCTTGAGAAATCGTTACTTTTCTAGTTCTATGTTTAACTTTTTTTTATAAATTTAATTCACTTTCAAATACAATGGCAAAAATATCTTTATTTTTGATCGCGAAAGCGTTGAAAGGTGACACATGTCACCTTCTGTGCTTCCTTAGTGTGGAATGAGCTATCACTCTTCAGGAGCTCGACAAGCCATCGAAGCTACCGCGACAGGAGAGTATAGAAGGTGATATATGTCACATTCTGGTGTTTCTATAGTTTGGAATAAAGATATTTTTGTAATTATGTTTGAAAAGAGATCAATTTTTTTTAAAAAAAAGTTACATAGAAAATTCGAAAAGAGATCATTTTCATGACTAAGTTTAGAATCTGCGAGAGCAACTCACAATAAAAATGTTGACCCAACAGCTTGAAGAAGACGGAACCCATACAGTGACGTAGGTGTGAGCTATATATATAGCCAGCTAGATCGACGCATGCCTTAATAAATGAGGTTGTTAAAGTGTCAGTAATAAAACTGATGCCTATATATGATCGGTACTGTAGGATGTTAGAGCGTACTCATCACTACCGTACGGTATTTATTTTGACATTTAATTTGGTATAAAATAGTTCTATGTACCGTATCGGTCTTAACACGGATCACTTCGATATATACTATCCATACTAATCGTACCGATGAAATTGATAATTAATACGGTCTGTTGATCTATATGTTATATTTGATAATAGTGCTATGTATTTGAACTAATATTATAAGTAAAATTTGATGTACACATAACTAAACTATGTGTACTTATAAATATATATTATTCAATTAAATTTGAAACAGTACGTCGGTATAAACGGGTACCAAAATATATGTTTCAGGAGTCAAACCGATATAAATTCCCATACGATATTGACGAGTGTGTTATAGAGGGACCCGGAAAAAGGAGCTCAGGAGAGGACGAGTGCGATCTTGCTTGACTCGAAGAGTGTTAGTGTACTGTTTGCGGTCGATGACATGGATGCATGGATCGAGCCATTTTGTAATGAGATGGTGAAGACATACCAGCACTAATTAAGCCGGTCGACCGATTCAGAGTCCACAATTTTGATGATGATGATGATGATCTGTCGATCAATCCATTCTAGTTATGATTAATTAATTAATTACAGGCTTGGACTAGCTGTTTCAAGGGGGAAAAACCTGAAGTGATTGAAAAACTCTTATCTTATAAGGCGTTGAAATTGTAACCCTGGAATATCGGCCCTATTCTAAGTTAGAAAAGAAAAATGAAAGCTTGTCTTATCATTTGGACTATACTTGACGATCGAGCAACAACAAATGTACTCGTGCAACGTGTAGTTGAAAAATTTGAAGACAACCGGTCACTTTTTTGTTGGTTATTAGCGATACAGCAGGGTCAAACACGGCGAGCTTTGAACATTTTATCCATTTTTCAAAAATCTCATGGACTGCAGTCTACATACCAGCATAAAATTAACGCAGAAGTCAACAAAATAGACGTCAAAAACACCCATAGTTCAACACAAAACAACTAGCTTTTTTTGTAACCTAGCTAACCTATAAATTGACTGATTTACCATCCAAGCCCTAGTACTACGTACGCACCCTTAATTTCGCATAGAAATTTTGGTGACTCGAGGAGGTTTTTCGAACCTTGATGATATACACAAAACAATCAGGTTAAGACAACCGCATTAATTAGAGAAAGAGACATCGTAATCGCAAAGGAAGTGTATGTGGCCTTAACTAGATAAATCGTCGACCTCGAATATGGTCTTTAATTACAACGTTGTTCACAAGAAGGTCTGTAGAGTGGGGACTCGATTGAGATTTAACATGAGACCTGATGCCAGATGCATTTTTCCAAAGAGTAACTATCTTGCTGCATGAATGTGTACCCAAATTAAACAATCTCTTAAAAATTATTTCCATCATTAATCAGAGAGAAAAGAAAAGAGCATGTGCGATTGCTATCCTTGCTGAAATAATCATGTTTTCTTGGGTTTGTCTTCTTACACATGTGCTCGATCCTTTTTGAAGATGCATACTATTCTCCTGCGTTTCAAAGAACATCTCTAGAACCGACCGGACGCAGAAAAAGATGTTAGCCGCCTTATTTGTGCTGCAAAACTACATCATTAACTCGCCAAATGTAGCTGCCTCAGCATGAAAGAAACGACTAGATCATCGCTAGCTGCTGTTTCGCTCCCATGTCACCTAATAAGCCCTTTTTAGTAGTCCCTTTCCATGTCGATCCATGGCAAACGTATATGCATCTCTCAAACGTTATCTTTGTGTACTAATTGGCAAACAAGAAAGAGAGAAAAATTTAATTATCTTTGCGTGCAATGTTTGAGATGACTATCGACGATATGTACATCGTGTAGGTTGTTCCTTAGCTTTCACAGCCTCCATTTAATTCGATTCAGGCAACCTCTCCTGATTAGTAGGGATCACCAAATGGATAGGATCCAAGGGATTATACCAGCAATTAGTTTATGCATGGCTAATCCAATTTTTCTTCTCATAGGAAATTAAATTTATGGACGTCCACGAGTTCTACTTTACACTTGTCCGGGGGTTATTTAATGACGCTAACGTATTGACATGGCCTTGGTGACAAGGATGCACACATATCTTTTGGCTGTGATTAATAGCTGCAGTTAACTTGGGAGGGAGAGGAAGCTAACTTTGGTCACAGCTTGTTCTACTGCGAGAAAATGATCGATCGGGCATGTCGTTTTTGTTGCTGTTGTCTCATGTGTTCGTCCCCTTCTATTTTTATTGACTTCGCCCTACACTTGTCGTGCGTCGCAATGAAAGTAAAGAAGTAAAGGGAGGTGTGATAAAAACTGGCTTGACTGTAGAAAGGTACGCGATATTTGGTACGTCATATGACGCGATCACGCTCAGCTCTGATGAGAAATGCCAGGAATTACTATTGAGAGATTCAGTGAACTAGATCGGTTGGCGATTGCGCGGGTATTGTGCTATATCTTTAGTTTAGGAATCTTTCATATCTAGATTGACAACATCTACTTTCATCACGTCCGTGTCCCTTCTTCCCTGTTCCCGGGGCAAAAAGAGAAGGTCGATCAAAAAACGACCCAACAGAGGAAAGATTATTAGTTGAGGAACAAAATCCGATTCAAAAAATTAATTAAGAAAAATATTGATGCAAAAAAATCAATTGGTAAAAAAATTAGTGAGTAAAAAATCAGAGTGAGAAAAGATGTGGATTAAAAGGAATCAATTGAGGGAAAATACTCTACCAAGAAAAAACTTCCGACGCGAAAAAAAACAATTTAAAAAATTGAATTAAGAAGTCAAAGAGAGAGAGAGAAAATGTGGATTCGAGAAAAATCAATTGAGGAAAAATTCTATCGGCGATGGCAGCGTCAGCGTCGTGGCAAACATCCCAAATGTATTTAGTTTATTTTGTAAATAAAATATATTTGATATATTTAATTTCAAATTCAATTTGCACAATTTATTATAGAATCTCTCTCCCCCGTTATGAAAGAGAAAATTGGGAGATGGGTCTGTTTAGGAAATTTATACCTTATCAAACTATGAATTAGATATAGGCCGTGCTACTTATTATTTCTTTTTTTCCCTTGAAATTATCATGTCTTTTAAGGCAATTATCAAATGTAAGCCTTTAAAATTGGGGGTGACTATATGTGTATTCTTTTTTCTAGAACATCTAGCATCTCTTTTTGTTAATAGTTGCAAATCATATATCATGAACTTTTATTATATAATAGATTGATAATCTAATGGTTATAATTAATCATAATCCAGAGGCCACCAAATTGAGAGGGCTAGATTTGTAATTCCATTCGGAATGGAGACAAATGTAACACCCCTCAAAATTTCATATTATTGTTTAAATATTTATTTTGGATTTTCTAGAATTTATCCTTGAATTTTCAGCATTTTATATATGCATTTTTCCTATTTTTAGATTTAAATAAATAATTTACTTGAGGAAATAAAAACAAAAATTATGCTGAAAATAATTTTAATAGGTTCAAAATGCCTCAAGGAATTTGTGAGAATGTTTTCAAAAGTTTTCAACCTTATTTCCAATTTCCTAAAAGCCTTCTTATTTTTAGCAATTAAAATTAATTAAAAAATAAAAAAACCCTCCCTAAATGGTAGGACCCAACCCCACTAGTCAGGTCGCCCCCGACCTCTCGCCGAGCCAAAGTAGCTTGGTCTGTCTCTCATCCCTCCATTGTTGCATTTTGAAGATTTAAAATCCACTGATTTTGTACCTTATTTCTTCCCCATTGTGTTTGCAATCTTATTCTTATATAATCCCCACTATTTTTTGGCCAAATCCCCTCTTATCTTGGATGAAATGTCTGATTTTCATTTATAAAAATAATTCAAAATTTCAGAAAAATCTCTCTCTCATTTTTCATGATTTAAATCTTCCGGAAGCTCGTTCTCCTATGTTCTAACTCTGTTTTACTCTATTTTTCTTCCTAAATTCATATAAAATCCTAAATTATTTATATCAATTTTATATTTTATTTGATTTTATTTGGATTTTATTTGAATTTAGTTGGTTTTTATCGTATAGACTTTGGAGAGCCAAAAGAGTTAGCGACCGTCGATCTAGATCACTAGGATTTTGATCAAGGCAAGTTACACCCTTGACCATGTTAATCCCAGATTTTTAAATTATATTTTTAATTTAGATTATTGCATGCATAATTTTAGCAAGTATAGCTTCTATCCCAATTTTAAATTAGTTATGCACAGATTGTTTAATCCACATTTGAAACTTGAATACTTTATACAATTGTAACCTTAAGTATGTACTCTTTAATTTATGGTGAATATTTAGAATAATTTCTTAGACATGCTTAGAACTGAAATTAGGCCTTTGGGAATTTGTGCTAAATAAAGTTCTATTCAAATCTAAGACTATACTTTGTTATTCCATGTGCTATCAAGTTTAATTAATAATGTGGTTTAGATTAGGCGAGAATGATTCACTGGTGGTTGTCGGGTTGTTGAAAAGCATGCTTGGTCAATTAAGGACCGATTATAAGCTACTAAATGTAAAGTACTACTGTATTACCACAAGTTTGGTATGAAACAGATCTAGCTATCTGTCTTGAAACATTTCATTGCTAGTTGTCATTGGATTCAATGTGGGGTTGAATTTGGGCTTCTGACTACGGTGTCTGTAACCCTATCAAGGGTGAAACCTTAGCGGACATGACTACATGAGATGAAATTTTTTAGGAGCTTTGTTGTGATTTTCTCTGCCGCACACCAAAAGAAGTGTGTACTTGGCAAAAAGAGACAATAATGTTTTGTGGGTAAAGTTGTACAACCTCTATAGAATGTAAAATGGATCGATTAGCCGGGACCGTAGTCATGGGCATGCTAAGCAAGCCTTTCATAAATTAGAATTGGATATTTCAAAAGTGATTTTAGAGAAATTTAATTTTAGACAGTGATTCCATTGAATTTCAAATAGAGTGATTCTATTATGGAAAAAATTGGTCCAGCCCCAGGATGGATCCTGAGATGAAAAATATTTTAAAATAAAATATTCTTTAAGTAAAATTTTGCTTATAAAAATTACTTGGGTTTCCTGAAATTATTGCTTTGTGCAAAATTGAACCATGATGCCTTCATTTGTCACATTAACATTAATAAAGCATTCACATACAACTTGTGGAGTACTTCTAATATCCACCCTTGTTTATTCTATAGTTTTATAGGAGTTATATTTCAATGGTGAGGACCAGGAGAACTAGGCTGCTTCCCTAGTCGATTGCCTGTGGTAATTCTATTGGGTTCTTCTACTGTTTTATTTTACTTCCACTGTTTTATTTTATTCGACCTTTGTGACACTCTTATTGTAAACTTTGACTATTAATAAAGTGTGCTTGATATGACATGATATCATTTTTGCTATGTGTATTAGCTTTTTCTAGACTAGTACAAGATGCACAGAGGATTTTGGGGTTTTATATATTAACAGTGTCTGACATTAAATTTGCAAAAAAATGTGGGAAGGGGGCTAGAAAAGTGATCAATTCATCAAGGGTAGGGTGTTTTTCCTTTTTTTAAAAAAAATTCTAGCATGTTTATATTTATTTAGTAGCCCCAAACACTCACAGTTAGTTTTTATTAGTATAAATAGGCATTTCTAGGTCCCTTAGGGCTGATGGTCTGAGTTGTCAATTAATTTTCTTACTTGATGTTCCTGAATGTGTGACAACTGTATTGTGGTTAACGTACAAATTACTGCCGCTGTTTCGCATTCGTGGAGATTTTCTAAAATTCGAGGACAGTAAATGCTTACTTTCAACGATATTATCTTTATGACAATTTTCTCTCTGTTGTGACATTTTAGCCTTGTGTTCTAAAAAAATTCAGCTTTAATTGGTTTCTTCTTTATATGGTTCACTCTTTTTATTCAAAGAAATAATCATAGTTGCTTGTCTTGTCAATTTGAGGCATGAAAATGAAATTATGAGCAAAAAATGTACGTCACAATGTCAACAAGTAGCTACTTCACTTCTTCACAGCAAAAAAAAAGTATACCTCTTTCACATAGGTACAAATTAGCCCACATTAAAGGTCAGTCAATGAACAGCCTTATTCCTTGTGGTGCCTTTTGGAATGAATTTATCCATGAATTATCAACATTTTATAAATGTTTTTTACATTTTCATATTTAAATAAATAATTTAGTTGAGAAAATTGAAAAATAAATTGTGCTAAAGATATTTTTGAGAAATTTTCAACCTTATTTTCTATTTTCTAAAATACTCCTTATTTTTAACAATTATAATTAATTTGAAAAAAATAAAAAAATCTCCCTGAATGGTGGGACCTGACCCCACCTATTAGGTCACCCTCGACCTCCAAGCGAGCCAGAGAGAGCTTAGTCTCTCTCTCTCTCTCTCTCTGAAGCAACCTAGGGAAATTAATATTGCAAACGAGATCATCAACACAAAATTAATCTCGCTGCTTGATGGTGTGGATGTGGTGGTGTGGCCTTGTGCTTGAGCCTTCTGGCTATGCTCTTGCCCTTGGCTTGTGGCTTTGCCTCCTGGCTTCCTCTTGGATGTGTTCTTTGGTGAGATGGAGGTCCCTTTACTTGCTTGGTTGCTCTGGTGGTTTAGCTAATTAGGGGAAATGTGGCAAATGTGGGTGGGTGGGTGTGTGTGGGGGGGGGGATGGGATGAAGGGTGAGCTCTGGCTAGTTGGTGTCCTTACTCCTTTACTCAAGCTATTGCTTTGGGTGTTTACTCGACTTGGGGAAAGACTGAGCTAGGGAAGGCTTTGGCTTCCATTCTTTTTAATAGAGGCTTGGAGGCCTTGGTTGGACATGGGATATGCTGCCTAGGGAGGTTCTACCATCTCCTTTTCACTAAGGGTGTCCTACCTTTTACCATCAGTGACTTACTCTTTACTATGTGATATTCCTGAGCCTTATTTATGCATGGCTATGGTTATGGTTACTCAACAGCAACGGGTTTGTACACTACCAAATGATAAAGCCCTAGGTAGCAAGAGGTGCCGACTGGTCCCAGACAATCAGGTATCTCGGTGAGCGATACCTTCTCATACGGGTCTGACGACACACCTAAACTTTTAATTTCTTCTTTAATTTCCTTATGATTATATGAGTATGTATGAATGACTAACTATTTCAGGGATCAAAGTCGAAGATCATATAAGCCTAGATTTTTAGGGATTTGAATTTTTTTGTAATCTTTATTTTTAATGTAATTTTATTTTCATGTACATTGTAATGATACAATTGTATGACATTTGTTAATAAATAAAGTTGGTCATTAAACTTTGTTGAGCAAATTAATTTTGTGTGTGATTAATTTTGTGTTGATGATCTCGTTTGCAAGATTAATTTTCCTAGATTGTTTCATCCTACTCCTCTTAAAAGGGATTTCATCCTCAAAATTAGACTCACCTAAATAGATGAGGGTAGGTTCCTTATAGATCATTCTCCTTCTCCCATATAGCTTCTTTTGGAGTATGATGCTTCCATTGAACCTTGCAAAATCGAATTAAACTCCTTTTCAATTAGCAATATTCAGTGGCTAAGATTTTTATTGTGCACTCCTCATAGGTAAGGTGTAACACCTTGGCCCAAATTTCACTTATGGCCTAGCCCACGCATGCATAGCACCCTACTTACACTTTTGTCCCCGCTTCATGTAAAAAGGTTAACCCGGAGGTGCTATATTTGGACCACCGCTCCACATAGGCCATCACATTAACAGGCCGGGGTATTACTCTCACCCCCCTTAAGGGCTGACACTCTTAGCAGCACACCGTATACACGGCAGATATCCAAAACCACCCCTCGGTACACGACCGTGCGTCTAGTGCCGGTACATATGCCATGCCGTGTGGCCACTCTGGGCCTACACATGCCATGCGCCATATGCATGCGCTCCTGTTCCACTCGTGCCCTTGCAGTGAAGGTTGATGCTTTGATACCATCTGTAACACTCTAGCCCAAATTTTGCTCATGGCCCAGCCCACCGTGGGGCAGACCCACGCATGCATAGCACCCCACTTACACTTTCGTCCTCGCTTCATGTAAAAGGGTTAACCCGGAGAAGCTATGTTTGGATCCAACAGACATTATATACTACTACAACTTACTTTGTGCAAGCAATGTTGGACTAATCCCACCACCATTCCACATGGGCCATATGTGCCTTCACATTAACAAGCTGGGGTATTACATAAGGTCAAGCTGGAAAGAAATATTGAGGCCTGATATGTGGTAGGAAGGTTCTTGGAGACAGGCTCGAAGTTGAGAGATATAGAAGACATTATGGACTTTAGATAATTGTGGATGTAGTAAAAGCTGATAGCCTGATGTTCCTTTCTGCTCCAAGATGCTGAATGGTCCAACATAATGGGGATCAGTTTACATCTTGGAAATGGGTAAAATCTTAGAATTTCAGAAAAAATCTAATCAAAATTTAACAAGCAAATTGAAATCCAAAATTTTTAAAATGAAATGACATAAATTTCGATCGAAATTACTGAAATTTTAGCAAAAATTCAACCTCTATGAAAGGGTCTCCCAAGGCTAGAACAAGTTGTAACTTTGATTTTATGGCACCAAGTTGATATGGTCGAGTTGGTGAAAGGCACTAGATTATGGTTCAGCCGTAGCAGCAGGTTGTGGGTTCAAATCCCACTCTCAACATCTTTTTCCAATTGCTGCTTCTTGAGTTTTTTTTGCGTACTACTATTCTAGTTCTTATCCATAATATATAACAAAAAATTCCGTTGCTTGCGGGGACTAGGACTCGAATCGGGGACCTCTCAGAGGTTAAAATTTTGCTCTACCACTGAGCTATGAGAGCTTTCTTGGTACTTTCACATGTATTCCTTATAAAAGGTATTACAATTCTCTACAAAAAATGGCACCAAATCTGGTCCAAACAACATCCCCACACCATTTCTTCCCCCTCCCCCCACATTCTAGGTAATCACACTGCCAGTCTTAAAACATGCTAACAACATAGAGTACTCATAGCTAAGAACTAGAATAGACAGTAGATGGATTAGAGATTACCCCATTGGTCTCAGTAGAGTAGTCATCGTGGGAGCGACCTTGTGAGTGCCCATGGACTGCCTTACACTCCCTGTCGTGTGGTAGATCCATGGGTATCACCACAATAACACTAGCCCACTAGTGAGCATAGCTCTAAAATCATCATAGACTGGTGAATAATCCCTCTAACTAAAGCTAATCAAACATGCATAGTAATGGGGAAATCAGGGTTTCACCAAGCTTTGAAAAAGGGGAAAATGAGGAGATGCCTAGGGTGGCACAGAGGGGGCGGCTCGGGTGGGCGTAGCCAGGAGCCCTAGGCAATAGCACCTAGCTGGAGGTGTAGCAACAGCCCAAGGAGAGGGGCCCAGAGGGAGAGAGTGCGCCCGAGAGAGTTGGGGTGACCCGGTGAGGGGGAGAGCCTAGCAGAGGAGGTGGTCTAGTTAGGGCAAGTCAACGCCACATGAGACAGAGGCTGGTAGGGTCAGAGAATAGAGGTTGCATGCAGCCAGGCACTAGGGGTGGCAGCCAACGTGGCAACCGGAGTAGGGCTAGGTGAAGGGGGAGTCGGATCGAGGAAAACGCTAGGAGAGAGAGAGGGAGGGGAGAAGGATAAGGCAAGAGAGGATAAGGCTCGTGCCGTGTGGGAAAAGAAATGAGGGGAAAAGAAAAGAAAGGAAACAAAGAAAATGAAGAGGATAAAAGATAAGAGGAGTAAATGAAAGAAGAGAAAATAAACGGGGAGAAAAATTACTGTAACCTAGTGCCTCATCCAAATTAGTTATGCCTATTTAAAAATCAGATAAATTAGATAATCTAAACTATTAATTATTTAAATAAAAGTCTTAAATTAAAATTGTCTAGAATGTTAAAAGAGACATTATATGTGTATTAAATAATAAAATTTTTAAGAGCAAGTTGGACACCATAAAACATGCAAAAATTTGATAGCCACCTAAGATATGGTAATTTCATGAATTAAATCCAATCCAACCAGAGACCATCTTCAACTACCATGTGAGGACGACTTAAATTCTTGATCATATTTAAATTTTTTTAATCAATCATATTTACTTATATGAGATACCATCAATACATGGGAAATCATTTTTAAGAAAACCCTAAATTGGATAATGTTGAAAGGATGGTTATCATGATAAACTGCTGCGATAGTGGTTGGTTATGGATATGTGGAACTGATGATGACTGTTGAGGCAGTATTTGAATTGTGATGTGTGTTGAAATGGCTCGGTAACGCATATTTATGTATGGTACGTAGAGGGTGCCATAGATGATGAGCAATGCCGGTGGGCCCAATCTACATATGGCTAGAACATAAGGATGAACCACTAAGTTGGGCAATGAGCCGTATTTCTTGTATCAACTATAGTGTGCGGAAATGACCAAAAAATATAGTCCTATGATGGTGTTATTATCTCTACATTAGGTATGAGTAGATAACTAGGGGTAAAGTGATACAAACCTACGCAAGGTAAAATTATGAATTCATGCATGTCTCCTAGATTAGAGGCTACGAAAGTTAAGTTTGCCTCAATACGAGTGCCAGTAGCAATTTCAATAATTAAAAATTAGAAACCCATGTTTTACTAATAAAACCCTATTTTCCTAAAGATAGATTTGAGAGAAGAATGTCTATGAGATGGATGTTGACAAAAATTCATATAATGTATTTACTTTTGTACTCACCCTTACTTAACTCCCTCTTTGCTTAGAAGCTAAGAACTATGGATTCGCCTGCGAGGCATATGCTGGGGATAGCCCGCAGGGTCAGGGCGATGATGCAGCAGAGGAATATCAGGAGGACTGGGTGGATTAGTGTATCGTACGGTAGAGATCGTCGATCCATTAGGTACTTAGTATTTATGTAAATTAATTATGGATGTGCTACACGTAATATATAAGAACTTGATATATATGAATATTTAGCCTACATGGTAATGGATTGTAATAATTTTTCATTTTAGTCTATGTCGGCGTGTTTGTGCCAGACAGTATTAGTTCGAGTGTATAATCGAGTTTCGATAGGGGGTCTTCGCAGCTGCGTTACTCTCGGCTCTCTTCTCTACTCTCTCCGCGTGATGAGCAGAACAGGAACCTCAAGAACACACAGGGAGCACACAAGGAACACTGAGATTTACCTGAGTTCGGGCCCCAATGCGGTAATGACCCTACGTCCTGCTCAAGCTCGTGTTGCTCTAGTATTCCGCTTGCTCTCCGTTGTGAACTGATCGACTTACCGACCTCCCTCCTCATGCACACTAGCTCCCTTATATACTCCCGAGACTAGCTAGGGCGAGCAGAGGGAGTGGTTTTATATTAATTACATTGACTGTATCTAGTCCTGTCGCTACTGTCCCTCGGAGCCTCTTTGTCTACGCCGTAGCTTGATGCCGCCTATCTTCGGACCGCCCGAGAGGAGTTCGGACGCTATGTGACAAACGCTTGGGACACGCGTCGCCCCGTTTTGCACTGGGCGGTGTAGATGGAACAGGAGTTGGTGAAGCTAGCTCAGTCGGAGGGACAGGTCATCATGACATCAGGGAGCCACGCCTATTTAATGGCCTTCAGGTGCACTGTAACAGCTCCCATGCACATTTAATGGCTCCCATGCGTATTTAATGGTTATGATACGTTGTGATCTTGGCGAAGGCTTCGGGCGGAAGCCTCCCAGCCCCGTCTGCGTGGTCGGCTGACAACGGACTCCCCCGCTCATCGGGCAGCCACTTGGCCTAGTCGCCCGACCGCTCGTCGGGCAGCAACGTGTCTCGGTTTTCTGTGGTCGTGATCTGATCGCCCAGGGTTGGAACCTGGTCGGCCAACTGCTCGCCAAGCGGCCACGTGTCCTAGTCACTCGGGGCTGGGACCTGGTCGTCCGCCAAGCCTCTCTTCAGCAGGTTAAGTCCTTTGCACAGAATCTTCTTCTTTTTGTATCTTGCGCGCGGTTCCACCTGACAGCGGTGGAGAAAGTACCCCGGTGTAGAAAACACCGACAGTCTATAATTATTGTTCTATTGAAACACTTTGAATAAGGTATATTAATTGATAAAATGTTGGATGCGCCCAATATTATGTTAGCTAATATGACAAGATCAACATAATTAACTCAGAGTAATGGCAGTATTACTATTATTACCTTGGGCTAACTATGCGGGTCGCCACACTCTCTAGTCTCTCCTTCCTCCATTGTTGCATTTTGAAGATTCAAAATCTATCAATTTCGCACCTGATTTCTTTCCCATTGTGTACGCAATCTTATCATCATCCAATCCTCACTATTTTCTGGAATAATCCCATCTTATCTAGGATGAAATATCTTATTTTCCTTTATAAAAATAATTAAAAAATTTAGAAAAAATCTCAGTCTCATTTTCCAGGATTTAAATATTCTAGAAGTCCATTCTCATCTGTTCTAACTCCGTTTAACTTCATTTTTATTTCTAAATTCATCTAAAATCCTAAGTTACTTATTTGTGTTAGTTTTATAATTTATTTGGATTTTTTAAAATTTGATTGGTTTACATCTTATAGACTTCGAAGAGGCAAAAGAGTTTGTGACCGTCGATCCGGATCACTAGGACTTCGATCAAGGCAAGTTACACCCTTGACCATATTGATTCTAGATTTTAAATTATATTTTGAATTTAATTATTGCATGCATAATTTTAGCAAATATAGTTTCTATCCTAATTTTAAATTAGTTATGCCCAAATTGTTTAATCCACATTTGAAGCTCGAATACTTTGTACCGTTGTAGCATTAAGTATGTACTATTTAATTTATGTTGGATATTTAGAATAATTTCTTAGACATGCTTAGAACTGAAATTAGGTCTTTTGAGAAATAAAGTTCTATTCAAATATAAGAATTTGCTTTGTTATTCCATTTGTTATCCAGTTAAATTAAAAATGTGGTTTAGCCTGGGCGAAAATAGTTCACTGGTGGTTGTCAGGTTGTTAAAATGCACGCCTAGTTAATTAAGGACCAGCCTGTAAGCTGCTGAATATAAAGCGTTACTGTACTACCACAAGTCTAGTGTGAGACAGAATTGGCTATTCGTCTTAAAACATTTCATTGTTAGTTGTGCCATTAGGTTGAATGTGGGGTTGGTTAGACCGCCGCACGGTGCAAGAGGGGGCTTCTGACTAGGGTGGATATAACCTGTCAGTGGTGAAACCTTAGCGGGTATGACTACATAAGATGAAACTTTTTAGGAGCCATGTAGTGATTTTCTCTGCCGCACACTAGAAGAAGTGTGTATTTGGCAAAAGGAGACAATCATATTTTGTAGGGAAAGTTGTACAACCTCTGGAGAGTGTAAAACTGATCGATTAGCCGGGCCCGTGGTTATGGGCATACCGAGCAAGCTTTTCACATATTAGAATTGGATATTTCAAAAGTGATTTTAGGAAAATTTAATTTTAGATTCAATGATTCCATTGAATTCAAATGGAGTGATTCTATTGTGAGAAAAATTGGTCTAGCCCCAAGATCGATCTTGAGATGAAAAATGTAAATGTTTAAAAATAAAATATTCTTTAAGCAAAATTTTGCTTTTAAAAATTCTTAGAATATCTTAAAATTATTGTTGTGTGCAAAATTGAACCATGATGCCTTCCTTTGTCACCTTAACATTAATAATGCATTCACGTGTAACTTGTGAAGTACTTCCAGAACTCACCCTTGTTTATTCTTTAGTTTTAAAGGAGTTATATTTCGATGGTGAGGATGAGGAGAACTAGACGCTTCCCTAGTCGATTGCCTGTGGCAATTCTCTTGGGCTCTTCTACTGTTTTATTTTGCTTCCACTGTGTTACACTACTACAGAACCGGCTACCACAAGCGGCTCGTAACACCCTTTAGAAGCGGTTTTATAACCGCTTCTAAGCAATCAGCGTGTGATACCGTCGGGTATCACAAGCGTTCTCGAACCGCTTGTCTTTGTGGCACGAAGCGGTTGGGAAGGTGTTCAGAGGGCGATGGAGCCGCCACGTGGGGACTCCTGGCGGTTCGTGTTACAAACCGGTTGTGGAGAAGGATATCCAGAAGCGGTTAGTCTTACCAACCGCTTGTGAAGAGCAGCACTCCAGAAGCGGTTGGAGTCACCAACCGCTTGTGGAGAGAGTTTTCGATTATATGTATTATAGAATATGTTCTTACGGTGTTTTTGTATATCGTTTTTGACCATAAAATTAAATATGAGTGGAGGAGTTTTTTGCGCAATTAAATATATATTACATATGCATACTCATACACATGTTCACAAGCTAGCTCAGTACACAAAAAAACGAACTTAATAGTGTAAAAAATAGACAAGTACATACACGCAACCGACATTTACAAGTTTGAATGATGAAAAAAATGATTATCGAACTCATTTCTTGCATCGTCACTCTTTATGTCCTTGGTCGACGTGGATGTCGTCATCGATTCAGCGGTGTTCAATGCAGAAACCTTACGTGGAACTTCGCCATTTGGAGATACAACCTCGTTGACAAGGAAGCCGATGAGTTGTTCTTGGAGTCGCGCTTTTCGGTGAGGCGAGCACGTTAACGTGCTCATCGATGTTCGGTGACAATTAATTAAGTGGAAATATATAAATATCCGATCACATGCAATTAATTAAAATGTAAGTTGTAGCTAACAAATTGACATGCATATCTGAACCTCGGCATAATGTTCCGACTCATCGCCATGGATAAAACTTTGAATATAGTGGAACACGTAGTAGCCACATAAGTTGTTTCGGTAGTCGGCGTTTAACCTTTACGGGAGAAATTTTAGAATATCGGATGAAGAACCGATATGGCGATGTATATTAATAATAGTTTTTGTAGTGCGTGCAAAGTGCTTACTATGACTTCGAATTCTTTCTGGGATTCTCCTTTTTTCTTCTTCTTGAACTTTGCAAATGTCCTGTTAAGGACGTCAATGAACCATTGGTATTTTTAGACTGGATTCCTTCTTGAGTCATGAACTATAATCCTGCTGTTGTCAAGCTCGATGACTAGAAGGATCCAGTGAAACCTATTCGTATATTGCAACATATGCGTAAGTAGCTACTCGTACTATCAATGGCTTAAGAAATACAAGAACAAGAGGTTTGTGAGAACACGTACTTGAAGTTGAAGGGCAGAAGTATGTACGGTTTGTAGTGTTGTTTCAACATTGCATGCAAAAGGTATGCCTCAACTAGCGGTTTTTGCTTGTCGTATGACCGACTTTCTCGTTGACAATCTCTCGGGTCGATGAAGCCAGCGTTCTTTGCCCGTCTTGTACATCGTTGTATCTCCATTCTACATAAGAAGGATAACTAAGTTAATTAGATTTTCAATTTTGTGGTGCGAGAGGAAGCAAGCGGTAAATTTAGTAGATCGACACTTACAGACACCGGCGGGACATGAAAGACACGTTGACCTCGTCTCCTTGGTACACATGGTACAAGTCATCAATTCTAGCCATAGTTACGTGTTGTTCCTTGGAAGAAATACTCATCTTGGAAACGGAGGAGGAACATTTGCTCTCCTTTAGATGCCCTTTCCATGTACCATTCATGCATTTGACGCATCTTGGTTGGGAGATCTTTTATATCCTTTGGATCAATTAGCGTTTTGCCCAACTCATACTTCCATCTGGTTGGTGCCACTAGAAGATCCTCGTCTATTGATTTGAGTCCCGCCTCCTTCAGGAATGCCATTTTCCTCAACTCCTCAGCAGTCTGCTGATCTTCCACTTTATTCTTCTTTCCCACCGACGGAGCCCGTGTATTTTGCACTGTAGCCTTTCTTATTGTCCATTTGTAGTCGCTCATCACAGGCGGCGGCGCCGTTCCGCATGACTGAAAGTGCTTCACTATTTTTTTATCTATTTTAACCTTGGGCTCTGGCTTCTTTGGCGCAAGCTGCCTGGCCACATCCGTCTTTACGGATGCAGCTAGCTCCTCCACAGTCAGATCATATGGCCTCTTTGGCGGTTGCTTTGACATTCTCTGGCTGCCGGATGCCGACTTCGTGGGAGGAGGTGCTAGTGCGGGATCCCTCCTTCTGACATCGAGCTTCTTCCTCGGGGAGATGCTGGAGGCGTGGTGACTGGAGATGTTGGGTGCTTCTTACTTTCAGGCGGTGGCGGCGGAGTCGGGCTTCTTTGTGGAGCGGGAGGTGGAGGAGGCGTGGCCTGGACCACCGGGGAAGCATTGCATGCAAAGGACGCCGAGGAGTCGTGGGTTGTCGATGTGGGCGTGCTTGCTCTGCGGTGGCTCAAGCTGCAGGGCCTCTCTTCTTTGGAGATATAACCTCCACACCATCTGGAAATATGATGTACTTTTTGCGCCAGAGGATGAATGTGCCATGGAGGGCCTGTCCAAGCTTGGTCACGTCGTCGCCCCCAGGAATATCGAGAATGAGATCTTCGAAGCCCCCCACCACCTCTTCCACCGTGACCTTCGAGTATCCGGAGGGTATCTGGTTGCAGTGGAACGTCTGGCCCGCCTCCACCGGATAAGCCATGCCGTAAGCCACCTTGAAGGAGAGGTTACGCATATCAATGTGTAACTCGCACTGGCGGCGAACCTTGATGCTGTCCACGGGATGACGGGCCTGCGGGTCGTCTGCTACAGGGGTCACGGCGGACGCGCAACTGCTCTTTTGCGCGGTCGAACTGATCACGGATTCCGGCGCCGCCTGAACATTGGTCGAACGTAGTGCTCCCTAAAGCTGGCTCATTGCTTCGGACACTTTTTGCATGACCAGGACATCGATGGAAGCCTTCATAGCTCTAAGCTCTTCCTCCAATCGGCTCACTCTACCCTGATCTCTCCTCTTGCTTCTGTCCCGGCTCCTGTAAGTGCTTGAGTCTTTGGCAAAGCCGTGCCTCCATGGCACCTTCCCGAAACCTCGTGTCCGTCCCGGGTGCTCGGGGTTTTGAAGGGCATATGTTAGCTCGTCATTCTCCTGTCCGTCACCAAGGATCTGACCGAAGTCGCTCAATGGCTTCTACAATCCTTTCACCAACTTCTTGGGTATCGGTGCCATCACCAGCTACCGTCATCGCAAGTTTGCCCCGTGAGCCAAGAACCGATTCTTGTGCAGTGGCTCCCAATTCTCGATTTCAGTATAACATCTTCTTTGCTAAAGTTCCTCTTCCCGCTTGTCCCATTTCTTTGCGACCTTGATGTAACCACCGGTCCCGAGATGGTGGTGGTATTTCTTCTTCAGGCATTCACCTGTTTTTTTCTCTCGCGCTTTGTCCTACATCAAGCGGCTTGTATTCCTCGAAAGCATCCCAATGATCGGCCAGCTTAGGAAATTGATTGAAGTCTGGCCATTCTCCTTTGTCGATGTACTTGCGGGTGAGGGACGACTTCCACTGCTGAAAGGAAGTTGCCATCTTCTTCAAAGCCCATCCCTTGGCCTTCTGTTCGTACCCTTCTGGAAAAGTGAAATTTTCCTTCATATCATTCCGAGCGGTTCCTTGGTAGCTGCGGGGACTTGACCCATTTCGGATCTTGATTGGGACGTGATCCCTCACGTGGTAGCCGCAAGCGTTGTTGAAAGGGCCAATTGCTGATTCCGGGGCTAGCAGACTCCCGTCGTTGCCGACTTCGGTTATCACGTACTTTGTCGAAGGCTTTTTGTTAGGTCCTCGGTTCATTCCGGACTGGGTGGCCGATGAGGTACCGGGCTGGATACACAAACACATATAATATGAATGATTTTAGAATAATTAACATATTTACGGTGATTTTATAATGGGTAAGAGTATACCTCGGTACTAGTGTTAACGGCCTCATCGACAGCGTCAGCAGCACCATCGTGATTTTTCGCATCAGTGTTGACGGCCTCATTGGCTAAGATGCTACCCAGCGCAATGGTCTCGAACATCAGATTTTCCGCCTCATCAAAAGCCGGGTCACCACGTCTTGGTGTCGCCATCTAGAGTAGAGCAAATCTCGAGGCTTAGATTATATATGAAGACAAGATTGTTGAGAACAATTCGAGTTTGAAAGCATAGTTTAAGATCGCCAAATTTTAACTCTTTGAGCAGTTTCAGAAGGGCGGCATTTTTTTAAAAATATGAAAATGGTTCAGGTAAACAGTACATTGACATTGTGTTACTATATTGATTATTAAGAATCCCCAACAATTTCGTGACAAATGCAGTAAAATCTAACGACTGAAACGCACAATTTAGCAACTATTGTAGTAAAAAATATATGAAATGCTAGTAAAAAATATAATTACACATTTCACATATACTTACACATTTCACATATACTTACACATTTCACTTGATACATATACAATTGACAATTCACATATACTTATACATTTCACATATACTTACACATTTCACATGATACATATACAATTGACAATTCACATATACTTATACATTTCACATATACTTACACATTTCACATGATACATATACAATTGACAATTCACATATACTTACACATTTCACATGATACATATACAATTGATAATTCACATATACTTATTTGTAATAAAAATAATGAATCATTCTTATTCCACACTAATATGATTTTCAAAAATGAAATGTATTTATAAATCCACAACTTGTATGTTAGTAGTCTATTACACCAAAAGAAAGCAAAGCGATTATTCCATGTCAACCAAGCACGTCACCTCGTGGCCGCCTCGATATCTGGGATGCTCTCCTGCTGACCATGCTTCTTGAACTTGCAAAATTTGGTCAAGCGGCCAGAATCTTCTCAACAATGGCACGATACCGCCGATGGACTCACCACGGCCGGCAGCGTATCGTTGCGTTGCCAGCCGTTGCGAGCCCATCGGCGATATCAGGTGCCGACCGTTGGAGAAGATTCTGGCTGGCTTGACCAGCTCCTGCAAGTTCAAGAAGCATGGCTGCCAGGAGAACATCGATATACTGAGAGACGTGCCATGAGGTGCAATAGACTACTAACATACTAGTTCTGAATTTATAACCTTATTTCATTTTTTGAAAATCATATTAGTGTGGAATAAGAATGATTCATTATTTTTTATTAAGCAAATTTTACTGAGTCCTTATCTTCATCTGACCAGCCTCTTGCACTCAGTAGTGCCATAATTTTACTAAGTCCTTATCTTCATCCGACCTGCTTCTCCCCATAATTGTTAGAAAAGTATTGTCAGCTTTCTTTCTAGTATGCCTTTTGGTTCATATATGTCTAAATCATTTATTTTCACATAGTTGGTTCACATATGTCTAAATCATTTATTTTCACATAGTATTTGTTGAAAGTTTTGGACCAAACTGAAGAGCACATATTTTAAAACAACATGAAAGAAGAACTTGCAGAAGGGCTTTAAGAGCAGAAAGTATGTTCACAGTAATGAAATAATAATAGAGTCAATGTTATAGTATGTGCAGTAGTAATCATATTCCAGCCAAGAGAAGGGCTTTAAGGTTGTATGTCGTGCTGGGAAATGCCGGTAAATTACGCTATATTAATCTACTGCAATCTATTACATATGAGTAGCAATTCCAATATTCTCCACTAGCAGTTTTCTTATTTTTACAAATTTTTACATCTGTTTATTTACATGCATGCTCTACTCCCTATGGATGATGCATGCGTGCAGGTATGTATCCCAATTCCACTGCTCTTTTATTCCTTCTACTGGACTCTTTTGCTTTCTGCGATTGTGCTGCTTAACACAGTTGGAAAATGGCCGGCTATTGATTTCGAGTGCTACTGAGTGCTGAACATGAGCACTGGTTCCATTTTATTGGCTCACCAATGGACCACTCGGCTGCTAGTACTTCTAATGCTGACACTAGTAGTCACTTGGCTATTATTTGAGCTGAACCAATTGGATCTAATACTGCCGAGTGCTACTACTACTGGAAGTGATTTATTCACCTGCTACTTGTATTACTGCCGAGTGCTACTCCCATTTCCTTACCTCACTTGGCTGCAATCCTACTGGGGAGTACTACTCGGTGCATTGCTCTCTCATGCCGACTACTACTCCCTCCCTCCCTGCACCAAGCAGGATCGGCACCTCTCCTCTTCCTGGCGACAGGAGCTCTCCTCCCTCTCCTGGCGCCAACTTCTACCATTCCTCCTTCCTGCGCCTACTGGATAAGCTCCCCCCCTCCTTTTTCTCGGTTTCCCCTCAGGCTATCACTTCTCTTGGCTGCTCTCCTCCTCTTGGCACCTTGTGGGCATTTAGTCGAACACCTTGTGGGCAGCAGAATAAAGAGGGAGGAGGAGAGCTGCATGCACTATACCTCTGTCCTCCGGGTGGAATGGTGATGTGGCGGCTTGGTGGTGAGGAGGTGGCCGGGGTCTCGGCAATGCGGGCGGTGAGACACAAAGTGTCTCGAGAGCGAGGACTTAGAAATTTTGAGGTCTGAGAGCGGGGACTTAGAAAATTTGAACTCTTTACGTACTTATACCGAGAACTCACTTCTACAAGCGGTTGCTAGTAAAAACCGCTTGTGGAAGGACTTCTACAAGCGGTTGGTATTACAACCCGCTTGTAAAATATCTCTACAAGCGGTTTTTAGAACCAACCGCTTGTAGAGGTAGGACTTCTACAAGCGGTTCATATTACCAACCACTTGTACAAGTGCTGCCCGGGTCATGTTACCCCACTGTGCAGCTTTCTACAACCGGTTGTTACTAAGAACCGCTTGTAGAAGTGCTCTACAAGCGGTTGGTATTCTCAACTGCTTGTAAAGAGAACTTCTACAAGCGGTTAATATTACTAACCGCTTGTAGAACACATGGATGGGCGGGAGTGGGAAAGGCCCTATGCAAGTGATTAGTATTATCAACCGCTTGTAGAGCGCAAGCTACAAGCGGCTATTAATACTAACCGCTTGTAGAACTGCTGACCGGATAATATTCAAAAAAATATGTTGCCCATATCGTTCGATAAGATCTCTTCCTCCCCCCTGGCTAGCGCGTGGCGTTTGAGTGTGCGGGCTCGTCCACCCCGGTTCGAACCCCGCTCGCGCCCCCTTGCCATTCTTTTTTTACTGTGCAGCTTTCTACAAGCGGTTGTTAGTAAGAACCGCTTGTAGAAGTACCTCTACAAGCGGTTGGTATTACGAACCGCTTGTATAGACCCTTCTACAAGCGGTTCGTAATACCAACCGCTTGTAGATGGTACTTCTACAAGCGGTTTATACTACGAACCGCTTGTAGAAGTGGGTAGAGCTTTAAATTCTCTAAGTCCCCACATGCACTCTCCCACACCTTCAAATTTTCTAAGTCCCCGAGCGCCTCCTCTCTGTCGCGCGCTCCCTCCTGCTCTCTGTTTTCATGCCCACAAGGTGTTCGGTGAAATGCCCACAAGGAGTTTTGTTGATATGTTGATGTTGGAGTAAAGAAAAAATATTGTTGATGCTAATTTGTTTCACTCTTTGAAGCTATTAATTCATGTCGACGGCTTCATCAAATGGCGAGACGAAGAGACAACTAGAGGCATTGCGGATGAAGCTATCGTGTTCTCGATGCGGAGATCCTGTAAATGTGTTCACCTCTCATACATCCAAGAATCCATCCTGAGTGTTCATGAAGTGTTCGAATATGTCGGTAAGTTTTTGAAGTTATTCATTTGTTCATATTCCTTGACTTTCACCTTCCGTTCCATTCTTTCTATTTGAAGGGCACAAACATGTCCATATTGGCAAGTGATAAAGCCGACCATAGTCTTGAAAATCTTGCAATGCAAATTCTGCATTACAAGAAGATTTGTCGCCAAGTGATGATGGCCGACGGTCAGAACATTTAATCTGTTGCAAGCCGAGAGATGCACATCCCACGCTTCGATGACAACAAGAGTATTAAAAGCTAGAAGAAAGGATGGAAAGAGTAGAGGACATGCTAAAGAAATTAGTTAATATAGCTATCATTGTAATGTTACTCCTTTTAGTTAATATAGCTATCATTGTAATGTTGTAAATTTCACACTGCTTTTGGGGTTTTTGTATGGGAATTTATGAGCTAACTATGCTAAGATGAATTTCTCTTTGTATGTCTGTAATTTCCTTTTTTAGGTATGCTAAAATTTATGCAGTCCTTTCATAGAGTGGATATAAATTTTCAGGCTTTATTCTCATTTTAAAATTTGTAAAAAAGGTTTTCAGGCTTTGTTTTCATTTTAAAATTTGTAGAAATAATTATGTACAAGCAATGTTAAACATCAACATATCAATATGATCATATGGAATAATTTGTATACAAGTAGTACATCTTAAGTCTTCGTCTTTACAATTGTTCCTTCGTTATGATCGTGGACGTATGTAAGGAGCATCGACATCAACATCACGCAGACATTTATGTCGACATCAAGCGTAAAAGGAGGGAGCTCGTCGAATCGACCATACTCTTCCTCGTCGGTGACGTTCTCAACTCCTACAATCCTTCGTTTGCCTTGGAGAACCACATGTCGCTTTGGCATTACCTTTTGCTTGTCCTTCTGCTTTTTAGGTTTGCTTGACATGTCCATTACATAGAAGACCTAGATCACATCGTTCGCGAGAACAAACGGTTCGCGCCTATAGCCGACTTCTGTGTGATCCACGGTTGTCATGCCGTATTTGTCGACCTTCACACCGTTTGGAGTCAGCTTGACCCATTGGCACTTAAATAGAGGGACCTTCAGAGGTCCATAGTCGAGCTCCCATATTTCTTCTATGAAACCATAATATGTGTCCAACCCGCCATTTGTTTCTTGGCGTCTATCTGGACACCATTGTTCTAGTTGGTGCTCTGTTATCACGGGATCTGGTGTAGAATGTGTAACCATTGATCTCATACCCCTTGAATGTCACGATTTCTTGTGATGGTCCCCGAGCCAAAGCGTTGCAATAGTTCATCGTTTGACCCTTCCTCAAGGATGTATACAGCCTTTCTGCCGAAAGAATCCATGTGCTTTAGGGTTATCCAACTCTCTGTCTTCCTGTGAACTCATGGCGCAGACACTCTTATCTTTGAAGGACATAGGGGCGATTATAGTTGATTGCTTGAGCAGTGAAATGTGCTTGCTTGAATGCAACAAGATCATTGCATGCAACCGATTGCCTTCCTATTGTCCCTTTGCCCGTAGCCTCCCTCGTGTCGTGATATGGGACGCCGATAGGATTTAGATCATTCATATAATCAACACAAAACTCTATCACCTCCTCCGTCATGTAGCCCTCGGCAATGCAGCCTTCGGACCTTGACAGTTCTGGGACGTACTTCTTGAGACACTCATGTACCTCTCGAAGGGAACATGTTATGCAGATACATTGGTCCGAGGATACCTATCTCCTTGACAAGGTGAACGGTGAGATGAACCATGATATCAAAGAATGCAGGAGGAAAGATCATCTCGAGGCTAACCAAATTTTGTACCACATCAGCCTCCAACTTAGGCAGTTTAGTTGGTTCGACAACCTTCTGCGAAATGGCGTTCAGGAAGGAACATAGCTTTGTGATTGTCCCCCGCACCCACTCGGGCAGTATACCTCTGACAGCTACCGGGAGCAACTATGTCATCAACACAAGGCAGTCATGGGATTTTAGGCCTTGGAGTTTGTTCTCTTCGTGTTTACTGAGTCTCTTTACATTTGAGGAGTATCCGAAGGACCTTCACACTGTTCAAACACTCAATCATGCTTTTTCTCTTCTTTGCTTGGAGTGTAGCTCGCAGGATGTAGAAAAGTTGTTTTGTCCTTCTTTGTTTTTCGGATGTAGGTCACTCCTCACCTCCATGTCTTCAAGGTCTTTCCGAGCTTGCAGTGTATCTTTCGATTTGCCATACATATCTATGTAGCCTAGCAGGTTCAAGCAAACATTCTTCGTAATATGCATGAAGTCAAGCGAATGACGAACCTCCAAAAATTCCCAATACGGCAGGTCCCAAAATATTGATTTCTTCTTCCATGTGGGCTCATGACCATCCTCGTTCGGCATAGGTATGCTTCCAAGACCCTTCCCAAATACTACTTTCAGATCCTTTACCATAGCAAACACAAGTCGCCCATTACGATGCTGAGGCTTAACACGAATTTCTGTTCCCCCGTTAAATTTACTGCCTTTCCACCTCAAAGCATGACTGCCAGGAAGAAACTGCGGTGGCCCATGTACACACACTTCCGAGAGTTTTTCGGTACATGCAATCCGTTTCATCTATGCTTTGGGTGCGAGCTTTAAACCCTTTGATAGTTTGGTAGGACAGTTCTGAGAGCAGCCAATCGTTGATTGTTACAAACAACAATGCACGAGGTTGAAATACTCTCTTTTGTACTCATCCCAAACCCGTACACCATCCTCCCACAACTTCACAAGGTCTTCAACCAATGGTTTCAGGTAGACGTCGATGTCGTTTCTAGGTTGCTTCAGGCCTTCGATCAATAATGGCATCATGATGTACTTCCGCTTCATGCACAGCCATGGAGGAATGTTATAGATGCAAAGCGTCACAGGCCAGGTGCTATGGATGCTGCTCAACTGACCGAAAGGATTCATCCCATCGGTGCTCAACCCAAACCTTATGTTTCTGACCTCATTTGCAAAGTTCGGGTAAGCCCGATCGACTTTCCTCCACTGCGAGCCATCTGCAGGGTGTCTAAGCATCCCGTCTTCCTTACGCTCTTCTTCATGCCAACGCATCATCTTGGCATGACCTTCGTTAGCAAACAGACGCTTCAACCGGGGGATCATAGGGAAATACCACAATACTTTGGCTGGAGTTCTCTTTTTCGTACGATTCCCATCTAATTCACTGGATCGCCACGCCGCACCTTATACCGGATTCTTCGCACTTGGACAAACCTCCAAATCGGCATACTCATTGCGTCTGAGATACAATCGTTAGGACATGCGTGTATCTTCGTACTTGCAATCCTAAAGGATAGAGGACTCGCTTCGCTTCATCGAGATCGGGTAGAGTGTTACCTTAGGAAGCAACTTCTTTACGAGTGATAACAAACCATTGAATGCCTTGTCGACACACCGTTTGTGGCCTTCCATTGCATGAGTTCTAGTGTAGTACGCAGCTTTTTGTGGCCCCATGCACGCTTTGGGTACAAAGCGCCTGTGGTCCTCTACCATGCTCTGAAACTTCTTGTATTGTCTTTCCTCTGTGAACTCTCCCTCTCCGTCACGGAGCATCTGATCTAGCTCATCATCGCCAAACTCGTCGACTGTATCTTCCACAGACTCGTATTAAGTGCTGTCCGGCATACTATTGGCTCTATCTTCCTCTTCTTCGTCTTCTTTATCGTCTTCCTGTCGAATCGCCTCTGTTTCGCCATGGTGGGTCCAGCAGGTATAGTTTGCCATGAAACCTCTCGTGATCACATGCCTCATAACCATCCATCGTCCGGAGTGCTCCTTCTCATTCTTGCGATCTCACGACGGACAACGATGAAGCTTCTCGAGGCAAGAATGCAACGGCGCGCCGAGAAACTCCTTCATGCCATCTCTGAACTCTCTTGACCGACGGTCCGCATTGTACATCCATTGCGGTTCATCTACACCAATAAAAATAATAACAACATCTATCACAATATTTAATTAAAGCTAACTATGTCTAATAGTTTTGTATTTTTTAATCATTACGTATTCTTTTAACTAAAGCCAACTAATTATTTCTAATCCTGCTGCATTTTTTAAAATAAAACTAACTAATTGTTACATGTTCATGCAAACCTTTTCTATCATTCCGCATTTTAATTTTACTAAATAAAAATTATTTTTACCTTTTCCCCACCATTGTAATTTTTCATCGTTTCACATTTATTGCATTTCATTCCATACGCCAAACAATATATCACCTTAAGAACAAAAAATAAGCCAACAATGAAACACTAATAATTCCCACAAGAACAAAACATGATTTCTCAACATCCAATGCACAAAAACATCAATATATAGGTGAGGAGGATGTCGACAACATGTTACTCACCTTAGGAACAATTAATTCGAGCTAATAGCCTCAATTGAAAATTTTGGCAGCACCTCCCCCATGAACTGCTCTCGCCCACCACTCTGCTGTCTGTGCGAGCTCGGGAGGAAGATGGGGTTTAAATCTGTTGGAAGATGGGGTTTAAATCTGTTTCTACACGGGAAGGGATCTCTATAAGCGGTTCTACACGATTCTAGATCTCTAGATCCCCACCTAACCGCTTCTAGAGATGGGACTCCACAAGGGTTCGTGTCAAGAACCGCTTCTAGAGACCCCCCTCCGCTGTTGCCCACTTAACCGCTTGGAGTACGAGAGCACAAGCGGTGCGCACCTAACCGCTTGTGATAGGCCGGTTGTGAAGGCCAGTTCTGTAGTAGTGTTATTTTCTTCGACCAGCGTGCTACTCTTATTATAAACTCTTATTATTAATAAAGTGCCTTGATATGATATGATATCATCTTTGTTGTGTGCACTATTTTTTCTAGACTAGTACAGAATATACAGAAAATTTCGGGGTTGGTACCCGACACCAAATTTGCAAAAACAAAAAATGAGGAGAGACTATAAAAGTGATCAATTCATTGAGGGTAGGGTGCTTTACCCGTTTTTTCTTTTAAATCAAGCATTTTATATTTATTTAACAGCCGCAAACGCTTGCAGTTTGTTTTTATTAATTTAATAGGCCTTTCTAGGTCCCTTACGGCCGGTGGTCTGAGTTGTCAATTAATTTTCTAACTCGATGTTCCTGAACGTGTGACAATTGCACGGTGGTTTAGGTACAAAACGACTGTAGCTATTTCGCATGCGCGGAGATCCTCTGAAATTTGTGGACAGTAAATGCTTTACTTTCCACGGTATTGTCTTTATGACAATTTTCTATCTGTTGTGACCTTTTTTAGCTTTGTGTTCTAAAAAAATTAAGCTTTAATAGGTTTCTTCTTTATATGGTTCACTCTTTTTATTCAAAGAAATAATCATAGCTGCTTATCTTGTCAATTTTGAGGCATGAAAATGAAATTATGAACCAAAATGTACGCCACAATGTCGGCAAGTAGCTATTTCACTTCTTCAAAAAAAAATATACCTTTTTCATATTGGAATGACTTCAGCCCGGACGTCCGATATTTTCGGATGCATTGCAACATTTTTTCTTTACGTATGCAACATTTTTTTTCAACGCGTGAAACAGTTTCCTTCGACAACAGTAGAAATGCAGAATAGTAAACGAATGTTGCACATGTTGAAAAAAAATGTTGCACGCGTCGGAAAAAAATGTTGCAAGAGGCGTTCGATGGAGTGAACAATGATCACCTTAAAAAAAAAGTATACCTTTTTCATATAGGTACAGTTCAAAAAAAAGTATGCATTTTCATATAGGTACAGTTCAGTCCACATTAAAGGTCGATCAATGAAAAGCCTTAATCCTTGTGGTGCCTTCTGAAACGTTTTTTCACACTTAGCAGAGTTACCGTGTCTAACTCTTTTAGTCAATGAATATGATAGTTACTTAAGATGCACGGGAGACGTAACTTTTTTGAAAAGCTGTCTTTGATTTTTTCGACTGAAAAGCAGTTGTAGTTTTTTTGTGAGAGATTGTTTGATAAACAGTTAATTCCCCTAGCTATATGTTGTAAAAGAATGTTCCGTCTTACTTTTAGTTTCTGGCTTTTTCTAGTTATACGTGACTTCTACATTTTGACTAAAGCTGATTAAAGCTAACTAGTTTGGATCGCTTACTGGTTTTTTGAAACTAAATCTGGCTTTAAACATCAGACAGGACCCTTGTCATCCATAATTCGAAGTTATGATATGACAAAACCAAAATCAAAGTCCAAATTAAGTTACAAACTGCTGAAAAACGAATCTATGGATTAACAGCTTTATTCCTTGCTGCGCCTTTCAAAATGACAGTTCACACTTCACAAATCTTTTGTATTTAATCAACACGTCTTGTGAGCATGTAACAGCTGTTCACCACAATTCACGGTCATGTACGTACGGACAACCCCAAAATCTTCCAACCTTTGCAACAGTTGCTCACATATATCTGACGTGGTTGCTTCAGAAGTCACAAAAAACTTTTTGACAACAAGCAAAATCTTACAAAATTTTGAGGAGCCGTGAAGTCTTTGACACAATTTATCTACGTATGCGCATTGATTTTCTTGGTCATGATAGCAGTTGATTGATTTTTTGTTTTGTCAGGAGCAGTTGATTGATTTAGGATATATACCATTCTATAGGGGAAGTAGTACTATCTTTTTTAAGAGGAAGGAGAGTGTACTATCTGGTATCTATCCTAAGGTATATTGGTCAGTGTAAAATGCTCATCTATCAATTGCTCTCTCCGTATAAGTTTATAGGATGAATCTTTTAATAGTCTTATAAATAAATATAAGACGTATTTCATATTCCAATACAACATTAGTGTGATGTTCCCACTATACTCCTAATAAATATCTATTTCTACTTTATATTCCCTGCATGTATGCATTGAATATAGTGCTTAGTGATAATACGTAGGGGTAATCTAGTCATTTTCAATATCTTCTTGGTCTATGTGCCAAGAAAAAATACGCCTTATAAACTTGGACAGAGAGAGTATCAATTACTAAGTGTAGAGAGGACCATGCTTGGCTCAGTCAGTAGACTTGCCATCGCACAACACTCCCACCTACATTCGAACCAGGTGCTCACTAATTAAAAGCCGGTACACACACGTACGTGTTAAGTGGGACAACGCGTACCTACGCTATGGAGAACATGAAAACTTTAATTAATTCTTTAGCGTATGTAGAGAATACACACGAGTATGTATACATATAGTGCGTGAGTGTGATGTGTATAAGTTGTGTGCCTCCAGCTTGTACCACTACTACAGAAAAACTACTACAGATGGTTAAAAACGTCATCATAGGCTGTTTTATGAACCGTCTATAAGTATATGTTAGTGATAATACAGTGTATCATAGATGATTAACAGTTAGTAAAGCACCTATCACAGATGGTTCATGGTACAAACCATCTGTGATGATAGGTTATCACAGACGGTTTGTATTAAAAGCTATCTATGACAATAATCTATTATAGACGATTTGTATAAAGAGTCGTCTATGATAATAGCCTATCACAGAAGGTTTGTGTAAAGAATCGTCTGTAATCCAGATATTTTTCCTCCTATCCTGGAAGAACTTCATTGAATACTATTTGTCATTGGAAATTTTCTTCTCCTTAGATATTTCGGCAATGATATTTACAAGGCACAACTAGTTATAGATTTTGTAATTGAATATCTAAACATTCGAGATGCATCGAGACAAAAGTTTATCTAATCAGGATCGTCATAAAAATATAAACCTTTGTAACACTTTCATCTCCTTTCTTATTCTAATATTGATGGATTTCAAGGAAAAATCTAATTTCATTCATTATTCTCCTAAAAGTTATCATGTTCTAATTTATCTTTCACTTTATCCTCATCTCGAATGAGAATACCATAGATAGCCTATTTTCATTCCGGTCTTGTGTATGAACAGGATCAATATACATAGGTAGCCTATTTTCACTCTGGTCTTGTACCAGAGTGAAAATAGACTATCTATGGTATTCTCATTCAGGGATGAGGATGAAGTGAAAAATAAGTCAGAGTATGACAACTTTCATGATGAATTGTGGAAAGAAATGGATTTTGCCTTAGAATCCGTAAACATTAGAGTAAGAAAGGAGATAAAAGTGCTACAAATGTTCATATTTTAAGGCGATTCTAATAAAAAAAACTTTTGCCTTGATGCATCTGGAATGTTTAGATATTCAATTACAAAATCTATAACTCATTGTGTTTTATAAATGTTGTTGCTGAAATATTTAAGGAGAAGAAATTTCTAATGACAAATGCTAATCATGGAAGTTCTTCTAAGAGAGGAAGAAAAACATTCCTATGACAATTTTAGTTCCAACAAGAAAGACACTATTAAGGATAATTTCATGTGACAATATATTGAGAAGATATGATACTACAAATATCAACAAACATACATTGAGAAACAACATTATTTGAAGGATCAAAATAATGAGACCATAGGGCTTTTCCATGTCTGTCATTATATGTGCTACAACTTTCACAATAGAGCCTTTTTGATTCTCCTTAAAGTTCCATAACTTCAGCACAATACTCATTTGTTTAACACCAATAACTGACTGACTTTCGGTCATATCTCTCAATCCCTACAAAAGATATCATTTTGTTGTGAAAAATAAGCTGTCTTGGTATATTATCAATAACCACATCGAATTAAATACTAAAACCCTTAACATTATCTCTATAAGCTCAGCTTTGGCTTCTTCCAACCACCCTATGCTCCTTAATGATGAGTATCTTGTTAAGAGAGTCAATATCTTACAATTTGTAATCTATGTCTTTGATTTTTGTTTTATCTCGTAAATCTTTTTCATTAACTCAAACTTTTCCTTCAATTATTCTATCTCTACCTCAAGTTTTTGTTTAGCATCCAATAGCTTTTCTATGTCGTCTATCTTGTTTGTATGCTTCATTTTATTTATGTATGCACTTTGTAGTCAATGGGACATAAATAAATATTTGATGAATCATAACAGAAGGTAAACAACTAGATGCTTTTGGAATGTAATGTGCACAATTCAAAGCATGCAAAAATAACATAATCAAAAGGATAAAGCAATTTATAATTATTATATCGACTTGACATTGAATCACGTCTACTTAACAGATAAATGAATAATTGCATGATAGAGTTCTCTCATGTGTCGGCCCATTGAAGGTTAGACCTTCAGCCTTCTCGTCATAAGGTGTAGGGCTGTTAGAGACTAATCTCTCACCTCCACTACACCAGAGTTATATAATCAAAATTTAAATAAACAATTAATAAAGAAAATAAGACTTTGAACTCTTACCGTCCTAAATTATGCACCATAAAGTATTTAAAATCAATTTCACTATTCAAATAATAAAAATCAGAATATGAATAGTTCGCCCAAGTAAGTATATCAACAAGTTACTAAATAGAGGCTAGGAACAGAGCATGCAAAAAGCAATCATAACAAGTATATTTAATAATAAACAAATGAGTATCAAACTAGATACTGAATATAATAATCAAGCACAAAGATAGTGAAACAAAATTAATACTTTCTAGCATTAACAAGAAGCAACTCTATAGTTCAAGGCTACATTTCCTACTTTAATTGTTGTAGTTCACCAATAGACCCATAGTATCATTGAGCTTACAACCGTCAGCAATACATAGACCTAGGGGATCATTATATTCAGCAATAATCAAATGAGTATCAAAATAGATACTGAATATGATGATCAATCTTAAACACAGTGAAATAAAAGTAATACTTTCTAACATTAACATGAAGTAACTCTATAGTTCAAGGCCACATTCGTTATTTTAATTATTTTAGTTCATCAATAGACCCATAACATCAATGAGCATACAATAGGAAATAATATGTAGATCTACGGGATCAATATACTCAACAATAATCAAATGAGTATCAAGCTAGATACTGAATATGATGATCAAGCTCAAATACAGTGAAATAAAAGCAATACTTTCTAGCATTAACAAGAAGCAACTCTATAGTTCAATGCCACATTCACTACTTTAATTGTTTTAGTTTATCAACAGACCAATAGTATTATTGAGCATACAACCGTCATCAATATATAGATCTAGAGAATCAGTATTGTCAGTGTACTTTGCACCGGGGTACCCTCTCCGCCGTAGAAGTAATAGGCCCAAGAAGTGGCCTAGCCTGGGTTTAGCGTCCTAGCGGCAAGGCGGGCGACGCCGCCACACGCGCGAAGCCCACGTGGCCTGGCGGCGGCACGGCAATCACGCCGCCGCTAAGCGAAGCGACCAGCGTGGCATCTGGCGGGTAGCCGGGCAAGCACGCCCTGCCCACAGGGCAAGGAGCCCACGTGGCCCCCAAGCGATCACGCCCTGCTCGCCGGGTGAGCGACCCGCGTGGCATCCTGGCAGGCAACCGGGCGAGCACGCCCTACCCGCCGGGTGAGGAGTCCGCGTGGCAGCCTGGCGAGCACGCCCTACTCGCCGGGCGGGTGGCCCGCGTGGCGGCCTGACGAGTCGGCGGGCGTTTGGGCCCCTTGTCAGGCCACGAAGGCAACCAAAGTAATAAGAGGGAGGCTTCGCCTCGAAGTTTCTCTCCCCTGGCACCTTGTGTCAGGGTCATTAATTATGAAGGACTCTGCTACTGACACGACAACGGCTCATCCCTCTGATGCCACTTACCAAACCCGTCGCGGGGGCATCATGTCCCAGGCGAGGCCACACACCGACATTAAATGAGGTTCGAAGGACAAGGCCACGGAGGCGTGCTTAATAAATGAGTCGTGGGTCGACGTGGAGGCTGGAATGATGGATGCAATTAATGTATTATAGATAAGCATAGCATCACCGTCCCTCCTGCCCAGGCCGTCCCGTCTATATAAGGGTGCCTCGATGCATGAAGAAGGGGGCCGGTCGGCTAGAGCAGAGAGCATAGAGAAGCAGACATAGAAGAAAACCCTTGTAAACACTCCCCCATTTTCTCAACAAAAAACCAGCAGGACGTAGGGCTATTACCCACACCGGGGGCCTGAACCTCGATAAACCATTGTGTCCATCAGTTTGCTGATTCTCGGAATCCATCCTCGAGAGACATTAGGGTTTCCAGCTACGAAGATGCCCTTTACCAAACCATATTTTCCGTCCAGGGAGTAGTCACCCCGTTAGCGGAATCTTGTCAGGTGAAATACGCCGACAGGGGCGCGCCAGGTAGGGGGCTAGTGGTTGGCTCATCCGGCCATCTCTCCGGTGGATTTTGGTCTTCCGTCTGAAAAGACCTTGCATCTGGTGATGGCGGGTTCACACTCGCAGCGACAAGATGTGGCGGAGGCTAGTAGCACTCAGAACACGTCCCAGCGCTCTCGCCGGACGAGGGATCGCCTCATGCCGCCCCTGCAGGAGGGAGGTGGCACCCCCACGGCAGTGACCGAACTTTTGGTTCGGCGTCGGCTGGCCATGGAGGCCGCCACTCCGGCCCAGAACCTGCATGCGGTCCGTCTCCACCTGGACCACCCTCCGGTGGAACTTGCAGGAGACACCCCGACCACACCATGGCTGCGGGATATCGCTGGCCTCGTGGATGTGGCTCAACTCCGCGTAGGGATGCCCGACCGGTCTGGGACCGTCGGTACACCTCGGCCAAGGGTGCCCGTTGAGCGCACTCAAGCTTCCAGCCGCCCTGCTGGGAAGCACTCTGACCAGGCGGGCCAGAGTAAAGGAAAGGGCATGCAAGAAGAAGGTCCCGGCTCCGCGAGGAGCCGTGGGGACCTGAGGGCCCATCTGGAGCTCCGGCGCCGGCGTCGTGGCAGTGATTTGCGTGATCACCTGCAGCGTCGTCGTGCTCGCGACGGATGGATGGCCCCTGGGGGTGAGAGTTCCTCCCATGAATCTCACCTTCAGAGTGAGGAGGAGGTCCGCTCCTCCGATTCTTTGGGGACTCACGGTCCGCCCTCCCCGGCACGGTTTTTGGGCCGAGGTCAGGGAGGACGGCAGGATCCCCCCTATGGCGTCGGATGCCAGGTATTTTCTCGATGACTGCGCCGCGTGGTGTGGCTCGAAAGGTTTCGCCCGACCTCCATCAAGAAGTATGAAGGCACTACCAACCCAAAGGAGTTCCTGCAGATCTACACCACCGTGGTGTGTACCGCTGGCGGGTCTAAAAAGGCCATGGCCAACTACTTTCCAACGGCCTTGACGGGGTCCTCGTGTCCAGGCGGGGCATCGAGGTCAGTCCTGACAAGATAGCGGCCATCGAGTACATGAAGCCGCTCGTTTGATTTAAGCAAGTGCAATGCCTGGCTGGTCGCCTGGCCTCCCTCGGGCGGTTTATCGCCCGACTGGGAGAGAGAAGCCTGCCTCTTTTCAAGCTACTGAAGAAAATGAACCATTTCGAGTGGACTGAGGAGGCTCAACAAGCGTTTGAAGACTTGAAGCAGTACCTCTCCTCCCCGCCAGTGCTGGTCGCCCCTCAGCCTGGTGAACCATTGCTCCTGTACATCGCTGCTACCCCGGCAGTGGTGAGCGCAGTACTGGTGGCGGAGAGGGAAGGCATTCAGAAACCGGTCTACTATATCAGTAAGGTGTTACACGAGGCGGAGACTAGGTATCCGCAAGCGCAGAAGATGCTGTACGCCATCCTGGTGGCGTCCAGGAAGCTGCGGCACTACTTTCAAGGGTGAGAAGTCACAGTGGTCACTGCCTACCCCCTGTGAGAAATCCTCCACAATCGGGAGGCAGAGGGCCGCATCGCCAAATGGTCAGTGGAGCTGGGGGAATTCTGTCTTAAGTTTGTACCCCGCACCGCCATCAAGAGCCAGAAGTTGGCGGAGTTCGTTGCTGAGTGGACTCCCACCGCTCCTGAAGCTGAAGAAGACCCGCGCCTTCCCCCTGGACCTTGTTCTTCGACGGTTCCTTCAAGCTTGAAGGCGCGGGGGCTGGGGTGGTCCTGGTCTCCCCGACCGGTGACATCCTCCAACACGTGGTCGCCCTCGATTTCAGGGCCACCAACAACATTGCTGAATACGAGGGCCTACTGGCAGGGCTGCGCGTTGCCTCGGCGTTGGGCGTCCGGCGCTTCCAAGTTATAGGCGACTCCCTGCTGGTCATCAACCAAGCGCGGAAGGAATTTTAATGCTTTGATCCTACCATGGCCGCCTACTTGGCGGAGGTCAGGAAAATGGAGCGCCGCTTTGAAGGACTGGGATATATCCATATCCCCCAGCGCGACAATCATCTGGCGGACGAGCTTTTGCGGCTCGCATCCTCAAGAGCCTCAGCTCCGGTCGGAGTCTTTGAAGAAAGACTCTCACGACCGTCCGTCGTTGCCCGCTCCACGCGGGGAGGACGGTGGTGTTGCCGAGGCGGCACCCGGGGAAAGGCTCGGCCCAACTGAGTACCCGGGTGATCACCGTGTGATCGCCACTCTTGGCCGGGAAGGCCAATGGATGGGCCCCATCCTAGCCTTCCTGCGAGACCGAGAGGTCCCCGACGATGACGTTTCTACTGAAAGGATAGCACGAAAGGCCAGGTGCTACACTCTGGTGGATGGGGACCTATACCGCCGAAGCAGAAATGGAATTCTCCTAAAGTGCATCACTCGGGAAGAGGGGAGCGCACTGCTCTCTGATATCCATGGAGGCATGTGCGGGAGCCATATGTCCAGCTGGACGATTGTCGGCAAAGCGTTTCGCCAAGGGTTTTATTGGCCTACTGCCCTCCAAGATGCTTGCGAGCTGGTGAAGAGGTGCGAAGCATGCTAATTCTTTGCCAGGCAAATTCACCGACCAGCCCAAGCTCTGCAAACCATCCCGCTCTCTAGGCTATTCGCGGTCTGGGGGCTGGATATCCTGGGTTCGTTCCCGCGGGCCACAGGGGGCTTCACACACCTGTTCATTGCCATCGACAAGTTCCCCAAGTGGGTCGAAGCCAAAGCAGTGCGTGCCATCACGGCTTCCGCTGCTGTCAAGTTCATCCACGGGGTCTTCACCCGCTTTGGAGTCGCCAATCGCATCATCACCGATAACGGCACTCAATTCACTAGCGCCGCTTTCCTGGAGTTTTGCGAAAAGATGGGCACCAAGGTATGCTTTGCTTCGGTGGCCCATCCCAAGAGCAATGGCCAAGCTGAGCGTGCCAACGCGCTAGTATTGAGGGGCCTAAAGACTAGAGCATTCGATCGGCTCCATAAGCGGGGGGCGCGGTGGACGGAAGATCTCCCGGCTGTGCTGTGGTAGCTCCGAACCACACCTAGTCGGGCGACTGGTGAAACGCCCTTCTTCCTGGTCTACGGCGCCGAAACTGTCCTCCCGTCTGAGCTGTCGTTCGGTTCGCCACGTGTCTCGGCGTTCAGCAAGGAAGGGAAAGAAGACCACTGTGGGGAAGACGTCAACCTTCTGGAGGAGGTGCGCGACTGGGCAGCCTTGCGCACCGCCTGATACCAGCAAAGCCTAAGGCGGTACCAAGCCGCCCGGGTCTCCGAGAGAACACTGGCAGTTGGTGACCTGGTTTTGCGTAGAATCCAGGCGCATGCCGGGCTCCACAAACTATCTCCCCGATGGGAAGGCCCCTTTAAGGTGGTCTTAGTATCTCGACCCGGGGCGGTCCGGTTGGCTACCGAGGATGATCAAGAGCTGGCCAACTCCTTCAACATAGAGTTGTTGCGAAAGTTTTACCCCTAAAAAGCTGTAAGTTCCCAGTGGTTCGCTTGACCGGTTACATGGGTGAGCTTTCCCCCGGCTGGTCAATAGCTGCTGATGGTTAGCAAAGTTGTTTACCTTAAGAGTTTTTGCTTTATTCCCTTTGCTTGTCCCCCAGCGGGAAAACTTGCGCGGAAATATCATGTGTCCTGATAGTTTGGCCGCTCCTTGCTGATCTGCGGTGACACCTGGCATTCGCGTCGTGCCCGAACGGGCAACCAAGAGCGTGAGTCTGGCACGGTGACTCAAACGTGCCCCGCACACCTCGGTTCAGCTCCCCGAAGCACCGACGGTTGTCTCCACGAGCACCGCAAGCCCAATACCCCTCCTAGGAGCCTGCTCCCATATCACGCAGGGCCGTGGGCTAATTCTGAATCACAGGAACCTAAGTTTCCAAGCAAGGGACCATGACATACCCACGCAGGACCTTATGTCCCTTAATATATTTTCTACATGTTTTGTACAATGCCTACTTGTGCTTTCAGTGGCCATGCGCAACCGCAGATGAAGTGTTAGAGCGCCTGTAACTCAGGCAGCCGAGGTAACCCCGTGGCAGGTGGGCGATCGCGCCCTGCTCGCCAAGCAAGCAGCCCAAGTGGCCCCCAGGCAAACGGGCAAGCGATCATGCCCTGCTCGCCTAGCGATAAGCCCACGTGAAGGTTTGGCGGGCAGTTGGGCGACCACGCCTTGCCCGCCTGGCGAGCAGGTGGGCGACCACGCCCCGCTCACCAAGGTATTGGCCTCCGTGACCGGTCGAGGAGCTGGTCGCCCAGTGGCCTATGGCAAAGATAAGTTGTTCGCTTTAACAGTACCAACTTATTTTCCGCACTTGCGCCCTGATGGGTTGAAGTATGCGTGGTTATCACTGGCTCTTATAACCTAATGGCTCATCGCTGATAAATGAAAATACCCAGCATCTGTAGCGCAAGGACGCGTGACTAGGAGTGCGAGTGTGGCACGGTGGCTCAAACGCGGCTCGTACACCCGGGTTAACTCCGCGCAGTCCCGCTGGCTGTCTCCGCGAGCACCGCAGGCCCGGTACCACTCCTATAAGTTCACTCCCTTGTTGCGCACTGCTGCGGTCAGGTTCCAAGAGATCACAGGAATGTAAGTTCCAAAAGGACGGGAGTCAGTGACACCCTTACGCAGAAACTTAAGACTTTGCTTGTCTACATTCTGTATAATTCCTGTTCGCAGTATTGCAATCACTCAAAGAATGCCTAAGTATCGACCTAACCTGAGTGCTTAGGTTCGCATTGCGACATGGCTGGGGGCTGGTCGCCCAAAGATTGAGTTGAAGCAAGTATACCCAAAATGCGAACAGATGAACACGTCCAGGTGAAACCAAAATATGCCAACTTCATTACAATTGCTAATATTGTTCTGGCATATAAAAACAGGAACAATGAAGAAAACAAAAGAAGGCGTCCCGGGCCATTAGTTGCCGTTGATGACTTCGATGCCCCCGTCATCATTTTCGGCCTCCGGCTCTGTCCCCGCCGCGCCAAGGTCCGGGGCCTCCGCCGCCATCATACTGACGACGCGCTCCGCGACCTCTTGCACGCGCGCCTGCGCCTGTGCTTCGTCCCCTTCAATGCTGTCTGCGACGGTCATTGGGTTGAAGGCGGCGTCGCGGCTGGCATAACACGCCAGCACGAAGGTCGCGGTGGCCTCGCCAACCTCGCTTGCTTCTTCTCGACAGAGCGGCGGCCATGGCAACCGGCGAGTAGAGAGCACATCGGCAACCTGTGGTGCGATGGCGATCGCATCATTTGTGGGCTCGAGCGGCTTACGGAGGTCCACCCCCAGCGGCGCCAAGACCAGCGCCATGCGCCGGTATGATGACCGGAGCATGGTCGTGATGTTGTGCAGCGCTCACCATTGCTCCTCTGCTGCCTCCCTCCGCGCTGCCTCGGCCTCCTGCGCCCGGACGAGTGAGATCGCCCCGGCGGCCCTTTCTTGGGCCAGCTGCACCTCAGCGCTCTCCAGCTTCCCACACAGCGTCTCCACTTGCTCCGTCACGTGGACTTCGCGTTGGGTGGCTGCCGTGAGGAGAGTGGTCGCAGCTGCAAGCGCTTCGCCGAGCTCGGCATGCAACGTATGCAGGTCGGTGGCGCGGGCAGTGGGGGCGATCAGAGCGGGGGAGCAGGAGCGCTGGTCCCGACGACGTCAAGTTCGGCGGCCTCGGGACCACCAGGCTGCCCTTGGGCAGAAGTGCCCGCCGCGCCCTTTGGCGTTGCGGATGTCTGCGCGGGCTGGGCGTTTTGGTGGTCCGCCCTCGGAGGTGATTTGAAGTTGAAGGAGGTAATCGCCACTGCAAGCCCGCTCGGGCGGGCACTAGCAGCGGTTGGGCTCGGCGCCGCTGGAGCTGGCACCGGCGGAGACAGTGCCGCAGGAGTTGAAGCCGGCGTTGGCGCAGACGGCGCCGGAGGAGGAGCGGCAGGCGTGGCCGCCCCAATTGAAGATGTCGCCGCTTCGGGCGTGCTTGGCGAAGTAGCAGGAGCGGCAATAGCGGAGGTTGGGCTCCCGGTGCGGACTCTCTTAGGGTCCGCGCCCAGAGAGTCTGGAGCGATTGGCCGTTTGCCTGCGCTTCGGTCAGCGGCCTAGGGCTGGTCCCTGATCACCAAGGGGCGCGGGCCGGTACCACGGCGGGACCAGTGGAGTCCACCGCCGGGAAAGATTGGATGATCTGGAGGCGTTCAGAGGACTCCAGATCACAGAGCGACCGGGCCCCGACTGGAAACTCCAGGCCACTCGGCACCGGCGGGATCAACACGGATAACCACCGGGAGAGGGCAGCACCGCTCAGGTTCCCTCACCTGGCGCCAGAAGAAGACAGGAGCATTAGATAACAAAGACCACGGAGAAGAGTATGCATTTAAAGGGAAGAGTAAGGAGACTTACTGCCCAGATACGTGTGCGTCATGTCGTCGTCCCCTGTATATTGCCATGCAGGGTGGGCGCGATGACGCAGGGGGCTGATCCTCCGAGCCACGATGTCTCGGACTACCAGGGCCCCAATCAAACCGGCGCCCCGCAATTGATCGATGCGGGCCACCATTGCCAGGAGCTCCACCGTCTCCTCGACGGGCGAGCTCCAGCTCTCGCGGGCTACCGCCCACGCGCAGGGTACTCCAAGAAGGTCGACCCCGCTGTCGTCGCCGACGTAGAGCCAGTCGCTCCGCTAGTTCTTCTAGTTGGAGCGTGGCAGGAAGGGAATGTAGCGGGAGGCCGACACATCATGAAGGCGGAAGTGGCAGCTTCCTACGACCCCGCTGTCGGGAGTGATGCGGTAGGTGAAAAAGTAACGAAAGAGGGGGAGATTGGGCATTACCCCCACGAACATCTCGCAGAGGTAAGCGAAGGTGGAGAGAAGGACGATGGAGTTGGGGGAAAGATGAAGATGGTGAATCTCGTAGAAATGAAGGACGGTGAGTAAGAACTCATAGAATGGCAGCACCAAGCCCGCTATGAGTCCCCAGGTGAAGACGATAATCTCCCCTGGCTCGCAGGATGGCACGACCGTCCCCTGACGAGGGCGAAGGGTGCCCTCGGGTGCCATCCCGGTGACGAAATCCACCCGCCTCTGGCCGGCGGTGGAAGCGAGAAGAGGCTGCACCATTGTAGCAGGAGCGAAGTCTTTCAAGCAAAGGAGACAAAAAAGCAAAGGGCGAAATGTGAAGAAGATCAAGAGGCGTGAGCCATTGAGTCGGGGTGTGCATATATATAGAGACACCCCTCGAAGACGGTTCGTGATCAGGCAAAAAGCGCGGCGTTTCGGGTCCCAAGAAAAATCGGCGGAAGTGGGGAGGACCGAAGCGGTTGCATGCGCAGAGGTGGTGGGCCCATCCAGGAACGCACTGGCATTAAATAAGGTCTGAAAAGCAACTGGCGTGCGTTCCAGGACGGCCCCGGGGGCTACTGTCTGTGTACTTTGCACCGGGGTACCCTCTCCACCGTAGAAGTAATAGGCCCAAGAAGTGGCTCGACCGGTTGGCGCCCTAGCGGCGGCTGGCGAAGCACGCCGCCACGGGCGAAGCCCACGTGGCCGGTGAGCAACTGGCGATCACGCCGCTCATGGGCGAAGCGACCCGTGGCATCTTAGCGAAAGCGGCGAAACACGCCGCCCTTGAGCGAGGAGCCCACGTGGCCTCGGCGATCACGCCGCCACCGCAAGCGACGCATGGCATCTGGCGGCGGCGGGCGAGCACACCGCCGTCGGGCGAGGAGTCCGCGTGGTTTCTGGCGAGCAACTGGCGATCACGCCGCTCGCCGGGCGGGTGGCCCGCGTGGCGGCCTGACGAGTGGGGCGGCGTCGGCCCTTATCGTGCCACGAAGGCAACCAAAGGAATAAGAGGGAGGCTTCGCCTCGAAGTTTCCCTCCCCTGGCACCTTGTGTCAGGGTCATTAATTATGAAGGACTCTGCTACCGACACGACGATGGCTCATCCCTCTGACGCCTCTTACCAAACCCGTCGCGGGGGCATCGTGTCCCGGGCGGACCGAGCGAGGCCACACACCGACATTAAATGAGGTTCGAAGGACAAGGCCATGGAGGCGTGCTTAATAAATGAGTCGTGGGTCGACGTGGAGGCTGGAATGATGGATGCAATTAATGTGTTGTAGATAAGCATAGCATCACCGTCCCTCCTGCCCAGGCCGTTCCATCTATATAAGGGCGCCTCGGTGCATGAAGAAGGGGGCCGGTCGGCTAGATCAGAGAGCATAGAGAAGCAGACATAGAAGAAAACCTTTGTAAACACTCCCCCATTTTTTCAACAAAGAACCAGCAGGACGTAGGGCTATTACCCACACCGGGGGTCTGAACCTGGGTAAACCGTCGTGTCCATCAGTTTGCTGATTCCCGAAATCCATCGTTGAGAGACATTAGGGTTTCCAGCCACGAAGATGCCCTCTACCGAACCATATTTTCCGTCCAGAGAGTAGTCACCCCGTTAGCGGAATCTTGTCAGGTGAAATACGCCGACAAGTATATTTAGTAACAATCAAATGAGTATCAAATTAGATACTAAATATGATGATCAAGCTCAAAGATAATGAAATAAAAGCAATACTTTCAACCATAAACAGGAGGCAATTCTATAGTTTAAGGTCACATTCTCTACTTTAATTGTTTTAATTCATCAATAGAACTATGCATTGTTGAGCATATAACCGGCAGCAATATCTAGATCTAAGGGATCATTATATTCAGCAACAATCAAATTAGTATCAAACTAGATACTAAATATAATGATCAAGCTCAAGGTCAATGAAATAAAAGCAATACTTTCTAGTATTAACAGTAAGCAACTCTATAGTTCAAGGCTGCATTCGTTACTTTAATTGACCCATAGCATCATTGAGTATACAACCGGTAATAATATGTAAATATAGGGGATTAGTATATTCAGTTACAACCAAATAAGTATCAAACTACATACTGAATATGATGATCAAGTTCAAAGACAGTGAAATAAAAGCAATACTTTCTAACATTAATAGAAAGTAACTCTATATTTCAAGGCCGCATTCGCTACTTTAATTGATCCATAGCATCATTGAGCATACAACCGACAACAATATGTTAATCTAGGGGATCAATATATTCAGCAACAATCAAATAAGTATCAAAATAGATACTGAATATGATGATCAAGCTTAAAGATAGTTAAATAAAATAAAAGCAATACATTTGAGCATTAACAAGAGACAACTCTAAAGCTCAAGACCACATTCTCTACTTCAATCGTTTTAGTTCATCAATACACCCATAGCATCTATTAATAGACCCATAGCATCATTGAGCATACAACCGACAACAATATGTAGATGTAATGGATTAGTATATTTAGCAATAATCAAATGAGCATCGAACTAGATACTGAATATGATGATCAAGCTCAAAGACAGTGAAATAAAAGAAATACTTTCTAGCATTAACAGGAAGAAACTCTATAGTTCAAAGCCACATTCGCTTCTTTAATTGACCCAAAGCATCATTGGGCACCCAATCGACAGCAATATGTACATATAAGGGATCAGTATATTCAGCAACAATCAAATGTGTATCAATCCAGATGCTGAATATGATGATTAAGCTCAAAGATAGTAAAATAAAAGTAATACTTTCTAGAATTAATAAGAAGCAACTCTATAGTTCAATGGTATATTCGTTGCTTTATTTATTTTAGTTCATCAATAGACCCATAGCATTAATGAGCATACAACCGGCATCAATATATATATAAATCTATGTGATCAGTATATTCAACTATAATCAAATGAGTATCAAACTAGATACTGAATATGATCATCGAGTTCAAAGATAGTGAAATTAAAGCGATACTTTCTAGTATTAACAGGAAGCAACTCTATAGTTCAAGACTACATTCGATACTTTAATTGTTTTAATTTACCAATAGACCTATAGCATCATTGAACATACAACCGATAGCATATAAATATAGGGGGTCAGTATATTCAGCAACAATCAAATGAGTATCAAACTAGATACTGAATATGATGATTAACCTCAAAGATAGTGAAATAAAAGCACTACTTTCTAGCATTAATAGGAAGTAACTTTATAATTCAAGACTGCATTCGCTACTTTTATTGGTTTACTTCATCAGTAGACCCATAACATCATTGAGCATATAACCTGTAGCAATATGTAGTCTAGGGGGGAAACATTCATGTTCTAAATGTTTTCTTGCCGGCAACGACAATGGTGGAGGCCAGTCGGTCGGTAAGGGCGGTGCGGTGGCCGGATGTGACGATAGAGACGTTGATGGCCGAATCTAGTGCTTCACCGTTATGCCGACACCTTCCTTGTTGTCGGGATAGAGCGCACCAAGGGAGCCGTGGAGGCCAACGGGTGACGCAGGTGAGGGGAGGAGGAGGGGCGATGCGGGTGTCACACAGGTAGATGGTCTATGCGGGGAAGGGGAGGCAGAACGGCGAGCCGCGAGGATGAGAAGGTGCTAGAGTTGGAAGGTGCGTCAAACAGGCGGAGGGATAGGGCGTGAGGGTGGAGAGGAGAAAACTCCTTTTGTACGTAGTTAAGAGTTTTATATTACAGATAGTTCGTGACACAAACCATCTCTGTGATATTGGCTTAGCACTAACGGTTCTTACCATATCATGTAATTTTGATGGTCGTGTTAGTAAAACTGTCATTAATTTGCTTTAAAAATGACGGTGTGACTAGACGTCTAATATAGATTTTGCTAGAGTAGTGCACCTGCAAAAATTAAGTGTAGTACTCCGTTCTGCACATTCTGTACAACCAAGGCTGTATAGCACAGTGTCCCTCGCATTACTTTCCGTGTACATGCGCATAGGAAAGCTGCCTATCATATTATTATTATTACGGAATGACTTCAGTCCGACGTCCGAAATTTTCGGACATATTGTAACATTTTTTCCTAATTTGTGCAACATTTCTTTCAACTGCATGAAACATTTTCCTTCGACAAACAGTGAAATGCGCTACAGTAAACGGATGTTGCAAACGTTCAAAAAAATGTTTCAAGCGTCGGCAAAAAATGTTGCAAACGTAGGACAAAAATGTTGCAAGAGACATCCAATGGGATGAACAGTAATCAGACGTCCGAGCGCTAGTTTCTCCCTTATTATTATTATTATTATTATTATTATTATTATTATTATTATTAAGCATCTCTCGCATTAGATAAGAGAAAGATAATATTTGTTACACTTGTCGTGACGACATGGCTTGAGGAATACCCTCCCTGACCGGTAATTTTCACCGAGACTGACCCTCACCGCAGACGCACGCTACAGTTTGGGCCAACACCTAAGAGGCGAACACTCCCGTCCCGTCCCTTTCTCCTCACCGGTGCAATCGCCCGCGAATCCGATCGGTCTCGCTCTTGTTCCCTTCGCCGAAAGGCGCGGCACGGGCCGACCCGTCGCTGCATGCGTCCTCTCCTCTCCTCCGTCACGGCCGAGGCGCCGTACGCACCGCAGCAGGTGGACGCCGATCCGCTGGCACGAACGGAGGCCACACCCAGGTAACAAACGTGCATGCGAGACAACGAGCGAGCGGCCGCTGTCGCACGAGACACAGTCCCCGGCGACGTCGGCCAAGCCGGATCGCTCGTATCGATCGTCCAGTGACGGAACGGTGCCCCCCGACGTGTCGTCCCGGTCGCTGTTTGTCTAAACCCTTACGTTTGGAGAGGGGCAGGGGGGGATTCCGTGGAAAGAATTCGCCGGGCCGAGCAAAGGTCTGAGTGAAGGGGACAAAAACAGGCGGCACGGACAACTGTGCTGGAGGGGCGCCGGCCCCTTGATCGTGAAATTGCCGGAAAGGTACTGGTGGCGTGAGATGATGGCCTTGGGATGAAAGCTGCTTACGATGATCATCCATGAAAAGAGCGTGACACATTGCTGTTTTCCTTAGTGACGTAGAACGATGGATGCATATTGTACTTGACAGGAATTGGTCGTAGCAACAGGGCTTTTAGGCATGTATAATAAATAATAAAACCATCTCAGCTTGTTTTATCATATCCACATCAGTTTTATTCTATACGAAAGAGTGGTAAAAGAAGAGAGAGAGAAGAGAGCTTACTCTTATTTAGTAGTAACCGTTGTATGGAAGTATAGATAGATTAGTTATGTATAAGAGAGAAGAGATAGTTATTGTACAGTATTTAGAGCCAATTTTTAGAGATAACTATTATACAAACTGTTTTTAGTGTTTACTTTAAATAACATAGATAAGAAATAAAATCAGCAGTAGATTTTGTTATAGTAGGTCTGAACTGTCCTCGTCGTCTGTGGATGATCGGACGGTCGTGACTCGTCAGAGTTTCAGACGTTGAAACCTTATGACCCCCATGGTACAATGGTCTAAAGGCCGGGTCCTGAAATTATTGGCGTATCAACGATGTACTTTTCGACTATCGGAGATTAAATTTTCTTTTCTTTGGCTGTTGTAGAATCCGCTGCATAATAATTTAGTTTGTATTTTCCTTTTTTTGGCAGGTATAAAGATGGTTGTTTTGTTTCATTCATAGGAAATTAGGGGTTGCTTGGGCCTTGTTGCACTTATTCATTTCTTAGAAAATGGAAAAAGTCCAAGAGTGCGTACACAGACTCCTGTCTATATATTTCTTCATATATATTTCTTTATATCATATAAAGGCAAAACTAAAAACAATTTTCGCAATAGATGACATCTTAAGATTGTTTCTATGAGACCTACAATCTTTTAATTATGTCATGAAAATGTGTTATTGTTTATAATAGTATTTTATGCTGTCTAGATGATCATCTCTTCTTGAAGAGATAACTATGCTCTCTCTCTTTCGTATCTATAAAAATCTTGTATAGCAAAATATATAGACAGTTGACATCCTACTATTATACATGCACTAGGATGTTATTGTTGATTCAGACGCGGTGATTGCACCAAAATATAATTAAATTTCACTGCTACCCTTTGTACGACCGTCAGTCATAATCTAAACTCTGAAGACCGGAGTACTACTATAGCAAGATATATAGCTACGCTGGTAGAACCAAGGATTCAAATTTTGTTTGGGGAAAAATATCGGGTATAACCGAAATCTGAAATTTCGGTGAATTTTTAGATAAATTTCGATCAAAATTCAAATCTGGTCCATTTGCCACCAAAAAATCTGAATTTTGGTGAAATTTATCAAAATTTTGAGCAAAATTGCCGAAATTTTGGCCCTTTTTCATTGGCTGAAAAATGGTTCAGACGGCAACGAAAAATTGTGAAATTTTTTATGAAGAGTCCTGACATCTTGATGATATTTCCATAAAAATTTCAGATCATTATCAAATCTGATGAATTTTTAAAAATTCAAATATTGCTACTGTCCTGATAAAACGCTAACCGACAAGTTTGAACTGAATGAAAATTAGAACAAACGAGGTTATAAAATTTTGAAATTTTTTATGGATGGTTATGACATATCCATAATATTCTCATAAAATTTTCAGATGATTTTCAAGATTTATGAATTTTTAAAAATTTAAACAGTGCTACTATCCTGTTAAAAGCCTTACCGGCAAACTTGAAAGAAATGAAAAATTGTCCAAAGCACTTTATAAAATTTTGAAATAAAAGTTTTAGATGATGATCATGCTTAAATAATTTTTAAAAATTCTGACAGTCCTACGTCCTAATAAAAGACCGATGATCAATATATAGATTTGCTTTAGAAATAAAAAAGGCTTAAAATTTTTAAAAATTTTACAGAAGGTTGATAAAGAAATGCTTAAGATATCATAAAATTTGGAATTATAGTCACACTTCAGTGAATTTATAAAATTCTTACAAGGCACAACACCATTTATGTTCTTTCTCTTTTTGGTTTTTCAAATATAATATAACAAACAAAGTTAAATGCTTACATAGATTTGATTGACCAAATAAAAAATTTAAAATTTTTAAAAATTTATATAATGGTACTGAGGAAATTTATAATCTCTCAAAAAAATATTAGATCATGATCACACTCAAGAAAATTCATAAAATTCTGATAAGGTAACGGTCCCAATTATATTCATTCTGTTTTTGATTTTTTGAAGATGACAAATGAAGTTAAATTATTCTGAAAATTTTTTGTATGATCATAAACTGCTCTAGATGCTAAAATAAAATTTTCAGTTAATTATCAAGCTTCTAAAATTTTATAAAAATCTAACAATGTTTCTACCAAAATTTTAAAATGTCTAAAAAATTCAGTTTTTCAACAAATTTTCATAGAAGATGACTTTCTTATGGGTTATTGGACCAAATCTGGCCAAAAATAATGAAATTTTGGTGAAATTTGATGAAATTTCATTCAAAAGTGAAATTACTGTAGTAATTTTAATTTTTTTATTCGGCCGGTAGTTTAGATTTCATAGAGACCCGAAATCCAAAATTTCAGCGAAAATTCACTAAAATTCGGAGAAAATTGGAACCCTGGGTAGAACATCCGGTAGGCCAAGATCATTAGTTTCATCCAAGATGCAATGCAAATAAAATTATCTAATTAAGCCTACCTATAATAGATGTAGTTTCTATTTCCAGCAGATGGGTTACACGTTGTACTTTGTCAAACGTCCCTGTTATTACATAGGGTGCATGACTTGACATCAACTGTAAAGTTCGTTGTGCCATCAAAGGAAAACATTTTGGTTGGATTGATGATCAAAGGTCCTCTCTTAAAATAGAAAAAAATAACAGAGATGATAAGATATGTATACTTCCAATACTTTTCAAGTTAACAATTTAATTAACTGAAAATAATTACTAAGCCACATCAAATATCAACATGTGAATCATTTACTTAAGCAATCTTCATTATATTTCTATGAGAATTATATGCTACCTAATAGAGGGTGCTTGCTTATTAATAGGTATGAAGATTGCACACATGTATATTGTAGCAAATTGTGTCCAAGTATTATGGTCGACCCTAATAGGGGGCGAAGGATGACGAGAGCCACATGGAAAATATTATTCACATGTACTATTTATGTAACTCTCTATCTCCTTCTATATATGCCGTTGAAGAAAAAGCTTAAGAGGCTCAAGAAAACAAACTAATACAATTTCAAAAGGAAAGAAGCAAGAGAAAGAACCAATACAAAAAATAAGCCAAGTTTGAATGGAAGATGGAAAACGGCTTAATATTTCAAAGAATCCAATTCAATCTGTAGTAGTTTTTACTATAGCAGCCACAATACAGTAGCACTATTGTACTGTAGCAAACTGAAAACTCTATAAAAGGAGGTGCATTCCCTCCATTCATAATCAAGTTAGGTTTTCGACATTCAGAAATATATATTCTTGTTCTACGGTTTATGTGAGATACAATACCACCCCCGATAGGATTGGGAATTTACTGAGTGTCTTAACTCCGTCGTTCTTGCGATTGCTTCCGTGATTGCTTGAACACATTTACTCCACATGAGCGAGTAGACAAAGGATCAAAGCGTGTGGTTGGGTCAATCAAGTGTCGCAAGTTGCTGTAATAGAGAGAGTGGTTGGCAGTGCCATTCATCAAGTTACACGGGTCCAATTATCTCCAATCCTATGCCGTAAAGATCGGGCCAAACCATTCATCAAGAGATCTGAAATAAACTAACATTATATGTCTAGTAAAATAAAGGGAGAATTGATCATTTGCTCTGTTTTAGTTAGTGCAATTGATTATTTGCCCTGTTTGTCTCACTGACATGTGGCTTTAGGACCCGCATGTCAGTGAAACATCATGGGACAAATGATCAATGGTACAAGTAAATAAGGACAACTCACCAATTATTCCTAAAATAAAATATGGTATGTTCTTGAGAACTTGCACTATTGAAAATTAGGAATACATACTTTCAATACTCTAGAATATTTGGGAGCTTGTATAAATGGATAGACATTTTAGGACTCTATAATTAGAAAAAAATTAATAGGGTGATATTTTGAAAGAGAATTCTAGAATCAAGATATTTATAGTTGAAGAGTGTGGATTGTGTCACAAGGCAACAATCCAATGACTATGTAACACTATATAGGAGTGCATTACCCCTACCTTGGTGTGCTATGAGTAGAGCTACCATCAGCACCATAAGCCATCGTACGAAGAGATAGGTAGCCCAGTTTGTTGTGTATTAGTGAAGAGTTATCCCTCTTTTGTATATAAGTATTGGTTTCCAATGGTAAGCCGCATACTTCTTAAGACTGTGCTTAGGGTTATAATTCAACATGAGTGGTTCAGTCACCTGAAATCACAATAGTCCTAAGTTTAACGTGAGTGGCTCAGCTGATAGAAGCCAATGATTAATAAAGAACTAAGTACTATGAAGGAAAGTCTAACCAACTTAGGGTAGTTTGTGTAGCTTGTGTGTAGGTCTCCTCGGTGTGGGTATTTAGGGTTCACCTCCATATTTTCTAACAATTGGTATCAAAGTAGATGGTCTGGGACTGTCATTAGTGAGAGGAATCTTTAAGATAAGTGTTGGTTACTTACATTGGTCAGTCCAATCTTCAATAGGTGTAGTGCGCTTAAATTGCTTAGTGTGTTACAGAGGCATGCTAAGGGGAGATTCTGCCGGAGATCATAGTCCGAGATTATGAAGATTGTTGGTCTAGGACCAAGAAAAGTCAACACTAGGTGTCAGTTGAGATGGCAAATCTCATGAGTGCAAACAGTGGCTAGGTAGCTCAACAGCCAAAACTATATCTATTGACAAACCTATATAGAGTCAGCATTAGGACTTATGGGATGTCGTTGCGGGCACCAAGACAACTCTCCACCAAAGGAGAATGATGAAGCCTTGCAGAAATGGCACATTGAAATTTCAAGCTCTATTCATTTGGTTTTGGTATTAATGAAAAACTTAATTATGAGACTAATCCTTTTGATAATCATAACATTGATTAGTCTCAATTGTTAATTAATAACAACCTTCTTGTGAGACTAACTTTTTTGTTGAGCTTCATTCTTATTAGTCTCATTTGAATGAAAAGATGGAAATATCAAAAGAATATATTCGAGTTTATATTATCATATCTTGTTGCATTCCTTGGATATAAAATTCATGATCATATTGATAAATCCAAATATGAGATTAACTTGTTTATTGAGTATGTTTTTATTTGTCTCATCCTATTGAAAAATGAAAACTCTAAAGGTGTGCATCCAATGTAACTATATTATTTCTAGATGTATTTCTTGGATGCAAGTTAAAAGGTGAACTCCACCACAGTTTCAAGCTTAAGATGTGCATATTATTTCCAATTCCATATATACATGTATGCACACATTTAGGGGGAGTTCATACTTTATCTTGAAGTTTCAATAGTATTGATCCTTTTTTCATCTTGTCAAATATTTCAATGATCCTTACTATGAAACAAAATCTTGAGTACATAAAACTTGTGTAGTTGTAATATATTCATGATAAGTTAAATATAGGATAAACTCCAAAGTAATCTCAAATTCAAACATGTGCATATTGGTTCCAACTCAATTATATGTATGTAAACATTTAAATGGAGTTCAGTCTATGTTTAATAGTCTCAATGGCATTATTCCGCACTGTAAGGATCATTACCTTGGAACTAATGAGTATATGAAATTTGTTTAGTTGAAATATAATCATAACAATTTAAATTCAATTTTGGTATTCGGTTTGTCATTCAATCATCAAATAACTAAATCAATGGATTTAGGCTCTCAATTATGTGTTGATAGTATGCTCTATTGATTAAAGACAACCAAAGGTGATTGAGTATATGAAGCTTTATTAGCACTAGTATACTCAAGATCAATTTAATTTAAATCAATCTTGATTTGGGTTGTCATCAATCATCAAAGGAGTAGATCAAAGGATCTAGGGCAACTATTATGTCTTAATGATGTGTATTGATTATTAGGACAACCGTGTTTGTTGGACTAATAATTTTTAATGAGTTGTGAATTAGGTTAAGTCCAACTTTGATTAAGACACAGGACGAAGGATGTCATCATGGGCTGATGAGCATCAAGAAAGGATCCCGAAGTGAGGAGGGGAGTTCATCATGTGTTGATGAACAAAGAAAAAGACTCGTACTTGGAGAGAGGATGATTGTCTTCATTGAAAGCTCCAAGTGGATGAGCGAGGCAAAGGTATAATTAGCATAGGGTTAAGGATATATTCCTAGTCTTTTACAAGTCTTGGTGTTTGGTTGGGAGACCAGGTTGCTAGTATAGAATGTTGTACTATTAAGAGGAGTCGAGTCTTTTAGCTTGAATCTCATGATGTGTTGATGGCTCAATATCGCTTGCACTAGCTCATCTCTTGTTTGGCTTTTACATAGAGCAAATATTTACGAATGTATTTTGCAAATAGTTGTAGCTTATGCTTACAATTTTATTAATGTGTTCTTTGCATAGTGCTTTGATTTGCAAATGTGTTTTGAAAATAGGAAAAGCTTATGTTTGATATTGTTTTGTAAAATATGTTGTGCAAAATATTGAAGTTTATACAAGTGCTCTTTTTAGCATATGACTAGAGTTTGCAAATGTGTTTTACAAATTGTTAGAGATCATGTGTTGATCATCAAATGGCTATGTTTGAGTTCATGTGTATTCTTTGTGCTTTTATTTGCATGGAATTGTTATTTGCAAATATGTTTTGCAAACAAGCTGATATTTATAAATTTGGTTTTCGAGCATGTGACTAGAATTTATAAATTGTTTTGATCATGAGTTGCTAGTCACATATCTCAAGATTTAATCTTGTTGACTCTTTGTAGCTTGTAGTCACGCTCTTGATCAAGTCTATGTAAGGGATTTCGAGAAATTCATATTTTAGACTTGAGTGGCTACATTGAAGTTTTTATGATATTTGGAAATATATATGGTTGTTTAAATCTTGAAAAGGTGAAAATTATAGCCCTCTTAATAAGCTTTCCATAGAGAAATTATAGCCCTCTTAATAAGCTTTCCATAGAGTTTAAGATCATCTAAATCGTTCTTTGGAGTAAAAAGCTACGATCATTTTTGTATCGTGCTGTTAGAATGTCCGATTTGGGTGATTCAGAATGTCCAAATTTGATTTTAGGATGTTTTAACATAATTTATATTTTGAAGCTAGAATTCGGAATGTCCGAACTTTGTTATTTGGAATGTCCGAAGTTTGGACTCTAGAATGTCTGAATTTTGGCATGCAATAGCTAGTGTTTTTTACCATTGAGAATGTTCAAATTGGGCCATTTGAATTGTCCAAATTTGGCAATTAGGAATGTCCAAATTTGCTTTTTCACTGATTTTGTTCCAACAGCTAGTTTTCTTTGAGATGTTATTTAAGAGGCTATTCTTGTGAGACCAAAAGCTCAAGAACTCATAGAACCATATTTGAGTGATTTGAGATGCAGATGAGCTAGAGTTTTCTTGTGTAGAATCTCTTTGGTTTTTTATTTGTATTCTCTTGAGCTAGTGTGAGCCTCTTCTCTCAACTGTGCATGTGTTGCACCTTGTGAGTAAGGAGAGAAGGTAACTAGTTGCATAAGTTACATCTAGAGAAGGATTGAGTATCCTTGTGCATGTATTGCACTTGGTGAGGATCAAGCAATGGGTTTCATCTATTACTCCTGGTGTTTGCCAACACCTAGCGTGGAGGTATTGTGGTCTGGTGATCTTCTCAAGAAGGTTGTGAGAAGGCTTAGCGGTTTGTAAAGGTTGGAGCTCACCTACCCGAAGAAAGAAAGAGCTGCCGCTAGTGGAATTGAGGTGCTTGGCCTAATTTGTGGAGCGGTCTAATTTGTTTAGGCTTACCTCAACATGAATTAGAGAAAACTGACAAGTCTTTGAACACCACGGTAAAAAGATTGTATGTCAATTGTAGTTTACTTTCTATTGCTCGTTTATTTTCTTGCACTTTACAGTCATAGAATTGAATTGCATGCTTATCAACTTAGGATTGCAAACTTTGATCATAGACTTAGGTTGTTGGTGTACTTAGTGATACTAGTTGATTTAGGCTTTAATTGGATAAATCCATTTTGATTCTAGCTTTCACATTCTAGCTCAGTTTTGGCCATAGGGTTTTTAGAGATGAATTTTTAAAACTGCCTATTCACCCCCTCTAGTCAGCATTCTCGATCTTACACACATCAAAGCGGACAAGGCTATTTTCATGTTGAAGATGACATTTGAGGATTTAGTGGTGTATATCCGAGACACGGAGAAACCGACGGTGGCTTAGGAGACATTGCCAAAGTTGCTTTCAAATAAGAATGAAGCACACCTCCAACTCCTAGAAAATGTGCTGACAAGTATCTTACGAGACACTATGAGTATTAGACAATACTTTATAAAGGTGAAGAATATTTGCTGTGAGATACCTCAGCTTGATCCTTAGAAGATCAGTGAGGCAAGAATGAAGAGGATTATCCATGGCCCAAGCATTAGTTAAGCAGATGGGTAGAGTTATCTTGAAATAAGAGGGTGAGGAGGAGGCCTTCTTCATTAGGAAGAAGGGTCTAATTAGAGGTTGATGAGAGGTGAAGGAGAAGTAGACAGGAGGTGATAGTTGTTGCCCAAAGGAAATTAAGCAACTATTCAGGGGAGCTCATCAAGGCAGACGAGATCAACAGAAAGGAAAGAAGGAACTAAGATGACTACTTCAATTGTGGCAAAAGAAGACATCTTTCTAGTGAACTCAGAAGGGGATGTGACTACTACAAGAGATATCATCTTAGGGAAACATTAGCGAATAGGAGTAGGATGCTCAAGATGCAATTGCAATAGAAGATGACATCTACTTTGTAGAAGACTTGTTGATGATCGATCCCTACTTCATGTAGGTGAGTTACAGTCGATTGGAGATAGGTCACACTTGTGAGATTGCATTTTCTCTAGAATCTAGAGAAGAGAAAGAATAAGAAAGGGATGCAGAAAATGGCTTCTCTGCAGAGGTAAGAAACAAAGATCTCCTTGGTGAGCATTTATTAATTTGATATGAAAGTGATGAAGATTGGGAGGCTTTCTCTGACAACAAGGAAGTAGAGGAGATGGAGCCTATATCCTTTGAAGATGAGAAGCCACATGAGGACAACCATGTTAAGGTCACTGATGTAGAATATGGTACCAACAAAGATTTGCCTATGCATATTGAGGAGGAGTCTTTTAAAAGAAATGAAGGATGACATGCATGGTACGCATGCTCTTACACTGAAGGGGTTTTATACAAGTCCATCATAGGTCAAGAAGCACGATGCCAAAGTTTGAAGATCAAAGCCACCAGATCTCATGATCAAGGTTGCACAAAAGGTCCAATCAACATGGAGACATGAGAAGAAGAAATGCAAGAATGGTAGAGCACAGAAGATCCAAGGTTAGCATCGCTTGACATTGCAAACAGAAAGTATGCATTGAGGAGGAGTGTTGAGAATTAGCAATACATACTTGGAATACTCTAGAATATTATAGAGCTTACATGAATAGATATATATTTGCCATGGAAGTTCCAAGACCAAATTCTTCATGACAAAGTGAGAAACATCTAGACAAGATATTATTTCCATGTGAAACTATTGCATACATTGGACCATTACTTTGATAAATCTATTGATATTATTTCCATGTGAAACTATACTTTATACATATTTGACCATTACTGACGAGGGCTGGGTGCTCCTTGACCGGCCGGCGCGCGGTCAACAGATCCCCTAAGCTCGGAAGGCCCCGACCACGACCTAGGTGCATCGAGGCGCCGACCTAGAGCCAGGAACCCGAAGCTCGATCCCGCCGACCTCGAGCTCAAGCGGATCTCATTCAAGCCTTGGTCCGCCCTGAGATTTCGGATCTAGCATTTGAACGGCAGTTGCCAGAGAGCGGGTCATGAGGATGACTCAGGAGTGCGCGGCAAGTCCGGGGCAGTTACCGCCAGCCCTCAATGTGCATGAAGGCCACTTCCCAAAGATATCGCCCAGTCGTTACATGTAAAGGAGGTATAAAAGCTAAGACACGCAGGCTCCAAAGAACAACAAGACAACCCAGTACACCCAGCAGCTCGAGCTAGGAATCACCATTACTGTCTTGAGTTGTAAACATCTCCCTGTACACCGATATAACAAGAATCACCGCCGCAAGGCGACTGGAGTAGAGCTATTACCTTCACAGGGGCTCGAACCAGTATAAACCCTTGTCTCGTGCTCGTTATCGCCTTGTTCGACCATCATCACGATCGCCTTGTTCCTCCGCTCGAGCGAAAACACACGGGTCCCATAATACATCGACTCCCCACTCACTTCTTGCGGTTGGCGATCCCGATCGTCAACAACGGGCGCCACCGTGGGGCCCGATTGTTTTGCTTTTCGCAGAACGACACCAGATCCTAGGAGCATGGCGACTTCATCGACGGATTTTCCTGACACGGACTCGACTCGCGGACCTGTTTTCGCTTTCACCGCCACCGCCGAAAGCAAAGACGTTTTGATGGCGACGCCAGTCGCGCGAGGGAGGAGCGGATGACCTTGATCCGCAGACTCAAGACGCCACGGATGGTCCAGTTGCCATCAACAAGCCATAACCGCTCTCCCGCGGAGGCCCAGAGAAGGCCAAGACGTCTTCTCGACCGCCCTGCTCCCTCCCACCGGGAGCGCCCGTGCTATCGCCGGGTCATGGCGCACTCGATAGGGCGAGGTCGGAGCTTTTGGCCGAGCCTCGCCGAAGAACTCGATCGAAGCACGACCGAGGTCGTACCTCCGCAAAGACCGGCCATCACCGGGACCCGCTCCCAGAGAAGTATTGATAACACATCATGCCGTCACCCGCGCCGGACGCCTCGCGACAGAGCCGGCCCGCAACGGGCTCGGGATGAGGCTTTGACGCAGACGCACCGGCGCCCCACGGGCACCGCGCCAGGCATGGACAGGCCCGAGTCAGACCACACCGAATCAATCGGCAAGAAGTCTGCGGATCTTTCCGGGACATTCGCCAGCGCCGAGGGTCCAGACCGCTGCGTTACCAACCAGTGATTCCGTGTTCGCACCATGGGCGTTCCCATCACAGGTCGGGCCGCCGAACAAGCCTCGACTCCGAATCCGGCAGCAGCCGGGATCTTGTCGGCGACGACCACGATTGGCGGCACCGCCCGCCCTATGGCTGCATGGCGACTCGACGGCCTTAAATGCGTGTGCGGTGGCCGCTCGGTTCAAGCCCGCTACGATCGAAGCGCCGACGGGACCAAGAACCCTGACGAGTTCTTGTCCATCTACTCGACCGCTATCTTGGCGGCCGGGGGGGACGAGCTCGTGATGGCAAACTACCTCCCGACCGTATTGGATGGGGCCGCGAGGACCTGGCTTTTTAACCAGAAGCCCGGCTCTTTCAGGTCGTGGCGCCAAATCCAGAGCGCCCTTCGCTCCAACTTTCAGAGTTGTTACGAGCGGCCGGGCAGGGAGAAGGACCTGGACCGTGTCATCCAGGGCAAGAACGAGCCGCTACGCGATTTTGTGCGGCGATTCATCCGCACGAGGAACCTGATCCCGAGTATCTCTGACGAGGCCGTTATCAAGGCCTTCAAGTTCGGGGTCCGTGATCGACGCCTTACCGAGGACCTGGAGATCACATCGAGGCTCAGCGTCAACAAGCTTTTCCGCATGGCGGAACAGTACGCGGATGCAGACGACGCCGTCCGCTGGAAACGCGACTACGACCAAGGTAAGCTTGGTCTAAACCAAACAGAAGTCGGCCCGTCCAGTTCCAGGGGCGCCGACCACGGCACCTCCTCCAAGAAGCGGAAGCGCGATCGCAGGGGCGGCGGAGGTCTACCGCGGGTGATCGTTTCGGCAGATGGCCAGCGCGAGGTCCTCGAGGTCCGAGGTCAACCTCGGGAGGACTCTAAGCCTCGCCAAGGTCGGCCTCGACCTCACCAGGCGAAGAACCAGCCCCAGCAGGAGGGACAACGACCTGGGTCCCGGCGGACCGATGCTCGGCCGCAGGGGGCCGAGGGCGACGGGCACGACGGCCAAGTTATGCCTATTCCATTGTATGGCCGCCACGACTGCGACTGCAGGCTTGGCAAAATAAGCCGGATGCTTTCACGATGGACGAGGTGAGATGCCTGTGCTCCGGCGAAGGTCGACGACCAGCCCAACAGGGTAAATGCCGGCGAGGAGCACGACGACCACGATTTGGAGTTCCAGCAAGGCGAGCGCCGGATCGATGTCATCTTCGGTGGCTCGTCAGCCTACCAATCCAGCGCGAATCAAGGCGCGCCATGACCATCTACTGTGGCCGCTGGGAAGCCCATCGAGCAGCCCTGCAAGTGGTCTGGGGCCACCGTCACCTTCTCTCCAGAAGACGCTCTCCCAGGTATGGCCCGAGACCTGAAAACCGCCTTGGTCATGACCCCGACCATCAGCAATACTGCGGTCGGTCGCGTCATGGTCGACGGTGGCAGCTCTCTTAATTTGCTGCAGGCAGGGGCGCTTGATCGGATGCAGATTCCCCGGTCGAAGGTCAAGAGCATCGCCATTCCTTTCTTCGGGATCGTGCCCGGGAGCTCGACCATTCCCCTGGGGCAGGTGGTCTTGCCCGTCACCTTCGGCAACTCGGGCAACTTCCGCACCGAGCTGGTCACCTTCGAGGTGGTCGAGGGCGACCTCCCATACAACGCCATCCTCGGGCGGCCCGCCTTGGTCAAGTTCATGGCCGCAAACCATTATGGCCACCGATGCATGAAGTTGCCAGGCCCCAACGGCATCATCACCGTGCGAGGCGATCTGCAGGCGGCGCATGGGTGTGAGACCAAGGCCCTGGCTCTTGCGGGCATGTTCCCCCAGTGCGGCCCAGAGGCGACGATGAAGAACGCCCGCCAGAAGGTGGCGATCCAGCCTAGCGGAGCTACAAAGGCCGTGCCTCTCGACGAAAGCAACCCGACCAGGTGCGTCCACGTTTCCGCCGAGCTGAGTTCCAAATAGGAACTCGCGCTCGTCACCTTCCTTCGCGCCAACAAGGGTATATTCGCTTGGGAGCCCATGGACATGCCCGGTGTCCCGAGGGAGATGATTGAGCACAAGCTGCAGGTGGGATCTGGCTCCCGACCTGTGCGCCAGAAGCTGCGTCGCTTCTCCTCGGAGAAGGTCGCGATCATCAAGGAGAACCTTGACAAACTCCTGAAGGCCGGATTCATCCGTGAGATTAACTACTCCGAGTGGCTCGCCAACCCGGTCATCGTGCAGAAGAAGGGAGGAAAGTGGAGAATGTGCGCCGACCATACGGGTTAAATTCGCTTGTCTCGGCGACAACTTCCGCTCACAAGATCGACCGTGATCGTCGACTCCACCGCGAATGCCAAGATGCTGAGTTTCTTGGATGCTTACTCGGGTTACCACCAGATCAAGCTGGCGGTCGACGACGAGAGCAAGACTTCCTTCATCACGCCGTTTGGCGCCTATTGCTATACGACCATGTCATTCGGTCTGCGTAATGCGGGGGCCACATTTCAGCGTCTGATGACCAGGACGTTCGAGCCGCAGATCGGGCGTAACCTCAAGGTCTACGTGGACGATATTATAGTCAAAAGCCTCTCTGAAGGCAACCACGTTCGTGACCTCGAGGAAACCTTCGCTAACCTGAAAAGGCACAATATCAAACTCAACCCTGAGAAGTGCGTGTTCGGCGCGGCGTCCGGTAAGGTGCTCGGCTACATGATTGGGGGCTCGGGGGTTGGTCCAAACCCGGAGAAGATCGAGGCGATCGAGAAGATGGCGCCCCCGACCTCGATCAAGCAGGTGCAAAGCCTCACCGACCGCATGGCCGCCCTCAGCAGGTTCATTTCGAGGCTTGGCGAGCGTGGGCTCCCATTCTTTCGGACCCTGCGCAAGCACGGGGGCTTTGAGTGGACTCCAGAGGCGCAGCGGTCCTTCGACGACCTGAAGGTATATCTATCGTCCCCACCTCTCCTTACAACGCCGCAACCTAGTGAGAAATTGCTGCTCTACCTTGCGGCCACCGCCCACGCTGTCAGTGCCGTCCTGGTGGCGGAACGGGGGGCTCAGCAGCACCCAATCTATTACGTCAGCGAGGTCTTGCATGGCCCGAAGGAGCGCTACCCGCAGGTACAGAAGCTGTTGTATGCTCTCCTCATGGCTTCGCGGAAGCTCCGGCACTATTTTCAGGCGCACTCCATGGTCGTCCCGAGCAACTTCCCGCTCGGGGACGTCCTGAGGAACCCGGAGGGTGGCGGGCGAATCGCCAAGTGGGCCATGGAGCTGGCGACGTTCGACGTCCAGGTCGTGGGACGCACGACCATAAAATCGCAAGTGCTCGCCGACTTCGTGGTCGAGCAGACGTCGTAGCCCGCTCCCGAGCTTCAAGACAAAGAGGAGAAGCCCTGGGTCATGTTCTTCGACGGCTCGAGGTCCTTCAAGCGCCGGGCCGATCCTTATCCTTTCCGCAGGCGATAAGTTGAGGTACGTAATTCGTTTTGGCTTTCCAGCGACCAACAATGTGGCGGAGTACGAAGCCCTCCTGGCCAGCTTACAAGCTTGCAAGGCTTTGGGTGTGCGCCGCCTGGTCGTGAAGGGCGACTCCCAACTCGTCATCAACCAGTTCAACAAGGACTACCAGTGCTCGGGGGACTTGATGGCAAAGTACCTCGCCGAGGTGCGCAAGATGGAGAAGTGGTTCCAGAACTTGGAGATCAAGCACATCCCCAGGAGAGACAACTCCAGCGCGGACTTCCTCTCCAAGCTCGGCTCCTCCGACGACGATGTCCCACCCGATGTCATCCTGGAGACACTGGCGGCCCCATCGATCTCCAACCAAGAGGTCGTGTTTCATTGTGGTCTGGGTATCCCCGGCCGAGGCCATCCACGCTTCTTGCCCGGGCGACATGCCACCCGACCGCCGAGAGGAGCGGATCAGCGCCGGCGAAGTCTATACACGCCGTCGAGGGAAAGCTCTACAGATTTAAATATTTCCAGATCCCGACGTGGTGCATCTCCACGGAGGAGGGTAAGTACCTTCTACATGACGTTCACTCAGGCCTCTGTGGGGCGCACTCTTCGTACAGACAATGGTCGGCAAGGCCTTCCGCATGGGTACTATTGGCCTTCGACGCTCAGATGCTCGGGATATCGTCCGCGACCGCCGAGCATGCCGATTCCACGCCCGAAGTCGATCAGCCGCCCACGCGCTCCGCACCATTCCGCCGCTGGCCCTTCTCAACATGGGGCCGGACATCCTCGCCCTTTTCCGCAGTAACCGGGGAAGAAGTTCGTTCGTCATTGTCGACACCTTCACCAAGTGGATAGAGGTGAACCGGTCTCGAGCATAACCGCCGGACGGCGCTCATTTCTTCCGCTTGTTCGTGGTCACCAGTGCACGGGTTCCATGTAAACTTATCACCGACAACGGTACCCGTTTACGGCTGAGTTGTTCCAGAGTTTTGCGAGGAACTCGGCATCAAAATATGCTTCGCCGGTGGCCCACCCCAAAGCAACGGAGCAATGGAGCGCCAACCGCAAATTGTCCAGGTGTAAAGAAATGGGTTGCGATGAGCTCGACCGACACGGCAAGGCCGGTGGACTAACTTCCCACCGCCCTATGGTCTATTCGCACCACGACAAGCCGAGCCATTGTGGTCCACACCCTTCCACTCGTGTTCGCATCAAGCCGCCCCGCCTCCCCGAGGTCACGCTGGCTTTGCTGAGTCGGCTTGGTCGACCAAGTCGACTTCGAGCACGAACGGCTCTCGACCTCACCTCGCAGAAGAAGTAAGATGCCGTAATCGCCACGATCAATGCACTACCCGCAAGCTCTTCGCAGATATGCGCCTCGGTCGGTACGACCTAGGAAGCTCCTTGTTGGGGACCTAGCCCCGAGGCGGATTCAGAGCTCGCCCAAAGACCAACAAGTTATCCCTCATGGGAGGGCCCCTATAGAGTTGTTTCAACAGATCGCACGGGGCTTACTGGCTAGCGATGCCCGATGCGAGAGCTCTCTAGCTTGTGGAACATAGATCGACTTCGAAGTTTTATGTGTAACCTCTATGCCTCACATTTCAATAAAAGTCGGTCTTTCATTTTTGCCCTTTATATCCGCCTCCACTTGTGTTGCTACTTTTCTTTTTTTCGCTCCTTCTCTTTTCGATCACGAAGCCAGGCGCGGCGATTCGCTCTAAGTCTAAGTGACGGGTTCTGATTCACCCCAATGGACGAGCTAAACGTAGTTTAACCTCTTCGCAATCTAGCTCTTCCTCGTGTCTGCTCGAGCCAAGAACCTCGCCGCTTGGACAATGAGCAATGCGCATGGTTGCAAGGGTTCTACAAGCACTAATCTACTTAACGATGTTCGCCGTGTCCTTCTACCTTTGCGAATTGTCCTCAACTTTGCGTGTCGTGTCCTCTCGTCCAGATTCACATCTTGTGCCCAAGGCACGCGCCGCCGACCTCGGGCCCAACGGGGCTAGGTAGGCTACACCATGGCGCCACGACCTAAAGAGCACGGCACGGCAAACAAAGCGAAGCAAGAAAGACTTACAAGTATCCCCTGTTACGGGTTTACAAAGCAGGACGAGGTTTCTTATGTTCACCAAAAACAACTGCTTCATTAAATACATCCCTTGCTTGTTAGTGTTTTTCACAGTCGGCCATCTCGCGGGCAAGATTTTCCCGCCGAGCCGGGCTACTCGCTCGTGGTCGCCACCGCCTCGAGTTGGAGGGTTTCTTTGGGAAGCGCCCGCTGCCTCGGCGCCTCGCCTTCAAGTTGGGCCAGGGCACTCTTTGCCGCTTTGCTGACGCGCTCGAGTTTCTCCTCAAGCCCAGGGGCCTTGGTCTCAGGCGCGGGTGGCGCCTTCTCCGCGGAAGCCTTCTCCAGCGCTTCGACCTTGGCCCGTTCGGCCTCGAGCACCTTGGTGGCGCGCTCCAACTTCCCTTCAAGCTCGAGGATTTTGGCCTCGAGCTCGGGGGACGCCCTCGGCGTAGAGGATGCTTGCTCCGCAGAGGCCTTCTCAAAGACCTCGACTTTAGCTCGCTCGTCCTCGAGCGCCTTATTGGCGCGCCCAAGTTCCTCCTCAAGCCTGTGGATCTTGGCCTCAAGCTCGGGAGGCGGCGCCTCCGCAGAAGCTTTCTCCAGCGCCGCGACCTTGGCCCGCTCGGCCTCGAGCGCCTTGGTCGACCGTGCGCGCTCTTGCTCCACGGCCTTAAAGCCGAACTCGCGCTCGGAGGTCCTGGCTTGCTCGAGCTCGGCCGTGTGGGCCACCTCCTGAGCCCTCATCGTCTAGCGCAGGTCGGCGAGCTCCTGGGCCTTCTGCTCGAGCTCCCCCTGCTCAACCTCGATGGTCCTGATGAGCTGAGCGCCAACTTCCCCTGCCTCTCTCTGCGTTCAGAGGCCTCTCAGCGCGTCGGCGTGCTCTTGGAGGCCTTGTAGCCCTTGAGAGGCATGGTCGATCACCTGCACGACAAAAGAGGCGGCCCAAAGTGAGGAGGGACAAGAAGCTCGGACTACCAAGTATGGAGTATGCGGGAAGACGCGTACCCCGTGGAGATGACCCTCCAAGCGCGCACGCGGGTGAACTCCTCGCGGTCATCAATACGGCCGCGAGGGATTTCTCTCGCCGATCGCGCCGCCAGATCGAGGTCGGTCCCGCCACCTGCTGCACGCTTGGGCCGGGGTTTTGAACCCCCACCGCGGGGGCGGTCTGGTCAACTGCTGTCCCCTCCGGTGGGTTTAGCCCATCGACGGGAGAGGGTGCGGCCGCCATGTTAGACCCGACCTCCGCGGCCGGAGCCCCGCTCGCATCCGGCCTCAAGGGAGCGACGGCCGGATCCGCCGCGGCATTCGCGACCTCTGTGGTACGGGATGCCGCGACCTTGGCGCTCGACGCGGCCGCAGCTGGGGAGGTCTTGAAGCCTCTACGACCCGATCACCTTTAGCGGCCGGTGGCGTCGCGGCCTCGACGCCCGGAGCGGTCGTGGCCGGCGGAGCTTGGGAGGCCGCCTCGGGTGCTGCCACAAAGCCCGGTGTGTCCTCCCTCGCTGTGACCTCGGGAAGGTCATCGGCGGCGGCTGAGTCATGGGCCTCGCCCGTGTCGAAGTCCTCGTTGGTCGCGGGCTCGTTCTCCTCGGATGAGTCGTCAAGCCCTTGGTAGAACTCGCCGACTGTAATGGCTCGACTTGAAGGAGAATGTGCCGGCGATGATCAGCCATTGGACCCGGCTGGCGTTCTCCTCCTCGGACTCGGACTCGCCCTAGACAATAGCCATCGTCAAACCGGGCAAGTTTCGAGCTCGGGTGCTCAAAGTCTGCGATCAAAAGCATACACTAAGCCGGAAAGATACGAAAGGGGCGGCGCAGACCGGGATGCTGGGGGCTTACTTGGGTCACCAGTCTCCTCCTTGCCGAGGGTCGTCGAAGGTCTTGTTGCCCCGATGCCGAGGGGGCGCCGCGCTTGCATGACCTCGTGACCTGACGTCTCGGGGTCCGAGCCGGCCCCGCATCGCCCGTCGCGGCAGGGGTTCGTGCTCGAGGCTCTGGGGGCGGGGGAGTACTCGAAGACCTGGCGGCGGCAGCCGCGCTCTGCTGCTGCATAAGGGAAAGCTCATCAAACGGCAAGGCACATAAACACAAGCTCGGGGGCTCGACTTGTAGGGCCCTTACCGTGGTGTGGTCCCCCCACTCGACATGGCGCTTCTTCGCCTCCGTCTGGCTTGATCCGCCGGGAGGTCGTTTTTCCTTTCTTGCTCTCGCTTCGCCAGTAACGGAGCATCCTCTGGCCGCTTCAAAGAACTCTGGTGGGCTGCGTGCAAGCGGCTCGAAGGCTCGTGGGCAAAAGACTCGGGCGCTTGGTCGGGTGGCTTACCTCGTCCTTCCGACGGAGTACATTCTTCGGGACGGGGTTGCCGATGACGTACTCATGCGCCTGCTTCCCAAACATCTCGACCATCCTGGCGGAGACCCAGGATTCTTTCGGTGCTGCAAGACAAGCGGTTGTCAAGAGAAGATCGGAGGGTGTGCACGAGCCAGACCTTGGGGCAAGAAGACTTACCAGACGTGCCCTCGCGGGTCGCATCGTCGGAACCCTGGATCTCGAAGAACGGGTGCTCCCTCCGCCTAAGAGGGGACACGCGGTTCCGCAGGAAATCGTTGGCTATCGCCTGCCCGTTGAGACCGCGCATGGCGCAGATATGAATGAGGGCGATGGCCTCTTCGTCGACCTCGAGGCCGTCCGACTCCGGAGTCTCCTTCTTGCGGTTGGCGATGGGGGTCCCTTCGTACACCAGCGTCCCGGTCTCACCCCTCCTCAGGTAGAACCAGCGCTCGGTCCACGGGCCAAGGGAATCCCGAGGTTGGTACTTGGGGAAGGCCCACTTGAGCCCGACCCACTGTCGGAAGTAGAGGCATCCGACCACGGGATCCTTCCCGGAGCGGAAGAGACTGAAGTACCGGAAGAAGAGCGAGGGAGTTGGGAGGATCCCTAGAAATCCCTCGCATAGATGGGAAAAGATGGTGAGGAGAAGAACGGAGTTTGGCACCAGGTTGATGAGCTCGATGTCGCAGCTGGAGAGGACCTTCGCGACGAACTCACTCTCCGGGGTCCGCAAGCCAAAGAGGGCATAATGCTCGGTGCAGACTATCTCGTCGTCCTTGGGGTGCGGCTCGGTCTCGTTGCCCGGCAGCCGCCATGTAAACGGATCTAGCAGCCCCAGGGACTCGAGCTCCTTCATCCTCGAGTGCGACAGAGTGCTCCTTCCTAACTTGGCCATGGCGGTTGTGGCTGGTTTGGTCTGAGGGGGAAAGGAGGACCTTGCTCGGGCGAGAAAGCTTGGAAGGCGAAGGGCGCAAGAGCAGGAACTTTCGACGGACGATACGGCGCTAGGTTTATAAACTGCAATGCAGTGAAATCCAGTCCGCGGCGCCTCAAAAGGCGTGCCAACCACGATTTGACGGGTGCAGTTAAGGCTCGGGCTACGGAGTCGAGACGCCGCCAGATGCCCGCTAATCGTTCACATCCGCACAAAGATCGAGAAGTTCAAGGTCGCCAGTGTCCCGCCAAAAACTCGCTTTGTGGTCTCCGCCCGACCTCGGCCAAGGAGCCAAGACCTGCGAAGGTCGCCTCCGTCTCGAGATAAAGGCTCGAGGTCGTCCTGGGAGTTCCCTCCGACCTAGAGCCTCGGGGGCTAGCTGACGAGGGCTGGGTGCTCCTTGACCGGCCGGCGCGCGGTCAACAGATCCCCTAAGCTCGGAAGGCCCCGACCACGACCTAGGTGCATACTGAGGCGCTCGACCTAGAGCGTTGTGAACCCGAGCTCGATCCCGCTCGACCTCGAGCTCGGGCGGGATCTCGTTCGAAGCCTTGGTCCGCCCTGGGATTTCGGATCTAGCATTTGAACGGCAGTTGCCAGAGAGCGGGTCGTGAGGATGACTCAGGAGTGCGTGGCAAGTCCGAGGCAGTTACCGCCAGCCCTCAATGTGCATGGAGGCCACTTCCCGAAGATCTCGCCCAGCCGTTACATGTAAAGGAGGTATAAAAGCTAAGACGCGCAGGCTCCGAAGAACAACAAGACAACCCAGTACACCCAGCAGCTCGAGCTAGGAATCACCATTACTGTCTTGAGTTGTAAACACCTCCCTGTACACCGATATAACAAGAATCACCGCCGCAAGGCGACTGGAGTAGAGCTATTACCTTCACAGGGGCTCGAACCAGTATAAACCCTTGTCTCGTGCTCGTTATCGTCTTGCTCCGACCATCATCACGACTGTCTTGTTCCTCCGTTCGAGCGAAACACAGCTCGGGTCCCATAATACACTGACCCCCACCTCACTTCTTGCGATTGGCGATCCCGATCGTCGACAATTACTTTATCTAATTATACATGCATTTTTTCTATTTTGTATTTAGTTTATTCCGGTTAGTCACTATTTTTACCAAAAAACCATATCCCAAAAGTCAAAATTTTCCCATACCATACCGAATACCGTGTACTTGTCAAACAGGGTTTTTTGGCATGGTTTTTTTTATTTGGTAAAACCATGCAAAGCCCTATGAGTAGGATATCATGAATAAAGAAGATAATTAGAGATAGGTAGTCACTAAGAAGAGTGTGTATTGTGAAGACTTAGTGCTTTGGGTTATGATTCAACATGAGTGGTTCGGTCTTCCAAAATCACAATAGTACTTAGCTTTAACATAAGCAGGTCGACCATCTGGAAGCTGGATGGTCTTAGCTTCAACGTGAGCTACTCAACCACCCAGAAGCCAATAATCAATAAAAGCAATAAGGGCATATACAATGGTGTGATGTTAGTCGTCTGTATGATTTGCTACGTAAGATTTTTTGCTGGCATGGAGGATGGAGGAGGAGAGAGTGTATAACTATCTCTTCATAAACAGATGACTATATAAACAGCATAAATAACATTGTTTATGTTATTGTCTATAATAAACACTTTATTCCATGCCATAATTAAAATATTCTAAGATCACATAGAGACAACCTTAAGATGTTATCTATTGTAAAAGTTATCTTTAATTTTGTCTTTAGATGACATATAGAAGTATATAGACATCAGTAATCTTTACTATTGTACATGCTCGTAGTACTAAGGAAAAGCAAGACTAACCAACTTAGATAGTTGGTGTAGAATATGTGTATGTCTCCTTGGTATTGGTACTGAGGGTCTACCCCTAGGATTTCCTAATATGTACAAATATAAAAATTTTGCATTCATTTGAGAGAATATAAACTATGCAAAATTGTTTTTTTTTCACACATCAATTATACTATAACTCTTAAAGCCGAAAGAATTTTCAGCTCCAGAATGCGCCACATCACCTGTTTTGTGAAAAATCCCCCATGAATATCATAATTATTTCCAGACTTCCACCGACTCCTTGTAAAAAAACTACGTGGTTTCTGAAAATTACATCTAGACCCAGACCGAGCCCTTTTGCCAAAAAGACTTTGTGGTTTCAAAAATTCTTCTCAGGTCCTGAATCCCTGTTTTCACAAAAAACCCATTAATTTTCCGCAATCTTGTTCTCATTCACCATTTCTGCAGAAAGGCCCCCGCAAAATCTATTATTTTTCTTTTTCTTTTTTTCCACCAAAAGAAAAATGACACCTACCATGGAGGTTGATTTTGCCATCTGAGCACTCTATCAAAATTTAGTCGGCACAGCGTAGCGCACGGCTCTACCTAGTTGTATTGACATGTAATGATCATCTGTCAAGTATGCCCTAAGGAATGGCATGAAACAAAACAGAAATTTGTATTTACAGTAGTGTAATTTTCCTTGCAAATATGTCAGAAATTTGCTAAAGAACTTATGTAAAATTAAACATGACTTTTGCTTGATAAATCACTCAAGGCTATAAAGTCTGGAGCAATTTTTTTGCATTATTATTTGATAGGTTTTGGCATAAGAAAAATCAACAACTGTACATGTTGCACTATTGAGAATAAGCACGTTTTCTTTGACAGGAAGGACATCATAGAGTACTCATTGTCAAGTGGAGGACAAATCCAATATGGTCATCGGGATGTTGGCAATTTCGTTTTCAAAACGACTACACAGTTGAGAACAACATTCGGTGCCTACCTACTGACGACAAAATTGTAGTGTTGAATATTAATTGAATAGTTAACCTTTGGGACATACCATCATAGTAGGTGAAACCTTTAGAAATCTGATGAATGCAACCCAATCCTAGATAAAAAACTGTCACAGAATTGCTTTAAGTCGATTTTCTGAATACAGCTTAAGTCTGAAGCTATTGTGACATACGCCTAGCTAGACTGCGAAAGAGAAGAAATTTTAATTGTGATATCCAAAAAACTAAAGCCACATGAAATCAGATGGAATCATGGGATTAGACTTGATGGAAAATCAGGTGCTTGATTTGAACGGGTGCTTGATGAGACTCACGAAATGGAACCAGGCCTCTTGCAGTGACCTTACTGCTCACCCTATGATTGAACATCTATCCCTTTGGTCTTTTTTTAGCTCTTGTTTGTTGAAATGGCTTGGCTCATAAGACCCACATATATATGTTCGGTCATTTGTTAGCTGTTGTCTGTTGTCATGGCTTAGCCTACAAGATTGCACGATATATTCTTGACGGCAATTGATACCTACAAGGCTGCAACTCACACTAGTTCTTTGCATGCAACGGCAAAAGAAGTTGAACCAAGAACAGTGTTTGATCGTGGGATAAATTGATATATTTATTTACCTTTGAACCTGAAGATCAAATGATATGTGTGATATGGTGATAGAACATTAGGAATTGAAGTGATATTTCTTGGATAAAGATCGGTTGGCCTGCTAGATGTGTATGGAAGTTGCGCACACTGCATGGCACTGGAATAGCTTCTCCCGGTGGACAAGTGAACAGTGACCAAAGCAACCACATCACCGGTTCCCAAATGCTAGCCCCTACATATGATAGATGAATGCAGGGGTATATTGCGCTTTATCTAGTACAACTAGAAATATTTTCGTGGCGTATCATGCCGTGTGTTTTTTTTCACAAAAACAATTCCATTTTTTTCCAATGGTTTTTTAAACCGTCGAAAAAACGCGTGAAACGGTTGAAAGTATACAAGCTCAATCACGCTTTTTTTTTGCATTTATCTGGGATCCTCTCTCACGAAGGATCTGCGAATGCGCTAAACCGAAAGGTTATTTTCGTGAAAAATAGCTGGAATGATCCAAACGTAATTACACTCTTTTTTTCGATATTTATTTAGAGTCCTTTCGCGAAAGTTTCGTGTTTTTTCGAACCAAAAGATCCTTTTCATAAAAAATCGTAGAAAAGATCTATATATAATTATAAATTTTTTAAAAGATCTATAGGTGAAAAAAAAAGAACCGAGCCAGCCGGGCACGGACCGTGCAAGCTGGCGCAACGTGACCAGCCTCCCAGGCCGCGAATCCTACCAACTGTAATATAGGTATGATGTCATCTCTGTACTTTTCGTTGCTACCAGCAAGTTTTGGGAAAAGGTGCGGAAATTTCTCGAGTAATCTATCCGAGCGAGGATTCAAAAATAGGAAACTGGAGAAATTCCAGACCCCTCCGGTATTGGATACCGGCTGGCTATCGGTTTTTTTACCGGCTAAAATTCATCAAACAAAATTTAAACTCAAAATTTGAATTTAGCCGGTTACCAACCAAAAATACTGTTTATCAATTTAAATCCAAATTTTAATACCAGCTAAAATTCATCAAACAAAATTTAAACTCAAATTTTGAATTTAGCCGGTTACCAACCAAAATTACTGTTTATCAATTTTAAATCCAAAATTAAAATTTAGAACTTTTTCGGACCGGTATTTTTTTTACCGTTATGGCCAGTATTGTTACCGGGCCAGTTACCTCCATTTTTTTTTATCCTTGATCTGTAGATAAGGCTCAGGTAAGCTCACATTGGGGGTAGCCAACTAGCCATATATGCTTTCTACAATTCTAGAAACTAGTATTGGACACATCTAAAAAAGCTGGTTAATTTAGTGGTTCGATGACATTGGAGGTGGAAGAACGTAGCACAAGATGCCAAAATGTCCAGCTCTGATGCTCAATTTTGAATTGTCGTCATTTCGCAAGATATTCCCTCTACTTCCTGTGATGCATATCTTGCGAAATGACGACAGTTCAAAATTGTCTTTGCCAAAATTAGGAATTCTACGTCCATGCATGAGTTTATGTTTAGAAAAATGACCCAATTACGAGTAATTGAGGATAGTGATCAACACAGTATAAAAATAGAACACGTGGCATGCAAAAATTAATGGATGCACAAATCAACAACTATGTAGGCAGAAATGAATGGTTTCCTGAACAAAAATATATGGCTAGAATCATCCGGCTGAATAAATGTTACAACAACCTGTGCGTGTCAAAATCCATATGATCTCCGCTTGGTCTTCCATAAGGGGCGTTGAAGCCATAACGATCAAAAGGATTGCTGTCAGGACCTGCTCCCCCCTCCGGCATTCCAAAACCTGCCATTGGAGTGGAAGCCCATGGCGCCGGCATCATGCTCTCAGAACCGATAACAGTTACCACGCTCTGCGGGGAGTTTGCGGCAGGTCGCCTGTTTGTGGAACTGATAGATCCCAATGGGGGCATCAACTGCTGCTGCTGGTTCTTCTGTGGGGGCGACTTGGGCCGGAGGCTCTCAATCTCTGGTGTCGTCACGACGAGGTGAGGAGCATCAGGTGGTGGATTTCGCCCGCCGCCTCCTTGCCAAACCTTTCCATCCCTGTCCGTGAAGTTCTTGACGTATGCCTGCAAGCATGCAAGTTCTTAGCAGGACTTATGGAACAATACTTACCGAACTCATAATTGTATGTGTATCAGCTGGGACAGGACCTACTTCATACCTCTTTATTGAAGTTTGATGAGGATAAACCTTTCCCAAGAGTAAGCCAACCTGGACGAATATTATGGTCCTCACCAAAGAGTTCAAGACGTCTCCTTCCAAGAGCAAAATGCTCAATGATTCGATACATGTCTTCGGGCTTTTTTGTTGAACCTTTATAGCAAGAAAAAAAATGCATCAAGCAATTGATATTTCACTTATTGCCATCAATGAATAATTTTGCATGGAGGACGGAAAAGTAACATATGATAAATGCCTAACAGATGTGTAGAAGTATTAGAATGAATGTTTTCTATTAACTTCCACAAAAAGCTCAAAAGGGAGCATAGTTAAAACAAATGACATGCAAAAGCAGCAAAGATAGAGTTTGCCATAGGAGTGTTCCACAGGGTTACCATATTGAACGATAAGAACAGTACACGGCTGAATTTTTATCTCCATCCAGAAAGATGGAAAACGGCTTCACTTTTTTTTCTTCCATTTTTCATAAACTCAAAATTAATCATCTTTGCAGCATATTTTTCATAAACTCAAAATTAATCATCATTGCAGCATTTGGTGATTGGCATATTATAAGATTCTTCTTTGCCATATTCTTCTCTCTTACACGCCACTCTCGGAAGAGTGGGAAGACATGGCTTCCATGTAGCCACTCGATGGTTGGCCACCCATTTGCTGGGCATGAACATAATGACCAACTACACCCTGCCAGATTTATCAGGAACTTGATGCTATAAAAAAGCCATGTCCCCTATGTGCAGTGGCGGAGCTTGAGCCCAAATAGAGAAGAAACCGTCTCCTCGTAGAGAATGAGATTTAAAGGCAACAGGTGGCCAATTTCTAGACTAAGCACTTGCTAAACCTAATACGCGCTATTTTCTTTAAATGGTTGCAAAATTGAAGGGGAGGCCCATGGTCCATGTCGGCGTCTACAAAGCTCCACCCCTGCCTATGTGTTATGCAGAAAAAAAATACACAAGTTGCAGGGTTGAGGGTTCTCAAAGATTGTTTCTAGACTGCTTTCCAGCTGTTGGTGGCTAGCTCAAAGTTGAACCACCCTAAAAATCCTCAGAAGAACTAAACATGAAATTGGCTGGGGACTGACAGGTTGTTTTTTTCCCAGCGAACATGGAAATCAACTTTTCAAAATTATTTGCTTTTTTTCATGAAAAACAGCGTGAAATATTATATTTACAACAAATAAAAAACATAAAATCTGCTTGACAACCATGGTTATCACGGCGCCCCGGCGAGACGAGTCGCCTTCGGGGCGCGTGGACGCCTAGGCGACAGTTAGGCAACTAAAGTACCAAACAAAGGGAGAGCACCAACAACAGCAAGAACAAAGGGGGAGCACCAAAGGGGGAGAGCAGAGCAGCAGAGCAGAGGGAGGGAGCAACAAAGGGAGCTCTGGAGCAGTAGAGCAGAGGGACTCAAGCACTCAACAAACCAAACTGAGACTCAACGAACCGAACCGAAGCCATCTCCAAGCCCTCACTTCTCTTCTCCTTCTTTCTCCCTGCAAATCTCCGATGGCCGCTGCTGCCCGCAAGCTTCTCCTCCGCATCCGCCTCGGCAACCTGTCTCCCCTCCCTATCCCACTCCTCTCCCACCTCCCGTCGGCTGCTTCAGCGGCAGCTGCAACGACGGCGGCCGGCGCAGAGGAGCCGGCAGTGGAAGCGACGCAGATCTCTGCTCCAACCATCGTCCTCTGCTCCAGCCGCTGCTGCAGCACCAAAGGCGGAGGGGGGAGAGGGGAAGGCAGAGAAGGAGGGAGAGGGGAAGGCGGAGGCGGAGATCTAGGGTTGAGTCCTCTCTAGTCTCCATGGCTTCACACCTCCAGTCCAATCAGCCTGTGACTCCCCTAAAATACCTAGCGTTCAGCCTAGTCGGCCATCGCATCGCCTGGCCGCATGCCTAGTCGCCACCATCGCAATGCCTGGGCATCTAGGCGGCCGCCTTGCTCTCTCCACGCGAGGTGTCGGGCCTTGGCGCCCCCCTCCGGCTGCCTAGACGCCTAGTCGGTGACTAGGCGTCGCCTAACAGTATTGAAAACATAACTCAGGCTAACCGATGGTTTTCAGTAACCTACTAGATGTTGGCAGGTCAAAAACTCCCTCCAATTTTAAATGTGGACATTCATGTCATGCCTAATTAGAAATGTACATTATGGCATGAGCACCTTGTCCAACACGAATATGATTTGATATGTTTCATAAAATTAGAATATAAAAATGTGGCATAATACTTTTTTTTCTGATGTTTTTATTGACAAGCCAGAATTTAAAAATAAAAAACGAATAAGCCAGTTTGGTCAAAATTGTGAAACCTAAGCTTTCCTCTATCTTGGAAACAGGGCGAATGACAAATACAAATACAACGGCATTAAAGGTGAACAAAGCAAAACTGCTGCGAAATCTTGCACTTCACTTTGCCATGGAATTATTTGACTTGCAGTCAAGGTTATATGTGCTGTTTGTGAACAAAGTAATTACGGAGCTCTGGTTGTGAAAGATTGTAAACAAGAACAGCGCAAGAAAGTCATGATCCCAATAGGCACGAACCAGATAATGAACAAAAATACCAATTTTAAAGCTATATTCAATAATGTGGTTCATGGAACCCAAAATTCTCTAAACACAAATGAAGCAATGTTTTCAAAGTCCACACAAATTGGAATAGAGCACTGGAACAACAGAGTAGGAGATATGCTTGTTTCAGCAGACTAGGCTTCTATGTTAGGATTAATGCATGGTGTATCCGACTACCAGAGGCGAAGAGTTCACAAAACATCTGGCAAAATACAAGCTAGAGTTAGTGACAATGTGCGGCTTCCGAGTGGAGCAGATTGTCATGGATAGTGGCATGCCCTAGTGGGAGAAAACGGTTGACAGACCAATGGATAAGGAGTAAGATCATGGGCCCATCTATGATCACTATCGTGGTTACCACTAGGCTAGCAAACCAACCACTAATAGTGGTGTAGAGCTCATATATATCTAATACGATTTCAGCCAGCTTATATGTTTAATTAAATACATCTTCTGGCTGATTAATAAAAAGTGGATATATGTCCTCCCAAGCCCCAACTGATCTAATATGATGAATATCTTATAATCCATTACAATTCCTTATTACTTGAATCCATGGTTCAACTCTCACATTTACAACTACATACGTCACCAAGAAAATGGCAGTGATAACAAGGACAGTTTGCTACAGGTTATCTATAAATGAACAAATTTATCCCACATGTCAAATGAGATATACATAATATATATGCCATTGATAAGCAGAATAATCACCTATTTGCTAAATCAAACAGGAATATTCACATCATGAAAAAACCAAAATTAACAAAAGCTGACATGGAACAAAAGGAACACAGTCAGAGAAGAGTATAGGCAGCCATCAGCAATAGTGCAGGTAAGTAGTTGGTAAAGTGCACACATGAAAAATGACACGAGTATTATAAATAAAAAAAACAAGGAAACAAATACCATCAGTAGGTTCCTCGGCTATTATTATATCAGTGTCAATATTTGCATGGATAATATGCCCATCAGTGCTGCGCCTTACAGTTCCTTTTATGCCCATCAAGCAATGCTCCTGCACAAGGAAGAAATGTATGCCTAAAAAGAAAACCAGTGAAAGGGAAGTTATAAAGGCATGGAAAGTATAGTATAACTAACCTTTGAATGCTGTAACAATGTATTAGAGTCATGGCGCAGACCTGGTGTTGCATTTTTCTTGTTGGTTTTTACCCAACATATATCCTCACACCTACGGAAGCCCCACTGCACAACAGAAATTTCAGCAATGTGCATATCATTACCAGTTTACCACTGTTCATCACTTAGATGAAATTACTAGTACTACCTTCGAAAGCAATCCAATGAAACACCGCTTAGTATTTATGGAATAAGTAGACATTGTAAAGTCTACGAGCTTATGACCTTTTGCAAACTAAAGCTTAGGCTGGCCAAAGCCACGAATAAGAAAGAACTACAACAAAAGATACGAGTAAACCATATTGTGGACAGCATGTTTCGGATGGTCTTCTACAAGCTGAACTTAACACTACCGCCTCAAAAACAAAGCTCAAGTGCGATAAATAAATGGAAACGATAGTGCCGAGAATTCTTACAAAGGACTTCTCTGTTCTTTTTTTGTACCCTTGACAAAAAATATGAGATATGAATCCAGTGATTGGTAACACAGAAACAAATAAAAGATGATAATGTCGAATTATAGTATACAGAGAAGCAGCTGACTTACCTTCTTCAAACATTGACGGCCTAGTTCAAGACCAACACCATCACCAACCCAAAGGAAGATAAATGAGGGTGTATCTGCTATGGCCTGTTGAGTCAAATAACTGACTGTCACATAGCAACTCCACAGGAAAATGCTAACTGCCAAAGAAAAAGAAGGGATGTAATAAACCAAGATAGAGAACAACCTCAATTTTCAAATTGATAATCTCCTCAGGTGTCCAATACTCTATATGATCCGTGATACCTGGAGCACGATGAGCATATTCCTCCCATGGAGGATCTACAAGAATAACATCAAACTTGGTGCCAAAAAAATCTGGGGAAAGAACATGTTCCTTTAGGTCACAGTTGTAGTACATTGGCGCTGAAACTGAGTTAGAAACAATCTCATCTTTCCTCTGTATGAGTTCTCTCAGCTTAGGATAGTCCTCCACTACACTTGTAAGCTCCAGTTCTCTAATAAAATTCTGAGGTCGCATGCCAGTGTCCACAAAGTTCTGTGAGTAATCATTTTGTTCACCCCTTGAAGGAGCTTTTCCAGCAGGCCCACTGTTCCGCTGTGGTGTCCAGCCTGCAGGTGGTTTATCATGCATCATTTCATGACTTGGTGTAGCTAGTGGGCTGAAACCAGATCCTGATGCATTCATTGGAGCTCCTCTTCCGGTGCCTGTTTGAGTTAAGTGAATGTTGTGGTTTGGGCCAGCCCCCACGCTGGGAGTGAAGCTAGGCCCAGCTACTGGAGGGGGGATAGGAAGGTTGGGTGGAACAGCGAGCATATTCACATCAACACCCTGTGCTCCAGGCCAAACAAGAGGCCCCGGAAATGGTGGCATGAAAATACCAGGTCCAAGAGGACCAGGAGAATGGGGCATGTTTGGCCCCAGCGGTTGCATTGGACCTGGTGGCAGACCAAGTGGTCCAAATGGTGGAGGTGGCATCATAGGCACTGGAACTCCCATTCTCTGAGGATCCCTTCCATTCGGCCTCCCCCTTGGTCCTCTAGAGGGTCTACCACCTTTTGGCCCTTGCTGAGGAATTGGAGAAATCATGCTGCCGCTACTACTTTGACCTGCCCCGGAAGAACTGGATGTCGTTGCTCCTTTCAATCCTCCTCTACCAGTTTGAGAATTGGTACGATTTTTGCCAGTATTCTGATCCATATTTTGAGCATTATCATAGTATCTCTCCTGCAAACCCTCACCATTTCCATAATTTATTTTGTTCTCCTCAGGTGCATCATTTGTTCCAGTTGTTAAATGGTGATGGGATCTCATTTCGGTTCTGCTCCCAGAAAAAGAGCTCTCCCTTCCAAAATCAAGATTCCTGTTAGGTCGTATTTCAATTGAATCGGAACTGTCATATCGATTTCCATACGATGAAGGGCCTTTGCTGCTCTCATATCTGCCCCTGGAATCTTTCCTGTACCCAGAACGGCCATTGAAATTTCCACCATCTAACCTTTCCTGACCATGCCTCCATTCCGTAACAGCGTCATAGTCGTTCGACTCCTTTGAATCTTGCCTTTGGCAATTCCTCCAGTACTCTTTAGATCTTTCCAACTCTTTATTTCTATCCCTTCCCCTATATAATTTATAATCTCCATGAGAATCCTCTCTTGTTTTCTCCTTCATGCTTATTCTTCTTTCATTATCTGAGTCTGAATGACCTCGATCACCACCATCCTTCTCCCTGTGATACTTCTTGTCATGCCTAACTTCTTTATTGCTTCCATCTGCATGCCCATCCTCATCTGAATAAGGCAACTTATCTTTTGTTTCCACATTATCATTATTCTCATGTGTACCTTCTACTTGCCTAAGTTTCTCATCATTCTCTTCAGGCTTGGCACTGTGATTCGAGGTACTCCGTCCAATATCAACAACAGGACCAGCTGGCCACTCTTCAACCCTGGCATGCTTATCCTCTCTAGCCACATATGATCCAGTGTCAGAACTTGGATCAACTGATCGTGCATCTTGATCATTATTTTCAATTCTGGTAGAGCCCTTTCTCCTCTCAGTGTCTTCCCTTGTTTCATCTAATTCATTCCTGTAGTCATGAGCCTCTCTTGCATTCCTGTGCTTACTCTGATCAGAAGAGGACCTACCACCTCTTGTATCAGCTCCATCAGAAACGGTTCCATCAGCTCTTCGGTTCGTATAAGCGTCATCCACTCTCCTCTGGTAAGATTTTTCCCCTTGGTCCTGGTGCCCTTGCTTCTCCCTACTGCTCTCTCTTCCCTCTGAACTCTGTATATCTTTCTCATGCTGACCATCACATGGCCCATCTGTCTTGCTTCTACTTTTACTATAAGAAACATCATGACCAGAAGTTCTGGAGCTAGATCTTCTTGAAGAATCCCAATCATTCTCATCTTCTCTTCTCCTCCTGCTGCTATCCCCATCTCTATCCTTGTACCCATCAGACGATCTCCTGTCACTTCTCTCTTCAGGGCTTCTTCTTGGAACCTTGGACACCCATAAATCCCTTCTTACATCATAGTCATCCTCATCACCGCTGTAGGCCCGGCTTGAGGTTGTAACCGACTTCCTCCTCGACTCATTCCTATCAGCTGAAGATCTCTTCCTACCATCATCCGGTTCCTCAACTTCATCCGCATAGCTGTGCTTCCTCGACTTGCCAGACCGGCTCTTTCTGTCCTCGACATCCTCTCGCTCTTCTTCTTCCTTCCATCCACCCCTGGCATCAACACAGTCCTCAACATCTCTCTTGCTATGACTTCTACTAGATTCAGATCCTTCCATCGCAGAATTTTTCTACAGAATACAGGGTTAGTATACCACAGCAGGAAAGCTGAGAGCGTGACTTTCCTACAGAAAAGAAACTTATATGGGTCCATATAACAATATTATCAATAGAAGAGGCACTGCACAATGAAAAGGTTGAGCATATAGTTGCTAGGGAAGTACGAAGAAAGCACATGTCAAATTCTCAATTCCTATTCAATTCACCGAAAACCTTAAGCCTCAAGTCGTTATAGTTTTAGTGCAAATAGAGAAAACAAGAATAAAATCAAAGTCGTCTAGTCGGTACCACCATCATATCAAACATCTAGTTACCTCAGTAATGCAAGTAACAACAGATATCAAACCAATGAACTACCGGTCTTTGGTTTGCTTGATTTGAGCAAGATTAAGCAAAGAGAAGCGGGAAGCTGGCGCTTTACCGATCTAGGATTGGAGACAGCACAGTATTCGTAAGAGCGAGGGGGGGCACTGCTGTACCTCTGGGCTTGCGGAAGCACTGAAGCCGCCGCGGTGCCTGCGCCTGCCCCGCCGGCGCACGGGTGGAGCAGTGCGGACCGCGCGGCGCGCTGAGGCGCCCCGGCGAGGGGCTTGGTCCGTTAGGGGCGCGCACGCGCGCGCGCGCGCCGGAGCGACGCGCGAGAGGGGGAGGACAGGCGAGAGCTAGGGATTTGGCTGGCGTGCCGCGCGGGTGCGGCGGGGGCGGGGGCGGGGTGGTGTGCGTGCGACGCGGTCCCCGGGTCGGCGGGCGAGAGGAGCTTGGGGTAGTTGGGATCCGGGCCGAAAACGCCATTCCCGTGTGCATGTGCCGCCGCGTGCCCGCCGGGGCAAACTGGGCCGTTCGTCCGCGGGGGCTTTGCCCCGCGCGGTGTGAATTTTTTTTTATTTAATATTTATTTTAAATCTTTTTTTCAAAACTAATCGGCGGGATGAAAAATTTGCAAAATCGCCCCCTACTGGGGCGACAGGCGCCCTGCCTAACGGCAAAAGTCCAAAATTTTAACGGCAAACCAAAAAAATTCGAAAAATAGAGCTATCGCCCTTGTCTGAGGCGATAGGTTACTGTAGCACGCGAAATACTGTAGCAATTTTTTCCCATTTTTTTGTAATTTGTTTTACAATATTTGTTGGGGCCTTTGGGCTAAGGAATTTTGAAAAATCACATTCAAACGACGTCGAAAACTTTTGAAATTTTTTTTGTAGGTTCCTGACACATTAGAGATGTTCTCATAAAAATTTCAGGTGATTATCAGATCAGTGTATTTTTTAAAAATTCAAACATTTATACTATGTAGATAAAACATTGATCGGCAAGTTTGAACCGGATGAAAAATAGTACAAACGATGTTAGAACATTATGAAATTTTTTTATGGAGATTCCTAACATATTTTTGATATTTGTGTTAAAATTTCAGATGATTATCAAATGTGAGGAATGTTTAAAAATTGAAACATTGGTACTGTCTTGGTAAAGCGCTGAGCGACAAGTTTCATCCGAATGAAAATTAGAACAAACGAGCTTGTAAAATTTTGAAAATTTTTCTGGATGGTCCTGACACATCCATAATATTCTCATAAAATTTTCATATGATGATCAAGTGTCATGAATTTTAAAAATGGGAAAAGTGCTACTATCCCGTTAATGAATCGATGATCAATACAAAGATTTAATTTAGCAATAAAAAGGTCTAAATTTTTAAAAATTTTACATAAGGGTGGCAAGGAAATTTTAATATCTCATAAAAATTTGAAATCATGATCATGCTCCAGTTAATTTATAAAATTTGTAGAAGGTACAATACCATTTATGTTCTTTCTCTGCTTGATTTTTGAAACATAATACAACAAATTAAGTTCAAGCTATCTGCATTGATAGATTTTATTGAGCAAACCAAGAAATTTCAAAAATAGAGCTGTCAGCCCCGTCTGGGGCTTACAGTATTGTAGCAAAAAATTTTTTTTTTTTGTAATTTTTGTACAATACTTGTTGTATTCAACCTAAAAATTACCAAAAAAAACCTTCAATTCCTGTGATGTAATGAACTGGAAAAATAATTTTACTTTGTTAGTGATACGTATATCACTTAGGGATTTTCGTAGCCTCGTGGGGCCTGCCGGATTTTCGTAGCCTCGTGGTATCTCAAGGCTATGAGGTCGCCGTTATTTTTTTCCCAGATTTTTGGGCCCTATCCGACGGCCCCACCATGGTTTGAATTTTCGTCGATTTTCGCCGAAATTTCGTTTTCGCCCCCCAATTTATATATGCTTACTTAATTCAAAATTTTAAAAATTTGATTTTGCTACATACAAACAAGATTTGAAATTTCGTAAATTCGGTCGATTTACGAAACTTTGGGTTTGGAGTCCGGATTTTCAAATTTTTTGGCCGGATTTGAACGGAATGGGTCCAATAACCCTTAAGAAAAACTAATTTTTTGAGATTTTTTAAAATTTAGGTAGAAACACTGTCAGATTTTAAAAAAAATTTACAAGCCATATAATCATCCGAAAAAATTACGGTACCATCCCTTGTTGTTTCGCATCATACACAAAAATTTTCAAAATAATTTAACATCATTTGTTATCTTCAAAAAATCAAAAACAGAATGGACATAATTGGGACAGTAAAGTTGTTAGATTTTTATAAATTTTCTCGAGTGTGATCATCATCTAAAATTTTTATGAAAGATTAAGAACTTCCTCATTACCATTCTGTAAAATTCTCAAAAAAATTCAACTTTCTTGGTTTGCTCAATAAAATCTATCAATACAATAAGCACTAAACTTAATTTGTTGTATTATATTTCAAAAATCAATTCATTTGAGCTAAGGATTTATCAGGCAATTCAAATATTTTTATAACTTTTTGAAATTTTGTTTTTCAAATTTACTTGAGCTAACGATTCTTATGTAAAATTTTCAGGTCAAAATATTTTCCCAGGAATTTATAAAAATTCTGACATTCAAAGTACTAGTTTTTAACTCTCTCTATTTTTGAATTTTTAAATATCTTAAATTAATTTATTAATTTCTGATATTTTTCTGTTGATGCATTTATCGCTGGTGAATATAATATAAAATTTTAGAAAAATTCAAATTTCTTGGTTTGCTCAATAAAATCTATCAATGCAGTAAGTAATTGAACTTAACTTGTTGTATTATGTTTCAAAAATCAAACAGAGAAAGAACATAAATGGTACTGTACCTTCTACGAATTTTATAAATTCACTGGAGCATGATCATGATTTCAAATTTTATGAGATATTAAAATTTCCTTGCCACCCTTATGTAAAAGTTTTAAAAATTTAGACCTTTTTATTGCTAAATTAAATCTTTGTATTGATCATCGGTCCGTTAATGTGATAGTAGCACTTTTCCCATTTTTAAAATTCATGACACTTGATCATCATATGAAAATTTTATGAGAATATTATGGATGTGTCAGGACCATCCAGAAAAATTTTCAAAATTTTACAAGCTCGTTTGTTCTAATTTTCATTCGATGAAACTTGCCGTCAATAGCTTTACCAAGACAGTACCAATGTTTCAATTTTAAAACTTCCTCACATTTGATAATCATCTGAAATTTTAACACAAATATCAAAACTATGTTAGGAATCTCCATAAAAAATTCATAATGTTCTAACATCGTTTGTACTATTTTTCATCCGGTTCAAACTTGCCGATCAACGCTTTCATCTATATAGTATAAATGTTTGAATTTTAAAAAATACACAGATTTGATAATCACCTGAAATTTTTATGAGAACATCTCTAATATGTCAGGAATCTACAAAAAATTTCAAAATTTTTCGACATCGTTTGAATGTGATTTTCAAAATTCCTTGGCCCAAAGGCCCCAACAAATATTGTAAAAAAATACAAAAATGAAAAAAATTGCTACAGTATTTCGCGTGTTTCTATCGCCCCAGCAGGCGATAGCTCTACAATTTTTTGGTTTGCCGTTAAAAGGACAGGGCGCCTATCGCCCAAGAGGCGATCGCCCGCATGAGGCGACAGGAGGTATTTTCGCAAATTTTTCATCCCGCCGATTAGTTTTGAAAAAAAGATTTAAAATAAATATTAAATAAAAAAAAATTCGCGCGGTGTTGGGTGCCGCGGGTGGCTTTCCGTCCCGGCGCCGCGCACGAGATGGGCAGCGCGTTTGGCCCGAGCCGTGCGGGGCGGAGCCGCGTCCCGCGCGGACACGAGAAATGGCCAGCCAGCCTCACGGGTCGGTGCGCGCTGTTGTGTGGGCTTGCTGCTGGTGGACCGGCGCCGCGCAGATCACCTCGCGGCACGGGCCGAAGGCGAAGGTCAAACGATCGGGGCCCTAGCTCCGTGAGCGTCACGCCACGCAAGCTCTTCTCCGTCCGTGATCAGTGTCTCACGCAAACTTAAACCGTTAAACGCTGTCGGTCCGTACGGTCGGCATGCACTATTTTATTATTAAAATAATCTATAATATAATATTGTAGTCTTATCGGTTTTGATACGGATCAACATCAACCATATAAATGAAATTGATATTCCCTCCTATTGAACATATTAAACTATATGTTATATTTGTTCCTATTGTTGGAGTAATGTTAAAGAGTTAATTTTATTGTGCATGTAACTAAACATATATATACTTGTAAACATATGTTATTACATTAAACTCCAAAACGTTACACCACCAGTACCAGAATGTACCGTTCCAAAGAGATACACCGGCACCGCACGGGTTAGTAGACATGGTCCGGTCGTGTTGGACCGGTTCTCTCCACACGCAAATGGTAGACCTTTCGCTTTGCAGCTGTAGTTGCTGCTGTCACGCAACTTGCATTTCCATTTCCGGTATTGTTTTCTTTCTCCTCCCTTGTACCAGCCGGTTCGGTAGTTGAGTTTTGACATTCACAAGGAAATAAACTGGGATGGCAATGGCAACAAAATCTTGCCAAATTTGCATCCAGTTGTAATTGTAACGGACCGCCCTTTTCAGGGGTGCGTATAAATACCCTCACAGCTACCCAGGAGTTTAGCTGTAGGTAACCAAGTGCACATTGCCAGACATAAAAGCAAATGCGAATATTTGATAGGTAAATTAAGGGCCTAACGGCCAGAGTTTTACAAAAGGTGCGGCTAACACCAGATACATTACCAAAACTCCCACAGGAAAGGCTTGGGCAGATAGATCAAGGCCTTCAAAACCAAATATCAACGCCATCTACGCTCTTCTTGAAATCATCACCGTTGAAATCATCGTTGAAATCTAAAAGGGGGATTAGGAGCAAGAGTGAGTACACATCCGTACTCAACAAACCACACAGAAATTCTGAATATTACATGCACGGAATTTCAAGGAAGTGGCATAAGTTTAATTATTTGGTGGGTGCATGAGCTAGGATTAAGTATAGTACAAAAGAAACATAAATCAATCAATCATCATCATTATCACAACACCACCACTGATTTATTAACAAAATCCAGGTTACGGCAAGTTTATTATTAAAACTACTCAAGCTCAGTTACCGGAATCACCCGAAATTAACCCGGCTTCATTAACCGGAAGCATAGCGTATTCGAATACCATTTGGTTCACTCTGCAGAGCTACTCAACTTTACCCACAAGATATCTACGGTCGTTAGTGCCACTCTAGAACAGCATGCAACTTTTATGCATGCGGCCGGACCGAGATTAACATAACCTTTCATTGAAATCCCTCTCTTTAGCTCCTACCCAGTAGGTGGTGCAAATCCCCAGTTTCCAGGGGCCCACTAGCCAAAGCGGACCTACGCGAACTGACCAACTGAGGAAACCTACTGTTGTGAAAACCGCCGAATGGCCGCACCATTCCGTTTCACCCTCAACCACAAATGCTACCCATTCCTCCTGCAAAGAATGGGGGTCCACCTGTAGGCATTCCAAGGGGAAAGACAATATACCGGGCTACGTGGATCAGGCCAACAGAGCTGACCGACCCAACTTGTGGTTGAGAGGGGACTGAGTTATTTACTTTGCCCAGGGGTTGATCCTTAATTGCCGAAGACAAGCCCGACGCACACCGCACCACCGATACCTCTTGTACCCTTTCCACACTACACTGGGCTTATCATCGGTTTGGGGCTTGGGCTAGCATCCATCTTCCGTGGTCCACCCAAGACTGTCCTCCAAACCGTAGCAGGTTTTACAAACAAATTTTAAGCAGTAATTAAAAGAAACGATTATTTATTATAACTAGCCTACGGTGGTTCATTATAATAACCTAGGGTGACAATCGAATATGGCATAATCGACATGGTCTTAACAGGGGTGGGTTTTAACTAGTCAAGTCTTTCCAAACTAGCTCCTTTTTAGATTTCTATTCTATTTACAGACAAATGCAATAACTAAATACATACAGTAATTATACGGAATAATGGGATCAAACATGTTCAAGGGGTGTGGCTTGCCTTGCGGAGTCGACATTTTTCCTAGAGGAAAGTAGTCGGTGCCGTGTCTGGTTTCGTACGACGCTTGCTCTTGGCGCGGCTCCAAGAACTGCTCCGGCTCCAGGTTTCGCTCCGAGAGTTGCTCCGACGTCGGATCTAACGCGAGAAAACGCAACCAATAAATAAACGAATAAAAACAACAAAAGAAAGAAAAAACGAAAAAGAACAGGAGAGAAAATGGTCGAAACGGAGCTCAAATGTATTTTTGGAATTTTCTGGAGTTGATATGGCGAAATGGAGATCATTTTTGGACTCAGCGGCTCGAACTAGTCAAGAATATATATTTTTGGCTATTTTTGGAATTTTGGGAATTTTTGGGATTTTTGTGGATTTTTCTGGAACTTAAAATGATTTTTCGGATTTTTAAATAACTTGAAATCCGAAAAAGAAAATAAGAGGGATTACTGTGCTAACGGGCACACAAGAATTGCGACTGCCTACCTACTGGCGCCAAGACACGAGGCCATAAGGCTGCCCACGCCGCCACGAGCGCAGTTTCCACCCAGCGCGGGCGAGGACAGCCGACCACGCCCTGTGCACAAGAGAGGTCGGCAACAGGCCCAACTAGCGGCGAGAGCAGGCCGATCGACCAAAGGGGCCGTGTCGAGAAGACGGGCGCCACGACGAAGGGCCCGAGCGGCAGAGAGAGCGGGGAGGGCTGACGAAGCGGGCCCACGGCTCAGCGAGACGGGAGGGAAACGGGCTGATAGCAGGGACCCATTTGGCAGCGACAATGGGGAAAAGAGCTAACGACAGGAGCCCACTTCGCAGCGAGACTGAGGGGGCGGCAGCGGCGCACAGGGAATTTGGCGCCGGAGCGAGAGAAGAAGATGGCGAACTGGCGAAATGGGGCTCGGGTAAAGGAATGGATTGGCGGGGAAGAATGAAGAGCTCACGGTGAACTTGGCGGTGGCCGAAAATGGTTGAGAGAGAAAGCGAGGCGGCGGGGCGGCGGAAGAGCACCGAAGGGGAAAAAAGACGAGCTCGGCGAAGCGCAAGAAAGCCACCGGAGGAGGAATGGGTAAGCGGGGGAGGGTGAGGAGGGCTTTGCGGGCTCGGGGCAGCGAAAATGGGGCGCAAGGGAGCGGTATTTATAGCGGCCGAGGTGAGGAACGATCGAGGGTGAGGAAGAGAGAGGTCTTGGCGTTTTTAACCAAGGACAATGAGGACGGCATGGGCGAAGCCGAAGGAGGGGATTGACAGATGCGCGAGCATCGCAGGGTAGCCGAGCGACACGACGAGGCGAAGCAACAAGACTAAGTGAGGCGATTTAGCGTTGAAACCGCAAGAAGTGACCAAAGCAATTGAGCTCGAAATGGCAGAGCAGCGGTCGAACCGGGAGGAGAAAAGGGGCGACGCTGGCGGAGGCGATGGGAGCAGGCAGCGAGATTCGCGGTGGAGTTGGTGGCGATGGGACAAGGCGCAAGCAATCGGACCGGTCAGAAGAATGAGCTGGAGGAAGAAGAATGCGCTGGACCGGTCAGCCGGGCCGAAGATTTGGGCCGGCGCGGGAAAGGCTGAGCCGGAGAGAAATCAAATCGGGCCGGGAAAAACTGGGCCGGAGACAAAAAGGAAACACTGCAAAATGGGAAAAAAATGGCCAAAAAGGAAAGAGCCAAAATCGGCAACTTTCCCGAAAAGGAAAGGAAACAAAAAGAAAGCCAAATAAAATCAGATAAATTCGGAGAAAATTCAAATAAATTCCAAATAAATAAATAAACAAAAATTTTGAAATTTTTGGGGTGTTTCAGTAATCCATGCGAATCTCGGACACCTAATTTAGTGCTGTGGGCTTAAATGCAAACAGCTAAACCAAAATTTGATTAGTTAAGAATCTCCAGTTTGTGAGGAGCAAGTCAACCCTTGATCAAGCAAGCAACAGCATTATCTCAAGCGGGAAGCTAAATCCTTGTTTATTATTTATAACGGAAGCGCAAATCTACAAGTTTGACGGGTCGGAAATGTAAGCGCTACTGCAAATCTAATTGGTCAATTCAAGGAAACAACATTGGATAAAATACAAGTACACTTATTTACATGACATCCAGAGTTTTTTTTTTCCAGATTTTGAGGATTTGTTTGATTGCAATTTCTGCAACGAACATTGTATACGATGAGTTGTGGAAATAGGTTCCCAGTTGACTAAGGATCTGGATTACCCAGTATAGCCTCATCCTCTGAGTCATCTTCGCCTTCACTAAGCTCTTCGTCGCTGGAGTTATCTTCTGGTGTTATACCAGCATCCTCTGGTTTGGCGTACTTTTCACAATATTCTGCAGAAAGGAGATCAAGTGCTGCAATTAAGTATCAAAAATATGAAGTGCTGCAATTAAGTATCAAGAAAAATGAAATCATATGAGTGCCCATTCGGACAAATGCACTTGTGCCCACATTCACAAGATTGCATGATCTACTAATGTGTGGTACCAAGAGAAAATATGACCTGCGGGCAATCTAAAATTGAGTAGCATTTCGTAACATGTCCAGAACTGGGTGCTCAAGTTGGGGAGTAACGTAGAAAGCATTAGCAGACTTGGCCTGGTTATCAACCTAGCCGAGGTCTAGGGTCAGGACATCGGTCAGACTGCATGTTTTATTTAAATATTTTTTACATATATTACATGTAAAAATTGCACATATAGATATCGTTGTTTTATGCATACATAACATATGACCATAACTATATTTAAAGTATCACAGACATAAGCAACCTTTTGTTTAGAGAGTTTTACCATCCTTAGGAGGTACCAAGCCATCCATTGATCTAGCACCAAGAGGTACCAAGAGTTTAAGAGGTGGAGGTACCAAGAGGTTAAGGGTAATTTGTTGGGGAGGTACTTGTGCCTCGTGATACCTCTTAAGGATAGTAAAAACTCTCTCTCTTATTAGTATATCCTAGTATTGTGAAGGAGTGCTTGTAGATGAATTCTTCGTGCTAGTAGTCATGTATCTTTTTTACATACCAACATGTAGAAAGCTGTTGTCCAGTTGGTTACCATGTCAGACTTCATGTCATGCCTCAGGTTCAAATCCTGGTGGATGCATCTTATGCATTATTTATGCTATGATTGCTGTGGTGGGTTTGGGTCAACCAGCTGAAACTTCACGATTCGTTAGAAAACCGCTGGTTTGACCGTTTTTTCACCAGTTCAGGCTGGGTCAATTGCTTGAACGATTCAATGTCTTGGCCCAGACCAGACTAGGTGCTGGATCCGTTTTTTTCCGATTGGACCGCCGGTCCAGTCCAGGTCTGATAACACTGGCTAATACTGTCGTACTGTCGGTAAGTTCATGGCACAAACCTACCCAGGCACACTGCAAGCCTCTGATCACATGATCATCACAACCAGTTGCCAAGAGCACGGTTAAGTCAGAAAGAAAAAGCCAACCACTGGTCCTGTAGTAGTTGGCATAAAACAACACGGCTTCAGAAGCAGTAGCAAGGCATTATTGCATTAGATGTTCAGGCATGCTAAACCATTTCGGTTCCGATATTTATCTTAGCAGGAGAACTTTATATTGATCTACACCAATGATGAATAGGTGCCATGGCAACTGGCAGTGACAGGACAGACAATTATGGGCAATGGACTTGTAGTTAGGGCTGCACATAGTCTGTGTTTGACAGGTCGGACATATATATATATATTTTTTTTACCATCCAACCAAGCAGATATCACGATAAATTAGCTGGTTTAAGCAACAAATGGTGAGTACAGCTTATTTAGGCAAGTTATCATAGTTTCGCATGCCCCTTTTGTGTATGTTCAAATCCATTAGCCACTCTTTACTAACATTGATTCAATTACAGCACTAACAGGACAAATAAATAATTAAAGGCATTTATCACAGTTCCGCATGCCCCTTTTGTGTATGTTCAAATCCATTAGCCACTCTTTACTAACATTGATTCAATTACAGCACTAACAGGACAAATAAATAATTAAAGACATGATATCTGGGATGCCAAATAAGAATCATACACATCCTTCAAATATAATCCTAACTGTTGAGTAAGGCATCTACTAGACGGGTCCTCTTAACATTACCATGCGGCAATAGCAATCATTCACACAAGCTGACTTCTAATGTGTTACTAATTTAGGAGCCTTTCCAAATCCAAACATATCAAAACATACAGAACAATCTCCAGCCTCACACATACGATCACCTCATGTGCACACAAAAGTCAAACAAAAGTGACCAAACAACAAAGACAACTCCCAATCATTGTTATCAAGTCATGTGATTAGTCGTGACTATTCGATGATTATTCACCAAGTCGGCTTGGTAGCATGACTGGAGGACCCTCGACTTGACTGTTTGCCTAGTCGAGCGACTTGGAATACAAGTCAACAACTAATCACGATTAGTCGAGTGACTTAGCCTGTCGACTTGACACCATGGAGAAGAGGTGAAGGGAAGGGCCAAAGGGGTGTGGGAGGAGGAAGGGGGGGACCGGGGAAAGGGAGGAGGAGGAAGGTAGAAGGTAGTATCAGCAGCAAGTAGTAGTGGTGGTAGAAGGCAGGTAGTAGTAGAAGAAACCAGCAAGTAGTAGTAGTGGTAGTCTGGTAGAAGGTAGGTAGCAGTAGAAGAAACCAGCAAGTAGCATTGGAATAGTCGAGAACTAGTCGCGACTAATCGGCAAGTCGATAGCATGGCGACTCAACTCGACTTCACAGCTTAATAACTATGCTCCCAATGTAACAGGACACACAAAGATAACAAGCATTCTTCCAATTCTTGAGCATGGCAAAGCAAATGTCGTCATTGTCCACAGCCAGCAACATAGGCTATTCATTAGCAGGGGTTGCCGTGGTATTGCAACCATTGGGAGATATAAGGGACCAACAGGAGATCATCTTACAACTTCGAGATAGTGTGATCTTAATAATGGAAGTACTCTAGTAAGGCTTCTAGTAGTTTCTAGGAAATGCATGCTTTGTGTTTTGTTCACTTGAGTTTCATTGTCCATTGTAATACGAAGGTCAATACGCTATGTATCTAGGAAACCTTAGCGAGATGTTGAACAATCAGATCTCAGGAGTGAACAAACTATGTATTCACATAATCTAAGTACCCTGAAAGCATTAGAGCTTTTCCTGAGCATTGCCACTCTTTTTTCTCAACGTATTATACTTTGGTTCAAGCTACCCATTGCCTTTTGGGCCAACAATTAAACTCACAATTCAACATTGATTTTAGAACTTCTATGCGACTTTCTAAATAGAGGGAAATCTTCCAATTTGAATCCTGAAAATTTATCAGTTTTATCCAAGAATGAATTATTGATAAGATTAAAAAAGTTCTAAACCATTAGGGCACGTTTGGAATGCAGGAATTTCACAGGAAACAGCTCAATTCCAGCAGGCAAGGGGAAAATTTTCCGTGTTCCAGACAGGGCCTTAAAGTGTCACGACATGTTAACAGTTTTCATTCCTCTGTGACAACAGTGTCAAAGAAAATATGAAACTGTGAGACACCAATATGAACTGATGGTCTTACCATATGGTACAGCTGTTGTTGATACAGCTGCAAATTGATTTACAAATTATGCCGAAGCACCTTAATATTCTATCAGTAAAATAAAATAAAATAAAATAAAATAAAATAGAATTGACTTCCTTCACAGGTAAGATGAAGTGCATTCATATCCTAGACAGAGAGGCAGAAAGCACAAAAGTATCGAGGTTCTAGAATAGTTAAACAAAAAGGCTTGCTCCTATGTTCTTCTGTAAGGACATAACAGAATAGATGTACCCAGGAAGACCATTGGATAACTATACACTGATTATTAGTTAATTTAGATTTTATGCCATATCAACAGGCCAGTAAAGTAAATTAAAACCTGCACATCAATCTTGAAAGGTTGAAATGTATATGAAAGTCATGAATCTGAAGCAAAACACTACAGATATGAACTAGAGCACACGATCTGCACAACAAAAGCTAGTACAAGACTCAAGTCTAGGTACCAAAAACTAGTAGTGGATAGTGTTGAACCACATCACCTTTCACTTTTTGTTCATAAGCAGGACGATCACGCATCATCAGTGCAGCAGCCTCTCCATTTAATGGATCGGAAGGATTTGGATACAGTAAAAGTTGTGGGAGGAAGACTTCGAACACATTTACTAGATCTGAAACAATTCACGAAAAAAATCAAGCTGAGGTTATAGAAGCTACAATAAACAGTGAGTGCTCATATGAATTGATGACAAGAGAACTATCTCACCAAACATTGGGCTCCAAGTCTGGTTAATGACATCCAAACAGACCGAACCAGACCTACATTTTGCAGTCCGACAAAAAGGTCAGAAAGTGGTGGCTTTTGCTTCAATTTCTGCTAAACATAACAAATTGATGACCAGAAGGCTCACATTTCATCCACATTTGGGTGATAAATCTTGTTAATGAAACCAATGGACGGAGATTTGTAAGGATAAGCATCAGGTAATTCTACTCTAACCTTCCAGACACCACCTTGATAAATACCTACCAAATTCAACAAACATTCATTAGACACAGCTTCTCTTTCCACATCACTGAAACAAAAATAAATCCACTGAAACGAGAAGATGATCCAGGTCAACTGAACAAGTGGACAATTCATCCAGCATACAGCAAAAACAGGCTAGACTCTTGAGCTAAACCACTAAATGCTAAAGGACGGCACATGATCAACAGGGAAGTTCGCGATTTTCGCCAAACTTGTTCTGCCATACATCCAGATCAGAAATCTGAAACAGAAGAGCAGATCATCGGCCCAAGAAAACAGGACGAAACCGGATTTTGCGCGACGATCGTACTTTCAGTAGGGCCCCGGAATTCCACGAAGAACTCCTGCATCCCATCGTTCACCATCTCCACTTTGTAGTCGCTCATCATCCTGCAAGAAACCAAGAAAACCCACACACACACACAAACACACAAAAGAGAAAAGAAAGCAGATTAAACGAGGCCAGCAAGAAAAGAATCACCGAAAGGAAAATCTCACACGAATAATGATAGTTCCCAAGATCCTCACAGCTTCATGAGGTCCATCTCGCGGCGCTTGCTTGGGGAAGACATCTGTAGGTAAAAGAAAAAGAGAAAATCTTTTCTCCTCTCCCTCCTCCGGGGACGCGTTTCTTGGGGATAAGGGCGAGAGGCAAAGAAAAAAAAAAGGAGAAAGAGATTGCGCTGCTTGTGACGGTGCGTGTGCCTCCTCCCCGCCGCCCCTGCGCGAGATTTATTTTTATTGCTGCAGGAGCGAGACGAGAGGGGGCCAGGGAGGCGAGACAAGAACAGGAAAGGGAGTCGGGACAAAGCGAAAAAAAAAATCATAATAGTCGGCTACAGCTACTTTTAAGTCTAGATGCAGCTCTCCAAATAGAGCCTGAAGCACAAGCGTTTTAAACCAGCTTCAGCTTCTAAAAAACTTAGATTGTATTTGTTTAGGTTGGTCTTTGAAGGAGAAGTTCTGGAGCTGAAGAAGTTTATTTGGATTCTTTGGAATTTGGATGAGGATGGCAATTTTTCAGTAAATAACAATTAAGTTGTAAGTACCAGAGAAGTGGGATTTTCAAACTCCACCAACTCGAGAAGCATCGTTTTCCTTGCTTCTTTCACGTAGTGCAAATTGGGCTGGAGTTTCTTCTCTCCGTCTGGCTGAAAAAATAATGTTTGTTTTGGCTTATGGCTTATAAAGGTCTAGAAGCCAAATAAACTCAAACTCAAGCCTAAACAAACACAGCCTTAGTAAACTCATCTAAAAAGTTCAGCTTTTAAATAACTTTTAGTATAAGTTAAAGTCATATATAACTAACAAAAATCAAATGCTGAAAACTGAACTGAATCTACTTTTGCAACTTATTACTAAACGAAATTAGTTATTTGTCAAATTGTCTCTTATAAAAAAACTATAGCTATTTTTCAACCCAAAAGACAAAAAAAACTACTTTTTAAAGAAAGTTATGGCTCTCCTAAACAGGCCTAAATCACTCTCAGCTTCCTGTGAAATCTCTGGATTTTACTTCCTCTCTCTCTCCATATTTGTGTGTAAAAAAATACAAGTTTGTTAATGAAGGAGGCAAGAAAGATGGGTCGATGGTCCCTTTTTCTTTTGTTGATGTTACAATTGAAAGATTGAGATGGCGATCAAAGGAAAGATGAATGATTCTAAATTAAAATTTTCTCACTAAAGACATTCCAACCAAACCCACAAAGAAACAACCAAAAATAAACAAGAGGGAGTAATTAACCCTGTATGGACGATGCTACTACTGGGGGGCGGTAACACTAGATAGGGACGGTAGCACCAGGTCTCAAGAAAAGCAGAAAAATCAGCACGAACACCAAAAACAAAAATGATATAACTTTTGATCGGTTGGTAAAAAACTTATGAAACTTTGTATGCACCTTCATATTGAACTCAGAAACCTATTCCAACTTTCAATCCAAGAGATTGATGTTAAAGTTCTGATATTTTTTGAAATTGAAGGAAGAACGTACCAAGAAAGAGCAAAAACCGAAAAACTTAATCATAGACTTGCTCGTGGGGTATTGATGATCAAGATGATCTTGAAAATAATAGATAACACTATATTGGCTCAGACTCGCTCTCATTTTCCCCAATGACTGACACAGAGAAACTGACTTAAGATCCCAAGCTAAGGAATGCATACAGACCAAGTCTACCCAGGGGCTAACACCTGCTAAACTTATAAGGTTGTGGGGGAACTCAACTTAGAGAAAAGAGAGAACAATTAATTATGCATGATAGTAACCTATAGCATAAGATGAGAGGTCCATACAAAGCATGCTAAAAGTCTAAGTAAAATGAACTCAGAACTCTAGAAATAAGCTAAATATCACCTAGAAGATGTAAAAGAAAAGAAATATTGAAAGAATATATATATATAATACATAGTATACAGATCATGAAGGATTGAGATGACGATCAGAGGGGGGTGAATAATCCAAAATAAACCCTCAAACAAATCAAATAAAAGAAGCAAACAAGAATAAGTTGTTTGATCTGTATGGCCGGTATGACCGTAGGGTCTCCGGTATGACTGATGATCGGTATGACCGGAGAAGGTGCGGTATGACTAGGCTCAAGAACAGCAAGGAAAATCAGCACGAACTTCAAAAGCAAAAATAATCTATCTTTTAATAGGATGAACAAGAACTCATGAAACTTAATAGATGTCTTCCTAAGGATGTTAGAAACTTATTTGAACTTTCAATCTCAAGAATTGGCATCAAAGTTTTGACCTTTTTCGATTTGAAGGAAAAACACCTCAAGTTGGAATAAAAACTACAAACCAGATCTTGATCTTGCTCGTGGAGTTTTTGATGATCAATATGATCTTGAATGGTTTCCCACACGTCAAAGCAAACAAGAACTCAAGGCAAAAACTCCACAAACGCGATTTTGATGAATGATTCACTTAAAAACACAAAACCGATTTATTGCAAGAGAATGGAGTTACCTAGATGATTGGGATATGATCTGAAGAAGATTCACCAATCAATCATCATCCTTGGCACGAGAACCAAAAGCATGTAGAAGGAGGGGAGGCAAATCCAAATTGCAAGAATGTAAATTGCAAGAATTCAAATGCGCAATTTAAATACAGAATTTAAGACATAATGTAAATGCCTAAATTAAATAAGCATTAAAGGAAAAGGATTTGCATTTCTAGAAGGGAGGTTTACAAAGCCTCATAACAAAGTGGACAAGAGCTCAAAAGAGAACACAACCTCTAGAACCTTTAAGTGAGGGAAGGCTACCCCTACCCCTCTATTTATACTATTCTTAGGCCACCTACTACCTTTGGATGAGTCTCTTAACCCTAGAGCACCCCATGAAGGGCTAGAATTAACCCATTCACACAGCCATACAAGGGCTAACCCAAAACCTATATACATAACTAGTTTTCTTTCACGGTTCTCAAAGCACACTAATTAGACCCGCTATCCTATCAACTAGACTGCAATCCGACAGCCCTCATTGATCCGAGCAGCGTCCAGCTAGCATCTCATCCGTTCCTTGTCTTCTAGGCTTGCCAAGACTTCTCCGATCACCTTCCGGCGATCCTCGACTATGTGGACCTCCGACGCACCTCGCCTAGTCCCAATTATCCTTCGCCTCACCATGATCGAGCACTGTCATCCTGCAACCATAAAAAATAAGGAAAACCATCACATAGCAATGCCCAAAAAGATATTCAATCAAATTCATCAAAAATCACAATTTGAAGAATCAAATTCATATAATGTAGTATGGTGTATATCATGTTAAAATAGATCATTTGCATAATAGACAAAACTCATAAAATAGAAAATAAAGTCTATATGCAATGTGTGATGCAGATTGTTAAAACTCCCCTGAACATATGAATCAATTTTAAGCACAAATCTAGTTTCAATTAAGTTTTTAGCAGAATTAGGCTCAAAGAAGATCCAAATAAACTCAAATAAAACCAAAATCACAGAATGAAGAGAAGAAGTCAAGAATCTACAAACTGGGTGACTATCGAGCATAGAAAAGATAGTAAAGAATACTAAAATTTAGACTTGTTCTCATCTTTCCCAATGACTGACATAGGGAAGCTGCCTCTAGATCTCAGGCTAAAGAGTGCACATAGACCCTGTCTATCCAAAGGGCCTAACACTTGCTAGACTTATGAGACTGTGAGGGAATTCAACCTAGAGAGAAGAGAGGACAGCTAATTAAGCATGATAATAACCTAAAGCATAAGATGAGAGGTCCATGCAACGCATACCAGAAGTCTAAGTGAAGTGAACTCATAAATTTAGAGAATAAGCCTCATAAACACTCCAAACAAAATAAAAGAAAGGAAAAACTGGAAGAATATATATATATATATATATATATATAATACATAATATACAAACCAGCTCCCCCTCACAAGGCTGTAAGGGCATATGACTCCAAGCTCATTCCTCAGGACAACAAACCTAGAGCTATCTAAAGGCTTGGTAAAGATATCAACCAACTGATGGCCACTCTCCACAAACTAAAACACTATATCTCTCTTCTCTACATGGTCTCTAAGAAAGTGATATCTAACATCAATGTGCTTGGTCCTAGAGTACTGTACTGGGTTCTTAGCAATGCAGATAGCAGAAGTGTTATCACAAAAAAGTGGAACACTCTTTATCTCTAACCCAAAGTCCCGCAAGGTTAATCTCATTCAGAGTACCTAGTTACAGCAACTGGTTGCAACAACATACTTGGCCTCAGCGGTAGACTGTGCAACTCCGGACTGCTTCCTAAATGACCAAAAAATAAGAGAAATGTCAATGAATTAGAAAGTGCTAGAAGTGCTCTTTCTATCTATCCTAAATTAGCAAAGTCTGCATCGAAAAAGATTCTAAGGGACAAACACGAGTACCAAATACCATAATCAATGGTAGCTCGAATGTAAATAAAGATACGCTTCACCGCCTAATGATGAGAGACGTGAGAAGTCTGAAAATGAGCACGCATACACACGGCAAAGTGTATGTCCAGCCGCGAGGCAGTGAGATACAAAAGGAAGCCAAGCATGCTCCGAAACTCCTTCTGATCAGCAGGTTCACCATCCTCGTCGGGCTCGAGGACAACAGTGGTGGCCATAGGAGTCATCACAAGCTTCCCATCAGACATATCAAACAGCCTCAGGAGGTCCCGAGTGTACTTACCTTGGTGCAGGAAAGTACCCTTCCAAGTCTGTTTGATTTGGAAGCCGAGAAAGTAGCTCAACTCGCCCATCATACTCATCTCAAACTTTGTGCTCATCACCTCAGAAAACTAAAACACAAGAGAATGAGAAGAGCCACCATAGATAATATTGTCCACATAAATTTGGACGAGAAAAAGTGAGAATCCTAGTGTCTGATGAATAGTCTTGTCTACTATACCTATTTTGAAACCATGGCTGAGACTGAGAAGATAGGACTTAAGCCTCTCATACCATATTCTACGGGCCTGTTTAAGTCCATACAAAGTTTTAGAAAGTTTGTAGATATGGTTTAGGTATTTGCGGTTCTCAAATCCTGTAGGTTGCTTGATATAAATCTCTTCCTTAATATAGCCATTGAGGAATGCACTCTTGACATTCATTTGATAGAGCTTGAAGCCCTGCAAATGTAGATAATGCAAGCAGGATTTGGATAGCCTCTAGTATAGCTACAGGAGTAAAGATCTCTTCAAACTCAAGACCTTCAACCTGAGTAAAGCCCTGTGCAACTAGCCTAGCCTTGTTCCTAATGATAACCCCATCCTCACTCTGCTTGTTTTTTAATACTCACTTGGTCCCATGATATTATGACCAGATGGGGGTTCAATAAGCTGCCATACCTTGTTCCTCTCGAAGTTTTCAAGTTCCTTATGCATAGTATTAATCCATAAGTCATCGGATAATACATGAGAAACATCCTTCGGCTCAAACGAGGCAACAAAGGCTGAGTAAAGGCAGAAACCGAACAAACCTGATTTTGAGCTAGTAACTCGCTCAAATAGATCACCAATAATCTGATTAGGTGGATGAATTTTCTAAATATAGTGGGGAGGACCAGAAGCAGAAGTGGCATCTGTCTTTTGAGCAGAAGAGGCGGGAACAGAGCCACTCGTTAAAAGAGAGTTTGAAGGTAAGGGCTAATCTCCCTAAAGTGCAGAAATGAAAACAGGAGGTACCTCAAGTGTAGAGGGGACTGGATCAGGTGGATCACTATCATCTTCATCATCCTCATCCTCTAAGAAGATGGTCTCGGAGGGATAAGAAGAGCCTGATATATCAGGTCTAGCTCCTGAGCTAGCCTCATCAAAGGTTACGTCACAGGTCTCTATGATCTTATTCGCATCACAACTCTAGACTCTATAGTTACAAGAAGTCGAGTAACCCAGAAAAATACTATCAGAAGAATGAGATTCAAACTTATCCAGGTTACCAGACTTCAAAATAAACACTTGCAACCAAATATGCGAAAATGAGAAACACTGGGCTTTCGTCCATACCTCAACTCGTAAGAAGTGCGGTGCAAATGTGCTCTCAAGAAAACGCGATTAGAAACATGGCAAGGCGCAGTAGCTATAGCCTTAGCCCAAAACTTCCTAGGAGTACTGTACTCGTCTAGCATCGTCCTGACCATCTCAACCAGGGTCCTATTCTTCCTTTCCACTACACCATTTTGCTGAGGGGCGTAGGGAGAGGAGAACTGATGCTCTAAATCAAACTCCACACAGAAACTCTCAAAGTAGGTTTTCTTGAATCCGTACCATTATCATTGCGTATAGCTCGTAAAGCACCTAGGAGCTAGATAGACAACCTACTGACAAATCCTCTGAAGTGAGAAAAAATCTCATCCTTTGAGGCCATGAAAAATACTCAAGAATACCTTGCAAAATCATCAATAATGACAAGAACATACCACTTTCCTTCCACTAACTACACTCTAGCTGGACTAACAGTGTCCATATGTAAAAACTGTCCTAGTGCATTAGTCATCACAACGGTGATTAGGGGATGAGAGGCAGTAACCATCTTGCCATGTCGGCAAGGAGAGCAAACTAAGTTTTTGACCATTTTGAGTTTGGACAGACTATGAATGAGGTCGTGGTTGCTAACTCTAGTCAAATGATCAAAACCAATGTGACCAAGTCTCCTATGCTAGAAGGAGAGATCACAGGACTCAGAAGCAATTAAACATCGAAGAGAGTCTCCAGAAGAAATAGAAAAATCAACATGAAAGACTCTCCTAAATCTAGAAATTCCGCAAACTAACCCTCCTAATGAATCAAGGATTCTACAGACATTACTCTTGAAACTTACTTTGAAAGAGTCATCGATAAGCTGAGAAACAGAGAGCAAGTTATATTGCAACTTACTCACTAAGGCAACGTCCTTAAGAATAAAATTTTAATTAATGTAAACGGTACCTTTAGCAATAACTCTACCTGATAAAGCTTCCTCAAAAGTGATCAACTTATCACTGGGAGCTCGGACTAGGGAAGAGAACCAACGAGAATCTCCGGCCATATAGCGAGAACAACCGGAGTCAACAATCCAAATATCTTCCTTCCCCATCCGACAAACCTAATCAAGCCAAAAGAGTAAGAGAAGACTCAGTACTAGGATAAAGTAAAGACCTGAGAACCCAATACTGAACCACACGACTCCTCAAAGTACCAGCCACTGAGGAAGAAGACTGGACTCTAATGTCTCTCTAACACTCAACTCTCACAAGATCATAAGTAGCAGAAGATCTGGAAGCTAATACTGGGTTGGTCCACCATCGAGCAAAGGCCGGACCATCTCAGTGAGGCTGTCCAAATCTCCTAATAGGAACCACCTCACGCCGCTAATATCTACCTTGATAGGAAAAACGAGGAATATCAAGAGGACAACGGTAAGACTGACCACAAGCAGCTCCAGGACTGAAACTTGACTGAACAACATGAAACCCGAGTCCTGGACGCTGCCTAAAAACATGCGACTCTCTAACCTGTCTAATAGTAGTGTGTACCTTAGGAGCACCCAAAGTCTGGGGATAACCCTGAATAAACCTAAGAGCAGGAACACGCTCACACCTTGTGATCTTAGTGCGCCTGAAGTAGAAATCTACTAGGTGACCGTTCTTTTGACAGAAGGTGCATAAGTACTTCACCTTGCTAGAGGCAGAAGTAGTAGGAGAAGCAACCTTCTGGTCAGAAGTCCCATGGACAACCCTAGCAGATCTAAACATAGTGGTACTCACTCTGAGAGCTACCATGATCTCACTACTCTTGAAGCCACGCACAATGGTAGGAGGATGAGTCCTAGCGTGGTTTAAGTAGTCAAATCCTAAATCCTGATTAAATCTGCTAATTTTAGATTGGTCTAGAATGAGATTGAGCTTCTTCTTGCCTTCAACAAATTTCTTGAGAGTGCTCATGAGTTACTCACACTCCCGGAAGAGAGAGGCACAGGAAGAACATGGATGAGGGGAAGAAGTAGGAAGAGAAGATCTACCAACATGTGCATTTTTTTCTCTCAGTATGGCTGCCTCAATTTTGAGGACCTCACACGAAACGCAAATAGCATTTCTAATTCTAAGGGTCTGGGCCTTAAGTTTCTTCCTAAGTTTGACTTGGATTTCATCCAAGTCCCCCTTAATTACAACACATCGCAAGCAACTTTCTTGTGACTTATCTAGTAAGTCCTTAGCAATTTTAGCACACTTGACATTTAAAGATTCATTATCAAATTTTAGTTGCTTACAACCCTCACATGAGCTGACGGGGTCATTAGAAGCATTTATTTCAAGTTCATCATTTCTAGAAGAAAGCTTACTAAGGTGATTGCTCATGATATCAATTTTAGCAAGCAGTTTAGGGCAATTAGCACAAAATGGAGTAGAATGAGCATAAAGAAAACTAGCATATAAAGACATAGTATTAACATAACAGGTGTTATCATTCTTTGACCTAAAACTCTTAAGTTCAGTAAGCACACTATCATGCATAGTCCTTAGGTTCTTTAGCTCTACAAGTAAGGTATCACACAATGAACAATCATCAGAAATTCGGGAGGAAGAAGATCTAAAAGAAGCTAACTCCGAGTTAAGATACCTATTTTCTTCTCAATCTCCATACACCTAGCATGAAAATTTTCTAGTTTGCAAAAAGCTTCATTAAGCTGGTCATAGGAGGGTACCTCGTCCGAGTCGCTGTAGAGCTCAGAGTCACTGATGCTGTTGGCGTTCGCCATAAAGCACATGGTAGAGAACTCATCGCCGCCTTTCTTCTCTTGCAGATCATCCTCGCCTTCGTCGCTCCACGTCTACGTGTCAGAGAGCCTGATGTCGTCGAGGGCGGTAAGGACGCGATGGAAGAGCTTCTTGTTCTTTGAGAAGTTGCGGTACATCTTCTCACGCGTCGGCTCGTGAGCTGGAGGCTTCTTGTTGCGGTTCTTGTCGATGTAGTCGATCTTTCTCGAACTGCCAGAGTCATTCTTGCCCTTCTTTAGCTTGGGATGTTCGCTCGAATGTGGTTAGGGCCACCACATTCGAAGCAAGTGATCACACCACCTCTCTTCCTCTCTCTCACCATGTTGTATGCATGAGAGAATTTGGGGGCTAAAAGAGCAAGCTTATTTTCTAGAAATTTTTTCAGCTGGTCATCGCTTAGCTCGCAAAGGGCAGAGTGAGAAAATCTAGCAGAAAGATCAAAAGAAGATCCAGTGGTATTAGTGACCAAGGCTATCGACTGAGATTTCGTCTTGCGAGAGACGACATCGATCTCATGAGTCTTGAGTTAGGAATAGAGCCTGTCAAGACTCAGAGTCGATAAGTCGGTAGTGTCCTTGATGGTGGTCACTTTCATTTCCCAAACTCGAAGATCGAGCGTGGTCAAGAAATGTTAAGCATTGTCCAAGTCAGGCTATGTCTAACCGACTGCTCAGAGGTCACTCAAAATCTGTGTAAAACAACCAAAGCAGTCGTTAAGACTCTCAGTGTGTTATTCAAATTTGTTGTATTCACGCTTGCACTAATCCTGCTTCACGGTCTTGATTTGAGTAGTGCCCTCATGATAAGCATCAAGGGTCACCCAAATCTCGTGAGCAGATCGCAGGTGAGAAATTCTATCGTTCTCACTGTGGCTAAAACCCTGTATGAGGATGTTCCGTGCCTTAGCATTTGCCTCAATGTCAGCTATATTGCCAGCTGTGACGTCCTCATTAGTAAGAACCTCATCCGGGAGCTTCACCTTCTGCCATATCAGGAAACCCTAGGTAGTGATGTATGACTCCATCCGAGACTTCCAAAATAGAAAATTAATTCCAGAAAAGATGGTAGGCTTGATTGAATATTTGTCCATCGTTGTGGCTCTCGAGATCGGTTAAGATCTATGGAAGAGTAAAATCTGCTCTAATACCAATTGAAGGATCGAGATGGCGATCAATGGGGGTTGAATGATCCCAATTAAAATTTTCCCCCACTTAAAATAATCCAAAACAAACCCTCAAACAAATCAAATAAAAAAAGTAAACAAGAATGAGCTATTTGATCTGTATGGCCGGTATGACTGTAGGGTCTCTGGTATGACCGGAAAAGGTGTAGTATGACCGGGTCAAGAACAACAGGAAAAATCAGCACGAACTTTAAAACAAAAATTATTCATCTTTTAATAGGATGAATATAAATTCATGAAACTTAGCATATGTGTTCCTAAGGATGTCAGAAACTTATTTCAACTTTCAATCTCAAGGATTGACGTCAAAATTTTGACCTTTTTTTGATTTGAAGGAAGAACACCTCAAGTTGGAACAAAAACTCAAAAACTAATCTTGATCTTGCTCGTGGGATTTTTGATGATCGAGATGATCTTGGATGGTTTCCCACACATCAAAGTAAGCAAGAACTCAAAACAAAAACTCCACAAACGCAATTTGGAGGAATGATTCACTCAAAAATACAAAACCGGTTTCTTGCAAGAGAATAGAGTTATATAGATAATTGAGATATGATCTGAAGAAAATTCACCCATCAATCATCATCCTTGGTACAAGAACCAAAAGCAAGTAGGAGGGGAGGCAAATCTAAATATATAATTTTCATATATCTAATCTAAATATTTAAAAAATATATGAATAGTTAAAATTTTAAAAATTTGACTATATTTAAATCTAAAACGATGAGTATATGTGACGGCACGAGGAAGGAAGTATGATTTTGAAAAAGGAAAAAAACACAGCTGCTGTACTTGGTTGCTTCGGCGACAACGGTTGGGGAGTCGTGTGCTTTTCTTCCTTTTCACGGGCTTCGATGCTTGCGCGTGGTAGGCCAGCAATGGAGCATTTTCTTCTGGTGAGAAATTTAGTCAGGGTGTGCCGTGTCTGCGTATGGGGCTGTTCTGTAAGATTAGGGATGGCAATGGTCCGTTCCCTAGTTCTTGGTAAGGAATTTCTTTATTATGTGTGGAGATGAAAAGATTTTATTTTTCGTGGGAATGGATATGGGAAAATCTATTCCCCGTCGGAGGCGACGGGTAGGGGTGAAAACGGTATCGGTAATTCCCGAAATTCCGAAAACCGTTTTCGAAATTTTTCAACCGGACGTGTCGGTATCGGTAATTTTCGAATCGAATCGAATCGGTAATTTTTGTCGGAAACGATAACGGTAACGGTTTTGATCGGTTCCGACCGCTTCTTCGATATCCGAAAAATCGGTAAATTCCGTCGGTAATTACCGGAATTATTCCACCCACAAATCACACTCCTTCGGTCACTAAAACACCCATAACTTTTTACTCCGAACTCCGATTTAGGTGATTTTGGACTCTATGCGAAGCTTATCACGAGGGCTACAATCTTCACCCATTTTCATGATTTAACCAATCATAGATATTTTTAAATATCATAAAAACAAAACTCTAATGTAGTCATTCAAGTCTAAAATTTGATGTGTGTTCATCATAAATTTGTGAATATTTATTAATTACTAATTTCTATGTGGATGTACTATTTGTGTGAATTTTTTGAAGTCAATTGGTAGTACATGTCCTTACGACGTTACGGGGTCTCTTTTTCGGATTCGATCGTTACTGATATATATTTTGTATCGAATTTTCGTTTCCGATATTTTTGAATTACCGATGCCGTTTTCGTTTCCGTAGTTATCGATTCCGATATCGTTTCCGAGAAAAAAATATGAAAACAAAAATGGTTTTAGTGTTTTCCGACCGTTTCCGACCGTTTTCACCCCTAGTGACGAGGATGTAAATAGGACGGGTTTCTCCTCGCGGGGATCCGAAATATATATTTGTCAACCAAATTTTTAAGACTCAAAGATAATACATATTTATTTATTCATTGTTGTTGTATTGAATTATTTCTTATATTGTGTAAGACAAAATATTCATGTGCTTTCAACTTGGAATTTGAAAGATTGTTTTTTTAATCTATTCATTGGCTGACAACAATTTAGAATAGTGTAATGTATAATCAGGTACTAAACGGGAATTTTTCCCGCATATCCAAATGGGGACAGGCACAGGGAAAAATTGTCCCCACAACCGGAGACGGGGATGGGGAACGGAGAATTTTATGTCTCGCGGGGACGGAGACGAAGATGTATTTTCTATAGGGAATTTCTCTGTTGCCATCCCTGTGTGAGATGGCCTATGTGAAATGAATTTTGTATTGTATTTGCCGGAGGATCCATCATATTGCAACTTAAAAAATTAACTCAGATTTCTAACCTCTGGAATCATCAAGATCCATCATATTCCACGGTAGCTTCCTCTCAGATGAGCTTCAAGCCGGTTAGGGCCAGACTCCGACCATAAATTTTCGGCAAGCGACGAGATAAAACAATTGAGGTCGTAGGTTTTGAGGTTGGATATTTTTTTTTCATATTGTAATTCATATTTTTTATTAGATTCAGAATCAGATATAAATAGTGCCGGATACAAATACGTTACGGATAATATCGATCGCGGATTCGAATCGAATACGGAACGGAATCGATACGAAACTGGATAATTTTTATCGGACATACCACCTACGTAGTACTGATTAATCAATCATATGAATTCGAATTTGTTTTATACGTGGGTGCTCTTCAGAGTATGTCATGAGTGTATATCAATAAATGTAAAATCTTTTCATTGTCTTATGTGTCATCTCATTTGTGCATATATAGAGAACTTAACCTCTCATAAAAGAATAATAAAAAAAGATGGATGTGAGCATACGACGGGGCAGTTGACGAATTTTGTTTAAATTTTCCGGGAATTATTTGCCTTCCAAAAAAATTAGAAACCACCGCAAATCAATGCTAGAAAACCAGGTCCTCTTCCAAAATTCAAGTCATGTGGACCCAGACTCGGGCCACATTTCACCCCTGGCCCACCACGTCGAACTCCCCATCATGCCGCCGTGACCCGATTTGATTCCCACCTCACTGGCACTAGGACCCCACAATGAACCAGTCGCCCGAGTCCCTGGTGGTGTCGCCAAGGTATTGGCCACAAGATTGCTATTGGGCCGGCCAAAGTACTGGGCCACATATTCGGTATCCGAATTACATTTTTTGAAAATATCCGAAAGAACACTAGGAATATTCTGATTCCACGGATAGTGATCTCTCTAATTTGAATTTGAAAAAAATATCCGAAACCAATATTGACTCCGACAACTATCCGATATGACTATATAAATTCGGTCAGTTGAAAAATATCTTATCCTATTGCACCTCTAGTGGTGGCCTTGCTATAAGGTTGATTTTGTTTACCCCGTTTATGGTAATCTGCCAAACGCACACTCGCTTGTATGTATTTGTCAGAGACTATTGGACCACATTAACTTGTTTATGGATAAAAGGCAACAAACTTCATTAGCATGCCTCCCAATCCGCAACCTCTCCTGACCATCCAACACTATGATAAAGATATTGTACATTATTTTTTAGGCCTCATTTGGAACGCTTAGAATTCTAAATGAAAAGGAGCACCCCCTTTCAATGAAGATGAATTTTCCTACAAACTTTTCATGAGAACCCTATGTCCCAAACAGACCTAAACCAGAAGGGTGTGCGAGGGATGCACGGTACTATAGCTCTATGCCTTTTCTATTAACAGCAAATGGTAATAATCAAACTTTCTGCCTGTTCCATTGAAAGGCGGAGGATATGAATCCTCTCAGTACTTTCATTTCCAATGTCGGCAACGTAGGCGCCCATCAAGATTCAGTACGAGCACTCCACGGCAGTCGCATCCAGTTTATCACAAACCGGGTATAGCTTTAGGATCTGTTTAGGGGAGCTGCGATGAACTGAAAAGCTACTTTTGATTTGCTGGGTTGTAGTAGCTGTAGCTGGTGGCTGTGGCTTTTCTTGTTATGCTGTTTGGCAAACTGATTGTTACAGTTATAGCTTTTGAGGGTCAACTGAGCGACGTCTGAGTGGGGAGATGACGTGGAGACGGCGAGGCAGGGTGTGTTAAGATAAACTTAAGTCAAATCTGTTGATAAATCTGTTATGATCAGAGTTGTTGTTTAGATTGATTTGTTATCCTATTCTTGTTGTAACAGAATTTGTATATGTAACCAGCGCCTATAAATACAAGAGAAAATCTCCTTCCTTGGTGTGTTGAAAACACCTTACATCCAATCTACTAGCTCTTTCTTTTTCATGGTATCAGAGCTATGGCGATGCATGCAAATAGCTCTCTTCTGAGCGGATTTGTGGCAACTGGGGTGTTATGCCCACATCAACTGGGATAATGCCACAGCCATCTACTCCGCCCTTTGCTCAATTGATCACAATCAAACTCAGGCGTGAGAATTACCTCCTGTGGAAGGCTCAGATGCTTCCCTGTCTTATGAGCTACAATCTCATGGAATATGTTGATGGTTCCAAGAAGGCACCACCAAGATTCATCATCGTTCCGGCTTCAGATGAAGAAGTTGAAGCGCAAGTTCTGCCAAATCCGGCATTTGCAATCTAGCATCAACAAGATCAAGTTGTTGTCAGCGGGTTGTTATCATCTCTGTCAGAAGATGTTCTTGGCAATGTTCTGCTCCATAGCATGGCAGCAGAAATCTGGGGTGAACTCGAACGAATGTTTGCCACTCGTTCATGTGCCAAGACTGTTCAAGTCCGCATACAGCTTGCTAACTTCAAGCGCAATGACATGCCTCTCATTGATTATTTTCATAAGATCAAGAGTCTGGCCGATACTCTTTCTGCTACAGGAAATCCTCTCAGTGAGGAGGATGTCGTCTCTTATATCCTCGTCGGCCTTGGGCCACGTTATGAAGCTCTCATGGCTTCTATATCTGTTTGACAAGAGCAGATATCCCTTGGTGATCTATATGGATATCTTATGAGCTATGAGGCTTTGCTTGAACAGAATGCATCGACGGGACTGCAACAGTAGTTCTCATCATCTGCAAATCAAGTCTCTCGCAGTGGTGGCAACTATCATTCAGGCAGTGGATGTGGACGCAGCAATGGCAATGGCCGTGGCCGTGGATGCGGAGGTTTTCGCGGACAAAATCAAGGACGCGGCGGCAACGACAATGGACAACAACAATATCGCAACAACTCAGGGCAAAGTCGACCACAAGTTCCCGTCTGCCAAATCTGCTCCAAGCGAGGGCATGATGCTCTCAACTGTTGGAATCGGTATTCTGATGATTTTCCACGAGACTCCAGCAACTCCCAAGTGTATCAGGTTGACACCAACTGGTATATGGACTCAGGCGCAACATATCATATCACTGCTGATCTGAACAAGCTGACAACTAGGGATCGCTACAATGGCAGTGAACAAGTCCATGTCGCTAATGGAACAGGTTTGCCTATCTCATGCATTGGTCATACATCTATTCCTGGTGCATTCAGTCCTTTGCAACTCAAAAATGTCCTTCATGTTCCCAATATTCAAAAGAATCTTGTGTCTGTTCGAAAACTAACCATTGATAATGATGCCTTTGTTGAATTTCATCCAAACTCTTTTTTTGTCAAGGATCAAATCACGAAGAAGGTTCTGCATCAAGGACCATGTAAGGGAGGCCTTTATCCCCTTACAAGCCAGGCGTCCACAACATCTCTACGAAGTCTTCTTTCAGTTGTCAAGGCCGATCCGGAGCTATGGCATCGGAGACTCGGTCATCCGTCTTCATCTGTTTTGTCATCCATTTTGGCTTCTCTTAAACTCTTTCTGCTAAATAAAGAAACGCATGTATGTGATGCGTGCCAACAGGCAAAAGCTCATAGGCTACCATACAAGCCATCTTCCCGAATTTCTACAGCTCCATTAGAATTAGTTCACTCGGATGTTTGGGGCTCTACTATATCATCTGTAAATGGACATAAATATTATGCTCTTTTTATTGATGATTTCAGTCGCTTTACTTGGCTTTACTTTCTTAAACATAAATCGGATGTAGAGTATGCCTTTCTTCAGTTTCAACAACTTGTCGAAAACCTCCTGAACACCAAGATCAAATCTGTTCAAACAGATGGTGGTGGAGAATACATCAAACTTCGACCCTATTTTGATTCTACTGGGATTCTACATAGAATTTCATGTCCTCACACTAGCCAACAGAATGGTGTTGCCGAAAGGAAGCACCGCCATTTGGTAGAAACAGGTCTTGCTCTGTTGGCTCAGTCTTCCATTCCTCTTCGTTTCTGGGACGAGGCCTTCTTGTCTGCATGCTGTCTCATTAATAGAATGCCAAGTAAAGTAATTCAGAATCAAACTCCTTTTGTTCGGCTCCTCAAGAAACCAGTGGACTACTTCATAATCAAAGTTTTTGGCTGTGCATGTTGGCCAAATTTGCGTCCATATAATACTCGGAAAATTGAGTTTCGATCCAACCAGTGCGTTTTCTTGGGTTACAGTGGCAAGCACAAAGGATATAAATGCTTACATGTGTCTACTGGGCGCATATATCTCTCTCGAGATGTGATTTTTGACGAGAAGCTATTTCCTTTTGCCGCTGTTTCTCCAAAGACTGCACCTGAGCCTTCTCCTATGACTAATGTTCTTGTCGTAATTCCTTCGACTTCACCTCTTCATCCTCGTTGTTTGAACCAGGAATAGATAGTGATCATGCACTGGGAAGCAATCCTGTTGTCTTACCGACTAACACTGCTACTGTTGATTCTCCTAATCTTGTCGATCCTGTAGGTAATCAGCTTGAAGTTCAACTGGAGCCTGAAGATCAACCGGACTTAACAGCTGCCTCATCATCTCCGGATGCTCCAGAAGATGCAGAACCTGATGTTTTTCCTCCGACTGATTTACCTCCTCCAGTTCCTCGTGTTCGCACAAGACTAAGTCATGGCATTAGCACACCGAAACAATTCACTGATGGCACAGTCCGGTATCCATTAAACAAGCGTGCTTTTCTGGCATCTATTACTGAATGTCCTGCCGCACCTCAGTCACATAAAGAAGCTGTTAAATTTCCTGAGTGGCGAGCTGCGATGGATGCAGAATATGATGCTTTGATGCGAAATCGCACCTGGCGCCTTCTTCCTCGACAAGATCATCACAATGTAGTTGGTTGTCGCTGGATCTTCAAGGTGAAGCATAAAGCAGATGGAACTATTGATCGGTATAAAGCCAGATTGGTTGCCAAGGGCTTTACACAGCGGGAGGGTATTGATTATGGAGATACATTCAGCCCTGTGGTAAAGCCCACAACAGTTCGTCTAGTGTTGTCGCTGGCAATATCTTGTGGCTGGCATCTCCGGCAAATTGATATTCAAAATGCTTTTCTCCATGGTGATCTTGCTGAGGATGTTTTCATGGAACAACCGCCAGGGTATGAGAACTCTCGGTATCCAGGTTATATATGTAAGCTTGACAAAGCATTGTATGGCCTCAAGCAAGCACCACGAGCCTAGAATGCTAAACTGAGTAAGAAACTTCTGTCATTGGGATTTCAGACCTCAAAGTCTGACTCATCGCTCTTCATATTGCATCGGTCATCAGTGATAATCTACATGCTAGTCTATGTTGATGACATAATCATTGCAAGTTCTAATGTCAAAGCTTCATATCAACTTCTTCATCAGCTGTCCAGAGATTTTGCTGTAAAAGATCTCGGGAAATTGCATTACTTTCTGGGAATTGAAGCTACACATTGTCCTGATGGAGTAGTGCTTTCACAAGGAAAATATATTCAAGATTTGCTACACCGAACCAATATGCAGCTAAGTAAACCAGCAGATACTCCGATGTCAAATACTGAGAAACTGTCAAAAATGGATGGCAAGGATCTCAGTACTCAAGATACTTTTATGTATAGAAGCACAGTTGGGGCGCTGCAATACCTGACTCTAACTCGCCCAGACATTTCCTTCTCGGTAAACAAGGTTTGTCAATTTCTCTACTGTCCGACTGATGTTCATTGGATAGCAGTTAAGCGTATCTTACGCTACTTGAAAGGAACATGTTACACTGGGCTGAAAATCAGGCGCTCCTCTTCACAAGATCTCAGTGCCTTTTCTGACGCCGATTGGGCAGGATGTCCTGACGATCGGCGCTTGACTAGAGGATTTGCAGTGTTCTGCGGGACTAACTTAGTGTCATGGAGCTCTCGAAAGCAACCAACTGTCTTACAGTCAAGCACGGAGGCAGAGCACAAGGCTGTTGCTAATGCTGCGGCTGAACTGATGTGGTTGGAGTCATTGCTGCAGGAGCTCAAAGTTCCATTACGTCAACCACCGAAACTGTGGTGTGATAATATAGGCGCAACATATATGACAGCAAATCCTGTGTTTCACGCTCGAACGAAACACATTGATATTGATTTTCATTTTGTGCGAGAACGAGTCGCTCAACAGCAGCTCAAGATTCAATTCATCTCATCGGCCGATCAAATTGCAGATATCTTCACCAAGCCGCTTCCGCGTCATTTGTTTCAGAAGTTTATCAACGATCTCAATCTAACGAGTTGAGAACGAGGGGGCATGTTAAGATAAACTTAAGTCAAGTCTGTTGATAAATCTGTTATGATCAGAGTTGTTGTTTAGATTGAGTTGTTATCCTATTCTTGTTGTAACAGAATTTGTATCTGTAACCAGCGCCTATAAATACAAGAGAAAATCTCCTTCCTTGGTGTGTTGAAAACACCTTACATCCAATCTACTAGCTCTTTCTTTTTCAGGGTGGCGGAGGTCAAGAAGGCAGAACGACCGAGATGGGAGGTGGTCAAGTGAAGTTACAGCTGAAAAGCTCCTCCCCAGCAGCTGTAGCTTTTAGAAATGTTTCTGCTGTGGCTTAACTTCCCAGCTGCTTTACAGTCATACTGTTTGGGAAAATTTTTGGCCTAAAGCTAAATCAAAGCTGAAGCACAGCTCCCTCAAACAGACCCTTAGAGTGGATATGCTCCTTCACGGCTTACCTGGATGAGGCTTCCATCCAGAAAGATGCGAACACTTGAGTAGACTGATGATGGGTCCCATGTTTTGATTGTACGTGTCATCCGGCGCATATATTTGAGAACCACAAGACTGAACTACATAAGCTGACAAAGTGAGAAACACTCGTAGGAAAAACTCCCCAGCATTGCTCAGCTTCATCCAGGAAAGCCCATCTTCTTAATGAGGTGCCTAATGTTCAACGGGCTGAACTCTACAAATCATTTCATTGTGACAATAACAACCTAAACTTTCATTTTTCATCCAAGAAACTGATAATATTGTAAAACTACCTTCTTAAGATAGCCTAAATGTCAACACAATTCAATTAAGACTCAGGTCCACAAAGGGGCAACAAGCCACGGAGCCATTCACAAAAGGCGGAGTCTCAATGAGATCCCCAATTGAAGTCTTCTTACCATCTCCAATAACCAATTGGTTAATATCAACCTGAGCAACCTTCTTTCGAGCTCCAGAGGAAGAAGCTGACCTGGAGCTCCTAATACCTATTTGTGACTATCAAACTAATAACCCTTTTGGGTTCCAGAGGAAGAAGCAAACCTGGAGCTACTCTGACCACCATCTTGACGAAGGTGTAGGAAGCCAGGCTCTATTGAATCATCATCACTATCTACAACATATGGAGCGAGCCGATTCTGGTACGCTCTTCGTCGGAGCAGGAAAACATTGTGATAATAACTCACAAGGCCTTCTGTGCCCTTGGAACGGAAGACAGCATACAGTTGGTCCCAGAACTTGTACTTGGATGATGGCAAATTCTGTTGGATAATGGCATTGAATTTCTTTTCTTCATCCTTTGTCCATGTCAATGCTGCATCCTCACCAATGCGATCAAGCCCCATTGAGTAAAATGCTGAGCCCAGTTCGTGCTTCAGTTTGATCTTTCTCTCTGTCACATGAAATCTAACACAGGCAGTGGAACCTGGGAGCTGACAGTTGCACTCTTCTGGCCTGCCCTTACCAATAGGACCAACATCAAGGGCTTCATTACTTCCTGGAGACAAAATAAGTTCTCCTAGAAACCTCAACATATGTGGATCGTCATAAGGTAACGAAGGCTTCCCAGTCCATTCTGGAATGTCTGCTTGACCACAAGACCGAATTTGTGAACGAGAAATCATGTCACTGCTCCCACCTGCAGATAGTTGATCATCCCGTCCATCGTACTGTGCCTGCTCCTCAGTTGTAAGTCCACTCTGCATGAACAAACAGTGATCCTTTTACATTTTCACAGTATATCTTTAGCAGGAATTGTCACTGTCACATAAGAGAGACAAGTTAAATAGAGGACAAACATAGTTCAGCATGCATGACAAGCAGTTTTACATTATCTGATAATTGTATGTGCAGCCTCTAAGCAGAAACAAAGAAAAGTTCAGGCAGCTAAACATACTGGAAGGGTATTTATAAGCCAACAAAATTACGTGTGGTGTCTAGCGCTTGATGACCTGTCAGCAGCATATATCAAGTGGCATAGTACAATAAAAACAACCCCACCACTTATTGCAACACTTCAGCTACAGGAAGTAGCGATATGCAGTGTTCACCAAGGCACTAATTGGGCGACAGACCAGAGCCTAGCGCCTAATCGCTGATTAGGTGGGCTAGGCGGCCACCTAGGCGGGATAAACTGGTCTAGGCAGCTAGGCAGGAGGGTAGAGCCTAGCACTTAGGCAAGCTAGGCAGCCGCCTAGGGGAATAGTGACGATATGATAAGCAACTTTTGGTAAGGATTCCTCCGGCGGGGGCTTCCCCCGTTGTTTGTTTTCAAAAAAAAAAAAACTTTTGGTAAGGATTTATAGTGAATCATATGGATGAAGAAATATAAATAAACAGTCCACCCACACTACAAAGTTTGAGGAAAGATATTGTTAATCTTATGATTATTTCTGCGATGAAATTTAAACTTAGGATCATCCCAAGAACAAACTCTATTTGCATCAATAGCAAGTAACAATCATATCAGGAGTAGCTAAAACAGTAACAAGCAAACTAAGTTTTGTCATTTTACAAATATGCATTAACTACCATACTTACATTCTGGAAAAACTTTTGGCTGCCAAAAAAGTGTAGAAACAACCAAACAGCCTCATAGCTGTCACTAATTACTCAGACCAAAACAGGAAGGATATTAGAGGCAATGCCAATGTGTCAAGCCATTGTAAATTTTGCAAGGTTCTAAAACTCGGTAATAGGTACTCGATAGATCACCTCACCTTCTATATATATATGTGTGTGTGTGTGTGTGTGTGTGTGTGTACATACATATATATCTATATATATATGTGTGTGTATGTATGTATGTACATATATATACATATACATACATGTGTGTGTATGTGTATATGTATGTATAATTACTTAGGGCACCATGATATAAAAAGGTATTTTCTTTATGTATTTTCATGCAAAAATTTTTGAACCTTTTAGGATGCTGAATTTAATCAGTTTACTAACTAGTTCAAACAAGTTTGAACTGAAATTCAAACCAGAGTTTCCCTTTTTGATGATAGTTTGGTTGTAGGTATGTGCTGATTATATATATAAATCAGCAAAGCATGTAATCCAAACCCGTTCAAAATCTTTGGATTCGAGTATATTTTTTCAAATGTATGTGTTTCATTTGAATTGCTATAGATGGGTATATACCCTAAAACTGAATTTTTTGAAAAATATACTTGAATATGGCTTGAATTCGTGTATTTGAAATCATAGTGCCCATGGTGCCCCATTTCGGTTTTACACACACACACACACACATATAGTCATCTATCAGCTTGTAAACTAATGAGTTGTGTCGATGTTGTCTGTGGGTCGTGGGCTGTGGAGTTGAAGTATGTGTCCAAGACTCATCTAATAGCTTTTAAACGGCCTGTTAACTGAGTATGCCGATTAATCACCTAGTTATGGCTAGTAAACCTGGTGCCTGGTACTCTTAGTAGGGGAGGGGACCTGATACAAGTATACGGCCTATTAGACCTATTTTTAGAATATTGAAACTTTGTACTTATTACTACTAGCATATTTCTATCAAGAAACAATGGCATTACATGAAACAAAGAGAAATAATTCATATCATATGGCAATGATGGTATAACAAGCAATAAGATCTTGTTGTATGTTGAGAAATGGGACACATGAGAGGGGGTGGACGGCATAGTTGTCACTACTAGCATATTTCTATCAAGAAACAATGGCATTACATGAAACAAAGAGAAATAATTCATATCATATGGCAATGATGGTATAACAAGCAATAAGATCTTGTTTTATGTTGAGAAATGGGACACATGAGAGGGGTGGACGACATAGTTGTCACGACGCTCTGGCCAGTCGCGGTGATCCCAAGATGCTAGGACGTCCAGGCACTTAAGTGCACGCCTAGACGGTGATTAAACGATAATATATATTAGCCAAATCAGCACATATGACAGAAAAAAATGAATAGATGAGACATGAGCTACTACCCACTCAGCCCACAACCCTACTAGGGCCAAAAGCCCATCTAAGTCATTTTACTAACTCCTCCCGTGCCCTAATACCACTAGGCAGTCACCTCATCATCTCCTTGCAAATGAGTGAGCCGTAGCAACCAATATGCGAGCAGCAGAGCAGAAACACGAGCAACAAAGTAGAGACGTCGAAGCAGAGGACTGCGATGGGCGACGAGTAGGAGAGCAGATTAGGGGGGATGGAGGAGTAGATAAGAAAGTAGAGGAAGGAAAGAATACTTGCAAGGTGACAATGGAAGGCATGGAGGTGATGACATGCTATGAATGGCAACGGTGGATGAGAGCTGGAGAGGGTCAACGACCGGCGGCTGCTATGGTTCCCTCCTAAGTCACCTCTCTACTCCTCCCTCTCCAGTCACCTAAAGACCATATCTGATCCCCCTTCTCTCCTAGGCTACCGCCAGTCGAGGCAAGCAGCCATGTCGTCTGTTGCTGGCTAACTGGATGACATGTCGTCAACTAGGTAACGCCATGACAACTGTGGTGGATTCTAGTTGTTCAGCAACTATCCATGAGAGAGTAAGTAGACACGAGGTTAGGAGGCGATGGGATTTGCTCCAACAGATTCTAACATACAAGATCATCTAGCCCTAAATGAAAAGAAAAGCAACAGAGGTCTAGGGTGCACAAACACGTAGGCAACATGGTCACCTGACCATGAGCCTAGACCACCTTATTGAATAAACATCCACGCGACTTGGCGGGATGCGCTCTTGATCATCCACCGACCTTGTTGCATCAGCACTACCAAGTTTTTTAGACCTAGTTGTACATGAACCACAAACGAGGCAAATCAAAAAAAGTATGTATAAGATTTTCTAACTTGATTTGGGTGCCAAGGACGATCTCAAATGGGAAAATGTAATAGGTATACATCTATATATCTTGTTGACACATTTTCATATATGATAACACACCAAAATCCAAGTTCATAAATGGAATCTATGGATCCAAGAATACAAGTTGTAGCTAATGTTAAGACTTGTTGACTAATTAGACCAATAGACTAGAATGTTTAAAACAAGTCTGAGATAGATTTTTATGTTTTGTCAAGGAGTCTAGCATGTGTGAGTCGACAAGTTCACAAGCCCAAGATGCATAAGGAGGTTGAAAAGCATGAAGCCCTCACAAGTTGCATCATGAACCAACTCTGATATTTGAATGGTTCAGGGCACAATTATCGGCAATAAAAGATGGTGAACTATGCCTAAGAGGGGTGAAGCTGGAGGAAGCTTTAGTGGGTACAAGAAGCAACACCGATATGCAAATATTTTGTTTGACTTCGCTATAGAAGGCTTATCAAATCGTAGTAGTCGGTTTCCTCTGAACTTTCTCTCTAAAAGTAGTTGGTGCCCATTCCAATTGTACAAAGTAAAACGAATGATCAGAGGCATCGAGGGTGCAACACCCTCAGTCTATTCTCAAATTTTAAATAGGTAGGACAGCGTGGTTGCTCTAATGAGCCACACCTTAGAATTAGGTGCTCCCAAACGGCCATTTTTAATAAGTAGAACATGCCATGAGGGACAAACCAAAAGCTAAATTATAGTGCTAAATTGTGTGCTAACATAGAATACAAAGAGTGTGTTTGACAATTAAGAAAATAGGACGGTGATATTGAAGCCAAAATTCGCTAAAGATTGTGTAACAACTAGCAACTCTCCTACTAGATCAACTAGCCCCAAAAATGGATGGCACTGAAGTGTGTGATCCACAATTGACCATCTAAACGAGTGACATCCCCCAATAAGTAGGTCAACCACTACGCATAAGCACTAGTAGTTGGTCCATGCCCATTATATCACTTGGTCGTGTATGTGTTCATCATTTTTGGAATATAGTGGTTTCACTTTCCTAACAGATATTAACACAAGTTGCATAGTCCATCTATGTTATTTGGAGAATATAGAGGTAAATTTTATTCTTAGAACCTTTATTTGTTACTTCAATGCGCATATCAATTGTATTTAGCATTAATGCTATAACATATTATGATAATAATGATTTAAATAGTGTGTGTAGCGGAACCACAAGGGTAAAGTGTTTTTAAATTCGATAGAGGATTGTGCTATGAATAGCACTTGCAATTTGTTTTCATCATGAGGCCAATAGGCCAAAATATATTGATGTACAAGTGGGTACAAAAGGAAACTCTATATAAGGCAATATATTCCTTAACACACCCTCAAATGCAAGGTGTATGCAATAGTATTGCATTAGGAAGGGTTGACCCTAAAATAGGAAAAATCCAAAGTGCTAGTCTTGAAGTTGACGTCATAGTATCCAGCTCTTGGAAAATGTGTCAAAGATCTCCCATCCAAAGTCATGTGGCAGCCCATAAAACACAAAGCACAGGGGCTGAGAAAGTAGGAGCAAAGCCGACCACGATAACAAGACAAAGAAGATGATGAGCCGACACAAATAGAGAGCTGTCAAATCTATCCTAAGAGGGATAGATAGAAGTATGGCGGCGTCGATTGAAGCCCAAGATGGCGTTGACACAGTGCACTAAAAGTGCAATGGAGACGCAGTGCGGCCTTAGAAGCTCAGGGCAGTGGCTTAGAGGGAAGTAGCATCATTATAATGATTTCTATTATCTGCGACAACTCAAATAGAAGAGCGGCGGTTGTTGCCATGCAAAAGGAATTTGTGGACTCGCGTGGTTTAGACAAACTCAAAGATAGACGCTAAGGACTTGGATGGATGCAATGAACTTGAGAAAGAAAATAACAGCAACAATAGCCAGACTCGAAGTAAAACTCTAGATCAAAACTCAGCGGCGACGCTTAACGCAAGAAATGTCATGTCGGCGTTGAACCAAAGCTCATCTGTGGCAGCCAAGGTAAGGAGAAGCCTGACGGTGGCTGCTGAGGGAGTGAGATGAACTCCAAACTACTAGTGGCAACCATCGACAAAAGCTTGAAAAACATCAAGAACCAAAAAGCTGAAGAAGCCAAAGTTATAGAAAACGGATGAGTCGACTTGTCGGTGTTTCGTATAACCGGCAAGTAAATTTGTAAGTATAGGGGCCGCGCGTTCCCTCTCCTTGAATGGTTAGACTGCGGGGGTCCAAGATGTATACTGGTTCGGGCCGAATATCCCTACGTCCAGTTCGTGGTGGTGGTTGTTATTGCTCAGGGTGCAGTGGACTACAAGGGATTACAAGCGAGGGCTAAGGACAGGCCCTTAGCACTCGGCCGAGTGAGGGAGCTCGGGGGTGTTCGTCTGTATGTTTGACCGATCGGGTCCGACTGAATCGACTGCGAATCAAATGTGAGTCGAAAGCCCAATGTGAGTCGAATGCGAATACGAGATGAATGCGAAGTGCCCTTCCCTGGGGGCCCTGCCTCCCTTTATATAGGCGAAGGGGGCAGGTTACACGGGAGTTTGGAGAAAAAAGGTAAGGGTATGCTACGCCCGGGAATTCCGGTCTTCGGTCCTGGTGACTGTCGATTGACGGGTCCCTGCTCATCCCACGCCTGGGTTGGTAGACACGGCAAGCGGCATTCCGTCGGGAAGGGCGCGACTCGCCCTCTGGCTTTGTCATATATGGCGTCGACGCTTTCAGGTATTACGCCGCCTCGGGAGGAGCGCGTCTCTCCACTATGCTCGACGGGTGAAGGGACGGCGCTGACTTAGCGGCCCCCGCCACCTTGGGAAGGAGCCACCGCCTAACATGGCCGTCGTGTCCAGGCGGTGTGACCGCCAAGGCCGATGGTGACGGGCGGAGGTCGTTGAGTCAAAGCTTGTTAGGGATCCACCCGAGGCCAGTCGAGCTCTGAGGCGCCCGACCTGCGGCGAGGTCGGACCTCGCGGGGCGCCCGACCAAGGGCGAGGTCGAACTCTCTGGGGCGTCGACTGGGCCAGTCTGACCGCCAGTGGGCTCGAACGAGGCCGAGGGTCCTTCGTGGCCCCTCGAGGCCTAGAGCTGGGCTCAAAATGGATCATCTGGTATTCCAGCCAATATTTAGTGATAATCCCATCTGTGAGGGACGGAGACTTTGGTAATACCCTCTCTAGCATTCTGCATCGTTGCCAGTCTTGCTGCCATGTCCGTACGACTGAGAGAAAGACGATCTTGAAATAGATGTATACTTTGCTGTGGGGTACCCCTGGTATAAGTATTCGTCACGACTAGAAGAGCCGAAGCCGAGCCAAAGAGTAGGACAAAAGAGCGAAGCCAAGCCAACAACCAAGCTGATCCGAAACAAAGCCAAAACCAACCTATGAGCAGGAGCCGAGCCACCGAAAAGAGCTGAAATTAGAGTCGGGACCTAGCGGTTCACAAAGTCAGAACCAATCCGAGCTGAACCGAACAGGATTAAATCCAGTTGTGAGATCATATTGAAATCCGATTGATGCAATGTCGGTGCTCAGGCCAGAGTCGTGGGGACAGCGTCTGCTAGCCAACAACCACCTTCTACCGCTTGGCTAGTGTAACATCCTAAAATTTGCCATTAGTATTGTTTCATTGTTATTTGTGCAATTTATGATTTTTCTGAATTTATTGGATTTTTTTGTAATTTATTCGGAATTATTTCAAATTAAGTATATTGGCCTTTTGTGAAAACTAGATAAATATAGATAAAGTTAATATAAAGTTTGGATAAAAATATTTTATTTAAGTTCAAAATGTCTCAAATAATTTATGAGAATTTTCTTGGATTTTTCCTGATATTTTTATTGCCTAAAATAAACCAAACTAATTTCTGTAATTATTTTAAATAAAAAATCTAGGAAAATTGCTAGAACGAGATTGGGCGAAGCCTAGCATGTCATGTGTGCGGCCCGTGTCTTTGTCAGGCGCCCATTTGGCCCGTGTTCTAGAAGCCGCCATCGGATTCTAATCCAACAGTGGGGATTGACTCCGGAACCCTAGTGCTTGTGGGGTGTTGGATCAACATCTAACGGTGCGGATCGTATAGCATTGATTTGGTAAGATTAGATTGTATCCGTTGGATTTGGGAAGAGAGGATAAGATCGTGCCACGTCAGGAGTAGTCTTGGCAGTTGGATCATCATCGGACGGCTGTGGGTCATCGTCTCGCCAGAGGACTCGATGATGCCGCCAGATTAAACAGAGTCCGCCGCCGATCGGTTGGACTCTAACGCCAGACGCGCGACCATTGAGGCCCCTATTTAAAGTGTCATAGCCTTCCCGAGGTTCGCCAGTGCACACCACGTCTGATGATCGGACCCGTTTCGCGAGAACCATCGTAGTTCGCGCTCAGAAGCTCGCCAGAGTGGAGAAGGGAGGTCGCCGCACATTTTCCTTGGTTCTCATCGCCATCAAGCCGAGATCCACCGCTTGGGTTCTTGATTTGGACTCGTCACGTCGAGACGTGTCTCCAACACTACTTCTTGGTCGATGGAGATCGTCGGTTCGTCACATTCATCGTCTTTGTCTCTAGCACCGGTGAAGATCTTCGCCGCCCCCTGCCATCTTCGTCAGGCGAGTTGTCATCCGGTCGATTCGTGGTGAACCATCAGGATTCTGCCACGTCGCGAACACCCGCACCCGTCCGATTTGGCCCGTCTCGTGGATGCGCGCCGTGTGTCGGTCATTGGCATGGGCGGTGCTACAACCAACCCCGTGTCGCCGTGTGTCGGGCATGTGATGCAAGGCACTGTGGACCGTGTCCACGGTGGACCATAGGAGGTCCCGCGGTATAAGTCCATGGACCGTACCACGTGTCAGCATGCAACTGATCCAGAGTGATGCTGACGTTAGCATGATGTCACACTGATGCAATAAATCGGTTTTTCATTTAAAAATAATTCGGGTTATTATTTGATTTTTAATTTTCTGATATTTATGATTTTGAATCTTCCGAGAGCCCATTCTCCCTCATACGAGCTCCGATTGAGGTGATTCAAAATTCTAAAAATTTGTAAAATTGAGATCTATTTAATAGTGGATTTTATTGGATTTTTAGATTTCATTTGCTCTCTGTTTTGCGTATTTATTTAGTTTTCCCTCTAGATTCGCGTAGACGTTGAGTTGTACGGCACATCGCAAGAAGATCCATCGACTCAAGATCAAGTTCCAAAACAAGATTAGAACCTTTGCTAAGGTAAGTTGTGCTTTGATCATGTTGAACCCATGTTTATAAAATCGCTATGTTGTTTTACTTATTGCATGTTATTTCATGTATACCAAAGGTTTTAAATTAAATTGGGACTTAGTTAATATACCTTTTGATCTATACCCTACCTTGTCATTTATATGTCATGATCTATTGTCACCCTAGATTGGTTCACAATAGTTGATTAGTATAAAATCAACATGGGATGGTTAGACCGTAATAGTTTGCTTAGCGATGCCACGTCATCACGTGTACTTGAATCATTGATAAATAATCTTGACTAATGGAATACGGAACAATGTTATGAACATATGTGTCATGTGTGGTCATACAATGAGATTGAGTTGTTGTGGTGATGGATGTCACGCAACGATGTTGAATTGTTGATGGTACATGATGCTGGTAATCAACTAGGGTGGTATTCACTTAGATTGGGGCAAATGGCAAGGAGCAAGTGTGCTAAGGTGAGCCCGATGGACAGAGGGTATGTGGAAGTCTTGCTTCGATCATCCTAAGGACTTAATCTTACAAGCCTTTGACCTGAGTCAATCATGCAACCACATGTCTGGTATAGGATAGTCTAACTGATTAATGCAATGTCTTAGCTTTGATACTATCAATGACCATGTGAGTCCCGAGTTATGGTCAACTCACATGGCGCAAGAGGGGGGCTCTGGATGTGGTAACCATTCCTACCAGTATTAAAACCTTAGCAGGTAGTATCGGGTTAAGATGATGCATTGTAAAAGCTTTGTCATGATTTCTCTACCGGCATATCAAAGAAAGTGTGCTAATGGCCAGGCACAAAGAGAATATCATGTCGTGTAGGTAAAGTGCATAACCTCTGCAGAGTGTAAATCTATTCAGATAGCCGTGCTCGCGGTATTGAGCAATGCTCGAGAATTATAGTCAAGGGTTAGTTTAATTAAATGGAAACCTGGTTGGGATGGCAAGTTGCCATGGAAGGTTTGAACTTGACTTAGAATTGAATACCTTTGTTACTTGAGAAATGATAAATCTATCTGTTACTGTTATTTGTTTTACTGTCTTTTCAATCTAGTTACTGTATTCATTTACAAATGCTGTTTTATTGCAAAATAGCCATGTTAGCCATTCCTTTGGAATATGCCTTGCATATAGTTATACTAGGATTGCATTCTGTGCACAACTTGTTGAGTGTTTTAAGTACTCACCCTTGCCAACAACAAATCACCAATTGAGAAGCCTATGTTGGTATTAGAGAAGTATCAGGAAGAGACAAATGTTTAGGGTGCGAGCTTTGTCAGTTGCCTATGGTATACTGGGAAGCTTAGCTACGTTTTCATTCTGCTGCAGTTTAATTTGTTATTCAACCTTGCGAGGCAAAGTCTTGTAAGTTGACCATAAGGTCATACAACTAGTAATATTTAATATAGATGTCTTTTATCTTATTTCCGTTGTGTATGATTGTGATATTTACTGATGTTGAGCCTGTGTGCACTAGCGTGATCCTGGACTAGTGCAATATACACATAGCCACATGGGGTCCGGATTTGCATATGTGGGTCCCAACAGCTAGACAGTGGAGAAGCGGCTAGCCTCACAGGCGATGCGATGCAGGCGATGACGTCGAGAGGTAGGGGAAGGCGTGGACAGCCGTGGGCGATGACGATGGAGAGCGACGAGAGTGGCGGTGGTCGAAGGAGAGCGACAGACAGTGTTGCGGGCGAGTGTTGTAGCAGTCAGCTAGCCAACAGAGCGGAGGCGGCGAGTTCTTCCTAGTGCATGAGAGGAGCTTTCTTGGGTGATGCGGCCAGAGCTCATGCGCGTCGCAAGTGGTGGTGATGAAGAGCACTGGCCGAGAGGAGTCACGTCGACGTTGGTGTGGCCGATAGTGATGAGGTGGCTACCCTCGGGGGCTGCTGCAGCAGAAGTGGAGGGATCGAGTGAAGAGGCGGCAAGAAGAGCCATTGAAACAAGTCACAAATGCAACGTCGGTAAAACCTTAACCCTAAAAACTTGGTTGTAATACTATGTTATGAATAGAACTTTTAACTTGTTTTCATCATGAGGCCAATAGACCAGAATATATAGATGTACAGGCGGGTATAAAAGGAAAGCCTACATAAGGCAATATATGCCTTAATAGATTGCAGCGATAAAGCAGGTGCAAAATATCAGGTATATTTGTAAAAAAATACTAAGTGATGTAGGACATACAAGGAGAGATTCCTTGGTGTATTCTTTTTGCTGAAGATGTGGTGCTAATTGATGAGAGTAGGGTAGGTGTTGATAGGAAACAAGAGTTGTGGAGGAAGACTTTAGAATCGAAGGGCTTTAGACTTAGTAGGACTAAAATGGAGTATATGAGGTGTGTTTTCAATAGTGCTATGGCAGATGGAGATGTTAGTTTGGACGAAAAAATAGTGCCCAGGAAGGAAACTTCTCTATTTTTGAGATCGATGCTATAGAGCAACAACGAGATTAACGAAGATATGAGGCACATGATACGAGCAGGGTGGGTGAAACAGTCCCAAGCATCTAGTATCCTATGTGATAGAAAAGCCCCTAAAAAGTTAAAAGATAAGCTCTATAGGACAAGGATCAAACCTACAATGTTGTATAGAGCAGAATGTTTAGCGACAAAAATACAACATGTACAAAAAATGAGCGTAGAAGAGATGCGGATGCTGCAGTGGATACAAGGCGTGATCGAATCCGCAATGATGATATACGTGGTAGGGTTGGGGTAGCATCAGTTGAAGAAAAGTTTGTTCAACATCATTTGAGATGGTCTAGACATCTCCAACAAAGGCCTCCTGAGGCACCGATGTGTACTAGAATTTAAGTCGTCTTTAAAACATAAGATGCAAAGGTTGACCGAGATTGACATAGGAAGAAACAGTTAAAAGATAGTTAAGGGACTGGAGTGTATCCAAAGAGTTACGTTAGATAGGAGTGCGTGGACGTTAGCAAACCATGCACCGAAATCATGACCTAAGATCTAAAGTCTAGGGGTTTTATTGACTTTGATTGGGTTTCATTCATAGCCTACCCCAACTTGCTGGGAACAAAAGGATTGGTTGTTGTTCTTGTTGTTGCTATAACATATTAATGATTTAAACAGTTTGTAGCGAAACCACAACTGTAAAGTGTTCTTAAAGTTGATAGAGGATTGCAGCGATATAGCAGGTGCAAAATGATCATGTATATTTGGAAAAAAAACTAAGTGAATCAATCAATCTTGAAATAGAAAGAAGTTGCCTTGTATTATGGTAACTTCCTGTTGTGCATGTCTTGAGTCTAGGAGAAAGGAGTCGAAATGGAGAATAGCTAGAATATGCAACAAATGGATAGTATGAAAACCTGAAATGTATTTGTTCTAAAGCACTGCAACACAATGTTCACTATAGTAGGTTGCTACAGCGTCGGAAACCCTACATAGCAGCCAATAGCCCCAGCTGGCTATAACTCTACTTTAGTACACTATTTAAAACAATGACCATTCTATACATAATATCCACTTTTTTTGTAATAGTTATACCACATACCAGGCCATATATCTTTAATATAAAAGATTCAATTGATGGTAATAGTAGTGGTACATTCTCCCCTACACCTCCCCCTTCCACATCAATTAAAAAAATCTAACAAAATCCTTTCCTTGTCTACCTATTACCTCCTCATCATGATATCATTTTTCCCAGTTGCCACCATCAAACAAAGCTGAAGCAGAACCTGACGGTGCTGGGTGATTAGGTCATCGAATTCGTCGTAGTTGAGTAAGGATACCTCTTTCACTCCTGATGGGGCCCACATTGGAGGTGAGCGGAATGGCAACGTAGGTTGGGTGTGGCTGCAAGGCCAAGTGCAGTGTTGGTCGAGCAGACGATGGTCGCGATGGAGCTCAGACGAGCATAGTGGTGGAGTTGTGGGCACGGTGGAGACACAATGAGGCCATGAGGGCATGAGCGGAGCTCGGTCATGCACCAGCTAGCCTAGTGACAATGGCTCGATGTGCTATCATAATATTAGTTTTAATTCATAACAGCGCGCAGGCATTTAACTAGTACAATTAAAAGGTTGGGTGACCACTCATCGCTTAACAATATTTAGAACAATACTCATAGTCACCCGAAATTCATCCCAAAGACTCTAAAAATGCATCTCACACTCCAACGGAGCACAGGGCATGCAACCAAGCCTCTCTAGGCTGGGTCTCACAGAGTTAGACACAATCAAAGTTCTAGCCGCAGTGGCGGAACTGTAACCGGGGCGTGGGTGGGCTGAAGCCCTACCCGCGGTCCAGCAAGTCTCTTACACCCCCTCTCAAATAGGCCCAAATAAAACAGTCCAATACCAGTCTAGCAGTCTCTCAATTTTCTTATTCTTTGTATTGTTACACACTTACATTATATGTGACTGTTAAACAAATGTTTGCAAACTTTGAACATGGTTGGCTTGTTAGGCTTTCGATGTCTTAATCTTAGCCCCTCCCCTTTCAATTTTCTGGATACACCTCTGTCTAGCCATCAGAGGAAGCCTCAAACTGCACTGTCGTTGTTCTCATGTCAAGATCAGCACTGTGGTTTCAAGCATCACCCCATGGAGACCTATGTAGAGAATTTCCAATATTTTTTTCTACCATGAAACCATACCTTATGCCCAAGTAATTTCTTTTTATTTCACTTATTACTCGCCAGTCGAAGCCATCATTAAACATCAATCATCCCCTAGAATTCACACAAATATAAGTGTGGTGTACTACTTTGCTAAGTACAACTCCATCTTTTGAATTGATTTTTTCAAATAAAAATATAGTAGCTACAACGAACTAGAAGGTGATGCACATTCAAACATGAAAGGTCAGCAGACCCCACAGGTTTTGGGAGCTCCTTAGACTATCTCTAGCGGTATCCTTTCAGCCTTCAAATCCCTTCGCAGACAGATTCCAAGTACTCCAACGAATTCCCTTCACGGTTCCCTTCGGAAGGGATTTAGAGAGAGAATCTGTTCAGAAAGAGATTCTCTCTCCAATCTCTATACAAAACCCTTCGAATGGATGCTGCTGGAAATGATAGGAATGAAGGAAATGAATATGGGGAAGGGAATGAGGGAAGAGAAGGGAATGAAAGGAAATTGCTGGAAATAGTCTTAGAAGGAAAAAAAAGATAAACAGATAAAAATCAGCGAGAATTAGAAATAATATAGCCATAGTTCGACCGATTTTGCAGCCACAACCAATAAAAGTCCTGGTTCAGTCACAAGCAATTTTGCACAAGAGCATTTCATATTCCTTCAACTAGATCGAGCGAGCGGCATGGTGGTGGCAAAAGAACAGTGAAAATGCTCTAACTTGATCCAGCATCTCCCCTTCCTGATGATGACCCTCAGTCCAGCATCTTGAACAATGCTCTGTGATTCCATTTTTTACGAACGATTGCACTATGTACAGGTACATCTAAGGACCAACAGCTATAATTGGACAGACTGAAAAGAACGACCACATTCTGAATCCAGATCCCCAGTGTAATGAACACAAGCATTTTTAGTGAGCGCGTAATGAACACAAGCATAGAATCAAGTAAATCTATCAGAAGCGCTACATCCAAAAATCGAAACTATGAGGCCAGGAATTACCTGCGGCGAGGCAGACCCACGGGGCAAATTGATGCGCTCATCATTCGCCAACATCTTGCGCCGGAACATAAGCGCCATGGACAAGCGGCTGTCGGGATTCTTCCCGACGACCCAACGTTCATCTGGGCTCTTCGCCACAAGGCGCACCCAGTTGAGCATCTCCACGAGCACCTCCCTCTTCCGCTTCAGATGAGCCAATCCGGCGCTCGCGGCGTCCTTGGTCGGCGACAGGAACTTGTCCTTCTTGGCGTTCGAGCAGTGGCCGACATTGCCACTGCTCCCGGACACCTTTTCCTGCTTTCCTGGCTTGCGGATAATCTGCTCCAGGAAGGAGAGGTACTTGGCGTACACCAGCTTGACGGACGCGTCCAAGGCCGGATCGAGGCCAACCGCCTCGGCGACGGCGGCCCAGGACGCGACGGCAGCGAACCCGCCGCGAGAGCGCACGGCGAGGTACAGGGGGAGCAGGTCCACCGGGCGGTCGTCCCCGAGCGCCGGCGGAAACGGGAGGGACGGGTGCGCGCCGGGGCCCCGAGCCTCGGCGAGGAAGGCGGCGAGCACGCCGTCGAACAGGGCGGGCGCGCGCGCCTCGGGGTGCCCAGCGTGCGGGACCTCCAGCCCCGCGAGGAGCCCGCGAGCGCGGAGCTCGCCGATTACGCCGAGAACGGCGAGGACCGCGTCGGAAGGGCCGCTGGACATGGTAAGCGGCGGCGTCATGGCCGCCGCCGGAGAAGTGGGCGCGCCCGGCGCCGGCGCGCAGTTGGGGTTTGGGCTTGAGGCGTTTGTTTTGAAAGGGGGCGCGGAGGAATTAGAGGGCGGTGGTGGTGGGGCTGGGGGAGTAGCCATTTTTGCTTCCAGGCCCTTCGGGTTGGGACAAAACTCCTCTGCTTCTTCTCTCCTTTGATGTCGATGTTGGGGACTTGGAAGAAGCAAAAATTTTGGGAGGAAGAAAAGCTAATGGTTTTGGTGTATCTTTTGATGGAAGGGGTTTCAATCTATGTGCACAAAACCCTAGGTTTGTTGGGGAGGAATGGTGGGGTGGTGAATTTGGACCATGTGGTAAGATAACGTGAGCTATAAAACGCACGCACACTGTATACATATATATATACAGGTAACATATTTGGTGAAAACCATTTTTATTATGAAAACTTCGTGAAAACCACACATAAAAGTTTTGAAAAATTCTCAAAAAATTATCATATGCAGGGGAGGTGAACTTCTACAATCCTGCAAAATTTGAAGATGAAACTCAATCGTATTTGAAAGATATAAAAAAGACAAATTCAGCCTAAATAGTAATTTTTTCTGTTAGCACTATTCATTTTGCTGTTTGTCTTTTTCATATCTTTCAAATGTGATTGAGTTTCATCTTCAAATTTTTGCAGGATTGTAGAAGCTCACCTCCCCTACATATGGTAATTTTTTGAGAATTTTTAAAAACTTTTACGTGTGGTTTTCACGGAGTTTTCATGGTAAGGATGATTTTCACTGAATATGCTGCCATATATATGTGTGTGTGCGTAAATAGGTTTATTGACTAGTCATATATTTGTGGGATCAACACACAAACGGGTTGAATGAGTATCACATTCCCATGTATGATAAGTCATTTTAAGTGTTTCCATTTTATAGCTTCAATCAGAATTAGTGTATATATATAAATTTTAATTAGGAAGATTTAGCACCTAATATGAACCATAATAAAAAGAGACAGCTAATACGTGGTTATCTCATACTCCTAATTTTTGTGCTCATTTGTAGATGAGTCATTTTAGTTGTTTGCATTTATAGCATTAAACAAATAAGTATCCATAATTTACTGACAATGGTCTGCAAGGGGGGCAAGGGCAGAAGTGAGAGTCACCAATGCCCCATCTGTAAGGGCTATGAGCATCACTGGCACAAATGCAGGGAAGTGACCCAAACAAATCAAAGCTATTCTTGCTTAAAGGTAAAAATGTTGGCAATACTTTGCTTAAATTGTTGCTTCACACAATTAACTAAGAAAAACATTATTGTTTGCAAAGGACCAACAAAGAAGAAGGAATCTATTCCATCAAACTCTAAAACAAGCATTATACTTTTCTCCTGGCTGTTTCTTCCTCTGCTCCAACAGTGACATATCCACCTAGGTTAGCATTGCTTCGTTCTTTCGTTCTGTCATCAATTGAACTATTGAGATACAACCTACATAACAAGTGTTTACTGAATGATTGCCAATAGAGGATTCAAGACTCTTGTTCTATCCCCCGTCACCACTCTCTTTACACAAACCAATTTGAGCCTCTGACCGTGGTCATATCATTGCTGGCACCTGGAGAGCAAACACCACTCGCAAGTGAAAATGGAAGGGCAAGACCACAACTATGGGGACCAAGAGCAAAAGAAAGCTCCTGGATTGAATTGTGCAGTGACTTCGTTTTGGCATTGTAATGTTATAGACCTGTGGAACTACGGGTTGAACTTGGAATTTTTTTTAGAGGTACAAGGCAACGCACACCACACTCACGCAACATACACATGCATGCGTGTCCCCTACACACGCTAGAAATACATTATTGTTGAACACTCACACGTGCGTGTACCCGGGTGAGCACCTGCATTCGAATTGAACCCAAGGTTCAAACACTGGTGGCAAGCACACATGACGGTAGTGCTGGCCAAGTGAACTACGCTTAGGGCTCCATTGAACTTGGAATTGTTACGTGAATTTAGGGGGTGTTTGGGATAGCTACAGCTCCACCAAAATCTATGCAGTTGGTGGAGCAGGGTATTTCTAGCTCCAGAAATTTATGGAACTGGAGCTGTGGGTACATTAAAAGTGTTTAGGCAGATCATCTTGTTTACATTTTAGACTAAAAATATAAACTTAATTCACTTTATTTTAGCTTATAAGTTTCAGATCTGAGCTGGAGCTAGGATCTGGAGCTCTCCCAAACAGGGCCTTAGTGTGCTATTTTGGTGTTGTAATGCTCTGGACCTATGATGCTAACAGTTGCATGTTTTGGCATTGTAATGTTTTGGACCTATGATGCTCCAGTGTAATCTTATTGCTTCAGTTTTAGTTGTATATCATGTTCTGTTTATACAAAGCTAGATGTTGACAATCACATCTCTTGTAGTTCAATAAGACAATATCATTGTAGCAGAGAAACATTTAGTTGGAGGAAGGAAAGCTAATGGTTTTGGAGTACCTTTTGATGGAAGGGGTTTCAATCTATGTGCACAAAACCCTAGGTTTGTTGGGGAGGAATGGTGGGGTGGTGAATTTGGACCATGTGGTAAGATAACGAGAGCTATAAAACACACACACTATATACATATATATAGGCAGCATATTTGGTGAAAACCATTTTTATCGTGAAAACCATACGTAAAAGTTTTGAAAAATTTTCAAAAAATTACCATATGTAGGGGGGTTGAGCTTCTACAATTCTGCAAAATTTGAAGATGAGACTCAATCGCATTTGAAAGATATGAAAAAGACATTTAGCCTGAATAGTATTTTTTACTGTTTAGCACTATTTATTTTGTTGTTTATCTTTTTCATATCTTTCAAATGCGATTGAGTTTCATCTTTAAATTTTGTAGAATTGTAGAAGCTCACCTCTCCTACATATGGTAATTTTTTGAGAATTTTTCAAAACTTTTACGTGTGGTTTTCATAGAGTTTTCATGGTAAAAATGGTTTTCACCAAATATGCTGCCATATATGTGTGTGTGTGTGTGTAAATAGGTTTATTGACTAGTCATATATTTGTGGCATCAACACACAAACGGGTTGAATGAGTATCACATTCACATGTATGATAAGTCATTTTAAGTGTTTCCATTTTATAGCTTCAATCAGAATTATTGTATATATATAAATTTTAATTAGGAAGATTTAGCACCTAATATGAACCATAGTAAAAAGAGATAGCTAATACGTGGTTATCTCATACTCCTAATTTTTGTGCTCATTTGTAGATGAGTCATTTTAGTTGTTTGCATTTATAGCATCAAACAAATAAGTATCCATAATGCACTAACAATGGTCGGCACGGGGGGCAAGGGCAGGAGTGGGAGTCACCAATGCCCCATCTGTAAGGGCTATGAGCATCATTGGCACAAATGCAGGGAAGTGACCTGAACAAATCAAAGCTATTCTTGCTTAAAGGTAAAAATGTTGGCAATACTTTGCTTAAATTGTTGCTTCACACAATTAACTAAGAAAACATTATTGTTTGCAAAGGACCAACAAAGAAGAAGGAATCTATTCCACCAAACTCTAAAACAAGCATTATACTACTTTTCTCCTGGCTGTTTCTTCCTCTGCTCCAACAATGACATATCCACCTAGGTTAGCATTGCTCCGTTCTTTCGTTCTGTCATCAATTGAACTACTGAGATACAACCTAGATAACAAGTGTTTACTGAGTGAGCACCCGCATTCGAACTAAACCCAAGGTTCAAAACTGGTGGCAAGCACACATGACGGTAGTACTGGCCAAGTGAACTATGCTCAGGGCTCCGTTGAACTTGGAATTGTTACGTGAACTTAGTGTGCTATTTTGGTGTTGTAATGGTCTAGATCTATGATGCTAACGGTTGCATGTTTTGGCATTGTAATGTTTTGGACCTATGATGCTCCAGTGTAATCTTATTGCTTCAGTTTTAGTTGTATATCATGTTCTGTTTATGCAAAGCTAGATGCTGACAATTGCATCTCTTGTAGTTCAATAAGACAATATCATTGTAGTAGAGAAACAATTAGTAGCATAGAAACATTTATGGGATACAAAGATACTTCTATTGGAGATATGTCCTAGAGGCAATCATAGAGATAATTATATTTTCTATGTTCATGATTTATTATCTTTTTCCTTGAATAATGTCATTATTATTTATTAGCAAGTATGTGATTTGTTTGTGAAACTCTATTTATGACTTTGTAATGATTATTCTAAAGTGATCCCAAGTTGATAATCATATGAGGACACATATGAATAGACTAGCATATGTACTGGTCGAAGACCATATTTCATGGGTTATGGATATAGAGATATCAAACCAATAATATAGACACATGTTAGAGAACATGAAGTTGGATCGACCCACCTTGAGACATTGCGAGAATGTAGTAATCTTACTTGTCATCAGTTGGTCTCATATATAACATGTATGCTATATCCTTAGACTTAAAGTTGGCGCATGTACTTGAGATGTGTAATGACTTATTTAGGGGTTGCTAAACGCTACTTTATAACTAAGTAGTTATAAAGGTGGCTTTTGGGTTTATCGTGAAGCATGTTGTGAGGCATGATCGATCAAGATGGGATTTGCCTCTCCATACAACGGGAGAGATATCTCTAGGCCTCTTGAGTGGTCGAATTCTGGAAATACATGGCCATGCTACTCGTGGTTAAAGAGTTAACCGTAGTGGGGGATTCCGAGTCACGTAATCGAGAAAGCGTGGTCGAGCTATATAAACAAAGGTGGCACATTCTTGCCTTGAGTTTGACCGATATCGTGAGGCAAAGGGAAATGTATATAAGTAAGAATTGTTAAGATTTGTCTGATGTGATCTTTACATGTACTCGAAAGTCGGCACGTCCTGCTAGGGACTATTACTGATTAATGATTGAGTAAGAGTACTCAGGCCATATCCAAGTATATGTGAACCTAAAGGATAATACGCTTAAAGGGTTGAGATTTAATTTGGATGGGAATCCGAATTATGATGAGGCCTTTAATGTAGAGATCCAATGTGGGGTGTCTACATAAAGGGAGGGGGTGGTGGCTTTAGGGTTAAGAGACACCATAGGAATTAGGAATTCTAGAAATCCTAACTGCCACACCTCCTTCAGCCAAAACCGCGCAGTCGGCGCGTTGCGTCCCTGCCCCATACGTGTGGTTACCTTGGAAGCGTTGCTGCGAATCTTTAATGTTAGGACGATCCGCAACCTGTGATGGTCACAAGGAGCTGCTAGAGGAGGTGTGAGGCTAGTACGACTATAACCACACCGACACGCTAAATTGACTCTACTTCCGCTACGGGTCTATGCATCTAGTAGTAATTCCGTGATCTATAAATTGCAGTGATTCCTTGGTTATGCGGTAGAAAATTTTGAATTTATACTAGAGTAGTCTACTCGTTCCCCCTTCAACTTCTCCAAACTATCTAAACTAGTTCGCAAATATTGCATACACTACACAATGATACACACAAATAAGGTTCTCCAGCCACTTCACATGGTCAAGAATAATGTCAAGTCACTCCTCCAAAGTGGCATGTTCACCATTGAAGCATATAAAGCTACAAGTGGACATATTGCTCTCTCCATAAGTGGCATCCTGGCATCAATCGTGTCTACACACTCAAAGTACTGGCATCCACTAGCCTAAAATTCTAAATGAAGAAGAAGGGAAGAAACAAACCAAAAATTCCAAAGCCACATTTTTGAAATTTTAACCAACTAAGAAATATGGACACTTGTAGGACACACGCCCTTGTTCTCTTCGGTGTTGGAGTAGTGCACATTTGCTTGGACTCAACAATTTAGGCAATTAATTTGCCTTGCATTCACCAACGCCACTACCCTTCGGTTCAACAAATATGGACACTTGTAGAACACACCCCACACCCCTTTGTTCTCTTCGGTGTTGGAGTAGTGCATTTTGCTTGGACTCAGGAATTTGGGCAATTGATCCACCTTGCATTTACCAATGCCACCTTGCAATCGCCAAAACCACAACTCTTCGATTCATGGAGCTTGATGCCTGACAAAATGGTGCTGAGAAGAATGGGGCAAGCATAATGAAATGAGGTCAAGTTGGCTTGGCTATATAATGTGGTGAAATTTCAGAAAATGACACTCAATTCGTGCGCCTTTCAGACTCTGTGTATGACATATGAGTCCATCTGAGTCTATGACAGTGGGCCAGAGTGTCAAATACCGAAAAAATGAATTTTAAAGGTGGCAAGTTCTGAAATCTCTCATATAATGTGGGCTTGGGCGGTAATTTTGAGCATCAACATTTTTTAGCCCAGAGCCAAAATTTCAAAACACACTGGCATATATGGAATCTAGCCAGCCGAGGGACTGGTTACCACACCTGTGGCCCCTCTTGCGCCATGTGAGTTCTCATTCCGCTTCTCCTGCCTCACACCACCACGACAAGCATCAAGAATAGATTTCCCGGTTTCAGCTAAGCCCTGGCCCCATTACTAGAGCTTGTGGTTGTATGAGAGACTCGGTTCAAATGCTCGCAAGGTTAAGTCCTTAGTTGACCGAGGCAAGACTAACCAAGTGTGATTCCATATCAAAACCAATAAAACCAAATTCGACCCAGATTGCCACTCTTGGCCCACTGAAACAATCTTGCCGCATGCCTCGCCTAAATCCTTTTCCCACGGTTCTTTACCATTGCACCACGTGCCATCATCAACTCAATAACACATGTCTCATTCACAAAACAAGTTCCATATCTCATTAAGTCAATATTTTACTTTGGTACTTCCAAAATCATGAATTGTCCACGCATGGTATAAGCATACTACTTGGTCTACTCAACCCATGTTGGCAATTAAATAATGTCCAACTATTAATCCACAACCTAGGGTGACAAATGATTCATGGCCTACAATTATTTACTTACAAGGTGGCATACAAAGAACTAGGCATTTAGCTAATCCCAAAATGCATTCAATCAAATTTTACTAAATTAGCATGCAATAAATTAAATCAAAATAATTTTCTAATAGGTTCAACATGATCAAACACAACTTGCCTTCAAAAAGTATCGATTCTCGCTCCTCGAGCTTGCTCTCGGTCAGAACCTCTCCTCGAAACCTTCGGGCACTTCAACGTCTCACGCCAAGCGTAAACACAAACAATAAAATAAATAAACAGTAGGCAAACAGTGCTAAAAATTCAATTAAAATTCATAAACAGAAAGATCACAATTTTACAAATTTATAGAAATTGGAATCACTCAAATCGAGTTAAAACGCAAAAGTTATAAGCATTTGAAGTTTCAAAATATATTTAAAATCAATATACCGAAATAAATAAATATTTTCTTTTCGAAAATCAATTATTTATTCATCTGTGACACGGTCGCCACCAGAGAGTGACACGTGGACTTGCCGACGCCGATACGATCGGCTATTTTCTCGACAAGTGGGTCCCACCGCGACGCCAAGATGACGATGGTGACGCCACACGCAAGGCGTCTTGGCCGACGAGTGGGCCCGTCTTTGTCGTCTCTCGGGTGAATAGTGCATGGGGCCGACATGTGGGTCCGGCGATCAATGACTCCACGCAGCGACAAGGGCGGTCGACGAGTGGGTCCCACGCGTCGCTGACACGACGAATAAAGGCATGGTGCGGTCGCGATTCGAGCCGTAGGATCTAGATCTAACGGATGAGGTTTGAAGATGAGATTTACCGCAAGGGCGACGTGGCGAACCGGGTCGTCGATTGAGATCAGACGGCCGGAAGCTCGCGAGGTTGGCGTGTCGCTGGCATGGCTGGTCGGGCGGAGGCGAGACGACGACGTGGCGACGGCGCCCTGCGTTCTCGGACGTGAAGAGATAGCGCCCCGACGCTTGACGAGAGGGACTCTAAAGGACCAACGGCGACGGCGGAAGGTCACGGCATGATTTAACCGACGCGAGGAAGTGCGCGGATGGCTTCGGACTTGGCGAGGTCGCGGCGAGCGGTGGCGTCTCGGCGGCGCGCAGGCTAGGTAGGTGGTGCGAGGTGAGGTTCAAGATCGGCGGCGGCGCTTAAATAGTGCCCTGGCCCGTGAAAAGCTGAGACCGAGGCCCACAGGCATGGCATGAGTCCGCTACATTCGGACCGTCGACGATAAGAACGCATGCCGCTTGATGGAGATCGAAATCGCGTTAGGGTTTTCGGGAACGGCCGCATGTTGTTCGCCCAACACTGTTCATCGATTTTAATCCTTTTCGATTTAAAATAATTCCAAATTCAAATAATTTATTTGGGGCATTAAAATATCGAGAAAAATTCGGAAAAATTCTCAAAAATATTTTAAGACATTTGTGACTCAAATAAAATATTTTCAGCAAAATTTATTTTAACTTTTCCATTATTTAATTAATTTGTTAAATGGCTTAATTCAAAATAAATTCAAATAATTTCAAATAAATCCAAATAAATCCAAATAAATTCGAAGAAATTCCCAAAAATTCAAAATACCATTTAAATGCAATAAAAGCAAAAATTGGGGTGTTACAGCGGCCTTTCATCCAAGCCAAAAGGGCAAAATGGTCTTTTCTACTATGACATAACAAAGAACCCAAGGCCAAGTGATAGTAGTGCCACTGAGCAAAACAAAGAAGAAATTGGTGGCATATAGTGGAACGAACTTTTTTAGTGCCATACGTAGGATCAGAGTAACTTTCAATGGCATGTAAAGAAGTTTTCTATTTATTTAGGAAGATCTAGTGTCTAGTATGAAACAAAATGCCGGAGTCAACTAATATATTTTTATTTGATACCCTGAATATTGTGTTCATTTGTAGATGAGTTATTTTAGTTTTTATATTTATAATATCAATAAAAATTGGTATCCATAATGCCAAAGCTCATTAGGAAGATCTAATACCTAGTAAGCAACATAATGCCAAAAATACAACTAATGCATTCTTATTCGATAATCTGAAATATTGTGTACATGTGTGGATGAGTCATGATAGTTGTTTACATTTATAGCATCAATAAAAATTGGCATCCCTAATGCCAAATTGTATTTAAGAAGATATAATACCTATTTCATATTTTATTTAAGAAGATCTAATACGTAGTATTCAACATAACATCAAAAGACAACTAATACATTTTTATCCCAGACTCGGCATATTGTGTTCATTTGTAGATGAGTTATTTTAGTTGTTTACATTTATAGCATCAATAAAAATTGGTATCCATAATGCCAAAATTTTCAACACGAGGGATAGGTTACCACACCTGTGGCCCCCTCTTGCCCATGAGTTCTCATTCCGCTTCCCTGCCTCACACCACCACGACAAGATCAAGAATAGATTTCCTGGCATTTACACTAAGCCCGTCCCATTACGAGCTTGTGGTTGTATGAGAGACTCGCCTCAAATGCTCGCAAGGTTAAGTCCTTAGTTGACCGAGGCAAGACTAACCAAGTGTGATTCCATATCAAAACCAATAAAACCAAATTGACCGCCTAGCTTGCCACTCTTGGCCCAAGAAACAATCTTGCCTCATGCCTCATCTAAATCCTTTTCCCACCGGTTCTTTACCATTGCACCACGTGCCATCATCAACTCAATAACACATGTCTCATTCACAAAACAAGTTCCATATCTCATTAAGTCAATATTTTACTTTGGTACTTCCAAAATCATGAATTGTCCACGGCGTGGCTAAGCATACTACTTTGGTCTACTCAACCCATGTTGGCAATTAAATAATGTCCAACTATTAATCCACAACCTAGGGTGACAAATGATTCATGGCCTACAATTATTTACACGACAAGGTGGCATACATAAGAACTAGGCATTTAGCTAATCCCAAAATGCATTCAATCAAATTTTTACTAAATTAGCATGCAATAAATTAAATCAAAATAATTTTCTCTAATAGGTTCAACATGATCAAACACAACTTGCCTTCAAAAAGTACTGATTCGCCCCGAGCTTGCTCTCGGTCGAACCTCTCCTCGAAACCTTCGGCACTTCAACGCTCACGCTACGAACGAAAACACAAACAATAAAATAAATAAACAGTAGGCAAACAGTGCTAAAAATTCAATTAAAATTCATAAACAGAAAGATCACAATTTTACAAATTTATAGAAATTGGAATCACTCAAATCGGAGTTAAAACGCAAAAGTTATAAGCATTTGAAGTTTCAAAATATATTTAAAATCAATATACCGAAATAAATAAATATTTTCTTTTCGAAAATCAATTATTGCGTCATCTGTGACACGGTCGCCACCAGAGAGTGACACGCGGATTCTGCCGACGCCACCGATCGGCTATTTCTTCTCGACAAGTGGGTCCCACGTGGCGTCAAGATGACGTCATGGTGACGCTACACGCAGATCAATGCGGCATAGCCGAGAGGCCCGCACATTGCCGTCTGGTGAATAGTGCAGCAAGGGTGACATGTGGGTCCGGGCGATCACGACTCCGCACGCAGACCGAGTTAGGTCGACGAGTGGGTCCCACGCGCCGCGATACTATGAACAAGGCATGGTGCGGCGCGATTCGAGCCGAGGATCTAGATCTAACCGATGAGGTTTGAAGATGAGATTACTTGCAAGGGCGACGCGGCGAATCCGGTCGCCGATTGAGATCGGACGGTCGTGAAGCTCGCGAGGTTCGCGGTGTCAGCGTAGTTGGCTGGCCGACGGGAGGCGAGACATATACGTGGCGACGGCGCTCCGTGCTCGAGCGGCCTTTCATCCAAGCCAAAAGGGCAAAATGGTCTTTTCTACTATGACATAACAGCAACCCAAGGCCAAGTGATAGTAGTGCCACGGAGCAAAACAAAGAAGAAATTGGTGGCATATAGTGGAACGAACTTTTTTAGTGCCATACGTAGGATCGGAGTAACTTTCAATGGCATGTAAAGAAGTTTTCTCTATTTATTTAGGAAGATCTAGTGTCTAGTATGAAACAAAATGCCAGGAGTCAACTAATATATTTTTATTTGATACCCCTGAATATTGTGTTCATTTGTAGATGAGTTATTTTAGTTTTTATATTTATAATATCAATAAAAATTGGTATCCATAATGCCAAAGCTCATTAGGAAGATCTAATACCTAGTAAGCAACATAATGCCAAAAATACAACTAATGCATTCTTATTCGATAATCTGAAATATTGTGTACATGTGTGGATGAGTCATGATAGTTGTTTACATTTATAGCATCAATAAAAATTGGCATCCCTAATGCCAAATTGTATTTAAGAAGATATAATACCTATTTCATATTTTATTTAAGAAGATCTAATACGTAGTATTCAACATAACATCAAAAGACAACTAATACATTTTTATCCGGTACTCTGGCATATTGTGTTCATTTGTAGATGAGTTATTTTAGTTGTTTACATTTATAGCATCAATAAAAATTGGTATCCATAATGCCAAAATTTATTTAAGAAGATCTAGTACCTAATATGCAAAAAAATACCAAGAGACAACTAATACATTTTTATATGATACTCATAAATATTGAGCACATTTGTATATGAGCCATTTTCATTGTTTACATTTATAGCATTAGTAAAAATTAGTACCGATAATACCAAAATTTATTTAGGAAGATCAACTCTCTAGTGTGCAACATAATGCCAAGAGACAACTAATACACTTTTATCTAGTGCTCCTATATATTTTATTGTTGTGTTGATGAGTAATTTTAGTTTTTTACATTCATAGCATAATTAAAAATTTGTATCTATACTGCCAAAATTTATTTAGGAAGATCTAGTAGTTAGGTTACAGCATAATACCAAGAGCCAACTAAAACATTATTACATGATACTTTCAAATAATGTTCATTTGTAGATGGCAATTCTCCTTGTTTACATTTATAGCATAATTAAAAATTGATATCCATAATGCAAAAAAATTACTTAGGAAGATCTACTACCTAGTACACAATATAATGCCAAGAGGCAACTTATACACTTTTATCTGGTACTCCTAAATATTGTGATCTTGTGTATATGAGTTATTATCTATTTTTTCATTTATAGCATCAATGAAAATTTGTACCATAACGCTAAAATTTATCTTGGAAGGTTTACTACCTATATGCAACAAGATGCCAATAGATAACTTGTATACTTTTTATGCTACTCCTAAATATTATGTTCTCATGTAGATAGCCATTTTTGATCTTGACATTAATAGCATCAATAACAAATCGGTATCCATAATGTCAAAATTTATTTAGGATGATCTACTACCTAGTATGCAACGTAATGCCAAGAGACAACTGATATACTTTTCTCTAGTACTCCTAAATATTGTGTTCTTTTGTAGATGAGTCATTTTAGTTGTTTACATTTATGTAATGATTTAAATAGCCCGCTATAGTTTTCTCAAACATAAAATGCTATGCAATTGAATAAAATTCTATGAACACAACTACAACTGCTATAGCCACCATATTGACTGCTATTTCCGTTATTTTTGTAGCCGCAATAGCTTCGCCATGCTACATGCGTCAATTCTCTTTATATTTCTAAGCATTAATTGTGTTTTGTTCATGAACTTTTTCTTTTATCATATTTTTTATACTTTCATTGAATTAATTTGGATCCTAGAAATAATAAATATTAGTTCAAATCCAAATCCATCTCCTAAATTTACATAATTATATAGATTATTTTTTGTTACAAATTGTGCAACTAATATATAACAATCATAACATGTACTTCAAATTTAAATATAGTTCATTATATATAAATTATTGATACCACATACTTGAATTATTAAAAATATATATATTGTAGTAAACCGCGATGTGTAGCATAGCTTTTGTGATAGCCTGCTATAGCCACAATAGCTTTTCCATATCGCTCACCACGACAGATTGTGAATCGCGAGTTAATTCCTTGCATTTATGGCATCAATAAAATTTGGAATCCATAGTGCCAAATTTGTTTTAGGAAGATATACTACGTGGTATGCATCATTATTCTAGGAGATGATTGATACACTTTTATCTAGTACCCATAAATATTGTGTTCACATGTAGACTAGTTATTTTAGTTGTTTACATTTATAACATCATTGGTATCTATAACACTAAATTTTATTTAGGAAGATATGCCTAGTATGCAACAAGATGACACGAGGCAACTAATACATTTTTATTCTGATACTCCAAAATATTGTGTTCATTTTTAGATAGTCATTTTAGTTGTTTACATTGATAGCATCAATAAACATTAGTAATTTAGTATCATAATGCCAAAGCTTATTTAGGCAGATCTAGTAACCAGTATGCAACATAATGCCAAGACACAATTAATACATTGTTATCTGGTACTCCTAAATATTGTGTTCACATGTAGATGACATTTTAGTTGGAATAAATTTCAAAAGACCACACCACCTTTTGCAAAAATATCATAAAACCACAGTTTCAAGCATCGTTTCAGGTACCGCACTTCTCTTTGCATCATGTTTCACAAAAAAATCACACTTTTAAACACTGACAGCATAACCAACAGGTCTAATTAATAGGCTGGATCCACTGATCCACTCACATGTCTCATAAGAATATCTTGGTTGGCATGTTGGACAAGAGCTAACACATGGCTTGGGCTATGCCCGACGATGACGACTTGATGTGTTGGGTTCTCGGTAATATGATTTTTTATATATCAGTAGGAACATATGGATATTTAACTATTTGTAAAAAATATTACAATAAAATGGAAATTTGAAGATTTCTCACCGATATATCCCTAAAATGAGGAAATTTCACAAAATTTCTATAAAAATTGTATTATTTCATGTACAAATACTAAGAATTTATGTGGTCCAAATTGGTCTAGTTTACTCTCAGAGTTACTATTAGAAAACATACATTTCCTTATGGTTGAAAACCATTAGGAAAATAGAAAAATCCCTTAGGTTTTATTTTCCTGATGGTTAACCATTAGACAAAGGGCATGTTTGGGGGAGTTGTGCTTCAGTTTTGGGTCAAAAGCTCCCTCAAACAACATGGCTACAAAGCAACTGGGAAGCTAAGCCACAACAGAAGCACCCCAAAAGATGAAGCTGAGGAGGAGCTTTTCAGCTGTGGCTTCGCTTGACCACCTCCCACCTCAGTCACTTTGCCTTATCGACCTCTGCCACCCCGCCTCGTTGTCTCCAGTCACCTCCCCACTCGGACGCCACTGTACTTCACTATGTTGTTACCTCTTCACTCGGTTGGCCCCCAAAAGCTACAGCTACAACAGCCAGTTTGCCAAACAGCATTACAAGAAAAGCCACAGCCACCAACTACAGCTGCTTTACGACCCAGCAATCCAAAACTAGCTTTTCAGCCTATCCGCAGCTCCCCCAAACAGGGCTAAAACCTCCCAACACTAGTTGGAAAGGAAAATTGTATTTGGCTGACAGCTACCCCTCAGGAAAATAAAACCTAACGGTATTACCTGTCAGCAAAAAATGGATTTCCCTGATGTCTGTTACTGTCAGGAAAATTATGTGACCTATCAAGAAAATGTATTTCATTGACTGTTCTATTACCATCAAGAAATTTAAGCCGGTGGTTTTGACGCCAGGAAAAGGTATTACCTTGATTGTTCTATTACCGTTAAGAAAAGTTAACGTGACGGTTTTGACCCATTAGTAAAAGTTAATTGCTTGCCTACATTATTACCATTAGGAAACTTAACCTCACAGGTTTACCCGTCAGTAAAATAAAAGTAGCACAATTTTTCAGCAAAAATAGCTTCTACAGCAAACAACTTGCCAGATATAGCATTAATATGTATTTCAAATACATCCATGCATCAAATAATCAATTCAACAACACACATCAATGCATCGATCAATACATATATAAAAAGTTCAGCTTTCATAGACATTAGTCCCTAGCCAATAGTATCGATGAGCACTATATATACATCATTCATGTTCATTACCACAAGCATATCAATTCGTAAGGTTCACTTCAAGACACTGTCCATCCAATCAAAAGACATCTAAAGTCAAGTAGCACATACAAAAGTCACAAAAGGCTTCATTTGCACAATAGTAAAGTTCTATTAGTCAAAAGAACTTGAAGATATCATAGACATTCAAGTGGGGACAACTAGTTGCATCCTGTGCAGGTGTTGTTATCGGTAACATGGTGGTTGTCCGCATGAATGTCGCCACTATAGTTGTCCACGTCGTTTATGGTAGCATCATCAACGATATCGTCATTCGGTTGTGAGCCCACATGGGAGGGACTAGTCCCAGTCCCTTGCTACAAGGTGAACAAATTATGTCAACTTTAGCTAAAGAAATCATCATGGCAATTGTAATATTGTTTTAGCTTATCACAATCCTATATTAAATACCCATCCCACAATATCGTGTATTATGATCTTCCAATACAAAACATGCACCCCGTAGATCTACTAAGTTAACAAATTATGGCAACTACTCAAGACTTTTTAAGCTTAAAATAATCAACTCAAGAACATATAAGGCTTAGCATATACTCAAGATTAGTTTAGCCTCACAATAGCTCACATGTATAGGTCTACTAACTACCAAAAAAAAGTCTTTTGCCACCTTACCATCTGCTATAATTAAACAAGAATGAGGTTATGCCCATGTTTAGAACATTCAACATGAGTCCACGACTTCTTCTTTGTCCCTCTTTGTTGAGTAGCTCCATTGCTCCTTTGGGAGCCACGCCACTTCAGGTACTACCACTACCACTAGTCCTTTGTGAAGCATTGTTAGTATTGTTGGTGCTAGAAGCACTTCTCCTTTGGGAGGCAGTACTTCCACATTAGTGACCTCCTCGTCGAATGGGATGAATATGATTCATATCCTGCATTGTTACAATTTGTAGTTAGTGCCATTCTATCACCATTTAGATATACATGGTACAAAACTGAGTGCAATTAAATGTTGCATTTGTCAATGTCACATGGAACATAACACAAAGAGATAGCATGAAACAAAGAACAAGTAAATTAGTAGGTCCAATAGTCAAGCCGCAAACATCAAAATCATAAGTACAAACTACACAAGGTATTTTAAAGAAACAATTAAAGGACAACAACACAAAAATCAGAAATCATTTGGATCATAATTTGAAGGTTGAGTCTCATCGTCTTTGTCCTCATCATATTCATCTTCATCTTTAGTAATTTCTTGCTCATCTTCTTGAGGATGAACATTTTGGCATTGTAACAATTCCAAATCTTTTGGATTTGTTATTTCATCCAAGATCAATGGAAGTGAAACTTCAATGTCATTCCCTAAGTCAATGAGAAAGGTGCCTTGCAAACCATCCTCATGATAGAACTCCATTTGTTGTGTTCGTCCTTCGGGAGGGTTCATACCCCATTGTTGTTATTTGGAAGAATATATGCCTTTGGAGCTACGTGATATGCAACCCACCATTCTAATAGATCTAGTCTAGTCTTAAACGGGTATGGTAGGTAATAGACTTGTGTAATTTGACCGGCCATGACAAATGGTTCAAAATTTGAAAGCCTAGTTGTGTGATTGACCTCTACCAAGCCCACATTTTCAGTTGGCCTAATTCTATTTGGAGTTGGATCAAACAAATGGCAAATAAATAAAACCAACTAAAGTTGCATATATACTGCATTACCAAGTAATTTTTATGATGTCTTCAATAACACCATAATACTCCAACATGTTGTTGTTCTCATCAACACTAAACACACACACCCCACCATTGGTTATAGTCAGTCCAGATTTCTAGCTGTCATACTTTGATGAACGAAATCGATATCCATTCATACCATAGAATCCATAAGTGGCAACTCTAGTGCGAAAACCATATGACATTTGGCGTAAGCTGTTAGGAATGGTAGATGACTTCTTGCACTGCAAATAGACAATTACTTATATCAGTTTTTAGAGCTTTCAAATTGCATGAAGATGTTTTTCAAGTGTGTAAGTTCAAGTGTTGATTATAGTTACTTCACTTTTGAACCAATCAAAGAAATTTGCCCATAATGCATAGGACGGCTTGATTTCCAACCATTTAACCTCAAATCTTGAATTTGCTTTTCAGATGGTTTCATTCTGCTCTTCCAATGTTCTTAGAAAATTTGCAACATAAACATGGTTAGTTAGAATTGTGCAAAAATAATCAAATTAAAGTGACCTAGGTTACTGTTAGCATCAGAATTTGGCAAGTTGAAATTAATTTGTCAGGCTACGGATGAAATTGGATATTTTTGGTTGATATCAGTTCAAGAAGGAAAAGTTAAGTTAAAATTGAAATTCTAGACAATATTGATTCAAAGATGGAATTGTCTACAAGAAATAATGACCGATACGATTCATAGTTTGTGACGGATCAGAGAAGGATACGATTGGCCTATACGCTATAAAAGGGGATAGAGGCGAGCCAAAGAGAAAAAAACAACAATCAATCAAAAAACTCGCATCTACTTTGTGTCTAATGTTCTTGTTAGCTAGGAGTAGCTTTTGTAATTTAGACTTTGTAATTTGTTCTTGACCAATAAAGTTGCGCATTACCGATTGTTAATCATCTTCGATTATGCCAATTTACCCAAGTTTGCTTTTCTCCGATCTTTTTGGGAAAATCTGCCTTTATCAAAACTATCTAATCAGCTTCAACAAGCTATTTAGACTTATCATTACGTGTGATTTAATCAGCTAAATAGCTGTTTAGATCAAGTCTTCATTGAGAAAGCCTAATCAACTAATATAGCTATTTAGATTATAATTTTCTTGCCAATTGCAGGATCAAATCGACTGATATGCTCGGACCCAAATAAACCAGTGTTTGCATGTGTTTGAGCCAATCAAATCCTTCGTCATATTTTCGACACCAGCAGTTACATAACTTCAACACATACTCAAGCAATCATCCATCTCTGACAGGTTTATCAATATGTACAAAAAAGCAGCCTTGACTCTTCTGTTGTGAGATCACGACAACCCCGAGGGCTAATGCATCGACCTGGGTATTTAAATATGTCAAGCTCACATGAGCTTTGAAATGTGGAGGCACCATCATCTTTCGGGTTAAAATATAGTGATAGAAAATTTGTAGCCTCCTTAACTAGGTAAGCCTCATCAATGGAACCATCAACTCGAGCCTTATTCCGCACTTTCTTTCTAATTTTTTGTATGCACCTACATGGACCGTACCAATTAATTACATATATCATTAGGCTAGAAAGAAAAAAATAGTGGTATTATTTCTTTTATCTCTCATATGGGTACATCCAGCGGGCTTGGACAGGGCCTCCTAGTGAGCCTCACAAGGAAGATGTATGATTATATGTTGCATTGGATTAAAGAAGCCTGGAGGAAATATCTTCTCTAGTTTTCATAGAAGTACCACGACATTCTATTCTAGTGAGCCTATGGCATCCTTGCTAATCTCTTTAGCACACAACTACCTATAGAAAAAATTGAGCTTAACCAAACATACCCATATATTTTCTGGAATGAAGCCACGAATGCAACTGGGAGCAAGCGTTTCATGAATATATAGAAGTCATGACTTTTGAGGCCAAAAATCTTCCTTTGTAGCATGTTAACACCTCGTCTAATATTGGATGCATATCTATCAGGAAACTTCAACTCTTGAAACCACTTAAGGATGGTTGTCTTATCATTCTTATTGATGCAAAAAGGTGCCCTAGGCTTGTGCCACTTCCCATTGTCCTTCAGCTCAGTGTAGTGAAGGACGGCGACAAATCTTAGCTAAATCTTGTCTCGCCTTCATATTTTCTTTTGGTCTTATCGGGTATATTGAAGCATTTGTTCTATATAGCTTCAGCTATATTTTTCTCATTATGCATCACATCAATGTTGTATCAAAGCTTTAATTTATTAAAGTATGGAAGTTGCCAAAAGCAGCTTTTGTGGGCCCAATTATGCAGTTTACCAAAGTTTTTTTGTATCAGCTACAAATTTTTCTATTTGGGCTTCGACTTCCTCTCCTCTTAAATGCTTAGGTGCCTCCTCAAGCATTATTGTGTTCTTTTGAAATGCATTACCTTGGGTTCTAAATTTGTGGTCTCTAGGTAGAAAGCATTTATGACAATCAAACTAGCAAGCCTTATGGCCAGTACGGAGTTGAAATGCTTTGCCCTCACATAAACATTCTGGGCACGCAAACGAACCATGTGTGCTCCAACCAGAAAAGTTACCATAAGCAAGGAAATCATGGACTGACCATTCATATGCTCCCCGCATTGTAAAGTTTTGCTTAAGTTAAGCATCCCAAGTTTGTATCCCGTCCCACAAACTTGATAAGTTCATCAACTAAAGGTTGCATTAGAATATTTAATTTCTTTCTAGGATGTTCGGGACCAGGGATAACAAGGACAAGAAAAATGTGCTCTGACTTTAAGAGCATGCTTAGGGGAAGATTTAATGGAGACACAAACACTAGCCAACATGAGTAAAGAACAACACCCAAACTAAATGGTGTAAAACCATCAGTTGCTATAGCAAGTCACACATTTCTAGGATTAGTTGCAAAGTCTAGGAAGTCCTCATCAGATTGTTGCCAAGCTTCCCCATCACATGGGCACACCATCTTACCAGATGTTGAGGGACTATACGATCACATTAGCTTTGATGTCCCCTCATGTGCATACAATCTTTGTAGTCTATCTATAATGGGGGAGGTGTCATAGTACTTTACGTGGGACTTTATTCTGGCCTACCTCATAGTGAGAGCTATCACAAAACTCACACTTGTCTCTATGCTCATTATCTTTCCAATAAAGCATGCAGTTATTATAACACACATCAATTTTCTCATATGGCATACCGAGACCCTCTAATTACTTTTTTGAATGGTAGAAATCCTTGGGCAACTTAGAATATGGAGGCAAAAGTTCATGAATTAACTGTAATACATCATCATAGTGTGCAATTGACATGTTGTACTATGACTTTATAGCTAGCAAACGAGTGACTGCAGACAGACTTGAGTGTGTTGTGTTCTCATGGACTAGTTCATCAGCATTAGTGACCATTCTATAGAAAGCCTGGGTAGAGGCTATTAGCTCCTCATCAACTGCCAGTGGTTGGTTACCACCTAGGTCATTCAACATATTGTCCATCCGATTACATTCATTGATTTCCTCATTATCTATTGAAGGGCCGTGTTCTTCATGCATAATGAAAAGGCTCTCACCATGTGCTATCCATTGTTCATAGTTTTCCCTAAATCCATGTTTACTCAAGTGCAACTCAACAGTATGCCTGTTGTGCTTGAACTAGTTTCTACACATTGCACATGGACACATGGTCTACCATGAAATAGTTTTGTGCATGACAACATGATATATCAGTTATAATTTATATTTTTTAAACTACAAATGTTGCATCTATATTGTATAAATATAATATAATGTTGTGGCCAATTTAAGATGAAACCACCAAGGTAGAATGCAATTTAGTAGACAAGATTCTATACTATAACCCAATTGACTAAGCAATATCAATCTTATTCTCATAATTACCATATTAGAGTAGCTGCACAGAGTTAATAATTTTCACTACTCAATGCGCAAGAATCCATGCCAAAGCTACAATTAATTAGATAATACCAGTAATAGTTGTGTAGTAAAATAAGATAGGCTGGAGCTTACCAATAATAGTTGTTAGTAAAATAAGGTAGCCTCGGTATGAAGAGCTTGAGTTTTCCATAATCTGCTATGGAACAAGGCTTTCTTCCTTTGATCAAGCTGTTGATTCTCTGTTTGCTAGGATTCTGTAGCGAACCAAGATTTAGCATTAATCTCTTCGCTAAAAACTCAATCCAGGATAGCCAGTTACATGCAGCTACTAAATAAGCAGTCTGCAGCTACCTGATGAAAAAATTAAACAACCCAAAATACTAAAAGCAACTATCAAAAATAAAAACAAAATAAAAAATTACTCTTTTTCATTGGAGTCAAACTAAAAACAACCACCAGAAACAACAACTCTAAATCTTCTATAGTAAAAATTAAAGGAGTCAAATACTTAGGCTTAATAGGATGGTTATGTCTTTTCCCCTGTATCTAACACCAATGTAAGTAGAACATGTGAAGGACGAATAGATAGAATGGAATAAAAGGAAGCTTCAAAGAATGGTAACAACTCATCTTTTTTTTCACCAATTTTGCTAAAATACATATTGGGGGAACATTTATTATTGGGAGATTTATTTGGGAAGTACACATTTTTTGCATGGTTTAGTGATCTATCTACTATTATATATCATTGGATATGTTTTTAGGGGAGAATCCAGAGCGAACCTGTGTGCTTCTATGGTTTGGTGTATGAAGCCATTATTGAAAATTGCTCTTAGGTTTGTAAGGTGCCCTTTGTATTGCATGAGGTGATTACTACCTACCAAAAAGAGTGGTGGGTAGCTGCTATGAATTCAACATTAGTTAGCATGCAATGTTCAAGATATTTGCCTTTCCATATTATGTGGATAATATATGGGAGCTTTCTTAGGAATTTCAGTACCCTATTTTGTGTTCTGCATGAGCACTTACATTGTAACACTTCACCTAGGCTCATTGATTTAGGGTCCTTTGCCAATTAATAATAACAATGCCGTATTCCATAAATAGAGCTTGGTGGGACTCATCAGAATACCTTTAGCTTTAATTAGGGATTAGCACCGATGTGATGACGTATGCTCCACTTGGCATCTCACTATGGGATCTCCTCCTAACTTATAACTAGTTTTACTTGTGTCGGTGTACTTTGCACCGGGGTACCCTCTCCACCGTGGAAGTAATAGGCCCAAGAAGCGGCCTAGCCTGCTGCCTCGGCGAGCAATGGGCGATCACGCTTGCTTCGCCGGGCGAAGCGGCACGTGGTGCCCTAGCGGCGGCCGGGCGAGGAGCCGCGTGGCCTCGGTGAGCAAAGCCAGGCGATCACGCCCTTACTATGGGCGAAGCGGCCGCGTGGTGTTCTGGCGGCGGCGGCGATCATGCCGCCGCCAGCGAGGAGCCAGCGTGGCCCTATGGCGAGCGGCCGGCGATCACGCCCGCTTTCGGGCGGCGTTCAGCGGTGCCCTAGCGGCAACCGGCGATCACGCCCTACTGCCGCGGGCGAGGAGCTCGCGTGGCTCTGGCGAAAGCATGGGCGACACGCCGCTGCTCGAAAGCAGCATAGCGGTGCCTGGCAAGCGGCACCGGGCGACACGCCGCTCACGGGCGAGGAGCCCGCATGGCCTCGGCAAGGAGCTCCCGCCGGTGAGCGACCGCGGTGTCGGCTTATGAGGCGGCCTGGCGAGTGGGCGGGCGTCTGGGCCCCCCTTGTCAGGCCACGGAGGCAACCAAAGGAATGAGAGGAAGGCTTCGCCTCGAAATTTCCCTCCCTTGGCACGTCGTGTTAGGGTCATTAATTGTGAAGGGTTCTGCTATCGACACAACGACGGCACGTCCCTCTGACACCTCTTACCAAACCCGTCACAGGAGCGTCATATCCCGGGCGGACCGGGTGAAGCCACTCACCGACATTAAATGAGGTTTGAAGGACAAGGCCACGGAGGCGTACGTAATAAATGAGTCGTGGGTCGACGTGGAAGTTGGAATGATGGGTGTAATTAATGTGTTGTAGATAAGTATGCCGTCTCCTTCTCCCCTGCCCGGGCCAACCCGTCTATATAAGGGCGTCTCGGTGCATGGGACGAGGGGCCGGAAAAAAGGGAGAAAGATCGAGAGATCGAGAGGTGGAAAGGAGAAGAAAGAACTCACCCAAGTTAGGAAAACCATTGTAATCCCCTTCACATTTCCTCAACAAAGAACCAGTAGGACGTAGGGCTATTACCCGAGCGGGAGGCCTGAACCTGGGTACATGATCGTGTCCATCAGTTGGTTGATTCCCAGAACCCATCGTGAGAGACATTAGGGTTTCTAGCCACGAAGATACCCTCTACCGAATCATACCTTCTGTCTAGGGTGTAGTCAACCCCGCTCGTTGACAGGATCTTGTCAGGTGGAATACGCCGACAACTTGTAAGTCAACTGGAGTTGCTATCTGTTACATTGTATTATGAGTAACTGGGATTGAATTTCTCAACTAAATACTTTTTTGATAGATTTCAATTGGCAAGTAGAAATCGATATCATATTCAACTTGAATGGGCTGTAGCTTCAAATGTGTGGCTTCGAATCCCTCCAAGCCAGAATTATGAAGAGCTACCTTGGGGGTATATGATTTTGGTTAGCATGGCATACTTCAATGATTATTTTGACTACTTCCAGCAATTTGCCTTGCTCTAAACAAACGATTTGCCATTTTGTGAGAACTGGTTGAGGAATTCATTCCCATTCTCATTTTCAAGTGCCACCAGCTACAGCTCAAGATACAGGAGATTGCATATTCAATCTGTCGACAATCGGGATCGTCAACCGCAAGAAGAGAGGTAGGGGTCAGAGAGTTTATGGGACCCGAGCTGCGTTTTGCTCGAACGAAGGAAGAAAATCGATCGCGGTGATGGTCGGAGCAAGGCGACAACGTGCTCGAGACAAGAGTTTATACTGGTTTGAGCCCCTGTGAAGGTAATAGCTCTACTCCAATCGCCTTGCGGCGGTGATTCTTGTTATATGGGTGCACAGAGCAGGGTTTACAACTTAAGACAGTAATGGTGATTCCTAGCTTGAGCTGCTGTGTGCGCTATCTTGTCTTCGTGTCCCCTTGGAGCTCATGCGTCCTTGGTCTTTATACTCCCTCTGCACGCAACGGCCGGGAGCGATCCTCGGGAAGGGGCCTTTGTGCGCCTTGAGGGCCGCAGAAGAATCGCCTCGAACTTGTCGCAAGACTCGAGTCATCCCATGACCCGCTCTCAAAACTGTCGACCAAATGCCGATCCAAATCCTGGCGGACCAAGGCTTCGAGCGAGATCCCGCCCGAGCTTGAGGTCAAGCGGGGTCGAGCTCGGGTCCACAGCGCTCTAGGTCGAGCGCCTCAGTATGCGCCCAGGTCATGGTCGGGGCCTTCCGAGCGTGGGGGATCCGTTGACCGCACGCCGGTCGGTCATGGAGTGCCCAGCCCTCGTCAGCTAGCCCCCGAGGCTCTAGGTCGGAGGGAACCCTCAGGACGACCTCGAGCCTTATCCCCGAGACGGAGAAAACCTTCGTAGGTCTAGACTCCTTGGTCGAGGTCGGGCGGAGACCGCAAAGCAAGTCTTTTGGGCCTCGACACCTGGCGACCTTCGGACTTCTCGATGTCGGTACGGACGTGAACGGTTGGCGTGCACCTGGCGGCGTCTTGACTCCGGGCCTTAATTGCGCCCGTCACATCACGGTTGGCACGTCTTTTGAGGCGCCGCGGACTGGGTTTCGGCGTGTTACGGTTCTTAAGACCAGCGCCACACCACCAGCCAAAAAACTTCCGCTCCTGCGCCCTTCGTCTTCAAGCCTCCTCGCTCGAGCAAAACCCTTTTTTCCGCTTCCTCGACCAAGTGCTCTACTGGCGCCATGACCAAGCTTGGAAGGAGCACCTGTCAGTCGTCGCGAGGATGAAAGAGCTCGAGACCTTGGGGATAGTGGACTGGTGACATGGCGGTTCGGGCGGCGAGACCGAATCTCGCCTCAGGGCGATGAGATCGCTCGCACGAAGCATTATGCTCTCCTTGGCTGCGGACCCGGAGAGCGAGTTCGTGGCGGACGCCCTTTCTAGTCGCGAAATAGAGCTCATCAATCTGGTACCAAATTCCGCCCCACGCCGCCATCTTTTCCCATCTATGCGAGGGATTCCTGGGAATCCTTCCCACCCCCTCGCTATTCTTCCGCTACTACTCCCACTTCCGCTCCGGGAAGGACCCTGTGGTCGGATGTCTGTATTTCCGACTTCGGACCGGGCTCAAATGGCTCTTCCCGAAGTGCGCCGCCCGGGACTCGCTTGGTCCCTGGTCCGAGCGGTGGTTTTACCTGAAGAAAGGGGAGCATGGGGCTCTGACGTACGAGGGGGCCCCCGTCACCGAGAAGAAGGAGACCCCCGAGCCCGAAGATCTGGAGGTTGACGAGGAGGCCATTGCTGCCATACATATCTGCGCCACGCGTGGCCTCACCGGGCAGGCAATCGCCATCGACTTCTTGCGGAACCGGGTGTCTCCTCTGCGGAGGAGGGAGCACCCATTCTACGAGAGTACGGGGCGCGACGACCCCACTCGTGAAGGCCCAACAGGCAAGGCCTCCGCCCTGAACTTCGCCGAATCCATCCTCCACCTTTCCGACGGCCCATGTTCTTGCAAAGACCGGCGAATCACTGGTCTCCGACAGGATGTTCGAAATGTTCGGGAAGCTGGCTCATGGATACACTCTCGACGATCCGGTCCCGAGGAACGTAATTCGCCGAAAGGCCGAGGCAAGCCGTCCCGACCTTTCCCTTTGATCTTGTTTTAGCGAAGGTCCCTCTGACCCACACAAGTTCTCAGGACCATCAGAGCTGCTTGATCTGACCAGAGGATGCTCCATTGCCGTGCGGGGCAAGAGCAAGAAGGGGAAGAAGAGGCCCCCCTTAGCCACGGCGGGCCGTCTGGAGGTGAAGAAGCCCCATGTCGAGTGGGGGGACCGTGCCATGGTAAGGACCCCACGGCCGAGCCCCGAGCTTGAGTTCATGCGCCTTGCGCTTGATGAGCTTTTTCCTTTGTAAAGAAGCAGAGCGGCGGCCGCCGCCAGTCTTGAGTACTCCCGGCCCGAGCTCGAAGCTCGGGCCCCCGCCACGGCGGGCGATGCGGGACCGGCTCGAACCTTTAGATCCCAGGTCGCGAGGACGCGCAAGCGAGGCGCCCTCTCGGCGTTGGGGCGACAAGACTTTCGACGACCCTCGGCGAGACAGAGGCTGGTGACCCAGGTAAATTCTTTGCATCCCGGGCTGCGCTGTCCTTTCAGATCTTTCTCGCTTAGCGATGCTTTTGACCGCAGAGCCGCGGAGCACCGAGCTCGAATTTGCCCGTTTGACAATGGCTATTGTCCAGGGCGAGTCCGAGTCCGAGGAGGAGGATACATTTGAGTTGGTCCTGTCCGCCAAGGCCTAACGCGGACTCCGTCGGGGTCGTCGAGCCTGGTCCCGGTCGGCGAGTTCGACCAGGGCCTCGATGGTTCGGACGATGAAGAGCCCCAGCCCGCAGTCAGCGCGGATTTTGACACCGGCGAAGCTCATGATGCAGCCGCCGTTGTCGACTCTCCCAGCGCCACCGCGAGGGGGGATGCCCAGAGCTTCGTGGCCGTGCCCGAGGCGCCACCTCGAGCTCCCCCGACCATGGCCGCTCCGGGCGCCGAGGCCGCGATTCCGCCTGCCACCGAAGGTGACCAGGCCGCAGGGCTCCACTGTCCGCCCAGCCTGGTGCGTCGTTTGGCACCGAGGTCATGCAGTACCCCGGCCATGAGGTCGAGAATCCTGCGGCGGACCCGGCCGCCGTCCCCTTGGAGCCGGAGACGGGTGGCGCCCCGATCAAGGCGGGACTAATATCTGTCGCGCTTTCCCGGCTGTCGACGGGCCGAACCCCCCGGATGAGGTGACGGACGAACCCCCCGGATGAGGTGACGGACTACGAGCCACCGGGCAAGGACCCAAGACCCAGCCGTGCAATGGCGATCGAGGCGCCGAGGGCGACTCGCACCGGCACGCCGGCCGATGAGGAGGAGGAGATCCCCCGCGGTCGTATTGACGACCGCGAGGAATTTTCCCGCATACGTCTAGAAGACCATCTCCTCAAGGTAAGGGTCTTCCTGCGCGTTTCGTAGCTGGTAGCCTATGTTCCTTATTCCCTCATTTTGGGCCTCCCTTCTCGTCGTGAAGGTGATCGACCATGCCTCTCGAGGGCTACAAGGCCTCTGAGAGCATGCTGTCGTGCTGAGGGGTCTCCTCGACGCAGTAGAGGTGCGGGAGGTTGAGCGCGACCGGCTCGTCCAGACCATTGAGGTCGAGCAGGGGGAGCTCGAGCAGAAGGCCCAAGAGCTCGATGATCTACGCCGGACGATGAGGGCGCAGGAGACAACCCACGCGGAAGAGCTCGAGCAGACCAGGGCCTCCGAACGTGACTTCTGTTTTAAGGCCGTGGAGCAGGAGCGCGCACGTTCAGCCCCTGGCCGAGGCCGAAGGGCCAAGAGCGAAGCTCGAGAAGGCTTCATGAGGCGTCGACTCCCGAGCTCAAGGCCAAGATACTCCAGCTCGAAGAAGAACTTGGGAGCGTCAACAAGACGCTTGAAACCGAGCAGGCCAAGGTCAAGGACCTAGAGAGGGCCGCTGCGGAGCAGGCACACTCCACGACGAGGGCGTCCCCCGAGCTCGAGGCCAAAATCCTCGAGCTTGAGGGGAAGCTTGATCGTGCCACCAAGGCGCTCGAGGTCGAACGCGCTAAAGTCGAGGCGCTCGAGAAGGCTCCCGTGAAGTCGCCTCTTGGGCTCGGGACTAAGGTCCCTGCTCAAGAGAAGCTCGGCGCGACGGTAAAGCAACAAGAGTGCCTGGCCCGGCTTGAAGATGAGCGACGCCGAGCCGTGGATGCTTCCCAAAGAAGCCCTCGGCCTGTGGTGAGATCGCAACCTCGAAGGCAAAAGTGGCCCACCGAGCAGAAAAGCTTGCCCGCGAGATGGCCGACCAGAAGAAACGTCAAAAAGCAAGGGATGTACTAATGAAGTGGTTTTTTTTGGTGTACAAAGAAACCTCGTCCCTGTTGTAAATCAGAGCTTGGGGATACTTGAAGTCTTTCTTGCTTTGCTCGTTAGCCGTTCCGTGCTTTCTAGGTCGTGGCGCCGATAGGGTAGCCTTACCCCCTTTGGGCCCGAGGTCGAGCGTCGAGGCTCGGGCACAAGACTTAAATATGGACGAGAGGCCACGACCGCAAAGTGGAGGAACAATTCAGAAGGTAGAAGGGCACGAGGCGGACATAGTTAAGTAGGTTAGTGCTCGAACGGCTCCCGCGACCATGCATATCGCTCGACAGCTAAAGCGGCGAGGTTCTCAGCTCGAGCCCGGGCACAAGGAAGAGCTAGATTGCGAAGAGGTTCGGCTTACGTTTAGCTCGTCAAACCTGCGTCACTTAGACTAGGAGCGAATGCGCTTGCGCACGAAGGTCGTGTTCGAAAAAAACAAACGAGGAACCGTCGAAAAAGAAATATCAGCAACATAAGTGGAAGCAGACATAAAAAATGAAAGACTAGCTTTATTGAAATGCGAGGCATAGGGTTTACACATAAAACTTCCGAAGTTAATCTATATTCCACGAGCTAGAGAGCTCTCTGCCATCGGCATCGCTAGCCTGGTGAAGCCCGTCGTGCGATCTGTTGAAACAACTCTATAGGGGCCCTCCACATGATGGGATAACTTGTTGGTGCCGACGAGCTCGAATCCGCCTCGGGCTAGGTCCCCAACAAGGAGCTTCCTAGGTCGCATCGACCGAGACGCATGTCTCGCGAAGAGTTTGCAGTAGTGCGTTGATCGTAGCAGTGCACGGCATCTTACTTCTTCTGCGAGGGTGAGGTCGAGAGACCGTTCGTGCTCGAAGTCGACTTAGTCGACCAAGCTGACCCTGGCAGAGCCCAGCGTGACCTCGGGAGGCAGGACGGGTACCGAACACGAGCTGGAAGGGTGTGGACCCTGTGGCTCGGCTTGTTGTGGTACGAATAGACCATAGAACGGTGGGAAGTTCGTCCACCCAGGCCTTGCCGTATCGATCGAGCTCATCTGCGACTCGTTTCTTGACGCCCTAGACGATTTGCCCGTTGGCGCGTTCCGCTGCTCCGTTGCTCTAGGGGTGAGCCACCGAAGCGAAGCAGATTTTGATGCCGAGTTCCTCGCAAAACTCCTGGAACAACTCGCTGGTAAACTGAGTACCATTGTCAGTGATAATTTTGCATGGAACCCCGTACCTGGTGACCACGAACAAGCGGAAGAAATGAACTGCCGCCCGAGCAGTTATGGTCGCGACCGGTTCAGCCTCTATCCACTTGGTGAAGGTGTCGACAGCGACGAACAGAAACTTCTTCCCCCCGGTTGCTTGAGGAAAAGGACCGAGGATGTCCAAATTTCTGTGTCGAGAAGGGCCACGCGAGCGGATGGTCCGGAGCGCGAGGCGGGTTGATGCGACTTTCGGGCATGGAATTGGCAGCTCGGCAAAGTGACGATATCACGAGCATCCTGGCGCCGAGGGCCAATAGTACCCCATGCGGAAGGCCTTCCCACCATTGTCTGTCAGACGAAGAGTGCGCCCACAGAGGCCCGAGTGAATGTCATGCAAGAGGTACTTACCCTCCTCCGTGGAGATGCACGCGTCAAGATGCCAAAACATTGCGCTCAGAAGCTCTCCTCGACAAGCGTGTACAGACACTCGCCCGGCGCTTGATCCGGCTCCTCTCGGCAGGGTCGGGTGGCAGGTCGCCCCGAGCAAGGAAATTGTGGATGGCCTCGGCCCAGGAAGGGGTACTTTCGACCATGGCGAGCACGACCTCTTGGTCGGAGATTGACGGGGCCGCCAGGCGTCTCGTGATGGCGCGGGTGGGACGTCGTCATCGGAGGAGCCGAGCTTGGAGAGGCAAATCCCTACCGAGTTGTCCTTCCCGGGATGTGCTTGAGCTCCAAGTTGGAACCACTTCTCCATCTTGCGTGCCTCGGCGAGGTACTTTGCCATCGAAGTCTCCGAGCCTTGGTAGTCCTTGTTGAACCGGTTGATGACGAGCCGAGTCGCCCTTCACGACCAGACGGCGACGCCCAAGGCCTTGCAAGCTCGTAAGCCGCCAAGAGGGCTTCACTTCGCCACATTGTTGGTCGCCGAGAAGCCAAAACAATTACGTACCTCGGCTTGTCGCTGGGTGAGGATAAGGATCCCACTTCGAAGCGCTTGAAGGACCTCGAGCCGTCAAGAACATGACCTGGGCTTTTCCTCTTCGACCGAAGCTCGAGAGGCGTCTGCGACGCTCGCCGACCACGGTCGGCGAGCACTTGCGACTTTATGGTCGTGGCGTGCCCACGACACCGACGCCGAACGCCGCCAGCCCATGGCCCACTTGGCGATTCGTCCGCGCGCCTCCGGGTTCCTCAGGATGTCCCCGAGTGGGAAGTTGCTCGGGACGACCACGGAGTGCACCTGGAAATAGTGCCGGAGCTTGCGCGAAGCCATGAGGAGAGCATATAATAGCTTCTGTACCTGCGGGTAGCGCTCCTTCGGGGCGTGCAAGACCTCGCTGACATAATAAATGGGGTGCTGCTAAGGCCCCCGTTCCGCCACCAGGACGGCACTAACAGCATGGGGGGTGGCCGCGAGATATAGCAGTAACTTCTCACCAGGTTGTGGCGTTGTAAGGAGGGGTGGGGACGACAGGTACGCCTTCAGGTCGTTGAAGGATCGTTGGGCCTCTCGAGTCCACTGAAGCCCCTGCTTGCGCAAGGTTTGAAGAATGGGAGCCCCCTCGCCGAGCCTCGAGATGAACTCGCTGAGGGCGGCCATGCGCCAAGTGAGGCTTTGCACCGCTTGATCGAGGTCGGGGTGCCATCTTTCAATCGCCTCGATCTTCTTCGGTTTGGACCAACCCCGAGCCCCGATCATGTAGCCGAAAGCACCTTCACGGACCTTGCGCCAACACGCACTTCTCGGGGTTGAGCTTGATCTTGTGCCTGCTCAGTTGGCGAAGGTCTCTCTCGAGGTCGCGAACGTGGTCGCCTCGGCGGGCTTTTGACGATGATGTCGCCCACGAGACCTCAAGGTTCCGCCCGATTTGGGGCTCGAAAGTCTTGGTCATCGACGCTGAAAAGTGGCCCCTCGTGATTGCGCAGACTCAAATGACATGGTCGATAGCAATAGGTGCCAAACGGCGTGATGAAGGAAGTCTTGCTCTCGTCGTCGACCGCCAGCTTGATCTAGTGGTATCCCGAGTAAGCATCCAAGAAACTCAGCATCTTGGCATTCGCAGTGGAGTCCACGATCTGGTCGATGCGCGGAAGCGGGAAATTGTCCTTCGGGCAAGCCGAGTTCAACCCCGTATGGTCGGCGCACATTCTCCACTTTCCTCCCTTCTTCTACACGATGATCGGGTTGGCCACCACTGGAGTAGTTAATCTCACGAATGAAGCCGCCTTCAAGAGCTTGTCAAGGTTCTTCTTGATGATCGCGACCTTCTCCGGGAGAAGCGACGCAGCTTTCGGGCGTCTGTGTCGAGCCGGATCCCACTCAGAACTTGTGCTCGATCACCTCGACGCCAGCATGTCCGCTGGCTCCCAAGCAAATATGCCTTTGTTGGCGCTGGCGAAAGTGACGAGCTCGAGTTCCTATTTGGAACTCAACTCGCCGAGACGTGACGCACTGGTCGGGTCACTTCTCATCGAGCGCACGGCCTTCGCCCCATTGCTGGATTGCCGCTCTCGCGGGCGTTCTTCGTCGCCGCCCGGACCAAGGCTGGGCAAAGATGCCGCCGAGCCAAGGCCTTGGTCTCGCAGCCATGTGCCGCTTAGGTCGCCTCGCACGGTGATGATGCCGCTGGGGACCGGCAACTTCATGCACCGATGGCTATAATGGTTGGTCGCCATGAACTTGACTAAGGCCGCCGCCCGAGGATGGCGTTATGACGGAGGTCACCCTCGACCACCTCAAGGTGATCAACTCGGCGCGAAGTTGTCAAAGCCACCAAGGTGACGGTAAGACGACCGCCCCAAGGGGTGGTCGAACTCCCGGACAATCCCGAAGAATGGTATTGTGATGCTCTTGACCTTCGACCGGGAATCTGATCCGGCCGAGCGCCTCCGCTAAAGAAGTTAAGAGACGCCGCCATCGACCATGACGCGACCGACCGTGGTGTTGCCGATGGTCGGGTCACGACCAAGGCGGTCTTTAGGTCTCGAGCCATACCGGGAGAGCATCCTCCAGAAGAAGGTGATGGTGGCCCCGCCCACTTGCGTGGCTGTTCGTGGGCTTCCCAACAAGCGACTGGTAGATGGTACGGCGCGGCCTTGACTCGCGCCGATCGGTAGGCCGACGAGCCACCGAAGATGACGCCGATCCGCGCCGCTTTGCCGAACTCCGTGTCGAGGTCGCCGTGTTCGCACGCAAGCATTCACCCGGCTATTGGTCGCCATCCTTCGGAGTATGGGCATCTCACCCGCCCATCGAGAAGGCGTCTAGCTTATTCGCCAAGCCTGCAGTTCGCAGATCGTGGGCTACCACCGTGGAAAAGACAGAACTTTGTTTCATTATACCCGCGCGCCTCGACTTCGGCCGCCGAGCATCGCCCATCGGGACCGCACGCTGGCCCTCCCCGCTGACCGGTTCTTCGCCTGGTGTGGTCGGGGTCGACCTTGGCGAGGCTTAGAGTCCTCCCGAGCTTGGCCTCGACCTCGAGGACCTCGCGCTGGCCATCCGCCGAGACGATCACCGCGGTAGCCTCCGCCACCTTCGCGATCGCGCTTCGCTTCTTGGTGGTGGCGCCTTGGTCGGCCGCCGAGTTGGACGGTCGGCTCTGTTTGGTTCGCACCAAGCTTACCTTGGTCGAGTCGCTTTCAGCCGGACGGCATCGTCCGCGTTCACAGCATCTGCGCTCCGCCATGCGAAAAGTTTGTTGACGCTGAGCCTCGAGGTGATCTCTGTGTCTTCGTGAGACGCCGATCATGGACCCCTTAACTTGAAGGCCTTGATGACGGCCTCGCCGAAATGCTCGATCAGTTCCTTCAGCGGATGAATCGCCACAAAGTCGCGCAGAAGGCTCGTTTCTTCCCCGATGACACGATCCAGTCTTTCTCCTGCCGGCCGCCAGAATAACTCGAAGTTGGAGCGAATGCGTTCGATCTGGCGCCATGACCAAGGAGCCAAAGCTTCGATTAAAAAGCCAAGTCCTAGCGCCCCGCCCGCAATCAGCCGGAGGTAGTTTGCCATTACGAGATCGCCCTTCGCCGCAAGGATGGCGGTCGAATAGATGGACAGAACTCGCCAGGTTCTGGTCCCGCCGGCGCCGATCGGCATGGCTTGAACCGCCGCCACCGCGACGCGACTAAAGGCCGCCGAGTACGCCATGCGGTACCAGAGGTCGACAGTGCGCCGGCCGTGGTCATCGCCGACAAGATCCTCGCCGCCGCCAAACTCGAGTCGAGGGTGCCGGCGGCCCGACCTCCGCTGAACGACCATGGTGCCGAGCACGGAATCACCGTTGGTAATGCAGCGGTCCCGACCGCGGCGCTCGGGCG